>LR738709.1:291878700-291902457 GCA_902687465.1 Secale cereale
CAACCCCCTCCCTCGTGTCCGCACGAAAGGAATCCTAAGCTATGAATGCATGCCCCCAACCAAGGTTGACCTTGCGAAGTGCGACGTATCTAGCAGCCCCCCTCCCTCGTCTCGGCATGAAGGGAATCCTAAACTATGAATGCATCCCCCAACCGAGGTTCACCTAGCAAAGTGAGAATTAGCAACCCCCCCACACACACACACACTTTCAGTCGGCGGGCCAGAGAGCCATATCTCACCAAGATGGATCATAAAATGGACCAAGAATAATGCACCTTGGTCGTACAACCTCTCTCTTGTTGTTGGTCAAAGTGATGGCCGTCCATGCGACCCCGGAGATGTGCTAGCTCGCCAATAATCACGCAAGTAGCTAGTCCCCGAAGACAACCACTGCATGCATGTGGTACAAACTTATGTATGGAGAGGTGTTTTTTTGAGTAACAATGGAACAACTTTGATGTGGCATCGTGATTTCGAACTAGAAATCCCCACACTGAGTGAGGGTTAGGTTGACGAAGCATATGTATGTTACACCACACATCAAGCCAACGACGGGGATTCATGCATGCATGCGTGCATAGTATATGTGCTCAAACTTAGGGTCTGAATCTCACCATGACCTATACTACGATAACACGAACCAAATGAAGAATCCTCCATGGTAACATATCTTGTTGTTGGTCAAGGTGATCATGGATGTCCACGCGGGCCCATGAATATATAGGCTTGTCGCCGATAACCACGCGAGGGAGTGTACCATTCGAAGGCAACCAGTACATGCATATGTATGGAGGTGATGCGTGCGTTCATGTTTGAATACGATTTCACAACATTGGCGCGTGCGTCAAAAATCATACACTAGCTCCCCACACAGAGCGAGATCGGTTCATGACGTGTCATTGTACTAGCCACTTGGACACGATGGGAGGGATTCATGCGTACACATGCACGTGTGTGTGTGCTCAAACTGTATCATGCATGCATGTCATCCCAGATCATGACCAATATATATACCGTATTACAAGCAAAAATAATAATCCCCTCCTAAGTCAAATTAACCTATCTTGTTGTGAGGCAAAAAGTAGTGATGGAGCAAGCGGGCCCACAGATGGAAAGCATCGATATCGCTGATAATCGCTTAAGTGGGTGCGAGAGGACAACCACCGCCGCTTTGCATGTGGGCCAAACATATATATGTTGAATACCCAAAATGCACAACTTAGATGTGCCACATGCCTCAAAAACCATAAACCACGCACCCACACAGAGTGAGGTTCGTGAAGCGTACTACATATGACCTTCACCCTTCTTCACCGCATACTATATGCTCCTGTCGTAATATGTACAACCCAAAAGAATCCTCATCGATGGTGAAATTAATTAACCTATCCCGATGTAGGTCAAGGTGAGGCATGCATGCATCGAGGATGGCCTCGTGTGCCCACACATGGAAGTATCACACGTGAGTATCCTAGCTAGGATAACGACAGCGTGCATGCATGTGGCCCAAAGAGGTGTTGTGTGATGATTGAATAGCGAATTTCATAATTTTGATGTGGCACGTGCCTCGAAAACCGAAAAGTCCCGGCACTGAGTGAGGTGTACTTGTTCACGGACGCATACGTATAGTATATATGCTAGTACCCTCCCACCTCTTCGACGCATACTATATCCCACCATAACACAAACAAAAAAGATTCTACCTTGCTGGTCAAATTTACCTCACTGCCAGCTGTTCATCAAAGTGATGGACGACGACCTCACGAGCCCACATAAAGCATCACACACGAGTATCGAGTGTCGTGTAGGACAACCATCGACTGCATGTGGCCAAAACATGTATGTATGAAAGGGTTGTGTAATGTTTTAAATAACGATTTCACGACTCTGATGTGGCACCGGCCTGCCTAACAAAACAGCCAACCCACACGGTGGCTCACAACACGTAGTGTACTGCGAGCCACCCGCAGACGCACACACCCACACACAGACCACGAATCCACCGCAACTACGATGCATGTTAAATTAATTATCCCGTGGTGAACATATGTTACCAAAGGAGGGACGTTTTAATTTTGAAAAAATCACAAAGATCATTAAGATATTTTAGTACATTAATTGATTGATTTTCTATGGGTATAATGTGCAAAAATCAAATTTGAGCTACATGCACACGTGATAGTGCACCTAAATGGATTGCAAAAACACATGTGTCTCACTCGGTGCATGTTTACTCCCCGTGCAACAAATTTCAAACATTGAGAATCTTGATTTTTAAATTCTAGTACATCCAAAACTTTTTTGAAGTTCATGAAACTTATTGTGTTGTCATATAGACATCAATACAGAGTGGCATTGCTCTTTTTTGTCAAATTTGAGACCAGTTTTGATGTAATCTTTATCTAATTACAAACAGGAATTATTAATAATTGGAAACCAATATCCCAAACGGACTATTTATTCGAACCATGAGCGTTAGACCAACAATGGATACGTGCCATGATTCGGTTAAGGAAGAAAGCAGTAGCATTACTCATCCAAATAGAAAAAACAATATGCGTGCAACCACGCGACCCGTGTGCCGTGCGAGAAGGCGTGAGTCGATGGGACATATGCGAGTAGTTCACCGCGCAGGCAGACGGGGAGGCGTGCGTGCATGTGTGTGAATTGACGGAGGTGTGCTCGCTGCCTAGTGTCATCGGGAGGCGTGCAAGTAGCTGTGTGAAACTTTGGTAGGCATGCCAGCAGTCCGGTGCGCAGGCTCACCGGGAGGCAAACCATCGGTTTGACCACCGCCCGCCACTCTCCCACAACTCCCACTACTCCATATTGATGGTGCGCCCGGGCGGCTGCACCCCCCATCCTCGCCATACACACGCAATCCTCTCTCTCCGCTTGCATCCTCGACGCTGCTCTCAGTCCTCAAAGCCGTCAATGTATGAGGATGCCGCCGAAGTGCCCCATCGGAGGGACTGGCAATGTCGGGGCTGCTTAAGCACCGGAGCACGGTGTGGAGATGGAGACGGAGGTTGCCGTCACTACCGGCGAGTTATCGCTCCACCCTGACATCGTCGACGGCGTCGAGCTTCCACAGCCGATGACGGAGTTCCACACCGACTCTTGTGACGACCCCGGCGACGACTCCAGCGACGACCACTCCGGCGACGACTCCGACAACGACTGACAGCTGGTTAGTCACCTATGCTCATTTATGTGTCAAATAGATCATAGGGTTTCTCTAGTTACTCCTGCCTCCCCCTTTTGGGAATAGAAATCCTATGGTTATGTTCTCCCAATCCATGAAATGTGAGTAAGTTTTGTTTGATCCATGTAGTGTATTGATTGTTTGAATGGTACTAGTGATAAGTGATTAGTTGTTTCATGTGTGCAAATGATTTCTGCTAGTAATCAGACTTGGGTTAGTGTTCGTGCTAATGATTCCTAGCCAGGACTTGGCAATTGAATTTGAATGACCTACATATGTTTGTGCCATTATTTTCTTCAAGATTGGTCTGTACATAGACAAATGTGCTTGAAAATCAAACCATAACCTCTGGATATGTATAAATAAATAGCCATAAATTCTTAATCCTACTTCACGGCATGTAATCGTTTATTTGATGCCAATTTTTGGCAACTGCCTAATGTTCGCTAGAGATTAGTTTGTAGCCATTAAATTGATGCCACATTTTTTTCTATTTGTATAGGTGATGTCTGACGATGTGGACATCGAGGATGAAGATGTCCAGAGGAGGTACAAGAGGCAAATCCCGAGGGAGCTTTATGCGGGAATGCATATTAGGCATATTAGGACCTGGAACGGCAGCTATCGATGCCCATTTTGCTACCACAAGCTTCATGACGCTTATCAAAGTGTCCTGGCGCATGGAAGAGGACGGGACATTGGCTCCTTCAAGCAGAAGTATTCTTGCAGGCTGGAGCACGGCGCATACACCAAGTACCTGCAAAAGCTTCAGGATCGTGCCGACATGTGAGATGAGATGTGGGATCGAACTATGTACGCTTGAGCAATGTTTAATGACGGTTGAACTATGTACTTATGGTTGAACTACGCTTGTGTATGTGTACGCTTATTATCTATGTCTGAGTATGTTTAATCTATGTTCACTTATGTCTAACTGTGGATATGGACGCAACCAGTTCGGTTGATGGAATCTACCTCCGTCTTGGTTCATTGGTCCCCTTTGTAATTTGTGTTAAATTTTGACCAAAGGTTTAACTGACAAAATGTTAGTGCAGGTCGGCAAAAATTATATCGTCATATGGGTATTTGAGCATAGTGTCCAATGATATATTTTTTCGTGAAAATTTGGTAAAAATTACGAAGGGAGACCAATAAACCAGGACAGAGGTAGTACGTCAATCACACACGGTTCCTAAAATTGGAACCGTGTTCAATGACTTTCATTTTGCCTGTTGCGTCAATCACACACGGTTCCCATAATTGGAACTGTGTGCAATGACTTTCATTTTGCCTGTTGCATCAATCACACA
The DNA here is from genome assembly GCA_902687465.1 of Secale cereale. NCBI lineage: Eukaryota > Viridiplantae > Streptophyta > Magnoliopsida > Poales > Poaceae > Secale > Secale cereale. The sequence goes on from LR738709.1 coordinate 291,883,216, forward strand.
CGGTTCACTCTAGCAGACCGTCGCCTCCAAAATTCTTTGTGGGACAGAAAACCCTCACCACCCAATTCCAAAAATAAAAAATAAAACCCTCACCATCCCCACGTCACAAAAACCTTCACCCCGCCCGCCACCCCTCCGGTCTCCATTCACACCTGCACAAGCTCCTCCGCGTCTATGCCATGGCACCGCCTATTGCGGCAGTAAACACTTAGCTCGCCACCTGCCGCCGCCACCAGGCTGCCGGCAAAGCCCACTACATTTTGCCACTTCCGCTTGCCGCCGCCTATCACCATCGACTTTCTCGACGCTGCTCGCGGTCGACCCAGCTCCACTCGGTTGGGGAATCTGCCGTACTGAGGGTTCTTTCTCGTGGATGACAAGGTAACTATTTTAATGAGATATTATCTCATCTCTTATCCCAGTTCATCTGCCTCCTTTAATCACCCGGCGGAAATTGCCGTGAATTCATTTTTATTTGAGCTGATTTGAGGGTTTTCTTTCATTCATAGAATGTAGAGTGCACCGACACATCAGGACTTTGCGACCTCCGCCAGAGATTCCATCTCACCGTACCAGATCGCTTGATGACGCGCGCAATATGTTCAATCTCACCCTAAATCGGTTGGCATGGCCTACTTTCCTGAACATATTCTAAATATTGCTACATTTGGATAAAAGGCGCCACATGAACCATATACGTCAAAGGGGATTTCCCCCCTCTTATTTCTATATTAAGAAAATTAATGATGTATTGTTCTTTCGATTACTCTCATATTTCCATGACATCATGCTTACCCTATCTGTTTAATTATAGATTTTTTTTCTTCTATTTCAACTGATGTACAGTTCTTTTAATTTGGGCCCATATTTGCATGTTACATATTTTCTTCAACAATCCTACCATTTTCTGCAGTGCATCCCTTGCTATGCAACAGATTATGTAGTGCACAATTGTTCCCTTTACATAGATCAAGACTGCACGGATGTCATACTGCACACAAACCATGGATTTACAATCATTGCTACTGTAAGACTTGATGAACGTGGTGACTCCTATTTTGGCACTGGATTTTGGAAAGAAATTTCTAAGTTTTATGTACTGAAAGCTGGCACTAAAATTGCACATAAAAGGGCCTAGTCATCAGATATATGCTAACATCCCCGACAAAATCATCCGTCCAGACTTTGTTCGAAGTAAGTTTTCTTTTCAACTATCTGCATGTTGACTTACCCAGCAATGTCAAATGAATTGTGTAGTATTTAAGCAACCAATTGCTATTCCCTTTACTTACTATATTCCTACCTAATAACTTCTAGTTACCAATACACTTTTCTGTTGCCCTGTTTTAACTAAATATTCCATGTACTCCCATTTCTATCAAAAAGCGCCGCTGACAAGGAGACTCTAGAGGTGGAGAACGGGGCTGCCAACAAGCAAAGGCGTGGCGAGCTAGAACCGCAAGCGACTCCAGCAGGCCTAGACTTCATCAGCAGCCTCCTCGATGATATGTTGACATTCATCGTCTCCCTCCTCCCAATCAAATATGGGGCACGGACAACTGTCCTTTCCCGGCGGTGGCGCCCCCTATGGAACTCCAGCCCTCTCAACCTCATCGACACCCACGAGCTCTGCCTAGTTATTGCAAAAACATGGATGCGTTCTCCAAGATCCTCGGCAGTCACCTTGGCCCAACCAGAGGCCTTAGAATGGGCAAGTTCCGTTCCAACGACAAGGACCGAGCGAAGCTTGACGACTGGTTCTGATCCCCCGCTCTAGATTAGCTCGAGGAGCTCACTTTCGATGATGGGCTTATGTTAACACTGCCAGCGCCCGCACTCTGCCTCGCACCCACGCTGCGTGTCGCCAAGTTCAGGAACTGCCATCCCCCCTTAATGACGCGCCCGCTTTTATTCTACCACGACTGAAGCACCTTGAGCTCGTCGCCATCTTCCTCTCAAATGGTTACATGGAGCGCCTGCTCCGTGGCTGTACTACACTCGAGTACCTTCGTCTTCAGGCGATCAATGGGTTGAGTACCTTCCACATCACCTCCATGACTCTCCGGACTATGTATGTGTGTTGCTGGTGCGGTAGGAAGACATCACAAGATGTGTACCACGGTATGGCCAATGAGGGCACACCTACACTTGAGATATTACTTGTAGTTGATCAAGAAGGTCCAACAAGATTCAATGTCATTTCTGCGCCGAAATTGATAGTGGTGGGCTACTCGTCCGGTAAATACTCCGAACTTGTTATTGGATCCACACCCGTTCAGGTACAACAACCGCCTTCTACCTCTCCTTCTACAAATTAACATTATTTGTAATTTTGAAGATGTTTGTTCGTCTGTCATTCAGAAAATGATTCTGACAAGCTTGACCCTGAAACTGTGCACAGGGAAGGTCTTGGCACAAGAATCTATCGGCCCCAACCTGGAGCAAGTTGTCAGTTTTCTGAGATGCTTTCTGTGCCGGGAGAAGCTATATATCGAGGTTATGTTCCTTTCTTGTTAAATGTTAACCGTAAGGGAGTTCAAGTTGTGATACCTTTTTCCAAGTTTACAATGACAATGTACTACGATTTCTGAAGGATTCTTTTGGAGGGTTTCAGTACATACATGCCCCCCCCATATTGTTTGCTTGATCCATATGGTTACAATCAATAAGCATTTTTCCTTTGGATTCATCTTTACTAGTTTTCTTAGGGAACTTTTCATCCACTCCACCCTCTTGTGAAGAAGGCTACATTTTTCTAGAATGTAATCAAATGCCCATGTTAACCATGTCAAATCGAACATGGCATGTTAGTGCATTTTACAAATCCTGCAAACCAAGTAGGCATGTAGTAATGTTCAAAACTGCATGTAGGCACTAACACATTTTCTTCTTTTGCAGATAAGATTAGGCCCAATGGTGGATAATGTGATACAATATAACAATCATGTTGAATGCCTAGATCTGCATCTCTCAGAAATTACTTTGAACTCCTACCGAGGGACCTTACTAGAGATTATATTCGGCACGTTCTTTGTTCACAAAGCAAGGGTGCTGAAGGAAATGATGTTTGCCCTACATTTATTTCACAAAAATGAATGGTTTGTTGATCAGTGCCGACGCCTGCGGCAGAATGGAATAGGCTCCAAAAATGTTGAATTTCATTTTGGAAATTTAGATGACAGAGTAATCGGAAGTCATCGTGTCAACCCCATACATGACTTCTCAATGGCTGACCCCTTTGCAAAAATTGTGAGGCTTCGAAACCAGAATAAGAAGTGGTAATATTAGTTTGAACCTCTCTGGTATCCATGTTCAGCGGATCAGTGTGAGCGTTTGCAGCTGATGAGCTAAATTTCATTTCTAATATCACTTTGAACCTTGTAATCTTCGAATTTGAGCTATATAACTCAGGAATTTGAACCTTGTAATATTTCAAGCTTTTGTGGTACAATCGTTGAAATGGCATCGTATGAGACTCGTATATTGGTAGCACTGTTTTGACCTTAATATGCAATGGTCTTAGATTTTATTAATCATTCTCGAATCTTTTTATATTGTCGATCTCACAGCACACGATCTATATAGCTAACTCGACTGGAATCTTCGACATTATTGCACATAGTTGGTTTCTTCCACCGTGTGCCCTGTAGAGCGCAGAATTTATTATCGCACTCGAGTGTCCATCATCACCCTTCTGTGTAACTTTGACCTTATCACCCACGGGTAAACTTATGACCGAAGTCATTCCACACACTTCGTTTTTACAAAGCTTTTTGCCAATAAATGCCCACAATTTGTCCCTCTTCTAGCTGACGCGTGGCCAAACTAGCTGGGCGGGAACCTTGCACGGTAAACTGCGCGGTAGCACGGGAACAGGCTCGCCGACCATACATTTGGTGCGTCTTCAAACCCACGCGTACGGTGCGGTGTTGTCAAGCGTGCACTGGAATCCTCCGCTATAAACGCCTTGACAAGACGTGACGATTGCAGGCCGGCCGGCCCTCGTTTATTACAGCGGCCAACCTTTCGATTGCGCCCCACCATTGCAAGAAGCACACCCACCACAAGAAATTCTTGGAGGGTATCCTGCGTGGCTCCAATGGTGCTCCGAGCGGCTACCGACGACAAGGAGCAGTTCACCATGCATGCCGTGGTCGACACCCACAGAATGTTCACGAACCTCTCGGTGGTGTACACCAATGACCCGGTCTAGGTGGAGCACTCCATCCACATCACGGAGATGTTGCTTGCCGAGGAGAAGTGCAAGGTGGTCTTGTTCGACCTCGAGCACACCCACGCTCGTTCCGGGTCTCGTCCCAAGGTCATTGTCGCCCAGCTGTGCGTGCGCCACCACGTCCTCATCTACCACTACTGCCTGGCCACAAGGCCTTGCGAGCATTTCGCTAGGTTTGTCAACAGCCCCCACTGCATGTCCGCTACGGTGGACATCACCAATGATGCAAAGGCGCTCAAGAATTCGGGCATTGCTTGCCAGAATCATGTGGACATCCAAGGCCAATACATGATCTGGGGCAGCAAGGAGCATGAGAAGGACTCACAGGTTCACCTCGCCAGGGCCATCATCGACCCCTACTACAGAGACATGAAGGATTCATGAAAAAAGGACAAGCATGCCTGGCACTCGGCCTGGATGGAGAAACTGGACAAAGCTCACGTCATGTACGCGGCCAAGGAGGCATACACGAGCTACGACATGTACATGCGGATCGTTGACATGAGGAAGTGTCTCCTTCCCCAAAACGGCCAGGGATCCAGCCAGAAGCAGAGCAATGGAAAGCGTCATCGCAACAGTATGTAGATGATTAGATCCTCGTTTCTCCTACTTTAGTGTGCATGTAATTGCTTACTTTGGTGTGTGGAAATGTTATGTGTGTAGTCACTTGTGTAATTGTATGCTTAATTTGGTTATGCAATGCTATCTTTTTAAGTATATATGTGGATGCTCTGTAGACAGAGCGTAGACGTTGTGCAGACAAAGAAAATGACATCGCACACGGACTAAACAATGGAACCCGTCGGTGTTGTTTTCATCAATCAATCACAATTGTATACCAACAATCGTTTGCTCACAACACACACGGCTTGTCAGAAGTGATCGTCTGTGTTGTTATCGGTCTTCGCACACGTTTCCGATTTCAGACCTGTTTGCCACGTATTACACACATCTTCTTAACTTGAGCCGTTTCTGTTCTCATCTCTCAACGCAAACAGTTCAACCGAGTGAACCGCATGCCGTATATCGCACACACTTTGATCTGGCTGACCGTTTCTTTTGTGTTGCCTAATCACAAATAGTTCATCTGAGTGAACTGTATTCTGTATGTCCCACACACCTTCATCTATCTTCCCGTTTCTTTTGTTCCTCATCATCGCAAATAGTTAATTGAACTGAACCGTATGCCCTGCATCGCACATGCAACTAAAATATGAACCGTTTTTTATGCATCCTCCATCGCAAATGTTTTGCACCTTTTGTGACGGTTTTTACACCCCGTTTGCGATTATGGCATAGCACATAGTTTCATCGAAGGGTCTCTGATCATAGTGTCGCGTTAGAAGCATACTGCAGTAGTGATATGTCACAACCTTGTAAGGCAGTCGACGGAGGCGTAACTGCTAATCAAGCTCAGGTTCTTCTGAGCTGCGGCATTGCAATGCGGGCTGGATACGTTTAGCAGTGTCTTTAGCCTTGAAGACTCGTGAATTATTTGGCTTGAATAGGCCACCTTGAACTTCAGCTGCCAGGGCCGCGGTATCCTTCTCTATTCGGAGGGAGCGCTCCATATTCCCGTTGACTGTGATGACGCCGCAAGGTCCAAGCATTTTATGCTTGAGGTAAGCATAGTGCGGGACTGCATTAAAGCGGGCGAAGGCAGTTCTTCCTAGTAGTGCATGGTAGCCACTTCAGAAGGGGGCAATGTCGAAGATTAACTCCTCGCTTCAAAAAAAATCTGGAGAGCTGAATACCACCTCTAGTGTTAATAAGCCCATGGAGCGGGCCTCTACGCCGGGTGTCACTCTTTTAAAGGTAGTTCTTCTAGGCTTGATTCCTGATGGGTCTATCCCCATCTTGTAGATAGTATCTTGATATTTCATGTTGAGGCTACTGCCGCCGTCCATAATGACTCAAGTAAGATGGTACCCATCGATGATAGGATCGAGTACCAGGGCCGCGGAACCTCCGTGACGGATATTGGTTGGGTGATCTCTGTGATCGAAGGTGATCACACAAGCCGACCATGCGTTGAACTTGGAAGAGACGGGCTCCACGGCGTAAACGTCCCTTAGTGTGTGCTTGCGCTCCCTCTTGGTGATGGGGGTGGCGTAGATCATGCTCACCATTTTCACCTCAAGGGGAAATTGTTTTTGTCCCCTAGTCTTCGTCCTCGCTTTGATGTCCTTTCCCCTTGTGTTCGGCATTTAACTTGCCCGCCTGCTTGAAGACCCAACAATTTCTATTGGTGTGGTTTGCAGATTTGTTAGGGTTGCCATGAATCTGGCAAGGTCTCTCTAATATTTTTTCTAGGTTGGAAGGACCGTCCCTGTTGCCTTTGAACGGCTTCTTCCGCTGACTGGATTTGGAGCCACTGAATTAGGCATTCACCGTATCATCTGTTTCTCCATTATTGTTTTGATGCTTGTGCTTGTTGCGTCGTGGCCTGCCATTGCCATCTCTGGCTTCGAAAGTGCCAGGGGTGCTGGTACTATTTCTTCTACGAGCCAACCAACTGTCTTCGCACGCGCAAAAGCGGGTCGTAAGTGCAGTAAGAGCTGCCATGGTTTTCGTCTTCTCATGGCTGAGGTGTCGCGCGAGTCATTTGTCGCGGACGCTATGTTTGAATGCCGCTTAGGCTTCGTCGTCCGGACAGTCGACGATTTGGTTCTTTTTAGTTAAGAACTGATTCCAAAGCTTGTGGGCTGACTCTCCGGGTTGCTGGATTATGTGACTTAAATCATCAGCTTTCGGTGGCCGGACATAAGTCCCCTGAAAGTTAGCCCGAAAAGCATCCTCTAAATCTTCCCAGATTCCAATGGAATTCTCTGGGAGGCTGTTCAACCAGTGTCGTGCTGGCCCCTTCAGCTACAGTATTTGTTGGCATGGAGGTCATCTCCATGAGCCATGTGGATGTGGAGAATAAAGTCCTCAATCCATACAACAGGATCCGTCATTCCATCATACGCCTCAATGTTTATGGGTTTACACCCCTCCGGAAATTGGTGATCCATCACCTCATCGGTAAAGCACATAGGGTGCGCAGCGCCCCTGTATCGTGCGACATCATGACATAGTTCGGATGGCATCTGTGTTCGGTGTTGACACCTAACTTGATTATATCCGGTGTGCTTGGCTTGATATCTACCATCCCATGTGGGAGCATGTTCTCTTGACCTGTAGATTGATCTAGCCTGACTGGCTTCATTGTTCAGGTCCTGACGTAGGTTGTACTTGTGGCCGTGAGCCGCTGTATCCTTTCCTTTACGGTGGGGAGGTGGGGGTTGATATACGGCATTGCTAGCCGCTTTGTCCCATCCACGAGGAGGTCGGTCTAGTTGATCGGCATTGTGCCACGACAGAATTGGAGCGAGGGCCTCGTCGTTGAATTGAGGCAACAACTTGCGCTTGGGATAGCTCTTTGTTTGGCGCTCACGGCCGTATCTTTCTTCAGCGTCTAGCACTTCATTCCATCAGTCGTTGAGCGTATCCTGTTTGGCTTTAAGCCGTTGCTGCTACTATTTCAAGCTCCTTGTTGTGGCAATAAGCCGTCCCTGCAAGCACTCTTGTTTGAGGGGTTCCTCTAGGATGATGAATTCTGCATCTCCCAGGCTGACATCCTCTTCAGAGATAGGTAGATAGTTACTGTCTTCGGAATCATTGTGATCGGTGAGTTGTTTAGGGCTGCATTGGCCATCCTCCCGCTCGTCCTGCTCTAATGCAGGCTCTACGGGGTCTTCGGCATCCTCCGGTGCCTCATTGTCTCATGTGCCGGTAATAACTTCCCTTTCTCGACGCGATCATGAGCGGCGCCGCTGACGCCAATGCTTAGGAGGTTCATCGACGGGCTTATCCTCCTCTGGATCTCTAGCGCCATCGTCATCCTTCTCCTCGGGTGCATCCACCATGTATACATCATGGGTAGAAGTGGTCGTCCATCGCCCAGTGATGAGCGGGTTTTGAGCTAGATCACCTTCGACGTTGTGGTCTATGCCATCAAAGTCTAGTACGTCGGTTAAGTCTTTGACCGTAGCTACCAAGTGGGTGGTGGGTGGGAAGCAAAATTCCATAGTTTCAGCTCCCAGTTTGAACTGGGCATAGTCCGGAGGTGAAGCCTCCATGAGGGCGAGGGATTGCATCAAGTCCAGCGCCTCGTTTAGGTGTGAGGGCTGGATAGGAGTCCGAGGATCCGGAGAGCTGGGGCCGGTGTTAACCGCCAGGCTGAGCTTAAAGGATGCGGATCTCGAGAGTTCAAAGCCCACATCAGGAAGCGAATCCGGTCCCTAGCCACGGGAAGCGTTCCGTTTGGCTCTGGGTCCACCAGTGGCACGGTAGCTCCGGGTCTCCGATGAGAAACTTCTCGGGGATGAAGAGCCCGGCGGGGTTTACACTCCCATCTTCGGATGAAGTGACCTGCTCCGACTCTAAGGCCGGAGAGAACGTGATTGTCGACCCCAGGACAGGATTTGACAATTGGTCTGAAGGATCCGCTCTGTGTAGGCGGGGAGCGCCGGTCAAGGCCGTGAATCCCTCAAAGACTAGATCTCCTCGGATATCAGCGATGTAATTCAGATTTCCAAAACTGATCTACTAACCATGGGCGTAGCTGTCAATCTGCTCGAGTCGACCATCCGAGTTGGCACGTAGCATGTAGCCGCCAAACACGAAAAGCTGGCCGGGGAGGAAGATCTGCCCAGAGGCAGCACCGTCGCTGATAACAAAGTGAGCCATCGATCCTTCCGTCGACAACACATCGGAACTCTTAATGAAAACACCAATGTCGGTGTCAAAACCAGTAGATATCGGGTAGGGTGTCCCGAACAGTGTATCTGAGGATCGGTGGTAACATGGGGAATAGGACACAATGTTTACCCAGGTTCGGGCCCTCTTAATGGTGGTAATACCCTACTTCCTGCTTGATTGATCTTGATAAATATGGGGATTAGAAGAGTTGATCTACCTCAAGATCGTAATGGCTAAACCATAGATGTCTAGCCTACGGTAGTTGTGATAGCCTCTATGGACTAAACCCTCTGGTTTATATATACACCAGAGGGGCCTAGGGTTGTACATAATCATCTTGCAGAGGAAGGAAACATTACAGTCGAACATAAACTTGCCATTCTATGCACATAGGAGTCCTATCCGGACACGAGGGATAATCTTCTATGTTGGTCTTCACGGCCCACCAATTCGGCCCATATTGAGTAAACCGGACATCTGAGGACCCCCTAGTCTAGGAATCCCTCAACAGGATTTTCCTTAGACACCGTCGAGTGCATTGAAAGAAACCTCGAATAAGATCATATGTCAATGTCACACATACAAAGATTTACCTTGCTACCTTCCGATTTATTTTGTGCTCTGATGCATACCTTCAGGGGGAGCATGTTTTATCTTCATAATTATCTCTCATCTTCTATTACCCTTCGCCTTACATTCCATTCATTATTCATCCTTGGATGTGTTCTCTTTTGTCAACAATCGTCCAAAAGGGGAGAGATTGTTGGTGCAATATCTGCCTACCTATGTTTTGGAGATTGTTGACAGAAACATGCATGGACTAATTTGTTTGCTAGCGCATACAGAGATAAATAGTCCATGCAGAACCGAATAAAATGTTGTCTCCGATGTCAAGTTCGAGGAACTTCACCGAAGAATATCTGCATTGCCGAGAAGGACGAGCTATATCTGTTGAAGTCATGACGACGAGAAGATTGATGTGAAGGAATTAACACCTCGAAAGTTTAGTGCTTAAGCGAAGCTTTTGGTTCGGTACTGTCGTCCGAAGGAATTTACTGCAGTGAATGGAAGTCGAAGATGAAGTGAAGACGTAGTATTCTTTTCATTGTTCTTCTTTCATTTATTAGAGTCATAGGACCTCCGTATTATTAAGAGGTGTATAGGTTCTCAAAGCTTAGATCCGCTGTGATGCTTGGCCCAAGACCTATGAAAGATGCCAGATAAATCTCTTTATGCTCCGAATGATTACCTGGCAGCAGTAGACGTTGTTCTTTGTGTTGTAGGAGATATCTTTCGGACTGAGCAGTTATCTTTACTTGCTCCACAAGTATCGTTACCATTGTGCTCAAAATCCGACCGTTGACTCATGTTGTTCGGCCATTGGCTGCTCCACATGTCCAATTTGGTCATTTCCCTTGAGGGAAGGTCATGGCTATAAATAGCCACCCCGCTCCAATGTTGTCCATTGGTTGCTCCGCTTGAGATTTCTGAGAAGGTTAATTTGAGAAACCCCTCTACGAGTGATTTGAGTTTAAGATCCACCGAGAGAAATCAAGAGCCCAAACTTAGACAGTGGTTTAACATCACAGTAGTTCCGAGTTAGAGTTCTTGTACCTATTACTCTTAAGAGCTGCGCACTCTCTAGATAGATAGGTTTCAGATCGAGTGTTGAAGAGTTGTTGTCTTCAACAAGCTAGATCTTAAGCAACCAAGAGTGATTGTGGTTCGCGTAGATCGGCCGAAGGTTTGGGGATCGCCGATAAGGATCTACCAGGAGTGAAATCAACAAGAGTCAGATCAGGCCTGTGTTGAAGGAGAATAGGATGAAGGGAGTTTATCTTCCTTGTTAAGTCACAGCCCGTCCAACCAGACATAGCTCTTTGGCAGAAGGGTGAACTAGTCTACCAAATTCAAATGTCGCTATCGAGCACCACTGGTTCAATTTACTTCACTGCAGTACTTTCAGCAGTTTTTCTTTCTACTCAGTGTCGATAGTTTATTTGATCTTTATATGCTTGTTGCAAATCCTTTAATCATATTGTGTCTATTGTACCAACTGTGTTGTCTATCATGTGATATATATCCTTCACTTCACTTAGTTGGTGATACCATTCGATCGCATTACCCTTCACTTTAATCATGTTGTACTAGCTTGTGAGTTACTGTGTTATTTCTCTTTCGCTTCTTCACATGTGTTAATCAAGCATTTTCTTCGTATCATTCACTTTGTGTCATCATGTTATTATTCATGCTCTCCTGTTGCATTGTCATCATTATCGTCTAGTTTGTGATATATTATACTCGAGTTATTATTGCATCTTACATCGACAACTTTGTTCCTCAATAGTATGCTTGTTTGAGTTCGTGGCTACCAAATCTTATTTTTTGCTGCCGTGTTTGGGATCAGTTTAAAAGTTTCGAAAGAAATTAAATCTCCCATTCACCACATGGTCGATATGCTCTCGGTACCAACACAATCTCTACTTCATCCGGAAGATTAACTCCCAACTGATTCAAGCGGTTGTAGTACCCAGACATTCTGAGTACATGCTCAATAACAGAGTTGTTCTCCACCATCTTGTAGGCAAAGAACTTGTCAAGGGTCTTATACCTCTTAACATGGGCATAAACCTGAAATACCAATTTCAACTCTGGGAACATCTCATATGCTTCGTGGCATTCAAAACGTATTTTGGGCCCCTGATTTCTAAGCCGTAAAGCATGGCGCACTGAAGTATTGAGTTGTCATCAGAACGTGCCTGCCAAACGTTCACAACATCCATAGACGATGCTAGAGGGGTTGGCACACCGAGCGGTGCATCAAGGACATAAGCCTTCTGTGCAGCATTGAAAACAATTCTCAGACTACGGACCTAGTCCGCATAATTACTTACAATATCTTTTAACTTAGTCTTTCTCTAGGAATGTATTAAAAATAGGCAGCTACAGCATGAGCTACCAATTTACAACATAATTTGCAAAGATAATATAGACTATGTTCAGGATAATTAGTTCGGTTAATCAAATTACTAATGAACTCCCACTTAACTCAACATCCCTCAAGTTGTCTAAGTGATACATGATCCAAATCAACTAACCCATGTCTGATCATCACGTGAGATGGGGTATTCATCAATAGTGAACATCTCCATGTTGATCATATCTACTATATGACTCGTGTTCGACCTTTCGGTCTCCAGTGTTCCGAGGCCATGTCTGTACATGCTAGGCTCATCAAGTTTAACCCAAGTATTCTACATGTGTAAAACTGGCTGACACCCGTTGTATGTGAACATAGAGTCTATCACACCCGATCATCACAACGTGCTTCAAGATGATGAACTTTTGCAATGGTGCATACTTAGGGAGAACACTTTTATCTTGAAATTAAGCAAAGGGATCATCTTATAATGTTACCGTCGTCCTAAGCAAAATAAGATGCATAAAAACATACATCACATGCAATTAATATATGTGACATGATATGGCCATCATCATCATTGTGCTTTTGATCTCCATCTCCAAAGCACCGGCAAGATCTCCACCGTCACTGGCATGACAGCATGATCTCCATCATCATGATCACCATTATTGTGTCGTCACGTGGTTGTCTCGCCAACTATTGCTTCTACAACTATTGCTAGCGCATAGCGATAAAGTAAAGCAATTACATGGCGTTAAATCATTGACACGCAGGTCATAGAATAAATTAAAGACAACCCTATAGCTCATGATGGTTGCCATACTTGTCGACATGCAAGTCGTGAACCTATTAAAAACATGATCATTTCATACATCAACATATATCACACACATTTTGGCCATACCACATCACAATATGCCATGCAAAAACAAGTTAGACATCCTCTACTTTGTTGTTGCAATTTTTACGTGGATGTTAGGGCTAACTATAAGAACAATTCTTATCTATGCAAAGCCACAATGGTGATAATCAAGCTGCTTTTTAACCTCCTACAAGGACCACCTTTGTCAAATCAGATTCAACTAAAGTAGGAGAGACCGACACCCGTTAGCCACCTTATGCAATACGAGTTGCATGTTAGCTAGTGGAACCAGTCTCATGGGTGAGGACATGTAAAGTTGGTCCGAGCCGCTTCATCCCACAATACCACCAAATAAAAATAAGACAAGGAAGTAAGCAATTTGAGCATCAACGCCCACAACAATTTTTGTTCTACTCGTGCATATACATATACGCATAGACCTAGCTCATGATGCCACTGATGGGAAATGTTGCATGAAAATAAAAAATCCCTACAAAACACCCAAGATATAATCTAGGAGATCCAAAGCTATGAGAGGGGAGTGTGTCTACATACCCTTGTAGGCCAAAAGCAGAAGCGTATATAACACGATTGATGTAGTCGTACTCTCCGCGATCCAATCATGATCCAATCCAATCTAGCGCCGAACAGACGGCACCTCCGCGTTCAGCACACATGCGGCTCGATGACGTTTCCTCCTTCTTGATCCAGCAAGCAAGAGAGGAGAAGTAGATGGGATCTCAATCAGCCCGGCGGCATGGTGGATATGGTGCTGGTGCAATTCCGCCAGGGCTCCGGCAAACGCCGCCAGAACCAATCTGAGGAGAAAACGAAGTTTTGGGAGAGGTAGGGCTACCACCAAAGCATGGCATTTGGTGTGTCCAGACCCTCCTTCTCCCCCACTATTTATAGGAGGCAAAGGGGATGGGGCGTAGCCTTGGCCTCTCCTCCAAGGGAGGAGGCGCCGGCCTAGGGAGGAGTCTTCCCCCCTTAGGACTCTCACCCTCTCCATGTTCTAGGTGTATGGGCCTCTTGGGGTTGCTGCCCCTGGCCCATGTAGGCCAGGGCGCCCCCCTACAGACCATATCGACCCCCGGGGCAGGTTGATGAGGACATCACTAACAAAGTTACACCCACAACCCCTACTGATACATACACAGGACCGCTTACTAGAGCTCGCACACGCCAATTAAATTACTAGGTACTTTCATTTCTTGGTAATGATTCTAATGTTCATGAGAATATGATGCTGCCTAAATTGGATACATTTGTTTTGCTTATAAATGAAGGGCCAAACATGGACAAGAAGGATGAACATTGGAGCATGATTAAGCATGGAGATGAGGGCATGCGCCCGGGGAACAAAAACAGAATTTCTGGTGGAGATATCAACACTTTCGAGCCACCATGATGATGCACAAGGACACGGATGAAATATTCAAGATGCCCTTTTATTGTCCATGTCTTAATATAGGTGTTGCGCCACCTTATTTTTGGGCCAGGCCCATGTAATTTTGAAATACTTCAGTATAGGCTGTTTTTAGAGTCTGTATGTGTGAAGAAACAAAGTTAGAGTTTGTTTCGGACCCTCCTCCAAGGGGCCACGAGATTTCCCCCTCTTCCTCCATATATACAACCCTTAGGGGGTCGTTTAGACTTTGGGTTTTGTTTAGATTAAAATTCGCCATAGCTGCAACTTTGCGTACTTTGTTTGTGTTCAACGACCAGACAAAGACGTCACAGAACTCCATTTCATCAATAAAGCTTTCCTCTTAAATTCGAAATATCCAGATTGCAATCTTAGTTTCTTGCTTGTTCTTTGTTTCCTTGCAGGAAATAGACCCTTGTGGTCAGGTTGATCGTGCTCTGGTGTGGTCAATAACCTCTCAGAGTTGGTTTAGCAATTGCTAAGGCGCGACGTCCTAGCACGTTCGTAGTCGGATCATCAAAGTCCACTCCACCAAAAAACGATAGCCACCATCTCATCGAAAGACGGGACACCTTTGCCTCTATCAAGTGTTATCAGATTTCAGGTTGCTCGGTGAGATTTTATAGTTTTTCGTAGTTTAGATCGAATTTGTTCTTCATACCTACAGTCCATGAAAAATCCAAATAAAATTATGGTTAGTTCATCATATCCGAACTAGTCTAAGCCATTGCATAATCTTTTCCGTGTTTTGCTTTGTTTAATTTGTGGTTTCATTATCGTGTCGAGTTGCTGGTCTTAGGGTCTAGTCCTTTAGAGTTTTGAGTTTTGTTCACAAGTTATCACGCCGTCACCGCACCATCTTCATCCCTTCCATATACCACCACCACATCGGATCCATCATCGCTGCCATATACCACCACTATACTTGATTCATTATCGCTGCCATATACCACCACTACACCAGATACATCACGTCTGCCATATACCACCACATACCCGCCAACAATTCGAGTCCACCTCCATTGCAGATGCGCCAGCAGTCCGTGTTCCACCGCCCCGACATATATCCATCACCAGTCTGAGTTCCACCAGATTCATCTCCACCACCAGTCCTAGTCCGAGTCCAGTACTTACTACTTTATTTTCAATTTACAGATCACGTGATAGTTTGAGTCGTGACCAAGTCGGACTCCCCAACTTTCGTGATACCCGCAGAAGAAAAATAGCTCCAGTTTAAAAAACAACTAAGTTTGGAAAATTCTGGCTAGGCATCTTTTAGACCATTTGTAGACTTTTCGAAAAAAACATTATCGCGGAGCAAAAAAAGAGGGGAAAAGTGAAAAAAAAGAGATCTAGAGTGTGCTTCTCCTTTGTTTACGTGCAGTGCCATGATTTTGTTAGTGTTCTAGGCTCGCGTCTCTAGCAGGGTCTAGCCTAGCACCAGCACAATACAGTGATTGAGCGTTTACGCAACTTTGCATCTTTGAATTGATTATTGCTGACATTTTTGCTACCATATCATCAGCCTCCTAGATCCACATACAACTACATCGTGTGTTTGACACCACCTGGAAATCGCTTTATCCAAGCTTTGAGAGTTTTGACTACAATGGTTGCCGATCACCACCTGCTATTGGGTAAGAACTGGTAAGAATTTGAGATTTTCTTGACGAATTTGTGACACCCCACCACCACCACTTTCTAGTAGTCTATAGGATCATATTCTTGTGTGTTTCTATTGCTGCTAACCATGGCAGGATCACAAGCCAACGAGATTGACTAGGAGAACATGATGAAGAAGGAGCTTCATGATAAATTTTAGTAAATGTTGGGTCAACAGGTGGATGACATGATGGCCAGCTTTGGAAAGGCACTAGAGAAGATTGATGATATTGAGAAGACAATTGACACCAAGTTGGACGCCAAGTTCGACGAAGTACTCGCGCGTCTACCCCAACCACCAGCTGCCTCTGTTGCACCATTGCAACAATATCAACAACATCCACCTCCAAGTCGCGGTCCAGCGGGACAAGCGCAGTGCATTCCCATTGAGCCAGGCCAAACTTCTGGTACTGCTGCACCTACTGTTGATGCTTCTATGGCTGCTGCTACCGAGGAGGACTATTACGAGGATGAGGTTATCAAAATTAGAACTACGTGCAACCACCACCACCACCAGGTCGTCCTCAAGCAAATCATCGCAACGGTAGGGCTGCACCATCCCCTCAGGTGCGAGATCAAGACCACATCCCTAAACTAAAGTTGAATATCTCGCCATTCGAGGGTAGATACATTCCTGATATTTATCTTACATGGGAGTTATATACTGAGCAACACTTCACATGCTTACAATATCCCAAGGATAGACATGTTGCTGCTGTTGTTTGTGCTTTCACTAGTTTTGCATGTGCTTGGTGGTCTGAACATTGTAGATTATATCCTATTCCAGTTGCTTGGGCTGCTTTAAAAATTGCTATGCGTACTCATTGGGTTCCACCATATTATCAACATGAATTACTTCAAAAATTGGTTCCACCATATTATCAACATGAATTACTTCAAAAATTGCAGCGCTTAAGACAAGGAAACAATTCTGTAGAGGAGTATTATCAGGAATTACTAATCGCCATGATTAGATGTGGTATTGTTGAGAATAATGAAGCTATGTTCGCACGTTTTATAGGTGGATTAAATAGAAAGATTCAGACCATTCTAGAGTATAAGGAGTATAATAATATCACTCGTTTATTCCATCTTGCTTGCAAAGCTGAACATGAAGTGCAAGATCGACAGGCATTGGCGGGAACTAACTTTACTGCAGGTAGACCTTCATCATGGACACCGCGTGCATACTCTACTTCCGTACGTTCTACTACACCGACATCTCCTTAAGCTACCACCTCCAACCGTGATACAAGAAAGTAGGCACAACCACAACTATCTGCCAAGAGCACACCTTCTGGGCCTGCGCGGAGCTCTTCTTCATCCATGGCATCCACATGTCCAACACATGATGTTATATGTCGCCGTTGCACTGGTCGTGGTCACTATGCTGCGAGCACATGCCCATCTCAGCGTGTCATGATCGTTACTGAGGACAGTGGTTATGAGTCCGCTAGTGATTATGATAATGATAATCTAGCTCTTATTGCGAGTGAAGAGCACGGTGAAGATGATGCCGAATAAGAGACGCAATACATGGCTGCTGAAGAAGCTGACATGTATGAAACTTTAGTTGCTAAACGTGTTTTGAGTGTGCAGGTCCCACAAGCTGAGCAAAATCAGAGGAACAATTTGTTCCATACGAAAGGAGTTGTGAAGGAACATTATGTTCGCGTCATTATTGATGGAGGGATCTGCAACAACTTGGCTAGCATGGAGATGGTGGAGAAGTTGTCTCTCACCACAAGACCGCATCCACATCCTTACTACATCCAATGGTTCAACAGTAGCGGCAAGGTTAAGATAACACATACTATTTGTGTGCAATTTTAGACAAAAGCTCGAAATATTACAAGGTTCAAATTCCGGAGTTATATGGCTCAAATTCGAAGATTACCAGGTTCAAACTAATATTAGAAATTAAATTCAGCTCATCAGCTGCAAACGCTCGCGCTGATCCGCTAAACATGGATATTAGAGAGGTTCAAACTAATATTATCACTTCTTAGTGTGGTTTCGAAGCCTCACAACTTTTGCAAAGGGGTCAGCCACCGAGAAGTCATGTATGAGGTTGACACGATGACTTCCGATTACTCTGTCATCTGAAGTTCCAAAATGAAATTCAGCATTTTTGGAGCCTATTCCTTTCTACCGCAGGTGCCGGCGCTGATCGACAAACCATTCATTTTTGCGAAATAAATGTAGGGCAAACCTCATTTCCTTCAGCACCCATGCTCTGAGAACAAAGAACCTGGCGAATATAATCTCCGGTAAGGTCCCTCGGTAAGAGTTCAAAGTAATTTCTGAGAGATGCAGATCTAGGCATTCGATTTGATTGTTATATTGTATCACATTATCCACCATTGGGCCTAACCTTATCTACAAAAGAAGAAAATGTGTTAGTGCCTACATGCAGTTTTGAACATTACTATAGGCCTATTTGGTTTGCAGGATTTGCAAACTGCACTAACATGCCATCTTCGATCTGACATGATTAACATGGACATTTGATTACATTCTAGAAAAATGTAGCCTTCTTCACAAGAGGTTGGAGCGGATAAAAAGTTCCCTAAGAAAACTAGTACAAATGAATCTAAAGGAGAAGTGCTTATTGATTGTAACCATATGGATCAAGCAACCAATATGGAGGGTGGAACCTGTATGTACTGAAATCCTCCAAAGGAATCCTTCAGAAATCGTAGTACATTGTCATTGTGAACTTGGAAAAAGGTGTCACAAATTGAACTCCCTTACGGTTAATATTTAACAAGAAAGGAACATCACCTCGATATATAGCTTCTCCAGGCACGGAAAGCATCTCAGGAAACTAACAACTTGTTCCAGGTTGGGGCCGATAGATTCTAGTGCCAAGACCTTCACTGTGCGCAGTTTCGGGGTCAAGCTTGTCGGAATCATTTTTTGAATGACAGACGAACAAACATCTTCAAAATTACAAATAATGTTAATATGTAGAAGGAGAGGTAGAAGGTGGCTGTTGTACCTGAACGGGTGTCGATCCAATAGCAAACTCAGATTATTTGTGAGACGAGTAGCCCACCACTGTCAATTTCGGCGCAGAAATGACATTGATTCTAATTGGACCTTCTTGATCAACTACAAGTAATCTCTCAAGTGCAGGTGTGTCCTCAGTGACCATACCATGGTACACATCTTGTGATGTCTTCCTGCCACACCAGCAACACACATAAATAGTACGGAGAGTCATGGAGGTGATGTGGAAGGTACTCAACCCACTAATCGCGTGAAGACGAAGGTACTCGAGTGCAGTAAAGCCACGAAGCAGGCGCTCCATGTCACCGCTTGATAGGCAGATGGCGACAAGCTCGAGGTGCTTCAGTCGTGGTAGAATAAGAGCGGAGGCACCATTA
>LR738709.1:291902500-291927378 GCA_902687465.1 Secale cereale
AGTTCCTGAACTTGGCGACGCGTAGCGTGGGCACAAGGTGGAGTGCGGACGTTGGCAGCGACTGCATATGCCCATCATCAAAAGTGACATCCTCGAGCTGATCTAGGGCGGGGGATCGGAACTAGTCGTTAAGCTTGGCTCGGTCCTTGCCGTTGGAATGGAACTTGCCCATTCTAAGGCCTCTGGTTGGGCCAAGGTAACTACCGAGGATCTTGGAGAACGCATCCAAGCTTTTGCGATAGCCATGGTAGAGATCGTGGGGGTCGATGAGGTCGAGAGGGCTGGAGTTCCATAGGGGGGGCACCACCGGGAAAGGACGGTTGTTCGCGCCCCATATTTGATTGGGAGGAGGGAGATGATGACGGTCAACATATAATCGGGGAGGTTGTTGATGAAGTCTAGGCCTGTTGGAGTCGCATGCGGTTCTAGCTCGCCCCACCTCCGATTGTTGGCTGCCCCGTTCTCCACCTCTGGAGTCTCATTGTCAGCGGCACTTTCTTATAGAAATGGGAGTACATGGAATATTTAGTTAAAATAGGGAAATAGAAAAGTGTATTAGTAAATAGAAGTTATTAGGTAGGAATATAGTAAGAAAAGGGAATAACAATTGGTTGCTGAAATACTACACGATTCATTTGATATTGCTGGGTAAGTCAACATGCAGATAGTTGAAAAGAAAACTTACTTCCAACAAAGTCTTGATGGTTGATTTTGTTGGGGAAGTTAGCATATATCTCATGACCAGGCCCGTTCATGCGCAGTGCAATTTTAGTGCCAGCTTTCAGTACATAAAACTTAGAAATTTCTTTCCAAAAGCCAGTGCCAAAATAGGAGTCACCACGTTCATCAAGTCTTACAGTAGCAACGATTGTAAATCCATGGTTTGTGTGCAGTATGACATCCGTGCAGTCTTGATCTATGTAAAGGGAAAATTGTGCACTATATAATATATTGCATAGCAAGGGATGCGTTGTAGAAAATGGTACGATTGTTAAAGAAAATATGGTAACATGCAAATATGGGCCCAAATTGAAAGAACTGTGCAACTGTTGAAACCGAAGGACAAAAATCTATAATTAAACAGATAGGATAAAAATGATGTCATGGAAATATGAGAGTAATCGAAAGAACAATACATCATTAATTTGCCTAATATTGAAAGAAGAGGGGGGAAATCCCCTTTGACGTATATGGTGCAAGTGGCACCTTTTATCCAAATGTAGCAATATTTAGCATATATTCAGGAAAGTAGGCCATGCCAACCGATTTAGGATGAGATTGAAAATAACACACGCGTCATCAAGCGATCTGGTACGGTGAGATGGAATCTCTGGCGGAGGTCGCAAAGTCCTGATGTGTCGGCGCATTGTACATTCTATGAATGAAAGAAAACCCTCAAATCAGCACGAATAAAAATGAATTCACGGCGATTTCCGCCGAGTGATTAAAGGAGGCAGATGAACTGGGATAAGAGATGAGATAATATCTCATTAAATTAGTTACCTTGTCATCCATGAAAAAGAACCCTCAGTATAGCAGATTCCCCAATCGAGTGGAGCTGGGTCGACCACGAGCAGCGTCGAGAAACTCGATGGCGACAGGCAGCGGCAAGGGGAAGTGCTGAAATGCGGTGAGCTTTGCCGGCAGCCAGGCGGCGACAGGCGTCGAGCTAAGTGTTTTCCATCACGATAGGCGGTGCCATGGCATAAACACGGAGGAGCATGTGCAGGTGTGAATGGGGACCAGAGGGGGTGGCGGGCGGGGTGAGGGTTTTTGTGATGTGGGGATGGTGAGGGTTTTCTTTTTTGTTTTCTGAACTGGGTGGTGAGCATTTCTGTCCCACAAAGAATTTTTGAGGCAATGGTTTGCTAGAGCGAATCGTGTGTGATTGACGCAATAGGCAAATTGAAAGTCATTGCACACAGTTCCAATTTTGGGAACCGTGTGTGATTGACGTACTACCTCCGTCCTGGTTTATTGGTCCACCTTTCTAATTTTTACAAAATTTTGACCAAATATTTAACTAAGAAATGTTTATGCATGTCACAAAAAATGATATCATTGAACACTATACTCGAATAGCCATCCAACGATATAATTTTTGCAGACCTGCACTAACATTTTTTTAGTTAACCTTTGGTCAAAATTTAACACAAATTACAAAGGGGACCAATAAACCAAGAAGGAGGTAGATTCCATCAACCAAACTAGTTGCATCCATATCCCACGGTTAGACATAAGTAAACATAGATTAAATATACCCAGACATAGATAATAAGCATACACGTACACAAGTATAGTTCAACCATAAGTACATAGTTTAACCCTCATTAAACATTGCTCAAGCGTACATAGTTCGATCCCACATCTCATCTCACATGCCGGCATGATCCTGAAGCTTCTCCAGGTACACGGCGTATGCGCCATGCTCCATCTTGCGAGAATACTTCTGCTTGAAGGAGCCAACAGCCCGTCCTCTTGCATGCGCCAGAACACTTTGGTATGGGTCATGAAGCTTGTGGTAGCAAAATGGGCATCGATAGCCGCTATTCCAGGTCCTAATACACCTGTTATGCATTCCCGCATAAAGCTCCCTCGGGATTTTCCTCATCCTCGTTATCCACATTGCCAGACAGCACATATACAAATAGTAAAAAAAATGTGGCGTCAAACTAATGGCTACAAACTAATCTCTAGCGAATATTTGGCAGTTGGCAAAAAATGGCATCAACTCAACGATTACATGCTGTGAAGTAGAATTAGGAATTTATGGCTATTTAGTTTTACATATCCAGAGATTATGGTTTGACTTTTAAGCACATTTGTCTATGTACAGACCAATCTTGAAGAAAATAATGGCACAAACATATGTAGGTCATTCAAAATCAATTGTCAAGTCCTGGCTAGGAATTATTAGCACGAACACTAACCCTAGTCGGATTACTAGCAGAAATCATTTTCACAGATGATACAACTAATCACTTATCACTTGTACCATTCAAACAATCAATACACTACACGGACCTAACGAAACTTACTCAGATTTCATGGATTGGAAGAACATAACCATAGGATTTCTATTCCAAAAAAAGGGGAGGCAGGAGTAACCAGAGAAACCCTATGATCTATTTGACACATAAATAGGTATAGATGACTAACCAGCTATCGGTCGTCGTCGGAGTCATCGCCGGGGTCGTCACCAGAGTTGGTGTGGAACTCCGCCTCAGGCTGTGGAAGCTCGACGCCGTCGACGACGTCAGGATGCAGCGATAACTCGTCGGCGGCGACGGCAACCTCTGTCTCCTTCTCCACGCCGTGCTCCGGTGCTTTAGCAGCCCCGGCATCGCCACTCCCTCCGATGGGGCGCTTCGGCGGCATCCTCATACACTGATGGCTTTGAGGACTGAGAGCGGCATCGAGGATACAAGCGGAGATAGAGGATTATGTGTGTGGCGTGGATGGGGGTGCGGTCGCTCGGGCGCACCATTAATATGGAGTAGTGGGAGTTGTGGGAGAGAGGCAGGCGGCGGTCAAACCAATGGTTCGCCTCCTGGTGAGCTTGCGCACCGGACTGCTGGCATGCCTTCCAAAGTTTCACACAGCTACTCGCATGCCTCCCGATGACACTGTGTAGCGAGCACGCCTCTGTCGATTCACACACCTGCACGCACGCCTCCCCGTCTGCCTGCATGGAGGACTACTCGCATGCATCCCGTCAACTCACGCCTGCTCGCACGGCACACGGGTCGCGCGGCTGCACGTTGTAACATCCCAAATTTTCAATTTGGAATGTTATACATAGATCATACTGCATTGCATATTTCTTTGCATTTTGTGCGTGGCCATCCTCGAAAATTCTAAGCAACTCAAGGACCTATGAAGAGAGTTGGGAATTCTACCGTTTTTGTATTTGAGTTTACTCGAATACCGGTACGAGGATAGCCTTGGTTTTAATTATTTTTTCTCCTAAAAATATTTCTAAATAAAATATATGAGCAGAGATAATATGACTTCTCCAAAATAACAGAAATATTGGAGGAATAATATTAAAATAACTATTGGATTTTTGTCGGATTTATTTGCGATTTTATTTGCATAGGAAAAATACGCGTTTTTCAAAATTGCATTTAGGTCCAGGAAAAATGTTCACTTTCTCCTAAATATTATTAGAGGACGGTGAAAATTTATTTCGGAATTTTTGGAGTCTGTTTAGTATTTCTTTTGTTAGTTTTCGTACGCCAGGACTCATTTAAAAAAAAGGGAAACGGCCTCTGGGCCGTAACCGGCTAGGACTCCCCTAGCCGGGGTCTTTAAAAAGTGCAGCCGCCGGCCCGCTAAGCCCCCTCGCCCGTCGCCCGAACCCTAGCCCGCATCGAGCCCCGCGCCCCGCCGCCGCCAGCCGCCGCTGCCGCCGCCGGACCCTCCGCCGGAGCCTGCCACCGCCTTGCCCGAGGTAGCCGCCGTTCCGCCGTCGCCGTTTTTTTAAAACCGATTGGTTCTTTTCGTAAAACCCTAGATCGGTTTTTTTTATATTAGATCGGTTTTTTCGGTTTAGCTGTTTAGCGAGCGTTCACCCGTTCGTTCTTTTTAACGAATGAGTTCGTCGTTTAGTTTCAGTTAATGAACGTCCGTTCGTTAATCTGTTCGTCAATTTTTGTTTTTCGGGGTATTTATCCGTGATTATTTCGATCACGATTTCTGCCCTGATCTTGTTTTTCGTTTTTCTTTTCGCTCGAGAGTCGGAATCAGGTGATTCAACATCCCAGATCTTCGTCTCGACGCCCTCTTTCCGTTTAACAAACTTGAATAAAGTTTTGCTACTGTAAAATTTGACCCTAGATCAAACTAGTAAACGGACGTCATTTCTTTCGCAGTTTGAGTTTCATTGCTTCTTTCGATTTGATTGTTTTTGCAAACCGGAGTTCTTAAGCTAAACTTTCTCGTTAGATCTTCTCTTTTGGAGTTTTGTTTGTGCATCATTGCTTGATTGCTTATGTATGCTATTGTTTGCTTGCGATAGAATACGCGGACTGTGAAGCGTGCTACTACGAGTCTCTAGGTTTTGCGAATCGTCAACAAGGCATGTAACACTTTGATCATACCCTTTTATTACCCAGTTCTTATGCATTAGATCAAACCCTCACTCATTGCATGAGTAGGATCTCTTAACTTGTGGTCTGGGAAGTAGTTCCAGGTAGAACCTATTACGTGCATTATTTTCAAATCCTTGGGAGTTACTTCTACGCTATGCTTAGGTTATCATGCTATGCTCGTAGACGTGGTTTGGGTTTGATTGAAATCCATGACAGACGTGAGTTGTTAATTAATGGTTCAAGTTAAGGCGGCTACTTGAATACACATCTGGGTGGATTGGTTGCAGGGCACCTGGGGAATCCAGTGTTGTCCTAGGAAATCCCGGGTTTCCGTGTGATTGTCCTATGGAATGCCACCTAGGCTCAAAGGGATCATAAAACTATTCATGCTAGAAACTTCCGTGTGCAGCCACAATGCCATTATGGGCTCTGGCATAGTATGAGTAAGCTGTGCGAGCTCTTTCAGTGGTGGACTAGCAGATGTAGGGGAAAGTAGGTGTACCGGTCCATCCAGGGTAAAGAGTAAATGCTTCTGAAAGACTGTGTCTCGGTCATATGTTTCTCAAACACCATGCAGTGCGAGAAATTAAATGGAGGCGATCGAGTCTTGTGGGAAAAGTGCACAAACCTCTGCAGAGTGTACAAACTGATCATGATTAGCCGTGTCCCTGGTTATGGACAATCTTGAGTATCTGGTACTTGAATTATTGGTTAATCTCATCACTCTAAAGTTAACTTGTTGGGTTAATGATTACTTTAATTGGGATTGAGTTGGAGGTACCTTCTCAATGCTGTTTCAACTACCATGATAGTTAAAATAAAATTTATTCCTTTGTTATAGGGAAAAATTGGCTTTACGCAAAAACTTTAACCTTAGAGCCTCCACCAGCCAAATATGCATATAGTGTAGCCTTTATTTCTGTTACTTGCATCTTCTGTGTTATCTTGCCAGCATATTCCATGTGCTGACCCGTTTCGGGCTGCAACATGTTATGTTGCAGACTTTTCAGACGAGGAGTAAGACGTTCTAGGCCGTTTGTCATGCACTCAGCTATGCCGTCGGAGTTGATGGACTCACTTATCTTCCAAGCCTTCCGCTGTTATTTTGTTAGATGGCCTTAAGCCATAGACTTTTGTATTAAGTTCTCTTTGGAGACATTCGATGTAATAAGTGTGTGATTGCCACTCTGTTATAAATCCTTCAAGTACTCTGTGTGTCAGCATTACCGATCCAGAGATGACACTGAAACATAGAGGCTTCGGTCCATTCGGATCGTGGTCGCTACAAGATGGTATCAGAGCACACGCTGACTGTAGGACACGACCACTAAGATAAACCCTAGGTCACTCTTCTCTACTCATTTCTGACTTCTCTCCATTTTCTACTTCTTTAGGATGGTGGACCCAAGGAACAAGTTCACGCAACCGGATGAATACACACCTTTTGGACGACACTTGAAGGAAGTCACTAGGTACCTGAACATAGAAATACCAAGATTTACCGGGACCTACACCGCCACTTTACCAGAAGAGGAGTGATGGAGCATTCAAGTTCAAATCCCCGGGAGAACCTTCGCACCATCCACTGAGCTAATAGAGTTTTCTTTTGATGCACCAACATGGAGCCTAGGCAAGAGTATGGCAGCCCACATCACTATGGGAAGGATCGGAGAAGTCTACAAGCAGGAGCTGAAGGACACTATCTACCAGATTTGTGGACGCCGAGATGAGCGTTGGGACATGATCAGCACCCGGAAGGACAGGTCCATTGCATCATTCATCCAGGAGTTAAACCAGCACATTCGTCGACAGGAGCACCAGATGTGCGTAGGGATGATAGATTTGAAGAAGGCACTAACCAGGAACTTGGAGCTAGAAGAAGAACTCAAGTCTACTCGTGACAGATACGAGGAGGAGATGTTGATACTAGTGGAGAAGAATGATGATTTGACAAGGAAGCTGGGAGTATTCATGGGAGACCCAGCACCAGGAGGAGAAGAAGAGGAAGAAGAACCCAAGGAGATTCATTCTGAAGATTACATCATCATCGACGACACAGTTTCAGACCCCGATGATAGTGATGACGAAGACTATGAAGATGAAGCTGGAGCAGACATCATGGAATCTTCCGCCGATCAAAATTTCTAGATGACCACCATATGACTAGTAGTTTTCCCCACAAATTAGTATCTAGAGCACTTTTGTAACGTTAGTTAGATCTTTGTAAGACCTTGTTTGAAATTGATTGGTGTGATATGATTGTGTTTGTCTCATGTGCATATGGGTAGTGATTTTCCCTTAGACCTCATTTCTATTCTAATCTCTTCCCTCTACACCATCAGATGCCTCCGAGACGTGAGCCAGAATTTCAGTATCCCCATGAGCTCACTCAGTTGATCCAGCAGCAGAACACCTTGATGCAACTTCTTGTCCGGAACAACCAGAACAACCAGAACAACAACAACCCTCCACCACCACAACCCGTGCACAACCTGACACGTTTCTTAAGGTTGCAACCACCGGTGTTTGCTAGCAGCATTGAACCAATAGTTGCCGATGACTGGCTGTGCAAGATTGGAAGGGATTTGACCATCGCCAATTGCTCGGATGCTGAGAAGGTGCCGCACATCAGTTTTCTGGACCAGTCGCAACATGGTGGGAGAATTACACAGCATCTTTCCCTATAGCCAATGTCACTTGGGATCGGTTTCAACAGCTTTCTGTACTGCCCATGTCTCAGCTGGAGCTATGAGCATGAAGAAGTGGGAGTTTCGCAACTTGCGCCAAGGAAATCGTACTGTGGCTCAGTACGTAGAGGAGTTTAGTACCCTATCTCGTTATGCCCCAGATGATGTGGCCACAGATGCCGCTAAGCAGGAGAGATTTATGGAAGGGCTAAATGATGAGATGCGCATACAGTTGATGGTGGCAACCTTCAACAACTACCAGGAGTTGGTAGATAAAGCTCTTATGATTGAAGGGAAGCAGCAGCAGATTGAGAGTCGCAAGAGGAAGTATGGCCAAGGAAGGAATAATTCCGGAGCCCAGCAGAAGCCCCGATACACTCCGAATTCGGGAGGATACACCCATAACCATGGAAGCCACACCCACACTAGAGGATGTTCCCACAACCACAATGGCTCCAAGAATGGGAATGGGAATGGAGCAAACAATAATCAGAATCGCTCTACCCCGTCCACACCCGCCAAGAAGGATTTAAGCCACGTCACCTGTTACAAGTGCGGGAAGAATGGACATTATGCCAATGAGTGCCCTGAAGCTAAGAATGAGAATGGCAATGGAAGCGCCGGGAAGAAGCCCAACCCATTCAACAAAGGACAAGTGAACCACGTGACCGTGGAGGAGGTTGAAGAGCAACCAGATGCGGTGATCGGTAAGTTTTTTGTTAAGTCATTTATCGCAGTAGTTCTTTTCGATACTGGTGCATCGCATTCATACATTTCAAGGAGATTCGTGAATAGACATAAGCTATCCACCCAAGCCCTTAAGACCCCCATGTCAGTAAGCTCTCTAGGAGCGGAGTATATGGCACATCAAGGATGTTTACAGACGCCATTGATCATAGGACGCCATGTTTTCCCCTCAGACCTAATAGTTTTGGAGTCACAAGGATTGGATGTGATATTAGGTATGGATTGGCTATCGATGTATGGAGGGAACATCGATTGTTCCAGCAAGTCTATTTTGCTTACCACCCCGGAGGGAAAAAGGATTAAGTATGTATCTAGGCATTCACCTCTACGGACACAAGTACATTCTCTCACGGGAGTTGTTCAGGAGGAAGTTCCAGTAGTAAAGGATTACCCGGATGTTTTTCCAAAGGAGCTACCTGGCATGCCACCATGCCACCGGATAGGGATAATGAGTTTTTCATTGAGCTATTGCCTGGCACTGGACCTATATCGAAGAGACCATATCGGATGCCAGCGAATGATCTGGAGGAGATCAAGAAGTAGATTAAGGAGTTATTGGAGAAAGGTTTTATTCGCCGGAGTTCATCACCGTGGGGAGCCCTTGTGCTTTTGGTCGAGAAGAAGGATGGATCTTTAAGAATGGTCGTTGATTATCGTGCACAGAATGAGGTGACTATTAAGAGTAAGTACCCGCTGCCGATGATCAATGATTTGTTCGACCAACTCCAGGGGGCGAAAGTATTCTCCAAGATCTATCTACGATCTGGATGCCACCAGTTGAAGATCCGAGAGAAGGATATACCTAAGACAGCCTTCACCACAAGGTACGGGCTATATGAGTATACGGTTATGCCATTTGGATTGACTAACGCCCCTGCATATTTCATGAGTATGATGAACAAGGTGTTCATGGAGTTCTTGGATAAGTTTGTCGTGGTATTCATTGATGATATTTTGGTGTACTTGGAGAATGAGGAGGAACACGCGAAGCATTTGCGTTTGGTACTAGAAAAGCTCAGAGAACATCAATTGTATGCCAAGTTTAGCGAATGTGAGTTTTGGTTGAAGGAAGTTGAATTATTAGGGCATGTTATATCAGGAGAAGGTATAGCAGTGGACCCTGTCAAAGTGCAGGTAGTCACTGAATGGTTGGCACCCACTTCGGTTGGAGAGATCCGCAGTTTTCTTGGACTCGCGGGATACTACCGGATATTCATAGAAAATTTCTCCAAGATTGCTACGCTAATGACGACATTGTTGAAGAAGGAGACAAATTTCAGTTGGACTGAAGAGTGCGAAGAAAGTTTCCAGGAGTTGAAGAAACGGTTGACGACAGCCCCAGTGCTGATATTGCCAGATATACGCAAGGATTTCCAAGTATACTGCGATGCTTCACGCTTAGGACTTGGAGGAGTACGCATGCAGGATGGAAGAGTTGTTTCCTATGCATCCCGTCAACTGCGACCGCACGAGTTGAATTATGCGATGCATGATCTGGAGTTAGCAGCTGTAGTGCACGCACTCAAAACCTGGAGACATTTCCTTATTGGAAATCGTTGTGATGTGTACACGGATCACAAGAGTTTGAAGTACATTTTTACTCAGAAGGAGCTGAACGTCAGACAGAGGAGATGGTTGGAGCTTATAAAGGATTATGACATGAAGCTACACTATCACCCAGGAAAGGCCAATGTTGTTGCAGACGCTTTGAGCGAGAAGAGTTATGCAAATACCTTAGTAAAGGGGGGATTGCCCCAGGAGTTGGCAGAAGATCTCAGGGGGCTTCGTTTGGAGATAGTTCCTAGAGGTTTTGTTGCAACATTGGAGGTTCAGTCAACATTTCTGGGGAAGATACGCGAAGCCCAGAAGGGTAAGAAGAGATTGTCGTGATAAAGAAGAGGATGAGTGAAGGAAAAGCCAAAGGATTTCGTGAAGATGAACACGACACCTTATGGTTTGAGGATCGAATCTATGTGCCCAACAATCCGGAGATTAGGAAGTTGATACTGCAGGAAGCACATGATTCGCCATACTCGATACACGCCGGAAACACCAAGATGTATTTGGATTTGAAGGAACGTTTCTGGTGGACGGGAATGAAGAAGGATATTGCCGAGTATGTAGCCGTATGTGATGTATGCCAGAGAGTAAAGGCAGAGCATCAGAAGCCAGCAGGATTGCTACAGCTTATGTCGATACCCGAATGGAAGTGGGAGAAGCTTGGCATGGACTTTATCACCGGATTGCCCAGGACCAAATCCGGATATGACTCAATCTGGGTAGTAGTGGATCGTTTGACCAAGGTAGCCCACTTTACCCCCGTGAAAACCACATACACCAGTGCGAAGTTGGCCAAGATATACATGACCAGGATCGTATGTCTGCATGGAGTTCCGAGGACCATTGTATCATATAGAGGAACACAGTTCACCTCAAAGTTTTGGCATCAACTACAACAAACTTTGGGAACAAGGCCGGAATTCAGCATAGCGTTCCACCCGCAGACAGATGGACAGACCGAGAGAGTCAACCAGATTCTGGATGACATGTTTAGAGCTTGTGCGCTAGATTATGGATCTAGTTGGGATGACAATTTGCCCTACGCGGAATTCTCGTACGACAACAGTTACCATGCCAGTTTGAAGATGGCACCGTTCGAAGCATTATATGGGAGGAGATGCCGAACACCGTTAATGTGGGATGAAGTTGGAGACCGGCAGTTGTTTGGACCAGACTTGATCAAAGAGTCTGAAGAGAAGGTTAAGTTAATTCAAGATAGATTGAAGGTAGCTCAGTCCAGGTAGAAGAGGTATGCAGACTCGAAGCGCAAGGAGATAGCCTATGAAATCGGAGATAGAGCGTACTTGAGAGTATCACCTCTGTGATGAGTTAAACGTGTCGGAGTTAAGGGAAAGCTAGCCCCGAGATTTGTGGGACCTTACCGTGTTTTGGAACGCATGGGAGAGGTTGCCTATAAGTTGGAGTTGCCCGAAGGATTGTCAGGAGTGCATGATGTGTTTCAAGTTACGCATCTTAAGAAGTGCCATGCGGAGATGGCCGATATCCCGCTTGGAGACACAGTACCCCTGGAGGCAATTCAGTTGGATAGTGATCTGACTTACGAGAAGAAGCATGTTAAGATTCTCGAATTTTCAAGTAGAGTCACCCGCAGTAAGGTTATCACGTTTTGCAAAGTTCAGTGGAGTCACCACAACGAGGAAGAAGCCACCTTGGAACGAGAAGATGATCTACGCAAGGACCACCCACACCTGTTCTCTAGCCAAACCGAATCTCGAGGGCGAGATTCATTCTAAGGGGGGTAGGTTGGTAACATCCCAAATTTTCAATTTGGAACGTTATACATAGATCATACTGCATTGCATATTTCTTTGCATTTTGTGTGTGGTGATCCTCGAAAATTCTAAGCAACTCAAGGACCTGCGGAGAGAGTCGGGAATTCTACCGTTTTGTGTATTTGAGTTTACTCGAATACCGGTACGAGGATATCATTGGTTTTAATTATTTTTCTCTCCTAAAAATATTTCTAAATAAAATATATGAGCAGAGATAATATGACTTCTCCAAAATAACAGAAATATTGAAGGAAAAATATTAAAATCACTTTTGGATTTTTTGTCGGATTTATTTGCGATTTTATTTGCATAGAAAAAATATGCGTTTTTCAAAATTGCATTTAGGTCCGGGAAAAATGTTCACTTTGTCCTAAATATTATTAGAGGACGGTGAAAATTAATTTCGGAATTTTTGGAGTTCGTTTAGTATTTCTTTTGTTAGTTTTCGTACGCCAGGACTCGTTTAAAAAAAGGGAAACCGCCACTAGGCGTAACCGGCTAGGACTCCCCTAGCCGGGGTCCTTACAAAGCGCAGCCACCGGCCCGCTAAGTCCCCTCGCCCGTCGCCCGAACCCTAGCCCGTATCGAGCCCCGCGCCCCGCCGCCGCCAGTCGCCGCCGCCGCCGCTGCCGCGCCGCCGTTAGCCGCTGCCCGCAGGAGTCGCCGCCGCCGCCGCCGGACCCTCCGCCGGAGCCCGCCACCGCCTTGCCCGAGGTAGCCGCCGTTCCGCCGCCGCTGGTTTTTTTTTAAACCGATCGGTACTTTTCGTAAAACCCTAGATCCGTTTTTTTAGATTAGATCGGTTTTTTTCGGTTTAGCCGTTTAGCGAGCGTTCACCCGTTAGTTTTCTTTTTCGGGGTATTTATCCGTGATTTTTTCGATCGCGATTTCTGCCCTGATCTTGTTTTCCGTTTTTCTTATCGCTCGAGAGTCGGAATCAGGTGATTCAAAATCCCAAATCTTCGTCTCGACGCCCTCTTTCCGTTTAACGAACTTAAACAAAGTTTTGATACTGTAAAATTTGACCCGAGATCAAACTAGTAAACGGACCTCGTTTCTTTCGTTGTTTGAGTTTTGTTGCTTCTTACGGTTTGATTCTTTTTGCAAACCGGAGTTCTTAAGCTGAACTTTCTGGTTAGATCTTCTCTTTTGGAGGTTTGTTTGTGCATCATTGCTGATTGCTTATGTATGCTATTGTTTTCTTGTGATAGAATACCAGGACTCTGAAGCGTGCTACTACGAGTCTCTAGGTTTTGCGAATCGTCAGAAAGGCAAGTAACACTTTGATCATACCCTTTTATTACCCAGTTTTTATGCATTAGATCAAACCCTCACACATTGCATGAGTAGGATCTCTTAACTTGTGGTCTGGGAAGTAGTTCGAGGTAGAACCTCTTACCTGCATTATTTTCAAACCCTTGGGAGTTACTTCTACGCTATGCTTAGGTTATCATCCTATGCTCGTAGACGTGGTTTGGGTTTGAGTGAAATCCTTGACAGATGTGAGTTGTTAATTAATGGTTGAACTTAAGGTGGCTACTTGAATACACATCTGGGTGGATTGATTGCAGGGCACCTGGGGAATCCAGTGTTGTCCTAGGAAATCCCGGGGTTTCCGTGTGATTGTCCTATGGAATGCCACCCAGGCTCAAAGGGATCATACAACTATTCATGCTAGAAACTTCCGTGTGCAGCCACAATGCCATTATGGGCTCTGGCATAGTATGAGTAAGCTGTGTGAGCTCTTTCAGTGGTGGACTAGCAGATGTAGGGGAAAGTAGATGTACCAGTCCACCCAGAGTAAAGAGCAAATGCTTCTGAAAGACTGTGTCTCGGTCATCATTTTCTCAAACACCATGCAGTGCGAGAAATTAAATGGAGGCGATCGAGTCTTGTGGTAAAAGTGCACAAACCTCTGCAGAGTGTACAAACTGATCATGATTAGCCGTGTCCCCGGTTATGGACAATCTTGAGTATCTGGTACTTGAATTATTGGTTGATCTCATCACTCTAAAGTTAACTTGTTGGGTTAATGATTACTTTAATTGGGATTGAGTTGGAGGTACCTTCTCAATGATGTTTCAACTACCATGATAGTTAAAATAAAATTTATTCCTTTGTTGTAGGGAAAAATGGGCTTTACACAAAAACTTTAACCTTAGAGCCTCCACCAGCCAAATATGCATACAGTGTAGCCTTTATTTCTGTTACTTGCATCTTCTGTGTTATCTTGCCAGCATATTCCATGTGCTGACCTGTTTCGGGCTGCAACATGTTACGTTGCAGACTTTTCAGACGAGGAGCAAGACGTTCTAGGTCGTTTGTCATGCACTCAACTATGCCGTTGGAGTTGATGGACTCACTTATCTTCCAAGCCTTCCGCTATTATTTTGTTAGATGGCCTTCAGCCATAGACTTTTGTATTTAGTTCTCTTTGGAGACATTCGATGTAATAAGTGTGTGATTGCCACTCTGTTATAGATCATTCAAGTACTGTGTGTGTCAGCATTACCGATCTAGGGATGACACTGAAACACAGAGGCTTCGGTCCATTCGGATCGTGGTTGCTACACACGTATATTGTTTTTCTATTTGGATGATTAATGATGCCGCTTTATTGCTTAACCGAAGCATGGCACGTATCCATTGTTGGTGTAACGCTCACGATTCGAATAAATAATTCGTTTGGGATATTGGTTCTCAATTATTAATAATCTCTCGTTTGTAATTAAATAAAGATTAGATCAAAACTTATCTCAAATTTTACAAACAAAAAAGTACAGTGCCACTTTGTATTGGTGTGCATATGACAACACGATAAGTTTTCATGAACTTCAAATAAGTTTTGGATGTACTAGAATTTAAAAATCAAGATTCTCAATGTTTGAAATTTCTTACACGGGGAGTAAACATGCACCCAGTGAGACACATGTGTTTTTGCAATCCATTTAGGTGCACTGTCACGTGTGCATGTAGCTCAAATTTGATTTTTGTACACGATACCCGTAGGAAATCAATCAATTAATGTACTAAACCGTCTTAATGATCTCTGTGATTATTTCGAAATTAAAACGTCCCTCCTTTGGTAACATATCTTCACCGCGGGGTAATTAATTTAGCATGCATCGTAGTTGCGGTGGATTCGCGGTCTGTGTGTGGGTGTGTGCGTCTGGGGGTGGTGGGTGGCTCGCAGTACGCTATGAGTTGTGAGCCACCGTGTGGGTTGGCCGCTTTGTTAGGCAGGTCGGTGCCATATTAGAGTAGTGAAATCGCTATTTGAAACATTACACAATCCTTTCGTACATACATGTTTTGGCTACATGCAGTCGATGGTTGTCCTACACGACACTCGATACGCACGTGTGACGCTTTGTGTAGGCTCGCGAGGTCATCGTCCATCACTTTGACGAACAGCCGGTAATGAGGTAAATTTGACTAGCAATGTAGAAACTTTTTTGTTTGTGTTATGGTGGGATATTGTACGCGTCAAAGAGGTGGGAGGGGACTAGCATATATACTATACGTACGCGTCCGAGAACAAGTACACCTCACTCAGTGTCGGGACTTTTTGGTTTCCGAGGCACGTGCCACTTCAAAATTGTGAAATTGGCTATTCAAACATCACACAACACCTCTTTGGGCCACATGCATGCACGCGGTGGTTATCTTAGTTAGGACACTCACATGTGATGCTTCCATCTGTGGGCCCATGAGGCCATCGTCGATGCATGCATGCATCACTATGACCTACATCGGGAGAGGTTAATTAATTTCACCATCGATGAGGATTCTTTTGGGCTGTACATATTACAGAAGGAGCATATAGTATGCGGTGCAGAGGGGGGAAGGTCAAATGTAGTACGCTTCATGAACCTCGCTCTGTGTGGGTGCATGGTTTACAGTTTTTGAGGCATGTGGCACATCAAAGTTGTGCATTTTTGGTATTCAACATATATCTGTTTGGCCCATATGCAAAGCGGTGGTGGTTGTCCTCTTGCACCCACTTAAGCGGTTATCAGCGATATCGATGCTTTCCATCTGTGGGCCCGCTTGGTCCATCACAATGTTTTGCCTGGCAACAAGAGAGGTTAATTTGACTTAGGGTGGTATTATTTTTTTTTCTTGCAATACGGTATCACTGGTGCGCGTCGGTCCTAAACAAACGGTATTTTACCCCTTTTCGCGACGGCATTTGGAACCGTCGCCAAGTGAGTGTGTGCGATAGGGTGTCTTTCCCACATGACCCAGAAATCATCGGGGATAGTCCCTCCTGGGACCCAGGCTGGGGCCGTGTGCGATCAGGCGAGGCATGGAAATCCAATCATTTTCGTAGGTATGTACATCCCACACGGTAATACGAGAAAACCATTTCCGCGGGTATGTACATCTCACACGTAATCCGAGAGAATCATTTTCGTAGGTATGTACATCCCACACGGTGAATCCCAGAAAAACATTTCCGATCATATGTATATCATACACAATCAATCAAAGGAATACGATTCCGTTCTTATGTACATCCCACACACAATCCAGGGAAAACGTTTTCGTTCGGACGTAAACTCCACACAGTTTTATGTGCAGGCTCGTGTGTGAAAGGTATAACTATCACACACGGTCTTCCTTGGTTAACTATTTGCTTTTATCAACTATATCACACACGATTTGATGAAGAAAATTGTGTGGCATTTGGCTATCCATCACAAGCGCTTTTACTGTTAGAACCGTTTGCAAAGGTCCATGACCGTTTGTTCTATTTTTATTTTTGCCTGTAATTTATTATTCTAATTGGAAATTTTGAAATACGAAACGTGCAATTCAAATTCTCAGCACAATGGTTCAACAACAAATCCATAAATAAAATTGGCAGTACAATATGTTCTGTAATTACGGGATTAGGCAGCAATTAACTATGATGAACCACAGTATTTAAAGGCGGTAAAGGTGAAGAGACAAGTGTAAATCATTTTGACTGCCGACGGTGTTGAAGAAGTGGAATGCCCATAATATGCCTTCCTGCATGCCATAGGCACGAACCACTTTTGTCCAACCCCCTGTGACGATCGCCCGCCCATCCTTCACCACCTTCAGGAAGACTTCTAGAGCATTATCATGGTAGCATGAATTATATACTTTAACCTTAGTTGCCTCCACTCTGGTCATGTAGTTTGCAAGGTAATCATTAGTAAATAGCTTCGGAAACCACTGAAAAGAGAAAAATATCATATACTGAGATCTAATAGAGTAACTTGTTTTGGGCAGGGGGAAAAGGGGACACATTACTTACCATCCTAAAGTTCACTGTTGTCTTTGACAAAGTGTAAATAAAGTGCTGAATTCCAATCACCCATTTCTTTCGCCAAACAATCTTTCTTAGTTTCCTCACTTGACGCTTGTTCATGAATATCGCATTGCCCCATACGCAAAAGGGATCGAAGCGTGGATCAGCACCCATCATATATGTACCTACAAGCAACCAGTAAATGTTAGAAGCTAAATTGAGATTGCACAAATGATGTAAAATACAACTACCTATATTCGTAAGTACAAGTAATTTTGTTTGAGATTTCAATATGAACTACATACGGATGTATATAGAATTATAGATATAGTTTAGATTAGAATCTAGATTCACTCATTTTGCTCCTTATGTAGTCTATATTGGAATCTCTGAAAATACTTATATTTAGAATAGATGGTGTATAAGACATGGGGTGCAGCTAACCTCGATGGCAAACAACAGCATTGCCCATTGTAGCCCTGTGTAAGTACATGGAAAGCCAATGTTAACTACAACAGGGTTAACATCCACCAAAAATAGCAAATGGTAATTAAACGACAGCATTTGTAGTGATATCTTCACTTCGTAAGAGTAGCACGGCAGCAAAGGGACGGATTAAAAATTGACATAATTGTTAATTGCAATAGGCTTAACAACATCCTAATTCATGTTTTGTAAGTTTGTAGCCATTGAAATGCAACTCTTTAAAAATGGATACCACTGTTAATTGCAACATGCTTAATAGACATTGAAACTGGTACAAATAAAAATGCAATTGGCATAGTTAAACATCACAAGGCAGGTGCTGTCAGAGTAGAGAATGGCCCAGATGTCTATAAAAAGGTAGGGAAAGTAGCAAAAACATGTTAGGCATGTTTGCTAGAACATGCTTAATACATCGACCGTACAGAACATAGCCATTAATTGCAACTGGTATTGGTAAGATTGAACTGGTGAGTACATACTTGGTAAGTCCTCGGAGGTAGTTGCTGGGGCACTTCATCTTGGCCAGAGCTCACCCAAAGTCAGTGACGGCGGAGGCGAGCTGTTCCTCCCGGTCGAAGCATGGATCAGTGCCACTCACATCTGTACCTACAGGCAACCAGTAAATGGGTAGAAGTTAAACTGCAATTGCACAAATTATGTGAAATACTATAAGACATGGGATGCATCTCACCTCGATGGTAAACAAAAGCATCGGCCGTTATGACCCTGCGTAAGTACATGGACAGGCATGTTAAGTGCAACAGGGTTAGCATCCACTAAAAATAGCTAATGGGCATCATCGCTAGTGATATCCTGAGTCATTTATTGTAAGTTTGTTGCTGGTACTGGTGAAATTGAGCTGGACACGGTAATATTTGAACTTCACACAGTGTGTAGTACTGAAATAAACAAGGCACATACATGCTTAATACATCAACCGTACAAATCATAGCCATTGCAAGTGGTATTGGTAAGATTTAGCTGGTCAGATCTTACCTGTTAATTCCTAGGGGGTAGTCGCTGGGGGACTTCATCTGGGCTAGAGCCTCCACCATGTCGGTGGCGACGGCAGAGGCGAGGTGTTCCTTCGGGTCAACACGCACAGTGCCATCGCGCCATGGACCGCCATCAGCTCCTGGCGGGGGGATTTGGAGGCATGAGGATGTTTCGCAGGCGCCATTTAAGCAATCAGGCCGGGGACGTGATAGAGATCGGTGGGTTACCTGACTGGATCCGAGCAGAACATAGATGTGGTTGAAGCTGTGGATGCGGTGGCAGTGGTTTGAGATGCCGGTGGGGGAAGCACGAGGGAGGGGGGATACTGAGGGGAAGGGGATGTGGTTGGAGGAATAAATTCTGAAATCGCGCGCCTAATGAAAATTTCGGTGCAAAATTTGAAACTTGGGCGGGGGAAACACACAACGCAGACGAAGCGCGTAAAATACTTGTGTGTGAGAAAAAAGAAAGTTGGCAGATCCCGTCTCCAAAAAAATGTACACGTGTACTTGATTTTTTGTCAATGGTACGCCTGGTTTATTAGGAAATATCGCATAGGTAACTGACTTATGGGTCATTAATGCAAAAAGCGCAGACATGTACGGCATAGAAACCGTGTGTTTTGTGATCTTCTAATGATTAACGCAAAAAAACGCACACGGTCACACATGCTAATCAACGCTCAAAGCCCTCAAAGGATGCTCTTACCGACATTGTACGTTAATACTACAAACTTAAAGTACTACTGGTAATTTGCTCTAATACTACAAACTTAAACTACTTCTCACATGCTGCCATCAGGGCATGCTGGCCAGACGTCGGCATTCTCCTTTCCGCCCTTGTAGGCGGCAGCCTACCGTGCTTCAATCTCCGCCAAGCTCTCCTCACCACGGCATGCGGCCTCTTTTTTCTTACGGCGGCGGGTCTCTCTTTTCTTGAGTGCTTTCTGCCTTTTCCGCTCCTTATGTGCGGCTTTGGCCGCCTCTAGATCCACCGCCCATTCGGCCATGGCAGACTCAAAGTCCTCCCATGTAACTGTCTAGCTGGCGGCGGCGATGAACTCGGCGCGGCGAGATGCCATCGCTTCCTTACAATGTGTGCGGTCGCGGGTGGCAAGGAACGCGGCATGGCGGGATGCCATCGCTTCCTTACCAGTTACTGTGCATCGTGGTGCAATGGATGACGCTTGGAGAGAGCTCTAGGACGGTGGGGCCGGGCAGCCGTACAGTGCGGTGGTATTCAAGAGCTCAACCACAAACGACAACAAAAATTCGGCTTCCCTTGCAATTTTGCTCATTCATCATCGCACACGGTTCATCTTCGTCGCTTTCGAAAACAGTGTGCGCTGAGCCTATTGTGTGTTGTGTTCTGATTGGCCGGAACCCTAGCCACGCGGATCATGCGTGTGCACCGTTGGATGCGCCACGATCGAACGGCAATCCATGTCCCTCACATCACACCCGTGCGGCTATAGCTGGATTGGATTTATATGCGCTAAATGCCTAGAAAATGCACATAATCCCCTAAATATGGT
Organism: Secale cereale; assembly: GCA_902687465.1. NCBI lineage: Eukaryota > Viridiplantae > Streptophyta > Magnoliopsida > Poales > Poaceae > Secale > Secale cereale. The sequence continues at coordinate 291,922,678 of LR738709.1, forward strand.
AAATGAGCCCAGAAAAATGCCAAATTTGAACACGGTGGTTTGTAGGGTGTATGCTCATCATAAAAAAAACTCGTGGACAAAGAACGAAGAAAATTTGGATTCCCCTTCAATCATGAGGATTTCCCTTTTGGAAGCATGGAACTTCCTCAATGATGGTTCGATTTATGAAGGGCGTGCATGACAACATAAGCCAAACCTTCTCAAAGTTTTGCCAAGGCATGGTGAGGTCATACCATGGCACCATGCTAGGCGTCATGTTTTTAAGCATTTATTTCATTTCTTCTATAGTTGAAAACCCAACAAAGAGAAATTTGTGGTTGACTATTGCCACACATTTCATCGAAATATTTGTCTATTCCCTGAAAAAGGCATGAGAATTTACTAAATGTCACGAGCATGGTTTTCTAGGCCGTTCTCATGGACCCTTTCATGCATCGATTGTTTGAACTTGAATTATGCGCCTTAATGCATAGGAAATGCACATAATCCCCTAAATATGGAAATGAACCCGAAAAAGTGCCAAATTTGAACATGATGATTTTCATGTTGTATGCTCATCATAGAAAAAAAACTCGTGAACAAACGACAAAAGAAATTTGGACCCCCCTTCAATCTTGATGATTTCCCCATCGAAACCATGAAACTTCCTCGGATGATGGTTTGTTTTATGAAAGGCGCGCGTCACGACATAAGGAAAACATTCTCCAATTTTTACCAGCGCATGGTAAGGCCATACCATGGCACCACACCAGGCGTCATGTTTTCCAACCATGTGTTTCATATTTTGTATAGCACGAGCATGGTTTTCCAGAACGTTCTTGTGCACCTTTTCGTGCACCGATTGTTCGAATTTGAATTATGTGCATTAATCCGTACAAAATGCACACAATCCCCTAAATAGTGTAAATGAACCCGGAAAAGTGTCAAATTTAAACACGGTGATTAGCAAGGTTTATGTTCATCGTAGAAAAAAAACTCATGGATGAAGGACAAAGGAAATTTGGATTCACATTCAATCTCGGTGATTTACTATCGCACGCTATTCATCTCCGTCGCCTCTGTGAACCGTGTGTGTTCACTCACACATGAAAAAGGAAAAGAAAACCCTCGTCCACTTCATTCCCACTCACTCGCCACAGACTCCTCCGCAACTCTGCACCCTATGCTCGACGGTTGTTGGCGGCGGGCGTAGGTCGCGCTCCAAACGGCACCGGATTTTGCCTCCACCACTTTCCGCCGCCTATCTGCACCGACATTCTAGACTCTGGTCTACTGGGGTTTTCTGCGGGATTGGGTCGGGGATTTTTCTCATGGAGAAGGTAATCAACTTAATTAGCAAAATATTCACTCATCTCTTATTACCGTTCGTCCTTCCCTGTTAATCAACCGACGGAAATTGCTGTGGAATCATTGTTGTTCTAGCTGATTCGTGGGTGTTCATTCATGTGTGCACGGTGCGAGCACAAATCGGGCAACTGTGGTTGTGGCCAGTCGGGAACAAAGTTCTATCTCACCATTCCGGATGACTGCAGGGAGCGCTCGGTATGCTCAATCTCAACCTACTACGGTCGGCATGGCCTAAATTGTGAACATATACTGTATGTTGCTACATTATCTATATATTTGCATCTAATCTTTGTTACATTTACTATTTTTAATTCTGTATTTTTGTACTTTGCTTGCATCTATATATGGAAATGTTCTATCAGTTACTCCCATATTTGCATCTTGTTCGGTTATTTCAATATATCTAATTTACGATCTTAATTTTCATTTCAAGCAGTACATCCCTTGCTTTGCAAGAACAGGAGTAGAAGGAAATTTTGGGCTTTACTTTGCTGATGACTCCCAGGATGTCATATTGGCAATGCAACATGGATTTACAATGATGGTTAGCGTAAAACTTGATAAAGATGGTCACTCCTATTTTAATGCGGACCTTTGGAGAAAAATGTCTAAGTGTTATGAACTGAAAGCCAGCAATATTATTCTAGTGCGCGCACCACAACCTAGTCTAACTAACATGGATGTTTACTTCCCCAACGTCATCAGCCGATCAAAGTATGATCAAGGTTAGTGTGCTTTCAACTTTCTCCATGCTATCATATTACTATTTAAGCAACCAATTGATCACTATTTAAGCAACCAATTGTGATATCATATTCTGACTCCGTTCCTAGGCAGTAACAGATTCTGTTTACCAATTTATGCGTATATATTCTTCTACCATGTTCTGAATAAATAATACATTTCCACCTTTTAAACAGGATATGTTGGATGCATACTGAACAGTCTGTATGTTACTAAGAGCACCAAATTTCACTGGAAGGACTTGAAGCATGTCATAAACTTTGTTGATAATCTAACAAAGATAGCACATTGTATGAACGCTGGATTTTGGATGGGATTAATTAGACCTATGGTGCACACACTAAACAAGACTAATTGTGTGCACAAAGCGCTGGTAAAAAGTGTTATTTTAATGTTGATGCTCATAAACTATATATATCTTCAACGATATGTTACAATTGTTTTTTATTCTACATGTCAACAGAAATTGCCCCCTGTAGCCGTTCCTGGATCGATTTCTCGGCATGGTCGAATTAGACTTGTGCCTGCTAATAACGCCAAAGTGATTGCAAGGTATTGCATTTCCCGCAAAAATGGAACCATTCAAATTAACAAGTTCTCGCTTCTCGTGGCAATGCATCCATACTGGAAAATTGGAGACACTGTTCTACTCCTGCTCTACCAAGGCACATGAGGGCTCTTCCTTTTCATTGACGAGATGCCGAGTCGCCGTGATCAAGCTGCTTCCAATGGATAGTTGTGGTTGTTGGCCCGCAGCCTCTTAAAATGTGCTAGCTGTTACTATATATGTTAAGTATGTCGGTATGGACCATATGGTTGTTGGCTCTTAGCCTCTTAAAATGTGATAGTTGTTACTATGTTAAGTACGTAGACATGGACCATATGTTTGTCAAAACCGTGTTACGAAGATCCTCCTTTTGTCAAATAGTGTAACCACTATATATATGTTACTCAAATGTTGTTACCCAAGTTCATAAATTTTCATGGAAAGTATTAGTATCGTACACACTTCATTCAGTTTAAGTGTGTGCCCGATGTCCAGAAGGCATTTGCATATTAACTTTCCATATTGCAAATTCACACACATGTTCACATAAGGAAACGTATGTGTAACATACTAATCATTGCACACGAGTACTTGCAGACATATCGTGTGTGATACTCCTAGCCACCACAAGCAACTAGTTTGCATTTTTCAAAGTTTTTTGTACACACAGAATCACACATGAAGTAACTGTATTGACCGTCTGTGTTGTAATTTCTCATCGCAAACAGTTCATCCGAGTCGGCTGTTTACCACGTATCACACACATCATGTTTACACGACTCGTTTGTGTTCTTTTGGCTCATCGCAAACAGTTCATCCGAGTTAACCGTATGCCGTATATCGCACACAACTTGATATGGCTGCCCGTTTATGTTGTTCTACCTCATCGCAAACATGTTCGAATGGATTAACCGTGTGTCCTGCATCGCACACACATTGTTATGGCTGCCCGTTTCTGTAGTTCTGCCTCATCGCAGACAGTTTGAATGGATTAAACGTATGCCATGTATCGCACACGCAACTAAAATCTTAACCGTGTTTGATGCATCCATCATTGCAAACGTTTTGCACCTTTTTTGATAGTTTTTTTACACCACCGTTTGCGATTATTGCATCGCACACAATTTCAGGAAAGGGTCTCTGATCGTAGTGTCGCGTTAGCAGTCTCCTACAGTAGTGTGTGTGTCTGTGTGTCTATATATATGTATATAGGTCATCCTCTGGGATGGCATGCATGCATGATACAGTTTGAGGACACAGACATGGATGTGTATGCATGAATCCCTCCCATCGGGTCAAAGTGGCTTGTACAACGACACGTCATGAACCGATCTTGCTCTGTGTGGGGAGCTAGTGTACGAGTTTTTGACGCACGTGCCACATCAATGTTGTGAAATGGTATTCAAACATGCATGCACGCATCACCTCCATACATATGCATGTAGTGGTTGCCTTCGAACGGTACACTCCCTCGCGTGGTTATCGACGACAAGCCTATATATTCGTGGGCCCGCGTGGACATCCATGATCACCTTGACCAACAAAAAGATAGGTTACCATGGCGGATTCTTCATTTGGTTCGTGTTATCGTAGGATAGGTCATGGTGAGATTCAGACCTTAAGTTTGAGCGCATATACTATGCACGCATGCATGAATCCCCGTCGTTGTCTCGAAGTGTGGTATAACGTACATATGCCTCGTCAACCTAACCCTCACTCTTTGTGGGGATTTCTAGTTCGAAATCACGGTGCCACATCAAAGTTGTTCCATTGTTACTCAAAAACACACCTCTCCATACATATGTTTGGGCCACACGCATGCAGTGGTTGTCTTCGGGACTAGCTACTTGCGTGATTATTGGTGAGCTAGCCCATCTCCGGGGTCGCATGGACGGCCATCACTTTTACCAACAACAAGAGAGAGGTTGTACGACCAAGGTGCATTATTCTTGGTCCATTTTACGATCCATCTTGGTGAGATATGCCTCTCTGGCCTGCCGACTGAAAGTGTGTGTTTGTGGGGCAGGGTTGCTACTTCGCACTTTGCTAGGTGAACCTCGATT
>LR738709.1:291929621-292011608 GCA_902687465.1 Secale cereale
TGTCACTCAAGCTAGTCATCGAGGGGCATGAACCCACAATCAAGCATAATGTTCCCTCTTGGAGTCACTACCTACTACTCGGCCAAAGCAATAAGTAACAACGGAGAACATGCAAGAATTACTTATGAACTAAAATATAAAAGAGGTGAATCAAATATATTACTCAAGATCAATCTGAACATAATCTCATAATCCATCGGATCCCAGCAAACTCAACATAGCAACAGCATAAGGATTACATAGGTGCCTCGATCATGTAGGGCAGCTCACGAGGACTAATTAGTGAAGCACAAGAACGGGAGGAGAACATCACATAGCTACTGGTCATGGACTCATGGTCCAAGGGAGACTACTCACGAGTCATCCGGGAGGCGTCCATGGTGGTGGAGAAGCTCCCGGTGGTGATCCTCCCCTCCGGCAGGGTGCCGGGAAGAGTTCTCCTAGTGCTCCCGATCTTGGAAGAGGTGGTGGCGGCGGAACAGAGATGGGATCGCGGAAAGAGTTCCTCTTCTGAGGGTTTCGGAGGTCCCTCTAAATATATGCCAAAGGGGGGCACCAGACGGACTTCGGGGGGCCCAGGCACCCCCCCCCGGCGCGGCCCAGGGGGGGCGCCGCCAGGGCGCCTGGAGCCCTGGTGCCCCCCCCCCCCCAGGCTGCCCTTCGGACGCAGTGTTGTTTCCGGATCGCTGATTTTTTATATAATTTTTCTGGATTTTTATGGGCAGTTCTCGAAACGTGAAAACCTGAAATACAAAAACAGTCGAAAACAGAAACTGGCACTGGGGTGCACTGGATTAGTAAGTTAGTCCAAATATGATCAAAAGTGTATGGAAGTGTATGAATATCATAGCAATATCACCCAAAAGTGGCATGGAGCAAGCAGAAATTATAGATACGTTTTGGACGTATCAACATCCCCAAGCTTAATTCCTTCTCGTCCTCGAGTAGGTAAATGATGACAAGAATAATTTCTGTGGTGACGTGCTATTAACCATATAGGAATTTCTCATAGTCATATGACAAAAGCTTACTGAGACAATGATTCTAAAGTAATTAAGTTGCCTCAAGAGAAAATCACAAATGACTGAAAGTTTTACAACATGAAACTGAAACATCAAAAAGATTTGCAATGAACATGATGTGCAAATATGATAAAGTGATATCTAGCTTGCCCCCTTTAGTGATGCAAGACATAAGTGCAGGGGCACCTTCAAGGTTTAAGTGATGACTAGATACAATCATTTCAGAATAAACGATATCACAATCATGCAAAAGACAATGCTACTTTGGGACAATGCACATTACACTCAGAATGACAATCATGCTCTCAGTAGTTGGTGCTTCAACATAAAGGTAAAAGAAAGGTTAAGTGCTAAAGCTTTTTATTTTGAAAACATGGAAGCAATTGTGTCAACGGTAGTAGTACTTCATATGTGTCATGTATAAAAGATCTTATAAGTTGCAAGCATCATGCATCGAATACCAATAGTGCTCGCTCCTTGTCCTAATTAGCTCGGATCCCCATGGGTTATCATTGCATTACATATGTTTTAACCAAGTGTCACAAAGGGGTACCTCTATGCCACCTGTACAAAGGTCCAAGGAGATAGATCGCATTTGATTTCTCGTTTTTGATAGATCTCAACTTGAGGACATCCATACCGGGACAACATAGAAAATAGATGATGGACTCCTCTTTAATGCATAAGCATATTCTCATGAGAGATTGAGGATTAAGGTCCAAGCTAAAACTTCCACCATGATACATGGTTTTGGTTGGCGGCCCAATGTTCTTCTCTAACAATATGCATATTAATTCAACCCACGGTAAATCACCCTTACTTCAGACAAGACGAACATGCATAGCAACTCACATGATATTCAACAAAAGTGTGACAGTTGATGGCGTCCCCAGAAACATAGTTACCGCTCAGCAAGCAACTTATAATAAATAAGATACATAAGCAACATATTCTTTACCACAATAGTTTTTAGGCTACTTTCCCATGAGCTATGTATTGCATGGTTAGTTTGCTTAGTGCAGGCGGAGGTTAGCAAAAGACTGGGAGCGACCAACTAAGAGAGCAATGACGGTCATAATCATGCAGAGCGACAAAGCAATATTGAATCAGGCATGGTAGTTATATCGCTACTTAGAAATAAAAGATCACCAAGGCTTGACAGACTTTCTTTACAGTCTTAAATATGCGTGAGCATACGCCAAGTCAATCAAAATAAATTCTCGAAGGAAGATATTACTAAACCATACCATATCATAGGCAAACAAACCAAGTTGGTACTCCAATAACACATTGGGAACCCCCCAGCTATTTGAGATTAACCATAAGAAAACCTGAACTACTAAGCACCATCATGAAAGTAGCATCTTTATCATAGACACATTAACCAATGCAACGGAAGCAAACTCTCTTAATAAGGTGAGCATGATAATTAAAGAGAGTTCAAGCAACCAACTAAATAAAAGCTCTTGAAAAGATAAGCATGAATACTAAGAGCAGAGCACGATAGTAGCTATTAAAAGACAAAGAACAGACACAGCATAGATAGACATGAAAATTCTATGTTATGTTCTAGGTAGAAGTGGAGCGTGTTTCTCTCCCACATAAAGGAATGCTGGGTTCCGACTCGTTATGAAAAACTAAAAAGAAAACTAAAAGCAAGACGCCCCAAGCATAGCACATAACACATGAAGTGATAAAAATATAGCGAAACGAAAGACGAACTGATAATGTTGATGGAGAAGGGGATGCACGGGGGCATCCCCAAGCTTAGACGCTTGAGTCTCCTTGAATATTTCTTGGGGGTGCACGGGGGCATCCCCAAGCTTGAGCGCTTGACACTCCAGAATCTTTTTATCATCTTCCCTCCCACACTTGAAAACTCCCTTCATACATAACTCATCATAATCTGATTAGCGAGGTTAGTACCCTTAATAAAATAATTATACCTTGATGGAAATAAGGATATTCTTGAAGTTCTACTGTTTCTCAAGATTTCCAAAAGGTTTTTGCAAAGAAAAAGCAAGTTCTTATTTTGCAAAGTGAAGGTAAGGCAAAACAGGACAGAATCTGTGAAAAACAGAACAACAGGCAGTAATTGATCTGTTCGGGATACTTCTGCAACTCAAATAAAAAAACTCAGAACAGATGCACGAAAGACAATTATATAGAGAACGCTGTCGAAAAAATTCAGACCAAAAAAGATGATCTGGTGATTTTATACGAATTTTTCTATCCAAGGACATAATCTGTTTCCTGGACAGCACCTCACAACTTTTGAACTTTCTAGCAATCGGAGGCTATACTTGGCACAAATATGAAAAGCAAAGATACAATGATGATACTACAGCAGTAAACAACATCAAGACACAACAAAATCAAAAAATTTATTCATGTGGGCTGCCTCCCAAAAGCGCTTACTTTTATGCCTTTAAGCTAGGCATAATGCATAGATCAAGTTTTATCAAGAGTAAAAGAATAACTAGCCCGTACAACGGACTCAAAAGGTAACTTGATCTTCTTTCGAGGGAAGTGTTCCATCCCTTTCTTGAGAGGAAACTGAAATTTTATATTACCCTCTTTCATGTCAATGACAGCACCAACGGTGCGCAAAAAGGGACGTCCCAAAATAATTGGACAAGAAGGATCACATTCAATATCCATAATAGTAAAATCAACGGGAACATAATTATCATTGACAACAATTAGAACATCGTCGATCCTCCACAAAGGTTTCTTTATGGAAGAATCAATGAGACGAACACCAAAAGAACAAGAATCATAAGGTTTCAATTTAAGCATATCATATATCCTTTTGGGCATAACAGAGGTACTAGCACCAACATCACATAATGCATAACAAGAGAAGTCATTCAAATAAATTTTTATCATATGATCCCGACCATATTCTAGCTTTCTATGTATGGAGGTTTCTACTCTGAGTTTCTCCTCCCTAGCTTTGATGAGAGCATTAGTGATATGCTCTGTGAAGGCAAGGTTAAGCGTGCTAGTGCGGGGATCTCTAGACATCTTGTGAAGGAAATTAATAACTTCGGTAAGAGTGCAATTATCAAAATCAAGGTCACGAGCATCAAGTAAAGTGGTAGTGGTGTCCTTAAGGTTCACTTGGTTGGTAGTTTCTATAGCATCACCATTAATAGGTCCATTGGGACCAGGAGTACATTGGGTGCTAAGAGTGTGAACATCCTCAATAACTTGGATAGTAGCAACAGTGTGGTGGGTAGGAAGGCTCTTAATTCTTTCCTCTTCCTCCCTTTCTCTAGCCCATCTTTCTTTTAGCTTAGCCATCATCCGAATATTTTCATTAATTTGTACTTGAGTAGCATTAATAGGGATGACTTCCCTCTCCTTAAGAGGAGAAGTTTCAATTTTTAGCAATTTTACCTCATTGGCTAAGTGGTCTACCTTAAAAGAAAGATCATCTAGTTTATGTAGTTTCTCTTCTACATTCTTATTAAAGGCTTTTGGGGTAGTGATGAAATCTCTAAGCATGGTCTTTAGTTCAGTATTGGAGTTCTTGGTACTAGGATAAGCATTGTTGTTCCCATAAGAGTTAGAGGGGAACGGTCTAGGATTGTTACCAAAGTTACTCCTATAAGCATTGTTGTTAAAATTGTTTCTAGAGATAAAGTTCACATCTACTTGTTCTTGAGCAATCAAAGAATTTAAAGGAACATCACGAGGATCAACAGTAGATTGCTTCGAAAGTAGAGACATGATCAAGTCAACTTTTTCATTAAGGGAGGAAATCTCCTCGACAGAGTTTACCTTCCTACCTGTTGGAGCGCGTTCGGTGTGCCATTGGGAATAGTTGGTCATCATCTCATCGAGAAGCTTTGTGGCAGCACCAAGTGTAGTTGACATAAAAGTTCCTCCTGCGGCTGAATCTAACAAGTTCCGCGAGGTAAAGTTCAAGCCTGCATAAAAAGTTTGGATAACCATCCAAGTAGTCAAACCGTGAGTAGGGCAGTTCTTGATAAGAGACTTCATACGTTCCCAAGCTTGGGCAACGTGTTCATTATCCAATTGTTTAAAATTCATTATGTTACTTCTAAGTTGGATAATTTTAGGAGGTGGATAGTATTTTCCGATAAAAGCATCTTTGCACTTGTCCCATGAATCTATGCTATTTCTAGGCAAAGACTGAAACCAAATTTTAGCTCCTCCTCTCAAGGAGAAAGGAAAAAGCTTAAGCTTAACAATATTACCATCTATTTCATGGTACTTTTGCATATCACAAAGTTCTACAAAGTTGTTCAAGTGTAAAGCAGCATCATCTCCAGCACCGGAGAATTGTTCTTTCATGACTAAGTTCAGTAAAGCAGGTTTAATTTCATATGAAGGTGCTGAAGTCACAGGTGTAGTGATAGGTGTGCTGATAAAGTCATCGTTGTTGTGACTAGTGAAGTCACACAACTTGGTGTTCTCGGTGGAACCCATAGTAGCAAGCAAGCAAGATAACTATTTTTGTGATTTTCGATAAAAGGAACTAAAGCAAAAATAAAAGGTAAACTAACAAGACTAAAAAGCAAAGGTAAAAGATAGCATGCAACTCCCCTATCCTGAAGAGTGGAGTCCCCGGCAACGGCGCCAGAAAATACTCCTTGATGGGCCTCGAACCCCTCGTTGGTTACCCCAAGTGGAAGGTGTAAGATGCAGTATTGTAGAAGTGTTTTCCCCTAGCAAAGATGCCAAGGATCGATTCCCCAGAGACTCCTAGGTTCAACAAGTAGGTGTCAATTGCTACGGCGCCAGATTAGTAGCAACCAACGTGGACCTGCACACAGATACAAATAACTTTGCTCCCAACGAGTACAGAGAGGTTGTCAATCCCTCCGGCCTTGTAGTTCACAAAGGATTAAAAGCAATGATAGTAGTGATAGATAGTTTTTGCAATAGTAAGTAATAATGGAAAGTAAATAGTGGATGTGATCAATGATGGTAATATGGACCGGAATCTCATGATGTTCACTAGTGATGTCTCTCTCCCAAAAGACGATAAAACAGCTATGTGAGGTAAACAAATTACAGCTGGGCAATTGACAGGACCACGAACGCAAACCAATGCTGACTACATTGCAAGAAAGGTTGAGGTTCAAAGCATGGGCGGTACGCCAAAGTAAGTAGACCGAAATCCATCAATATCTACTACTAATCATCCACCTTGAGATATCTATCCAGAACATCTCGCTGGTATTAAGTTGCGAGTCCCACCCATAGTGTAAACTCAATGCAACAGACAACTGCATTAAAAGAACTTTGCGTAAAGTAAACAATCCTTGCACCCGCGGGCACAAGCACCGTTGTTTTCCCCCTTGTGGCAACAGCACATCCCCTAGACTCATGTTTCTGTCACTCAAGCTAGTCATCGAGGGGCATGAACCCACAATCAAGCATAACGTTCCCTCTTGGAGTCACTACCTACTACTCGGCCAAAGCAATAAGTAACAACGGAGAACATGCAAAAAATTACTTATGAACTAAAATATAAAAGAGGTGAATCAAATATATTACTCAAGATCAATCTGAACATAATCTCATAATCCATCGGATCCCAGCAAACTCAACATAGCAACAGCATAAGGATTACATAGGTGCCTCGATCATGTAGGGCAGCTCACGAGGACTAATTAGTGAAGCACAAGAACGGGAGGAGAACATCACATAGCTACTGGTCATGGACTCATGGTCCAAGGGAGACTACTCACGAGTCATCCGGGAGGCGTCCATGGTGGTGGAGAAGCTCCCGGTGGTGATCCTCCCCTCCGGCAGGGTGCCGGGAAGAGTTCTCCTGGTGCTCCCGATCTTGGAAGCGGCGGTGGTGGCGGAATAGAGATGGGATCGCGGAAAGAGTTCCTCTTCTGAGGGTTTCGGAGGTCCCTCTAAATATATGCCAAAGGGATGCACCGGACGGGCTTCGGGGGGCCTAGGCGCCCCCCCGGCGCGGCCCAGGGGGGGGCGTGCCGGCAGGGCGCCTGGAGCCCTGGTGCCCCCCCCCAGGCTGCCCTTCGGACGCAGTGTTGTTTCCGGACCACTTGTGGATCCCTGGTGGGCAGTTCTCGAAACGTGAAAACCTGAAATACAAAAACAGCCGAAAACAGAAACTGGCACTGGGGTGCACTGGATTAGTAAGTTAGTCCAAATATGATCAAAAGTGTATGGAAGTGTATGAATATCATAGCAATATCACCCAAAAGTGGCATGGAGCAAGCAGAAATTATAGATACGTTTTGGACGTATCACCATCCCCCACTCCAGAGCGTCGCAACCTAAGCCCGGCTATGCTCCCCGTGGAGCTCGAGGAGTGTCTGGCCCAAAAGAGGTGTATCGCGGTCTCTCCGCCCGACATCGCCGAGGAAGTTGACGACCATTACTGTCGGCAGGCACTCAAGCAGCGGGCTAGAGTATGTGGGCATGTCTCGGCCACTGGCTACGACATCGAGGTCATCGACAGTGACAGCCTGAGGCGGGCTATGTCATAGGTTAAGTGGCCCACCCCAACCCCTCGGGTTCAACCACCGTCGATCTCATCCATGGCCCCGCCGATGATCTCCTCTGGCTCACTGTCATTTCTAAAGGACATGTTCTGCAATGCTGGCTTAGGATCCACAACTTCCAAGTCAGACCTCATCGATGGCGACCACGAGGAGGGCACACTCTCTAGCTCGTCTAAGGGGAAAGAGCTCATCTGCTCTTCCAAGGGGAAAGCGCTCGTCTGCGACATCGGGGAGGGCACCCTACAGCCATTGTAAGTGCATCTAGTGCCCCTTAGAGTTTTTGGTGTATTGAAGACTTATAGGTTAAGGGACTAATGTGTTTTTGAGTGTACATAGGTCTTATAAGTCTATGAGGAGTTTGATATTTACGATGAAAGTCGACCCCTAAAAATGTATTTCTTCAGTTGAAGACTTTGGTTTTCTTGAAGACTATGAAAGAGAGGAAATTGGTGTGACCTCGAAGACTTGGATAATCATGCGAGGATTATGAAGTGTGAAGACTTTTGTTTTCGTAGTTTCATTTTCTATTTCTTGAGTCATAGGAAACACCGTACTGTTAAAGGGGGTCGAGGTAAAACTAAGGAAACATAATCCAAGTGATGCTCAACTCAAAGCCTACACTACCCAATCCTTCGAGTGAAGCCATTGGAAATCTCATACAGTTTAGTCAATTTCTTTAGTGACAGAGACGAAGTTCTTCTGGTCTCTGAGGAATTTGTCTTGATTGAGGAGTTAGGAATTCGCCGGTGTGGATTGCCTACAAGTGAGGAACATGATAGCCCTGAGGAATTTGAGAGCTCAATTTCCGGCCGTTGTTGTGCTATGTGCCAGCTGTCCCAAAATATCGTATCCACCTAATGGTCATATCATTTAAGGGCATTTATGTCCTATCATGTTGGGCTGCTCCCTAGGCTATAGATAGCCGCCCTCTACAACCACTAGTTGGTTGGCTGCTCCGAGAGAAACTGACACTTGTCATAAGAGCAACCCATCCTCCGAGGACTTTGAGAAAAAATCATCAAATGAGGAAAGACCCCAAACCCAAACATATAAAACCCCAAAGTGATTGGGCATCACTGAAGAGAGTGTTCCTGTGTGGATCCGACGCTTGTTACCTTTGAAGACTATGATCTTCCAGATGGTTAGGCGTCAATGGTCTAGAGCATCCAAGAGGAATTGTGGATCGCCAAGTGACCAAGTCTGTGAAGGTTTGGAAGTCGCCTATGAAGACTTACCACGAGTGATTGGGCGAGGTTTGTGTGACCTTAGCTCAAGGGGAATACGGTGAGGACTTGGTGTCTTGGACTGTGTGTCCAAGACTGGGTGTCCGGGACTGTGTGTCCTCGGGTTTAAATACCTAGCCGCCCTAACCAGACGTACAACTGTCACAGCAGTTGGAACTGGTCTAACAAATCATTGTCTTCATCAAGCCTACTAGTTCTATTTCCTCAAACCCTTCCATTTACTCATTCACGTGTTGATGAACTTGGTATGTACTATTTGAAGACTTTGACTGAAGACTTTCTCAATTTCCTCAAACCAATTTCTTCAGTCCTCAGTCCTCAACCTGCTTATCCTGTGTACACACTACTTGTACTAGGTGCCTGTTTTCATTTCATCATGATGACCACGCTATTGTATTGTTATGCTTGCACTTGAGTATCTATTCCACTGCTAAGTAGTTCGTTTCTTAGAAAATTCCTCAGCTAGAATTTCCTCAGTGACGAATTTGTAAACATCGCCTATTCACCCCTCTCTAGTCGATATAACGCACTTTAAATTGGTATCAGAGCAAGGTACTCCCTTGTTCTATGTGATTTTGGTTTAACCGCCTGGAGTTTTAGTTATGTCGACCGCATGAATGAAGATTGTGTCATGCCCAATCTTTGACGGTCATGATTATCCCAAGTGGAAGGCCCTGATGAAGAAGCGCCTCATGGTGATTAACAGTGAGCTGTGGACCTACACTGAGATTGATCTTACTGATCTCTGCAAGATGGCAGAGGCTGATGATATTTGCAAATACACTCTAATCAATCTCACCGCGAAGGACGTCTTCTGTTCTTGTCTGTCCCAAAATCAGTTCAGGAATGTTATGCATTTTAGCCATGCGAAGCTTATCTAGGACCGACTTTCTGAGGTTTATGAAGGTCATCAAACTCGTCACGATCCCTGGTTTTATGATTTCAAGGAATCTATCATCGTGATGACGTTCGATCCAGAATCATCATCCTCTACACCATGCCTTATGGAAAAATGTTCCAAGGTAACTGAATGATATCTATCTGAGTCTAGTGGTGATGAATCTGGTGATGAATTTGGACCCAGCTATACCAAACTTGCTTCCCTTGCCACTAAACAACAAAGAGCTTTGGAGAAAGTTCATAATATGCTTAATGAGAGTGATGATATGTTGGGAGAAGAAATGGATCGCACTAAAACTTTGACTGATAATCTTCAGAGACTTCAGTCCAAGTTTGATAACCTTCAGGATAATCATAACACTCTCTTATCTGATCATGAGAAGCTTTCCTATGAATTTATTCAAAGAAAGCAAGATCTTGAGAAGCTAAGAGAGAGTTATGAAGATCTTCAGAAGGAACGTGATTCATTGCTTGCTCAACAGATCATCACTGTTCAGGAGGAATTCATTCCACCATGCATGTCTTAAATGCATTGAACTTGAAATTGCAAATTCTTCACCTGGAAGTTCAAATGCTTCTACTGTTACAAATTCTTCAACTGTTTCTATGGTGACAATTTCCTCAACTGAGAAAAACACCGATGCTACTGACGAAAATCCAGGGCTGAAGGAACTGTATGCGACACACATGTACAAAAGCCACAAAGGTCATCGGACTCTTTGTGATGTGCTTAAAAAGCAAATCCTGAACAGGAACCCTAGGAAAGAGGGTATTGCCTTTGAGAGGAAACTCAATGTTGATGGGACCTACTGGAAACCTGAGCAGTATCCCAAAACCTCATGGGTTGCTGCAAAAGGACCTCCCATAGATCCATCTACCTTATCTGGATTTACTTGTGAATCTTCATATTCTTCTGATGAGTCGTTTGACTCCAACTATAAACTGTTCAAAAATCAGAATGGTGAAGTATTTGCTAGATATGTTGGAACTAACTTCAGGAATGGTACCATATGAAGAAAATTTGGGTCCCTAAGAGGCACCTTGAAAATATTCAAGTGAATGTCCTCATGACACCTCCTGTGAAGAACAGAAACCCTAGATCAAATTCTTCATATGGATCAAAATTTGCATATGGATCCAAATCCTCATATGGACCAAATTCCTCAAGTGGATCAAATTCCTCATATGATCATCATCGTGCTAAGACATATGTTTCGCAGGGAAAGAAGTATTATGAATATGTGCATTATTCTTCAAATCATTATGTTCATAAGTCCTCAAAGAATTTCTCTGCTTACTCATATTCATACGCTAATTCCTCTCCTATGAAACGAAGTGCACTTGCTTCAATGCCACCATTCTCAATTGGTGCTCGTCGAATGATGAACTCTTTGCCACCCCTCCAGATGTGGGTGGTGAAGAAAAAGAACTAATCTCTTATGCTGGGTCAGGTATCCAGACAAACTTAAACGTCTGAAGAATTTGCCGAAGACCTGAAAATGCTTGGAAGGACGCAAGCTAATCATGCACAAATGATTCATTCGTTTCTCACGTCCTCATTCTTCATATATTGCTCTTATTGACGAAATTCATTCTGATGAAATTGATGTCATATTCTTCACTATGAAGCATATGAGCTGTAAGATGTACTAATTCTTCTACAGGATGATTCCTTCAAAGCTACTGAGTGGGTCCTCGGCAGTGGATAGACAAATCAGATGACCCGTGACAAGAACCTACTGATGGATTCTTCTTGATCTCCATCTCGCCTGAAGCCTATCACCTACGCTGACAAAGGAAAAAGCAAGGTATTGGGTCTAGGGAAGGTTGCAATCTCAAAAGATCGACACATGGACAAAGTCATGCTTGTCGAGTCTCTTGGATTCAACCTCATGTCTGTCTCAATGCTTTGTGATCTTGATATGGTTGTTGTCTTTGGCAAATATCATTGTGTTGTAGTTTTAGAATCTGACAATTCCAAAGTCTCTGAAGGCTTTAGGAGAGGAGACTTGTACATTGTTGATTTCTCTACAGGACCACAACCTGCCACATGCACTTGCAAAAGCTTCAGAAGGATGGCTATGGCATCGACGACTCGGTCATGCTGGCATGAGGAACTTGCACACAATGGTGAAGAAGAAGCACATTCTTGAAACTGAGGGTGTCAAATTCCTCAAAGATCATCTTTGTGGGGCTTGTGAAGCTGGAAAGATGACCAAATCTAAGCATCCCTCGAAGACTATCATGACTACCACTCATCCTCTTGAATTGCTTCACATGGACCTCTTCGGCCCTACACATTACTTTGTATTCACAAATGCAACATCTCTTTATGGCTTTGTCATTGTTGATGACTATTCTCGTTATACATGGGGTGCATATCATCATGTTTAAGCATGAAGTGCAGGAAATATTCAAGCGATTTTCCTCAAGGGCCTCGACGAATTTCGGTGTGAAGATCAAGCATATTCGGAGTGGCAATGGGACCGAGTTCAAGAACACTGGTCTTGATGACTATCTTGATGAACTTGGTATTACTCATGAGCTATCAACCCCTTACTCTCCTCAGTAGAACGGCGTTGTGGAGCGCAAGAACAGGACTCTTGCTGAGATGGCTTGCACTATGCTTGATGAATACAAGACACCTCTTCGGTTCTGGCCTGAGGCTATCAACACCGCGTGCCACATCATCAACATGTTATATCTTCACAAACTCCTCAAGAAAACCTCATATGAACTACTCACTGAGAAGAAACCCAATGTGAGTTATCTCAAGTCTTCGGTGCTAAATGCTGGGTTAGAGATCCTCATAACAGTTCCAAATTTGCACCGAAAGCACATGAAGGTTTTATGCTTGGGTACGGAAAGGACTCGCACACCTACAGGATCTTCATCAATCATCTTCACAAGATTGTTGAGACTATAGATGTGCGGTTCGATGAATCTAATGGCTCGCAAAAAGAGCACATGCCTCCTGTGTCAGGTGAAATACCTCCTGAGGAATCCATCAAGTTCAAAGCTACGAAAGATATCATCCCCACTAAAGAATTAGTTGAAGAAGTCATTCCCGACAATGAAGAAAATCATTCTGGTGCTCCTGAAGAAACTGCTGATGAAGAAAATGCTCAGCCAGACCAAAGTCGTCAACTAGCTCATCCTCGTGTCGCAAAAGAACTGCAGATCGAGAAAATCATCGACGACATCAATGCACCAGGTCCTCTCACACGCTCAAGAGCTTCACACTTATCTAACTTTTGTGGGCACTTTGCTTTTGTCTCTATCACAGAGCCAACCAAAGTTGATGAGGCATTTCTGGAACCTGAGTGGATTCAAGCTATGTAAGAGGAATCGTATCAATTCGAGCTCAACCATGTGTGGGAACTTGTCAAGCGACCAGATCCTCGGAACCACAACATCATCGGCACCAAGTGGATTTATCAAAACAAGCTAGATGAAAATGTCCTTGTGGTGAGGAATAAGGCTCGTCTCGTAGCTCAAGGCTACACACAGGTTGAAGGAATTGATTTCGATGAAACATTTGCTCCTGTTGCTAGACTTGAAGCTATTCGCATATTACTTGCTTATGCTAACCATCATAATATCATCTTACATCAAATGGATGTGAAAAGTGCATTCCTCAATGGTAAGCTTGAGGAAGAAGTATATGTTGCTCAAGCCCCAGGTTTTGAAGATCCTAAACATCCTGACAAAGTCTTCAAACTCAACAAGGCCCTCTACGGCCTCAAGCAGGCCCCTCGGGCGTGGTATGATACTTTGAAGAATTCCTCACGAAGAAAGGCTTCAAACCCGGTTCACTTGACCCAACTCTTTTCACTAAATCATATGATGATGAATTATTTGTGTGTCAAATCTATGTGGACGGTATTATCTTTGGTTGTACTGATGAATGTTACAGTGACGAATTTGGCTACATGATGTGTGAAGAATATCAAATGTCCATGATGGGAGAGCTGAAATTCTTCCTAGGTCTTCAAAAATTCGTCAACAACGCAATGTCATCTTCATATCTCAAGAGAAATACCTCAAGGATGTTCTGAGGAAATTCGGCATGCAAGATTACAAAGGCGTCAAAATCCCTATGCCCACAAATGACCAACTATGCACCGATGAAAATGGTAAAGACTTTGATCAAAAGGTATACCGCTCCATGATTGGCTCTTTATTGTATCTATGTGCATCTAGGCCAGATATTATGCTTAGTGTTTGCATGTGTGCTCGATTTCAAGCTACACCGAAGGAATCACACCATAAGGTTGTGAAGCATATTCTTTGATATCTAGCTCACACTCCAACACTTGGATTATGGTACCCCAAGGGATCTGATTTTGATCTCATTGGATATTCTGACTCTGACTATGCTAGTGATCGAGTGGATCACAAGTCTACATCGGGCACATGCCATTTCCTCGGACGATCCTTAGTATGTTGGTCCTCGAAGAAGCAGAACTCTGTATCACTCTCCACCGCTGAAGCTGAGTACATAGTTCCTGGTTCATGCTGTGCTCAATTACTGTGGATGAAACAAACCCTCAAGGACTACGGCGTCAACACGAAGAATGTGCCACTCTATTGTGACAATGAGAGTGCCATGAAGATTGCTCACAACCCAGTTCAGCACTCGAAAAAAAAGCACATCCAGATACGTCATCATTTTCTTCGTGATCATGTCTTCAAGGGTGACATTTCCATCTACCACGTGAAGACTGAAGACCAGCTGGTAGATATTTTCACTAAGCCCTTGGATGAGAAGATATTTTGCACGTTGCGGTGTGAGCTAAATATCTTAGAATCTTTGAATGTTCTTTGAAAGGACACACATCCTAACTCTTATGTAAAATTGATGACTTTGATGCGCAACACACGAAGTAACATTTTTCTTCAATCAATGAAGACTAACCCTCTAAGTGTGAAGAAATTAATGAAGAAATTGATTCTCAGAGCCCTACGACAATTGTACACGGTGTGTGAAATCATCATTCTTATACGATGGGTTACGCCACCACCCAAAGTTGAGATTTGAGTTTTCCTTCAATTTTCAAATTCTTCAAATTTTCAAATTCCTCAAAATTTGCAATTTCCTCAACTTTCTCTGATGTTCTTCATTGGCTATATATATACTGTTTGAGTTTTTATGTCCTCTACATCATTCACTTATTGCTAATTCTTCAAGTTGACTTTTCCTCTAAGTGAATGTGATTGGACCCTTCCCACTCTATGCTTAACTCAATCCAATCTATTCACAATTTCTTCATATGCGTTCTATTTGAAACTTGTTCACAATCTTCACTGTGTCCTTGACAGCCGAAGAATTTGTGAACGCAACGTTAAAATTTTCTTATCCAAAATTTTCGGCTTTTGCCGGTCAAACCGTTCCGCATCCCACGATGCATTAAACAACTCACCCACGATCCCCACTATCTTTACTCCTCATAATGTGGGTGACACATGTCGCTAGGATAGCAAAGGGCAGGGGCACGTTCGTCCAATTTCTTCGGACGAGCAGTTTTTCACCATTTGCTATAAATACCCATCCCCTTTCAAAGTGCCTCATTTACTCCGCTCATCATCTACATCTCGCTCGGGCTCACGGACTTAGCACCGCCGCTACTTTCATCGACGCCGGTGACGAAGAGCTTCGCTGCCTCAACCTCCTCATCGTCGTACTCGCGCCAGCTGCAGAAATCTTCACTCCGCCGCCGCTGTAACTGTCTCCTTCTGCCAAGTTAGGGCGTGTGAGATCTGGACCGACGAACTGCACCACAGTTCATCTAGTTCATCGTGTTCTTCACCAAGGGTAATTAAAATCTAGTTTTCCTACCCTTCCTTGATTCTCAAGTTTTCACAATTTCTTCAAAAGGTGTTTATTCTTCAACTCCCCACTATTTGAGCACCTAAATCTACCCGTTCTTGATTTGTTTCTCTAAGATGAGTTTTTCTTAGTGATTCCTCAATTGTGTGGATTTTCTGATCTATACAACTCTGGAACCTAAAAGCAAGAACACTTAGTGAAAATCTTCAAGACTCCCATGGTCAAATTCCTCAAACTTGATTCTATTGAAAAATTTCTGAGAACGCATATGACCTCGCCAAATTCTTCGCACCTATACTTTGTTCACATGTACAAATGTCTGTTGTTGAATCTCTAGGTTCTCATCAACTTAACTCATTAGCAGCATTCCTCGAAGAAAAGTTGCATACTTCCTCAGAAACCTCAACTGTTCAAAATCCTCAAGTGAGGAAAATGGCTGAAGGCAAGAGGCCACATAAGGGAGGAAAGATACCTGAGACAAACACTGCATTTGAAATCCCTGAAGACATCTATGTTGAATATTGCACATGAGATGAGGAAACTCATGTCAAAGAAAAAAAATCAGCGCAAAGTGCGCATTCAGAGGATTGAGAGAAGATGGGCCAAGGAATGGAGGGAGTACCGATATGTGACTCCAAAGTACATGAAGAAATTCGTAGTAAACCTTCCATGCACAAGACCTCCTCTAGCACCAGGCCAAGTTGCAGATCCCTCAAGCGTCAGGCGTGGTGAGGAATTTTCAAAGGAATGGGCCAAGCGTCAAGCAAAGCTTCAACGTGCAGCTAGAGATGCAATGAGGAAATTCAATGAAGACTCTGTTGCTGCCTCTGCTGCTGAGCCCTATGCTAGTAAGCCCAAGAAGGCCATGCCAAAGAAATTGGCCGTCAAGCCACATTCCTGAATAGCAATACCCTCAAGGCAAAGTTCCTCAAAGCCTTCCGGACATATTCCTCAGGAAAATTCCTCAAGGGCCACCTCAGTTCCCTCTGTTGTCGCACAATCTTCAGCTGCTGCTGCAAAATCCTCAAATCCTGTGCACCTTGCAACATGTCAACGAACCGCAGGGTTCTCAATTGCCTCATGAGCCTCTGCAAGTTCATCAGCTCCACCAAAATCTTCACCTAGACCGGCAGTGCTGAAAGTGAAGACCACTGCAAGCCGTGGAAACAGGCCAAGTCCTCAGAATGAAGGTGTCCTTTCAAGTTCCGTCTGATGATGAAGAACTCGCTGCTATCATTAGGGATAGGCAGATGAAGGCCGCTAGAGCCAAGGGCAGTTATGTGCCTCTCATGTTGGATCCCAAGAAGATCATAGACTACATTGATCTTTGGCACCAGAATCCCGACACTCCTCTCCCTGACATGAATCTCACACCTGGTCAAAGTCACATGTTGGCTGCTTTCATTGGTGAAGAGAAATAGAAGTTTGAACAAGCCGGAAAAGCAAAAAAAGATCAGTATAGAAAGTAGAGTCTTATGAATTAAAACATTGTGAACATGTCTCCTGAGGATCTTGTGAAACTGCAATCAGAGATCAAAGACCTCAGTGATGAATTTGACAGATATCGTGCTGATTGGCTGGGAGCCAAAGTCAGATTCGTCAAGCTATCCAAGTCACTCAAATTTGGTGGTGAAAGTTCCTCACAAGAAGCAATTCATCTTGATGACGAAGCTGAAAGCGCAGCTGACAATGTCACTGCTGAAGAAACTGAACGTGCCAGGACTGATGAAGAAATTCCAGTTGCTGAAGAAACTGTCAGGGAAACTTACAATGTTGCGCCTGAAGAACAACCCAGGGATGCTGAAGAAGCTGAAGCAGCGCCTGAAGAAACTAAGAATGCCAGGGCGACAGCAACAGTCATGCCTGAAGAAACTGAACAAATGCCATCTGCACCTCCTACAAAGTCTTCACCTGTGAGGACTATCAAACTTCCTTCTGCATCATAAGTGAAGAAAACAAAAGCTGCAGAGAAGGCAGCTATGAAGAAAAGGAAAGCATCATCAACTGCAGAATCCTCAGCTCCCAAGAAAGTGAGGACTTTGTCAAGCTCTGTCACGAATCCCATTGATGTTGTTCCAATTTCCATTGTTCTATCAAAAGAGATTGTTCCCTTTGGTGAGGATTATCCAATTCCTGATGACAATGCTGAAGAACCTGAAGCTCAAATTCCTCAGGCACCAGCTCCAGAAGTCATAACTCAAGAGGCTGCAAAATCTTCATTTTCAAATATTCAGCCCAAGAAGAAGAACCCTCATGCTACAAAGCAAAAATTCAAGGCTAATGATTTCTTCGCTGAACACATATTCTTCACAGAATTCAATCCCTATGATTCAACAAGATTTTGTCGCAAATGTTTCTGGACTGCCACTCAAATGAACTTCTATTCCTCACTGCTTTTCGACAAGGATAAGGTATTTGAGCTTCGTCAAATTCCTCATATCGACATGGAGTCCATACCTTGCTTTGAGCCTGTGCTGAATTTGCTGCATAAGGCTGGGCTTCTGAGCTTATGTTTTGACATATGTGATTGGAATGAAGAGCTAATTCTTCAATTCTATGCAACCTTGCACCTGAATGGTAATGCTGCTGACATCACTTCATGGGTGCTGGACTGGATGACTGACAACACTCACTATAAAGCTCCAACATCTGAATTGGTTCATGCCACACCTGTTCACCCTCCTGCTTAAGGCAGAAGATTGATTTATGAGGAACCTGAACTTCCAAATCAACCGATGCAAGTGCTAATGAAGCCTTTGAAGGCTGGCCACCCTCCAAGAAGAACCTTCCTAGTGAAGGATTTGCAATATGTGCCATGGACAATTTACCGCATTCTCACCAAAACCCTCAGTCCGTTCAAATACCACAACTCTGAAGAAGAAGAAGACGTTGTTGGCATCATGAAGAATCTGCTGTTCAATATCATGCATGGGATTCCCATCAACTATCATGATTTCTTCATGAGGACTTTGGTAAATGTTGCACTGTAACCTTTTGAGTTGAAGCCTTATGCTCCCTGGATTATGAGATTCATAAGAACAGGGTCTTCAATTGCATACAAGGCTGACTTTCAGAATCACCTCAGCTATCTGCATCTGCTTGAAGTTCTCAAACGGACAATTTCCTCAGCTGATGGAAAAGGAAAAGCTGCAATAATTGATGAAGGTACTCGTCCCTTGGATGGGCAGATTCGCAAAGCTGCATCCTATTCCACCAATGATGATTCTGCAACCCAAGACACTGCCGCAAATGCTTCAAAGCATATTCCTCAAGCAACCATTCCACGTGTGATGACTGGCCGTGAGCTTCTCCTCAGTCCTCATCAGAAAGTTGATAGAAATCACAAGTGGGTCAAGCGTCAGTTTGCTGTAATTCTTCAAAACATGACTGTCACTCAGAACACTGTGAAAAAGAATCACTACTATGCGCATGAAATCTTTGACCGCAGTTGGGCTATTCTTCCACATCACTTCAATACTGAAGAACTCAAGGAGATGGAATTCCAACAGGACTTTGACTGGTCTCAGCCACCTTCAAAGAAATTCAAGAAGGTCAAAGTTCCTCAGCTGGTCACAAGCTCATTTTCCTCATCGCGCGCGACAGATGAAGCTGAAGACTTGGACGACACTGCGGCAGGACCTACATCAATGGACGACCCCAACAATGTTGGCGCTCCACCATCCACTTCATGATGATATTCTTCAGGGGCGTTAGTCCTCATTTTCGTCCCTTTTGGTCATTTTGATGACAAAGGGGGAGAAATTTGAGTTAGTCTTCAAGCGTGTCTCTATTATGGGCTATATTTTTGTTAAGTTACAACTCTCGTTCTTCTGAGGTGTTTACTCTTATGAGTTGTACACTTAAGTCTGATGGTGGTCTGACACTTTCTGAACTGCTTTCTGCATGCTTATTTCCTCGATACCTTAATGCACGCATGCTGAATTTCGTCAGACACCATATTTCATCATGCATTTCAAATTCTTCATATCATATGTTAAATGCTTGTATGAATTACAAGATATAGGGAGAGATCCCCATGATATTAATCTACAGTGTGCATTAGCTAAATCAAGCAAATTCCTCAAAAGTGCACATCTTTAGGGGGAGTTCTTCTATATCTTGTAATCAAATTCCTCAATATCGGTTGTTACACTTCATATGTTTATCCGCATTGAAAACCTAACCTATTTTTCATCAATCAGCAAAAAGGGGGAGATTGTAAGTGCATCTAGTGCCCCTTAGTGATTTTAGTGTATTGAAGACTTATAGGTTAAGGGACTAATGTGTTTTTGAGTGTACACAGGTCTTATAAGTCTATGAGGAGTTTGATATTTATGATGAAAGTCGACCCCTAAAAATGTATGTCTTCAGTTGAAGACTTTGGTTTTCTTGAAGACTTTGAAAGTGAGGAAATTGGTGTGACCTTGAAGGCTTGGATAATCATGCGAGGATTATGAAGCGTGAAGACTTTTGTTTTCGTAGTTTCATTTTCTATTTCTTGAGTCATAGGAAACACTGTACTGTTAAAGGGGGTTGAGGTAAAACTAAGGAAACATAATTCCAAGTGATGCTCAACTCAAATCCTACACTACCCAATCCTTCGGGTGAAGCCATTGGAAATCTCATACAGTTCAATCAATTTCTTCAGTGACAGAGACAAAGTTCTTCTGGTCTCTGAGGAATTTGTCCTGACTAAGGAGTTAGGAATTCGCTAGTGCGGATGGCCTAAAAGTGAGGAACATGATAGCCCTGAGGAATTTGAGAGCTCAATTTCTGATTGTTCCTGTGCTGTGTGCCAGCTGTCCCAAAATATCTTATCCACCTAACGGTCATATCATTTAACGGCATTTCTGTCTTATCATGTCGGGCTGCTCCCTAGGCTATAAATAGCCATCCCCTACAACCACTTGTTGGTTGGCTGCTCCGAGAGAAACTCACACTTGTCATAAGAGCAACCCATCCTCCAAGGACTTTGAGCGAAAATCATCAAGTGAGGAAAAACCCCGAACCCAAACACCTAAAACCCCAAAGTGCTTGACCATCACTCAAGAGAGTGTTCCCGTGTAGAGCCGACGCTTGTTAACTTTGAAGACTGTGATCTTCCAGAAGGTTAGGCATCAATGGTCTACAGCATCCAAGAGGAATTGTGGATCGCCGAGTGACCAAGTCTGTGAAGGTTTTGAAGTCACCTGTGAAGACTTACCACGAGTGATTAGGCAAGGTCTGTGTGACCTTAGCTCAAGGGGAATACGGTGAGGACTTGGTGTCTTGGATTGTGTGTCCAGGACTGGGTGTCCGGGAATGTATGTCCTTAGGTTTAAATACCTAGCCACCCTAACCAGATGTACAATTGTCACAGCAGTTGGAACTGGTCTAACAAATCATTGTCTTCATCAAGCCTACTGGTTCTATTTCCTCAAACCCTTCCATTTACTCATTCATGTGTTGATGAACTTGATCTATACTGTTTGAAGACTTTGACTGAAGACTTTCTCAATTTCCTCAACCCAATTTCTTCAGTCCTCAGTCCTCAGCCTGCTTATCCTGTTTACACGCTACTTGTACTCGGTGCTTGTTTCCATTTCGTCATGATGACCATGCTACTATCTAGTTATGCTTGCACTTGAGTATCTATTCCACTGCTAAGTAGTTCGTTGCTTAGGAAATTCCTCAGCTAGAATTTCCTCAGTGACGAATTTGTAAAAATTGCCTACTCAACCCCTTCTAGTTGATATAATGCACTTTCAGCCGTGCTCTTCCAAGGGGAAGGATCCCATCTGTGACGACATGGAGCGCATACAGGGTACGTGCTCTTCCCCCGGGAACGAGCCCATATGTGACAAGTGAGGAAAACCATGATTTGTTTTGTCGTGCCTCTTCACAGGGGGAAACCCATGATTTTTTTGTCGAGTCCCTTTTGTAGTGTAGTGAGAATATGTCCAGTTTTAATTGATATATCTGGTTGTTTGCAATATGCCTTGTTTATTTTAGTTGTTCACAATGTGATGCTCTATATGTGCAATTATATACCGTGCAGTACATTTCATCAATCCAGTTTTAAACATACCGAGAGGAATGCATATATTTGCTTGCTGTTAAGCCTGTTATAGCTAGCATACTTTTAGAGTTTTTGATTGTTCTGTTGTTTGTAGTTAGCATATGTCCAGTTTCAAATGTGTCTTTGGTTGTTTGTAGTATGCCTTGTTAATTCCAGTTATTCACAATGTGATGTTCTATATGTGCAAGTTTGAACTGTGCAGTTCAATTTCATCAGTACCAGTTTCAACAATACCAGTACGAATGACTACATTTGGTTGCTGGATCTTGTAGTTAACACGCATTTCCATTTTTATTTAACAATAACCAGTGTACTTAGAACAGCACAATACCAGTTTGAATGACTATGTTTGCTTGTTCTTAAATGTTTGGCCTGTTGCAGTTAACACACCTTTCCACTTGTTTTTCTTTGCTAGCTTGCTTAAACCTGCACACTGAAGCTATCTTTTGGAGATTATTTTGTCTGCCATGGATAATTTTGGTTGATGTTTAGCCTGTTGTGCTTAACATGCTTCTCGATGTACCTACACAGGACAATTTTGGGAATGACTGTTGTTTTCCATCGAGGTTAGTTTCATCCCATGGCTTATATCTGCTCACTGTTCAGGATATCGGTAGCTGGTACCATATAGGCCGGGGGCTGATAAGGGACTAATCGGTGAATCGGACTTTTAACCGAATATATCTGCAACCCATTTATCGTTAGGTTAACTAGGGCCATATGTAATATATCTGAGGCTACATAGCAACATGCACTGTACTGAATGTCTAAATATGCAATCCTAGGCTACATAGCAACAAGGAAGAGTGTTACATTAATGTTCTAATGATGTTTAGATATACGTAGAAGAGCAGCAGCAGCAACAACAACAACACAACCCTGTTTGGATACTCAACTTAGCCAGAGGTTAGATTTAGTTTCTAGCTCATGACTAACGCTGGACTAACTCCATCCAAAGAGTTGTTTGGATGGCATGGTTAGATTGACAATAAATGCACTAGGAGAACTAGATCCAATTAGCACCTCTTGGGTTGGATAGTTTTTTTTGGGTGGGTTATAGATGCAACTAGCTCAAACTATCACTCATGTTTAGATATATTTTAGGGCTATTTCAGACCGAACTAGCTCAAACTAACTGTAACCCATGGATACGGCAGCAGTAAATCAGCCGATAATTTGTAAGAATGCTCTAAACTCCTACGGCCCATAATATAAGATGTTAATTCATCTAATATGTGAGTATATTGGATGTTATAAGATACTCCCTCTGTTCCTAAATATTTGTCTTTGTAGTGATTTCAAATGGGCTACCACATACGGATGTATATAGACATATTATAGAGTGTAGATTCAGTCATTTTGCTCTGTATGTAGTCACTTGTTGGAATCGCTAGAAAGACAAATATTTATGAATGGAGGGAGTATTATAAAAGAGTGTTGTACTACATCATTGTGCAATTTTCGTTTAGCTTCTAATATTAACTTGGTGCTTTTAGGTACATATGTCATTGGTAAAGATCCTCGCTTCGACCCTTTCTGTGCATGGCACAATGAGATATCGATGAACCAGCATCAAGTGAGGAAGCTGATAAAGATTGTTAGTAAAATGGCTCGAAAGATGGCAATTAAACTATTTGTTTACACTTTATCCAACACAACAGCGAACTGCAGGATGGTAAGTTAGAACTCTGCAGCCTTCTTTTTACTACCCATAATGAGTTGTGTTAGATGACAATGTCTGAATCTTTTTCCTTTGCAGTGGTTGCCAAAGCAGTTTACTCAAGATTACATCTCAAACTATATGATTGGTGGGCATGCAAAGGTTAAAGTATTTCTACCAGAACACGATGATTATCTAGATGTTTTCATGAAGACCATGAAGGATGGGCAGCCGGCCATCACAAGGGGTTGGACTAGAGTCGTGCGTGCCTTCTGCATGGAGGAGGGCACAATATGGGCATTCCGCTTCACCTTGTTCAACAACCATAATATATTTCGCCACTTTATTTATCGTCTTTAATAGTACAAATATACAACTATGGTTCATCATTCTTTATTTGGTTCTTATGTAATTCTTGAACATATGTACCTATGAATCGAATAATGCATTGGTTGTTTGAACCTGATGGATACGAATAAAGTTGTAGCATATATTCAAATTCAAATTCAAATCTGGTACAATTTGAAATAGCAGCAATAAAATTACGGTGAAATTACGCTCTCCAGGTTGTTACGGCACACATGGTTGGTAAAACACAAACATTTGCGATATACACCATAATCCGAGACGGTTCACACAGAGGAAACGTGTGCAAGCATGCACACAGTTGCCATTTGCAAGGCGTGTGCGATGTCAGACAATATCACAAACGGTGCAGGCAAACTAAACATCTGTGTTAGTTGTCTTATCGTACACGATTCGCAAGCATGAACTATTTCTGATGAAGTATGCATCGTAAACGTTCACCACAGAATAGTGTGTACGATAGTTGTCGTGTACGGCGATGTTACGATGGTTCGATGTTTCGTAAACTTGTCCGACACTCGTACGACGATTAGCTAATCTTCTTAATTAGTTATTGCATACAGTTTGGGAAAAGCGAATGTGTGTGATTGTATGCTTATCATACACGTTCTATAATAGTGAACCATTTGTGATGGGCCGCGCATCGTAAACGTAGCACCACAGAATACCGACTGTGATGGCAATGCGAGCACAAATGAGTAGGAGTACTGTAGGGTCCCTATCCCCGACGGTTTCTGGGTCATGTGGGAAGGACCCCCCTATCGCCGTCACTCACTAGGCGACGGTTCCAAATGCCGTCGCGGAAAAGGGTTAAAAATTGTTTGTATAGCACCGACGCGTACTAGTGTCTCTTAGTCCTTGTGTTGTTCCTATTATACTAGTTCCAAAAAATAATGGTACATCACACATGTGTGTTGATTGTAAATGCATTAATAATATTACTATTTGTGATCGTCATCCTATTCCAAGGTCAGATGATATGCTTGATGAATTGAGTGGCTCTACAATATTCTCCAAAGTTGATTTGCGTCGTGGATACCATCAAATTCGTATGTAATTGGAAGATGAATGGAAAACAACATTTAAAACTAAGTTTGGCTTATATGAGTGGCTAGTCATGCCTTTTGGGTTAATAATGCACCTAGCACTTTCATGAGATTAATGAATGGAGTTTTACGTGCTTTCATTGGATGCTTTGTGGTAGTCTACATTGATAATATAATGATTTATAGCAGATCTTTGGAAGAACATTTGGAACATTTACATGTTGTTTTTATTGCGCTACGTGATGCACTTTTGTTTGGTAACCTTGGGAAGTTCACCTTTTGCACTGGCCGAGTATCTTTTCTTGGCTATGTTGTTACTCCATATGGAATTGAAGTTGATTAAGCCAAGATTTAAGCTATTGAGAGTTGGTCGCAGCCCAAAACGGTCACTCACGTGAAGAGTTTTCTTGGCCTCGCTAGATTCCATAGGCGTTTTGTGAGAGATTTCAGCACCATTGCTGCACCTCTCAGTGAGCTAACAAAGAAGGATGTGCCTTTTGTTTGGGGTGCCGCACAGGAAGAAGCCTTCACGGTATTGAAAGATAAGTTAACACATGCTCCTTTACTCCAACTTCCTAATTTTAATAAGACTTTTGAGCTTGAATGTGATGCTAGTGGAATTGGATTAGGAGGTGTGTTATTACAAGATGGTAAACCTGTTGCATACTTTTCTGAAAAATTGAGTGGGCATAGTCTGAATTATTCTACTTATGATAAGGAATTATATGCTCTTGTTCGGACTTTGGAAACATGGCAACATTATTTATGGCCCAGAGAATTTGTTATACATTCTGATCATGAATCGTTGAAGCACATCAAAAGTCAAGCAAAAGTGAACCGTAGACATGCTAAATGGGTTGAATTCATATAGACTTTCCCTTATGTCATTAAACACAAGAAGGGCATAGAAAATGTTGTTGCTGATGCATTGTCTCATCGTTATACTATGCTTTCACAACTTGACTTTAAATTTTTTGGTTTGGAGACCATCAAAGATCAATATGTGCATGATGCTGAATTTAATGTGTATTGCAGAATTGTAAAGAAGGGAGAACATGGAAAAAGTTCGTCGTAAATGATGGATTTGTGTTTTGTGCTAACAAGCTATGCATTCCAGCTAGCTTTGTTCATCTTTTGTTGTTGCAGGAGGCGCATGGAGGAGGATTAATGGGGCACTTTGGCATGAAGAAGATAGAGGAGGTACTTGCTAAACATATCTTTTGGCCAAAGATGAGAAGGGATGTTGAGCGTTTTGTTGCTCCCTGCACTACATGTTAAAAATCTAAATCACGACTCAATCCTCATGGTTTATATATGCCTTTGCCTGCACCTAGTGTTCCTTTGGAGGATATATGAATCGACTTTGTTTTGGGTTTACCTCGAACAGAGAAGGGGATGGATAGCATATTTGTTATCATGGATAGACTTTCGAAAATGGCACACTTCATACCATGTCACGAAAGCGATGTTGCTGCTGATGTTGCTGATTTGTTCTTTCATGAAATTATTCGATTGCATAGTGTGCCAAATACTATTGTTTTAGATCGTGATACTAAATTTCTTAGCCACTTTTGGAGATGTTTATGGGCTAAGTTGGGGACTAAACTACTTTTTAGTACTACATGTCACCCCCAAACTGATGGACAAACTGAAGTAGTCAATGGAACTTTGTCTACTATTCTTAGGGTTGTTTTGAAGAATAACAAGAAAATGTGAGAAGAATGCTTGCCTCATATTAAATTTGCTTATAATCGTTCGCTGCATTCTCCTACTAAGATGTGCCCTTTTGAAATTGTGTATGGTTTCTTACCTCGTGCACCTATTGATTTGTTGCCTCTTCCATCTTCGGAGAAGGTTAATTTTGATGCTAAACAACATGCTGAAGTGATCTTAAAAATGCATGAGTTAACTAAGTAAAATATTGAGCGCATGAATGCTAAATATAAACTTGTCGAAGATAAGGGTAGAAAAAGTGTTGTCTTTGCACCTGGAGATCTTGTTTGGTTATATTTGCATAAGGAGAGATTTCCTAATTTGCGCAAGTTAAAACTAATGCCACGTGATGATGGTACCTTTAAGGTGTTTGTCACATCCCTAGTCAGTGCTTGCATTAGGACTAGCTAGAGTGTGCATCACGTTTACCTTTCAAAGAAACTTGAAATGGGAATGACAGAAACCCCAGCACCCCTCTTCTAACAACTAGGGTTTAATAAAATCTTTTTCAATGTACCCAAAATGCCCTTAAAAAATGTTCATCATTTCTGCCTTGGTCTTAAACCTTTGCCAAAAATGGTGCACAATTTTCTAGGACATCCAAGGTCTCTGGATTAATTCATATGGTATTTGCATTTGGGCATTTAAATGCTACAAAATACTTTATGTGCCCAAATAATCATAAACTAAAATGTTCCATACTGCTCATATTATATACAGTGGGCATGACTAGTTTTATGAGTTATAAAAATGTTCTGGCATTTTATTTAATTCAACAAAGTTGCAAAAGAAATGAAACAGAAAGTAAATAGGAAAAAATAGAAAGGCAGACTTACCTGAGCCCACCTACCTGCCTGGCCCAGCTGGCCCAGCCCACCAGGGACATCCCCGTCTTCTTCGCCGCGCCAGTGCACGAAGCAGCTCGGTGGCAAGCGCCGACGACGCGCCAGCCACCTCCGACCTGCCTGGCTGGCCTCCTCGACCCTTTGGATGGAACCGGACGACGCCACGCAGATCCCCTCGACCCCCTCGACCGCTCCCCTCTCTCCCTGCCTCGTCTCCCTCGCTCCGCGCCTCGCGGCCGAGCGTCACCGTCGCCACCGACGCCATTCGCCGTAGCCACCGTGCCTCTCTCGCCCAGCTGTTTAGCCCAGAAGCTCCGCCTCGTCCTCCTCGTCCTCCGCACCGAGCTACACGACGCCAGAAGCCCTGCCTCACCCTCACCGTCGCCGTCTTCAACCTACGGCCGTGGAGATCGCCGGCGACCGTGCACCTGCCTCGACGCTTCCCCGAGCCCGCTGAGCATCTCGTCCGCCTCCCTGTGAGCTCCTGAGTCGAACCCCTCTCCTCTCCGCTCCGTTTGCACGCTGTAGCTGCCGCCCCCTTGCTCGCCGTAGCACGCCGCCGCACAAGCCCGCCGTCGACGAGGCTCCGGTGCCCAATTGGCTCCGTGCACATGCCCGTCGTCTTCAGGAGCGCTTGCAGCACCCGTAGGAACCAACCATTGGACCTCCGGTGCCCTGTGCCGTAGTTTTCATCGGCACCCGAGCTCCGGCCGCCGCCGTTGAGGTCACTGCCGTCGTTTCCGACCACCCCAGCTGCTCCGGCCTGTCCCGTTGGATGCGCGACTCCTCTAGCTCTTTGTAGATGCTCTCCGCCGCTAATTTGGTCATTGGAACGCAGTTTCCGAGCCGCGTTGTCGTCCTGGCTCTCGCCGGCGGCGAGACGCCGGTGGGTTTGACCTGTTTTGACCACGCCTGGACCCCCCCCTGTGTCACTGACATGTGGGGCCGGCCGTGGACTAATTTCAGTTTAGGTTTTAAATTAAGTACTAATTGTTGTCATTAGTTTAGTGAGCCACTGACATGTGGGGCCCAACCCCTGTTAACTTTTAGTTTAGTGTTAAGCTTTTTTTTTTAGTTAGCTTCAGAGACACTGACATGAAGGACCCACTGGTCAGGTTTGACCTGGGCACCCTATTGACCTGCTGTCGTCAGCATGATGTCATGCTGACGCAGTAAAGGATTTTCTGGGATTATTAGATTTAAAAACAATTCAGGAAATTCCAGAAAATGCTTTAAACTTCAAAAAATCATATAAATTCAACAGTAGCTCAGATGGAAAAGATTTATATATAAAAATTGATCAGAAAAATCCAATCTTTCCAATGACACTGGTTTCATGCATGTTTGAGCAAGTTAACCTTGCTGTATACATTAAAACATGTTAATGCACTTAAATAAATAATAGTTTGAGTTTCAATTTGAATCTTTGATTCAAATGGGCTCAAACCCTTCTGGTTATAGTTGCATTAGCCCAAAACACATGCATCTTGCCATATCATGAGCATGCATCATATTGTTGCATTTGTTTGCTTATTGATTGTATCGCCGTTATTCTCCGTGTTAGGTCCTGCTCCCGAGGATACTTCTGCGTATCCAGCTGAAGAGCAGTACCCGACAACCACCCTGTCAGGCAAGCAATCATTGATCATTCCGATACAAACCCATCTTCTCGCTCCTGCTCTCTTTTACTGCATTAAGGCAACAGCGTGTGAACTGCTACTTGCTGCGGTAGTTGAACCCTATTCGCTTGCATGACCTGTCATTGCCACAGTAAATAGTTAAAACCCACTAGCATGTGTAGGAGTTGATTGAGCCATGTGATGTGTGATCCACCATGCTATTTGTTTATGTTGCCTGCTATGCTTAGAGTTGTGTCAGGTCTGATTCATCCGGATGATGGATCGGAGTGAAATGATCATACCGGTAAGAGAAGGAAGTGTGGAACATGTTTGGTAAAGGTATCGATGAAAGGCCATGTAGGAGTACGTGGTGGGTTGTTTCATTGGAACCGTCCGTAGGACCCGAGATCTGTATGTGTGGTTCAAGTTTCAGCTACTACCACACATTGGGATCCTTAATTGACCCTCTCGACTTATTAATTACCATTGATCTCTGTCCAGGAGTTGCAACTAGTTTTTGGTGTTTGTAGTTTACTGGTGGTCGTGCACAGCGCTGACCCTCGGGGTGGGCTGTGATGCGACAGGTACGTGGCATGGTGTACCGGTTGCCCGTTTGGTGACTCGGGAACCCTGTACACATCGTTTGGGTCCGTGAGCGACACCCCGGCCGGATCTCCCCACGGATGGAACCCAAATAGGCGATACACCTGGACGAGAGACTCGTGTAGTTAGTCAGGTCGTGGCCGACACCCTCGCTGGGCTTCCGCTTGAAGGTTGCAGAGTACATGTCGAGTAAACGGCGATAAGTGGTGGAAGCGTGTGTGAAGAAGTACACCCCTGCAGGGTTATCAATCTATTCGAATAGCCGTTGTTCGCGGTACGGACTACTTGGTTACTCTTACAATTCATAGACAAGTTGATGGATACTACTAAAAGCCTCAAGATAAGTGTGAGTGCCGTGGATGGCCCTTCCGTAGGATGACGGAAGAGGATCCTCGGTGGTGTATTGTTGTGGTGAGTAGAGGACTCGTGTACGTAGTAATATCTTGCAAACTGTTGAGAGTTGTAGTATAGGTTAGCCAAGAGTCAAAGCTGGCTTTCTGCTATGAACTCCACTACCCCCTATTGATAATGTTGCATGTATGATAGGTTCTGTTGTAAGACTTGCTGAGTACCTTTGTACTCATGTTTGCTTAATAACTGTTGTAGAGGAGAACCCTGCCCCTTCTGATGGGTTCTACATAGACGTTGACGTCGACGAGTAGCTTGCTACACAGACGGAGATCTGGAGCTTGTGAAGGGCCTTGTAGATAGTCAGGCTACACCAAGCCTGTTTTATTTTCTAAGTTGTCTGTACTCGGACATGTAGCTTCCGCTTGTGCTTGTATGACTGTATGACTTGAGTGTTGGGTCATGTGACCCCTACCTATATGAATATGTTATGTATGGCTCTTGGAGCCTCTTAAATAAAGTACTTTGAGTCATAGAGTTCTGTTGTGATGCAATGTTGTATTTGCACATATTGAGCATATTGTGTGTATGATTGAAATGCTTGGTATGCGTGGGATCCGACACCTAGTTGTTTTCCTTTGGTAGCCTATATTACAGGGAAATGCCTCCTAGTGCTTCCAATGAGCCTTGGTAGCTTGCTACTGCTCGGAACACGTAGGTTGGCCGGTATGTGTCCTTCTTCGTTCCTGTGTCTGTCCCTTAGGGGAAATGTCACGCATTGTTCCTTTAAGTCCATGTAGCTTGCTACGACTTGGGTTCATACGTTGATGACCGACACGTTCGTTGCAGTGTCATGGATGCCTGTCTCTGTAATTTAGTGCCACTTTTGGTTTATAACTAGCCATGTCGGCCCGGGTTCTCTGTCATATGGATGCTAGCGACACTATCATATACGTGTGCCAAAATGCGCAAACGGTTCCGGGCCAGGTAAGGTGGCACCCGTGGGGATACCGTGCGTGAGGCCGCAAAGTGATATGACGTGTTACAACTAGATCGGTGTGACTTAGGATCGGGGTCCTGACAGCGTTGGCATCAGAGCCGGACTGCCTGTAGGTTTCTCAAGCCAAACTGGTCGATGTTGAGTCTAGAAAAATTCTTAGTTATATGTAGGGGAATTGATTGTGGAAGGGAACGTAAGTCTCTTTTTACTTCTTTAGCTTATGCCCTTCTGATCTGAGTCTGTCTATTCTTTCCACGGGGATTTGGGACTAGGCCTCTTATCCTTACTAGGTTCACGTGTTACTAATCCGTAGACTCTTAGGATTGTTGGTTCCAAGCCTCAGTTCAGTTTCTGCCCTTTTATTATGATGATTTGTTGGACCCGGAACCTTGATATGATATTGTTGAGTGGCTATGCTATCATTTGTACGATGTCTCAAAATCTTTTTTGAGCATTTACAGTTGTTATGCTGCCCGATTTCTTCCAGAAACACTGATGCCTTTGCATTACTTCGTGTTTCAGATGTCTGGCCGCACACCTCACCAAGTGGTTCGTTTGACTCGGTGCATTAATGTGCCCGGTCACACGGCCATGCTAGTCCATGTGCTGACTGAGACCGGTTACCGCTGGTATCCTGAGTACACCGTGGAGGAACAGTACCGAGATTTCAATCAGAGTCAGTATTTCTGCACAGTCCGGATATACCCCTCATATCCCGGAGCTAACGACCCCATCCATTGGTCTTATGGACTCGGGGTTACTATCGAGATGGCAGTGCAGGATGCCGCTTATTCGATGATGACCATTCTCCAGGATAGGCATGCTCTGTTGCTGAACACTGAGTTCTATTACATGACAGCCTCACTTCCCGGAGAGGAAGGCTACTACACTGAGGATGCTGCTCATGAAGAGCCACTGCTTCAGACTACTATTCAGATGCTGGAGGATAGGGACCGTGAGGTCCGTGCCCTCTTAATGGAGCTGTATAACACTCGAGCCGCCCACTGGACTACTTTGACACGGCTTGCACCTGCTGTGCACGCCGGATATCTGAATATGCAGGATTTGTACCCCGTGCGGACTCGTCTGCCTGATCGTATGGATTGGCGTGATGTTGGGGGTATTACACCTCCACGTGGGCGTCGGTTACCACCAGCAGCAGGCCCGAGGCCACATCCATGTCCCTATGGTCCACAGCCTTCCAGTGATCGAGAGTTTCAAGATCCATCTGTTCCACTTCCAGGCTACGGTGGTAATCTTTACGAAGATTACTACGGGAATGTCTGAGCTAGACTGTGGCAGTAGTAGTATCATAGTAGTTGTGTTTCCACAGTCCTGCGCGTCTTGATAGAGGCAAAGGTGTCCCGTCTTTCGATGAGATGGTGGTTATCATTTTGGAGGAAGTCGACTTGGACGATCCGACTACGAACGTGCGAGGACGTCGCACCTTAGCAATCGCTAAACCAACTCCGAGAGGTTGTTGACCACGCCGGAGCACGATCAACCTGACCACGAAGGTCTGTCTCCTGCAGGCAAACGAAGAACAAGCAAGAAACTAAGATTGCAATCTGGATATTGCGAATATAAGAGGAAAGCTTTATTGATCAAGGTGGGGTTCTGTGACGCCTTGGTCTGGTCGTTGAACACAAACGAAGTACGCGAAGTTGCAGCTATGGCGAACTTTTAATCTAAACAAAACCCAAAGTCTAAACGACGCCCTAAGGGCTGTATATATGAGGGAAAGAGGGGGGAATTTCGTGGCCCTTGGTGGAGGGGTCCGAAACCAACCCTAACTCTTGTTTCCCCACACATACGGACTCTAAAAACAGCCTATACTCAAGTATTTCGAAATTACATGGGCCTGGCCCAATAATAAGGTGACACAGCACCTAAAATAGCCTCTGGACGAAATTTATGAAGTGGCATCTTGTATATTTCGTCCAAGGCTTCTCGCACTCATTATGGTGGCTTCAAAGTCCTGAAATCATCCATTGTAACTCCATTCTTGTCCCCCTTGCGCATGCCATCATCTCCATGCTTGATCTTGCTCCAATGTTCATCCTTCTTGTCCAAGCTAGGCCCTTCATTTGTAAGCAAGACAAATGTATCCAATTTAGGCAGCATCATATTCTCATGAACATTAGATTCATTACCAAGAAACGAAAGTACCTGGTAATTTAATTGGCGTGCGCGAGCTCTAGTAATTGGTCCTGTATATGTGTCAGTTAGAGCTGTGGGTGTAACCTTGTTAGTGATGTCCTCATCATCCTCCCCTTCTTGAATTGAAGTCGTCCTCGACGGAAGCTCATCTTCCTCACCCAAGTAAGGCTTCAAATCTGCAATGTTAAATGTGGGACTAACCCCAAAATCTGCAGGCAGCTCAAGTTTATATGCATTATCATTTATTTTCTCTAACACCTTGAAAGGACCATCAGCACGTGGCATTAGCTTTGACTTGCGCAAATTAGGAAACCTATCCTTACGCAAATGTAACCAAACAAGATCTCCAGGTGCAAAGACAACACGTTTTCTACCCTTATCTCCAACAAGTTTATATTTAGCATTCATGCGCTCAATATTTTCCTTAGTTAACTCATGCATTTTTAAGATCAATTCAGCACGTTGTTTAGCATCAAAATTAACCTTCTCCGAAGATGGAAGAGGCAACAAATCAATAGGTGCACGAGGTAGGAAACCATAGACAATTTCAAAAGGGCACATCTTAGTAGTAGAATGCAATGAACGATTATAAGCAAATTCAATATGAGGCAAGCATTCTTCCCACATTTTCTTATTATTCTTCAAAACAGCCCGAAGCATAGTAGACAAAGTTCTGTTGACTACTTCACTTTGTCCATCAGTTTGGGGGTGACAAGTAGTACTAAAAAGCAGTTTAGTCCCCAACTTAGCCCATAAGCATCTCCAAAAGTGGCTAAGAAATTTAGTATCACGATCTGAAACAATAGTATTTGGCACACCATGCAAGCGAATAATTTCACGAAAGAACAAATCAGCAACATTAGCAGCATCATCGCTTTTATGACATGGTATAAAGTGTGCCATCTTCGAGAACCTATCCACGACAACAAATATGCTATCCCTCCCCTTCTTTGTTCGAGGTAAACCCAAAACAAAGTCCATAGATATATCTTCCCAAGGAACACTAGGGACAGGCAAAGGCATATATAAACCATGAGGATTGAGTCGTGACTTAGCTTTTTGACATGTAGTGCAGCGAGCAACAAAACGCTCAACATCCCGTCGCATCTTTGGCCAAAAGAAATGTGGAACAAGTTCGTCGTTAGTGATGGATTTGTGTTTCGAGCTAACAAGCGAACAAGCAAGAAACTAAGATTGCAATCTGGATATTGCGAATATAAGAGGAAAGCTTTATTGATCAAGGTGGGGTTCTGTGACGCCTTGGTCTGGTCGTTGAACACAAACGAAGTACGCGAAGTTGCAGCTATGGCGAACTTTTAATCTAAACAAAACCCAAAGTCTAAACGACGCCCTAAGGGCTGTATATATGAGGGAAAGAGGGGGGGAATTTCGTGGCCCTTGGTGGAGGGGTCCGAAACCAACCCTAACTCTTGTTTCCCCACACATACGGACTCTAAAAACAGCCTATACTCAAGTATTTCGAAATTACATGGGCCTGGCCCAAT
This sequence comes from Secale cereale, assembly GCA_902687465.1. Lineage (NCBI taxonomy): Eukaryota > Viridiplantae > Streptophyta > Magnoliopsida > Poales > Poaceae > Secale > Secale cereale. The sequence goes on from LR738709.1 coordinate 291,964,056, forward strand.
AATAAGGTGACGCAGCACCTAAAATAGCCTCTGGACGAAATTTATGAAGTGGCATCTTGTATATTTCGTCCAAGGCTTCTCGCACTCATTATGGTGGCTTCAAAGTCCTGAAATCATCCATTGTAACTCCATTCTTGTCCCCTTGCGCATGCCATCATCTCCATGCTTGATCTTGCTCCAATGTTCATCCTTCTTGTCCAAGCTAGGCCCTTCATTTGTAAGCAAGACAAATGTATCCAATTTAGGCAGCATCATATTCTCATGAACATTAGATTCATTACCAAGAAACGAAAGTACCTGGTAATTTAATTGGCGTGCGCGAGCTCTAGTAATTGGTCATGTATATGTGTCAGTTGGAGCTGTGGGTGTAACCTTGTTAGTGATGTCCTCATCATCCTCCCCTTCTTGAATTGAAGTCATCCTCGACGGAAGCTCATCTTCCTCACCCAAGTAAGGCTTCAAATCTGCAATGTTAAATGTGGGACTAACCCCAAAATCTGCAGGCAGCTCAAGTTTATATGCATTATCATTTATTTTCTCTAACACCTTGAAAGGACCATCAGCACGTGGCATTAGCTTTGACTTGCGCAAATTAGGAAACCTATCCTTACGCAAATGTAACCAAACAAGATCTCCAGGTGCAAAGACAACATGATACGGTGTATCCTATGGACATCACCATGTCAAGAGTCGGCTTGGGAAGTGACACGTGTGACCTCTATTTCTCATACATAAAGGTGAATCATCTCCTTTACACGTGTTCACTTGACCCCTTCGAGGATGGTATACTACTTGACACTCCTCTCGTGTGCATGCATAGGTATTGTCGGAGCTTCACGGATGGCGAGGAGGAGTGCAAGCGCCAAGGATCACCTACACCATCTGCGAGGGAAGCTTGGAAGAGAAGACGGAAGAAGACGGAGCTGCTGATACTACAGCGGCCGGACATCCGGGCCAAAGGCCGGACATCCGGCGCTTCCGCAACAGCCGGACATCCGGCACTCCGCCCGGAAATCCGGGCCCTCCTTCACAGAAGCTGGACCGAGCCAGCCCGGACATCCGGCCGTAACCCCGGACATCCGGCTCGCCCCGAAGCCCCGGACATCCGGCTGCCAGCCCGGACATCCGGCCTTGCCTGCGTGCATGTATCCGGGCCGATGCCCATGTACCCGTTTCGCCCCTCACTTACCCCTTCATGACCCTAGACTATATATCCTCCTCCACCTCCACCATTTTAGGGTTAGCAATGGTTTAGCTCATATGAGAGATAGAGCTTTGCTCATCCATCCCGGATCTACTCCACGAGAGAGACCGCGGCCCCTCTACGGAGAAGATCCACCTTGGATTCAAGACCCCTAGCGGGAAGATCCTTCACGGATTCAAGACCTCCTCTTGGAGATGAACTTTACCTTGTATCTTTCCCTTTGTTGTTCATGTATCTTGTGATCTTGTGTGTTTGATTGTCTAGTGGATGTGTGATTGGACTTGTTCTTGTGTGTTTCCTCTCGTGTTTTCCCCCGTTTCCCTTTGTGTTCTTCGTGTTCATCGTGGGATCCCCTCCATTTCGTGAAAGATCCGCTGATTAGGGTTCCACCCTGTATCACAAAGTCCATAGATATATCTTCCCAAGGAACACTAGGGACAGGCAAAGGCATATATAAACCATGAGGATTGAGTCGTGACTTAGCTTTTTGACAAGTAGTGCAGCGAGCAACAAAACGCTCAACATCCCGTCGCATCTTTGGCCAAAAGAAATGTGTAGCAAGTACGTCCTCCGTCTTCTTCACGCCAAAGTGTCCCATTAATCCTCCTCCATGCGCCTCCTGCAACAACAAAAGACGAACAGAGCTAGCTGGAATGCATAGCTTGTTAGCTCGAAACACAAATCCATCACTAACGACGAACTTGTTCCATGTTCTCCCTTCTTTACAATTCTGCAATACATCTTTAAATTCAGCATCATGCACATATTGATCTTTGATGGTCTCCAAACCAAATATTTTAAAGTCAAGTTGTGAAAGCATAGTATAACGACGAGACAATGCATCAGCAATAACATTTTCTTTTCCCTTCTTGTGTTTAATAACATAAGGGAAAGTCTCTATGAATTCAACCCATTTAGCATTTCTATGGTTCAGTTTTGCTTGACTTTTAATGTGCTTTAAAGATTCATGATCAGAATGTATAACAAATTCTTTGGGCCATAAATAATGTTGCCATGTCTCCAAAGTCCGAACAAGAGCATATAATTCCTTATCATAAGTAGAATAATTCAGACTAGGCCCACTCAATTTTTCAGAAAAATATGCAACAGGTTTACCATCTTGTAATAACACACCTCCTAACCCAATTCCACTAGCATCACATTCAAGCTCAAAAGTCTTATTGAAATCAGGAAGTTGGAGTAAAGGAGCATGTGTCAACTTATCTTTCAATACCGTGAATGCTTCTTCCTGTGCAGTACCCCAAACAAAAGGCACATCCTTCTTTGTAAGCTCATTGAGAGGTGCAGCAATGGTGCTGAAATCTCTCACAAAACGCCGATAGAATCCAGCGAGGCCAAGGAAACTCCTCACGTGTGTGACCGTTTTGGGTTGCGGCCAACTCTCAATAGCTTCAATCTTGGCTTTATCAACCTCAATTCCCTGTGGAGTAACAACATAGCCAAGAAAAGAGACTCGGTCGGTGCAAAAGGTGCACTTTCCAAGGTTACCAAATAAACGTGCATCACGTAGAGCAATAAAAACAACACGTAAATGTTCCAAATGTTCCTCCAAAGATCTGCTAAAAATCAATATATCATCAAAGTATACTACCACAAATCGTCCAATGAAAGCACGTAAAACTTCATTCATTAATCTCATGAAAGTACTAGGTGCATTAGTTAACCCAAAAGGCATGACTAACCACTCATATAATCCAAACTTAGTTTTAAATGCTGTTTTCCATTCATCTCCCAATTTCATACGAATTTGATGGTATCCACTACGCAAATCAACTTTGGAGAATATTGTAGAGCCACTCAATTCATCAAGCATATCATCTAGCCTAGGAATAGGATGACGATAACGAATAGTAATATTATTAATGGCTCTACAATCAACACACATACGCGATGTACCATCCTTTTTCGGCACTAGAATAATAGGAACAGCACAAGGACTAAGAGATTCGCGTATATAACTTTGTCGAGTAGCTCCTGTACTTGACGCATAATCTCCTTCGTCTCTTCTGGATTGGTACGGTATGGTGCGCGGTTGGGTAGCGATGCACCGGGAATTAAGTCAATCTGATGCTCAATCCCTCGAATAGGTGGTAATCCCGGTGGCACGTCTTGTGGAAAGACGTCGGCGAACTCCTGCAAAATGTTAGTGACAGCAGGAGGCAAAGAGGAAGGCACGTCCTCGAATGAAAATAATGCCTCTTTGCATACAACAGCATAGCAAACAGATTTGCTAAAATCTAGCTCATCAATATCAGATTTGGTGGCAAATAAACATGCACTTTTCAATTTAATTTCAGAAGCAACAGTAGATGGTTTATTATTAGGCTTCATTTGTTGCTCAAATTCTTTTGCCACAATCTGATTTTCACTCTTATTTTTCTCCTGTTTTGCTTTATTAGCTCTATTAATATCATCTTTTAAAATGGAATCAGGAGTCGTAGGAAGCAAAGTAATATTTTTATCCTTATGAACAAGAGTATACTGATTGTTTCTACCATGGTGTACAGAATTTTTATCAAATTGCCATGGTCTACCAAGTAATAAGGAACATGCTTGCATAGGTACCACATCACAATCAACATATCAGCATATGTAGAGATACTAAAATGCACACGAACAGTACGTGTTACCTTAACCTTGCCGCTGTTGTTGAACCATTGGATGTAGTAAGGATGTGGATGTGGTCTTGTGGTGAGAGATAGCTTCTCCACCATCTCCATGCTAGCCAAGTTGTTGCAACTCCCTCCATCTATGATCACGCGAACAGAACGTTCCTTCACAACTCCCTTTGTATGGAACAAATTATGCCTCTGATTTTGCTCAGCTTGTGTAACCTGCACACTCAAAACACGTTGAGCAACTAAACATTCATACCTGTCAGCATCTTCAGGAGCCATGTATTGCGTCTCATGATCAGAATCGTCTCCGCCGTGTTCTTCACGTGTAATAAGAGCCAAAGTCTCCTCATCATAGTCACTAGCGGATTCATATCCACCACCCTCAGTAGCAATCATCACACGCTGAGATTTGCAATCTCTCGCAAAATGTCCTCTTCCCTTACAACGACGACAAATAATATCACTGGTGTGCCCTGTTGATGCCATGGAAGAAGAAGAACTCTGTGCAGGCCCAATAGGTGTGCTCTTGGCAGATAATGGTGGTTGTGCCTGCTTCCTTGTATCATGGCTGGAGGTAACAGCTGATGGAGGTGTCGGTGCAGTAGAATGTGAGGAAGTAGAGGATGCACGCGGTGTCCATGATGAAGGTCGTCCTGCAGAAAAGTTAGTCCGCACCAAAGCCTGTCGATCCTGCACTTCACGTTCAGCTTTACAAGCAAGATGGAATAAACGAGTGATAGTAGTATAATCCTTATACTCTAGAATGGTCTGAATCTCTCTATTTAATCCACCCATAAAACGTGCAAGCATAGCTTCATTCTCCTCAACAATACCACATCTAATCAGGCCAGTTTGTAATTGCTGATAATATTCTTCTACAGAATTTTTTCCTTGTCTTAAGCGCTGCAGTTTTTGAAGTAATTCACGTTGATAATATGGTGGAACCCAACGAGTACGCATAGCAGTTTTCGAAGCAGTCCAAGTAGCTGGAATAGGATATAATCTACAATGTTCAGACCACCAAACACATGCAAAACCAGTGAAAGCACAAACAGCAGCAGGAACACATCTCTCCTCGGGATAGTTTAAACATGTAAAACGTTGTTCAGTTTGTAACTCCCAAGTAAGATATATATCAGGAACATATCTACCCTCAAATGGTGGAATATTCAATTTCAGTTTAGGAAGATGGTCATGTACCTCAGGTGGTGGTGCAGCCCTACCGTTGCGATGATATGCATGAGGACGACCTGGTGGTGGTGGTGCTGGTTGTTGCACGTAGTTCTGATTTTGGTCAACCTCATCCTCGTAATGGTCCTCCACCTCTGCAGTAGCAGCAGGAGCTACAGAAACATCAACAGCAGCACCAGAAGCTTGACCAGTCTCAAGGGGAACGCGCTGTGCTCGTCCCACTTGATTCGGAAGGCGCCGTTGTTGTTGTTGTTGTTGTTGAAGAGGTGGGACAGCTGCAGCAGCCGGTGGTGGTGGAAAACGCGCAAGCAATTCAGCAAACTTGTTATCGAGCTTTGTGTCAAACGTCTTCTCCATGCCATCTATCTTCTCCATGGCCTCGTCAAATCTGTTTAGCACATCTTGCACCTGTTCACTCATCATTTGCTGAAACTTATCATGAAGCTCCTTGTTCGTCAAGTTCTCCCAGTCAGTCTCGTCGACTTGTGATCCTGGCATGGTTAGCAGCAATAGAAACACACAAGAATATGATCCTACAGACTACTAAGAAGTGGTGGGGGTGGCAAGGTGTCACAAATCCGACAAGCAAATCTCAAATTCTTACCAGTTCTTACCCAGCAGCTGGCGGTGATCGGCAACCGATGTAGTCAAAACTCTCAAAGCTTGGATAGAGCGATTACCAGGGAGAGTCAAACGCACGATGTAGATGTATGTGGAGCTGGGAAGGCTTATAATATGGTAGCAAAAAGGGTCAGCAATAATCAATTCAGAGATGCAAAGGTGAATAAACGCTCAACGACGGTACTGTGCTGGTCCTAGGCTAGACCGTACTAGAGATGCGAGCCTAGAACACTAACGAAATCACGGCGCTGCACGTAATCAAGGGGAAAGCACACTCTGAATTTTTTTTTCGCCTCTTTTTTTTTGCGCTGCTTTTTTTTTTGCCGAAAATCACTATAATGGCGAGTGTCTCAAAACACTTCTCAAGTCAAACTAAGATGATAGGCACGAAATTTTTTTGACGAATTTTTTTTTTCGGAATCAGGGCAGCGACGACGAAAAAGTGCGGGAAAAAATCAGTATGGTGGCACGTGTCTCAAAAGACTCAGAAAAGCCCAAAAGTAGGATAGGGAAAAAATATTTTCACCTGTCGAAATTTTGGCCTAAAAACTGTCCGGGGTCTCCAGACTTTTTTTTTTCGAGACCTACGCAGGCAAGGAAACACAAATCCGAAACCTAGATGGATTTCGAGAACAAACCTAATATGAAAAGAACTCGGATTGGTGGTGGATATATGGTGGTAGGATATGACAGCGGTGGTAGGTTATGGCAGCGGTGGTGGTATATGGATTCGGATTGGTGGTGGTATATGGATACGGATCGGTGGTGGTATGTGGCAGTAGTGATGAAGATGTTGCGGCGGCGGCGTGACAACTTATGACCAGAACTCGAAACTCTAAAAGACTAGACGCTAAGACCAGCAACTGGACACGACGATGCAACCGCCAATTCAACAAAGCAAATACAAAAAAGATTATGCAAAGGCTCAGATTGGTTCGGATGGGATGAACTAACCCTAATTTTTTTTTTGGCTTTTTCGTGGACTATAGGTATGAAGAACAGACTCGATCTAAACTATGAAAAACTGTAAAATCTCACCGAGCAACCTGGAAATCTGATACCACTTGATAGAGGCAAAGGTGTCCCGTCTTTCGATGAGATGGTGGTTATCGTTTTGGAGGAAGTCGACTTGGACGATCCGACTACGAACGTGCGAGGACGTCGCGCCTTAGCAATCGCTAAACCAACTCCGAGAGGTTGTTGACCACGCCGGAGCACGATCAACCTGACCACGAAGGTCTGTTTCCTGCAGGCAAACGAAGAACAAGCAAGAAACTAAGATTGCAATCTGGATATTGCGAATATAAGAGGAAAGCTTTATTGATCAAGGTGGGGTTCTGTGACGCCTTGGTCTGGTCGATGAACACAAACGAAGTACGCGAAGTTGCAGCTATGGCGAACTTTTAATCTAAACAAAACCCAAAGTCTAAACGACGCCCTAAGGGCTGTATATATGAGGGAAAGAGGGGGGAATTTCGTGGCCCTTGGTGGAGGGGTCCGAAACCAACCCTAACTCTTGTTTCCCCACACGTACGGACTCTAAAAACAGCCTATACTCAAGTATTTCGAAATTACATGGGCCTGGCCCAATAATAAGGTGACGCAGCACCTAAAATAGCCTCTGGACGAAATTTATGAAGTGGCATCTTGTATATTTCGTCCAAGGCTTCTCGCACTCATTATGGTGGCTTCAAAGTCTTGAAATCATCCATTGTAACTCCATTCTTGTCCCCCTTGCGCATGCCATCATCTCCATGCTTGATCTTGCTCCAATGTTCATCCTTCTTGTCCAAGCTAGGCCCTTCATTTGTAAGCAAGACAAATGTATCCAATTTAGGCAGCATCATATTCTCATGAACATTAGATTCATTACCAAGAAACGAAAGTACCTGGTAATTTAATTGGCGTGCGCGAGCTCTAGTAATTGGTCCTGTATGTGTGTCAGTTGGAGCTGTGGGTGTAACCTTGTTAGTGATGTCCTCATCACTGTGGCAGTAGTAGTATCATAGTAGTTGTGTTTCCACAGTCCTGTGCGTCTTGTGGAATATGACTTAGTGTGTACTAAGTTCCGGAGGTGTAGTTAAATAATGTATAGGAGCTTGGAATGCCTCTGATGGGATGTATCGTCTTTCACCGCAGTTGTACTTTAGCCTTGGCTTGTACTAAACTATGTATGGTGTGTATGACCACTGGTGTATATATGGAAGTTTCTATATTACCATGTCGTACGGATGAACATCTCTGCATTCTGTGTCATCCATTACATTCTGCACTCCTATGTCAAGTTTTTGCCATCCTTGTCTAAACCGTTGTTTTGTTTTCCTAGGATGGTCAACACTCGCAGCACTCCTGCTGCTCAGGAGCAGGGTGAGGCTAGTGGGGCTAGAGATGAGAATCTGCCCCAGCCACCCTCCTTGGCTGAAGTTATGCTCGAGGCAGAACGGAACAAGAGAGAGACCAACCGTCTGCTGGAACGCATAGGGCAGAACACTGTGTTTCGTCAGAGGAATCACGTTGTGTCAATCAACGACTTTATCAAGATGTGCCCACCCAAGTTCCATCATTCCACCGATCCTCTGGATGCGGATGACTGGCTTCGTAGTATCACCCACAAGCTACACTCTGCCCTTGTGGCCGAAGCTGACAAGGTTACCTACGCCGCCTACCATCTTGAGGGCCCTGCCAGTCTCTGGTGGGAGAACTTTGAGGCTATGCGTCCTACTGGCCAAGTCACTACTTGGGTTGAGTTCAGTGAGGCATTCCGTGAACATCACATTCCGGAAGGTCTCATGGATCGTAAGCGGGAGGAATTCTGCAATTTCACCCAGGGCCGGTTAACTGTGGATGGATATAGTCGCGAGTTTGGCAACTTGGCACGCTATGCACCTAAGGAAGTATCCACCGATGCCAAGAAGCAGGCGAGGTTCCGCAAGGGACTCAGCCCTGAACTCCGCCGAGATCTACGTCTGCACGAGTGCACTTCCTTCCAGAAGCTGGTAAACAAAGCTATCAGTGCTGAGACGGGCCAGCCTGATTTCGAAGCCACACGCAAGCATCCTCGTGACTTTGGTTCCTCATCCGGCTCCGGCTCTCACAAGCGTCGTGTGTGGGTTCCTAACACTGCTCTGCCACCCAAGTACACACCGAGGCCATCCTATGAGGCGCCTCTCCCAACTCAACAGTATGCACCTGCCAAGACTTATGGAGGACCACCTACCAACTTTGCTCCACGCACTGGCACTGTGACATGCTTCAAGTGTGGAGAACCGGGGCACTACATGCGTGAGTGTCCTCAGAACCAGCCAGGAAAGCCTGTTGGCCGTGGTAAGCCAACCGGTAAGGTGAATTATGTCAAGCCAATCCCCACTGCACGTGGTCATGTAAACTATGTCTCCGCTGAGGAAGCTTATGAGGATCCTAACGTCGTCCTTGGTACGCTTCTTGTTAACTGCCATCCGACATCTGTTCTTTTCGATACTGGAGTATGCTCGAATGCACAACATGACTTTTTGTGACATGCCTACTTCCATGGTTATTCAAACTCCTGGTTCAAAGTGGCAAACCTCTAGGGTAAGCCATGGAAATGAAATTCTTGTCGATAGACTTGTTTTCCTTGCATCTCTAATCGCTCTCAAGTCCTCGGACATAAACATCATCTTGGGTATGGATTGGATGACAACTCATTACGCCAAGATTGATTGCTACACTAGGACCGTTCAACTTACACACCCATCCGGCAAGACAGTCAATGTCTTGACCCGAATGGCTGAGCGTCAGCTCTACTCTCATAATGCCAGCCCTCTACCAGAACTCGAAGATATCCCGGTAATCCGTGACTTTCCGGATGTTTTTCCACAAGAACTGCCAGGTGTTCCACCTGACAGAGATGTCGAGTTCGTGATAGATCTTATTCCAGGAACTGTCCCGATCTCTAGGAGACCTTATAAGATGACACCCCTAGAATTAGCTGAGCTTAAGAAACAACTCGATGAGTCCTTGAAAAAGGGTTTCATCCGTCCTAGTTCTTCCCCTTGGGCTTGTCCCGTCCTCTTCGTCAAGAAGAAGGATGGAACGGAACGGATGGTTGTAGATTACCGACCTGTCAATCTGGTCACCATAAAGAACAAGTATCCGCTCCCCAGGATCAACGACCTGTATGATCAGCTCGCTGGATCCTTAGTCTTTTCTAAAATGGATTTGAGGTTGGGCTACCATCAAATCAAAATCAAGAACGGGGACATTCCTAAAACGGCTTTTGTTACTCGTTATGGCCAATACGAGTACACCGTCATGTCCTTCGGATTAACCAATGCCCCAGCCACCTTCTCCCGGCTAATGAATTCTATATTCATGGAGTATTTGGATAAATTCGTCATGGTATACCTCGATGATATACTCATCTACTCCAAGAACAAGAAATATCATGTCGAGCATCTAAGGCTCGTATTGACAAAACTTCGAGAGCACCGCCTTTACGCCAAATTCTCTAAATGTGAATTATGGTTGCCGGAAGTGACCTATCTAGGTCATGTGATCTCTGGCAAGGGTATTGATGTCAATCCCGAGCGAGTTCAAGCCGTCCTTGATTGGACTCCCCCTGAATCGGTCAAGCAAGTTAGGAGTTTCCTTGGCTTAGCGAGCTATTGCCGACGCTTCGTCGAGAATTTCTCCAAGGTTGCTAAACCTCTAACTGAACTCCTCAAGAAAGATAAAAAGTTCGAGTGGACCCCACAGTGTGAGTCCATCTTTCAGGAACTGAAAAGACGCCTGACATCTGCACCCGTACTGGTACCACCAGACTTTTCCAAGGATTTTATTATCTACTGTGACGCCTCGCAACAAGGACTAGGTTGCGTACTCATGCAAGATCGTCAAGTGATCGCATACGCATCTCGACAGTTGCGTCCACATGAGGATAACTATCCTACACATGATCTAGAGCTTGCAGCTGTAGTCCATGCACTCAAAACATGGCAACATTACCTTCTTGGTAATTGCTTTGAAATCTTCACTGATCACCAAAGTCTGAAATACATCTTCACCCAACCGGATCTAAATCTCACGCAAAGACGTTGGGTTGAGTTGCTCACAGATTACGACTTAGGAATTACTTACACCCCTGGGAAGGCCAATGTCATGGCTGACGCACTAAGTCGTAAGTCTTATTGCAACAACTTGATGTTACAACAAGGGCAACCACTTCTTTACGAGGAATTTCGTAAGCTTAACCTTCACAGTGTTCCTCGAGGATTCCTTTCCACCTTGGTGGCGAAACCTACCCTTACGGATCAAATCATAGCTACCCAGCGGTATGATAGAGGTATATCTCGGATCAAGGAGAACATTGCTAGCGGAGTTGCTAAAAGTTTCTCTATGGATGATCGAGGTGTTGTGTACTTCGAGAACCGCTTGGTGGTACCCAAAAAACAACAACAATGACAGATGATTCTTAAGGAGGCTCATGAATCTCCTCTCACGATTCATCCCGGTAGTACCAAAATGTATCAGGACCTACGTCAGAGGTTCTGGTGGACTAGGATGAAGAGAGAAATCGCTCAATTTATTGCTAACTGCGATGTTTGTCGTCGCGTCAAAGCGGAGCATCAACGGCCTGCTGGCACCCTTCAACCTTTAGCTATTCCTGAATGGAAATGGGACAAGATCGGTATGGACTTCATTACCGGGTTTCCCAGGACCAGGAAAGGGAATAATGCTATCTTCTTCGTTATCGACCGCCTCTCCAAAGTAGCTCATTTCCTGCCTGTTTGAGAGAGTATTACCGCTAGCCAGCTAGCAGATTTATATATCTCTCGGATACTGTCACTTCATGGTGTGCCGTTGGAGATTAACTCAGACCATGGAAGTCTTTTCACTTCACGATTTTGGGAAAGTTTCTAGAATGCTATGGGAACTCATCTCTCTTTCAGCACCGCCTTCCATCCCCAGTCAAGTGGTCAAGTGGAACGAGTCAATCAAATTCTGGAAGATATGCTTCGAGCCTCTGTCATCTCTTTCGGTATGGATTGGGAGAAGTGTCTTCCATTTGCCGAATTCGCTTATAACAATAGTTATCAAGCCAGCTTGGGCAAGGCTCCCTTCGAAGTTTTATATGGACGAAGGTGTCGAACACCTCTTCACTGGTCAGAAACCGGGGAAAGACAATTCTTTGGTCCGGATATGATCCAGGAAGCAGAAGAGAAAGTTCGTGTCGTTCGTGAGAAATTGAAAACAGCCCAGTCTCGCCAGAAGAGCCAATATGATAGTCATCATAAGGCTGTGACTTTTGAAGTCGGCGATAAGGCTTACCTTCGGGTTACTCCTCTTAAGGGAACCCATCGCTTCGGTATCAAAGGCAAATTGGCTCCTCGTTACATCGGTCCTTTTCGCATTCTTGCCAAACGAGGAGAAGTTGCCTACCAACTGGAACTACCTCTGCACCTTTCCAGAGTTCATGATGTCTTCCACGTATCTCAACTCAGGCGTTGCTTCTCGGATCCTATCCGCGGAGTGGACCACGAAACGCTTGATCTCCAGGACAATCTCACATATCGAGAATACCCCGTTCATATTCTTGATCAAACCGAGCGCACCACTCGACGTCACAATATCAAGTTTCTCAAGGTCCAATGGTCACATCATTCCGAGAGTGAAGCTACCTGGGAAAGGGAGGATCGTCTTCGACTTGAGTACCCCACCCTCTTTCCGGAGGAACCCGAATCTCGGGACGCGATTCTTTTGAATGGGGGTGAGTTGTCACATCCCTAGTCAGTGCTTGCATTAGGACTAGCTAGAGTGTGCATCATGTTTACCTTTCAAAGAAACTTGAAATGGGAATGACAGAAACCCCAGCACCCCTCTTCTAACAACTAGGGTTTAATAAAATCTTTTTCAATGTACCCAAAATGCCCTTCAAAAATGTTCATCATTTCTGCCTTGGTCTTAAACCTCTGCCAAAAATGGTGCACAATTTTCTAGGACATCCAAGGTCTCTTGATTAATTCATATGGTATTTGCATTTGGGCATTTAAATGCTATAAAATACTTTATGTGCCCAAATAATCATAAACTAAAATGTTCCATACAGCTCATATTATATACAGTGGGCATGACTAGTTTTATGAGTTATAAAAATGTTCTGGCATTTTATTTAATTCAACAAAGTTGCAAAAGAAATGAAACAGAAAGTAAATAGGAAAAAAAATAGAAAGGCACACTTACCTCAGCCCACCTACCTGCCTGGCCCAGCCGGCCCAGCCCACCAGGGGCATCCCTGTCTTCTTCGCCGCGCCAGCGCACGAAGCGGCTCGGTGGCGAGCGCCGACGACGCGCCGGCTACCTGCTGCCTGCCTGGCTGGCCTCCTCGACCCTCTGGATGGAACCGGATGACGCCACGCAGACCCCCTCGACCGCTCCCCTCTCTCCCTGCCTCGTCTCCCTCGCTCCGCGCCTCGCGGCCGAGCGCCACCGTCGCCACCGACGCCGTTCGCCGTAGCCACCGTGCCTCTCTCACCCAGCTGTTTAGCCCAGAAGCTCTGCCTCGTCCTCCTCGTCCTCCGCACCGAGCTACACGACGCCAGAAGCCCTGCTTCACCCTCACCGTCGCCGTCTTCAACCTACGGCCGTGGAGATCGCCGGCGACCGTGCACCCGCCTCTACGCTTCCCCGAGCCCGCTGAGCATCTCGTCCGCCTCCCTGTGAGCTCCTGAGTCGAACCCCTCTCCTCTCCGCTCCGTTTGCACAATGTAGCTGCCTCCCCCTTGCTCGCTGTAGCACGCCACCGCACAAGACGGCCGTCGACGAGGCTCCGGTGCCCAATTGGCTCCGTGCACATGCCCGTCGTCTTCAGGAGCGCTCGCAGCACCCGTAGGAACCAACCATTGGACCTCCGGTGCCCTGTGCCGTAGTTTTCATCGACACCCGAGCTCCGGCCGCCGCCGTTGAGGTCACCGCCATCGTTTCCGACCACCCCAGCTGCTCCGGCCTGTCCCGTTGGATGCGCGACTCCTCTAGCTCTCTGTAGATGCTCTCCGCCACTAATTTGGTCATCGGAACGCAGTTTCCGAGCCGCGCCGCCGTCCTGGCTCTCGCCGGCGGCGAGACGCCGGTGGGTTTGACCTGTTTTGACCACGCCTGGACCCCCCTGTGTCACTGACATGTGGGGCCGGCCATGGACTAATTTCAGTTTAGGTTTTAAATTAAGTACTAATTGATGTCATTAGTTTAGTGAGCCACTGACATGTGGGGCCCAGTCCCTGTTAACTTTTAGTTTAGTGTTAAGCTCTTTTTTAGTTAGCTTCAGAGACACTGATATGAGGGACCCACTGGTCAGGTTTGACCTGGGCGCCCTGTTGACCTGCTGACGTCAGCATGATGTCATGCTGACGCAGTAAAGGATTTTCTGGAATTATTAGATTTAAAAACAATTCAGGAAATTCCAGAAAATGCTTTAAACTTCAAAAAAAAAAATCATATAAATTCAACAGTAGCTCAGATGGAAAAGATTTATATATGAAAATTGATCAGAAAAATCCAATCTTTCCAATGGCACTGGTTTCATGCATGTTTGAGCAAGTTAACCTTGCTTTATACATTAAAACATGTTAATGCACTTAAATAAGTAATAGATTGAGTTTCAATTTGAATCTTTGATTCAAATGGTCTCAAACCCTTTTGGTTATAGTTGCATTAGCCCAAAACACATGCATCTTGCCATGTCATGAGCATGCATCATATTGTTGCATTTGTTTGCTTATTGATTGTATCGCCGTTATTCTCCGTGTTAGGTCCTGCTCCCGAGGATACTTCTGCGTATCCAGCTGAAGAGCAGTACCCGACAACCACCCTGTCAGGCAAGCAATCATTGATCATTCTGATACAAACCCATTTTCTCGCTCCTGCTCTCTTTTACGGCATTAAGGCGACAGCGTGTGAACTGCTACTTGTTGCGGTAGTTGAACCCTATTCCCTTGCATGACCTGTCATTGCCACAGTAAATAGTTAAAACCCACTAGCATGTGTAGGAGTTGATTGAGCCATGTGATGTGTGATCCACCATGCTATTTGTTTATGTTGCCTGCTATGCTTAGAGTTGTGTCAGGTCTGATTCATTCGGGTGATGGATCGGAGTGAAATGATCATACCGGTAAGAGCAGGAAGTGTGGAACATGTTTGGTAAAGGTATCGATGAAAGGCCATGTAGGAGTACGTGGTGGGTTGTTTCATTGGAACCGTCCGTAGGACCCGAGATATGTATGTGTGGTTCAAGTTTCAGCTACTACCACACATTGGGATCCTTAATTGACCCTCTCGACTTATTAATTACCCTTGATCTCTGTCCAGGAGTTGCAACTAGTTTTTGGTGTTTGTAGTTTACTGGTGGTCGTGCACAGCATTGACCCTTGGGGTGGGCTGTGATGCGACAGGTACGTGGCACGGTGTACCGGTTGCCCGTTTGGTGACTCGGGAACCCTGTACACATCGTTTGGGGCCGTGAGCGACACCCCGGCCGGATCTCCCCATGGATGGAACCCAAATAGACGATACACCTGGACGAGAGACTCGTGTAGTTAGTCAGGTCGTGGCCGACACCCTCGCTGGGCTTCCGCTTGAAGGTTGCCGAGTACATGTCGAGTAAACAGCGATAAGTGGTGGAAGCGTGTGTGAAGAACTACACCCCTGCAGGGTTATCAATCTATTCGAATAGCCGTTGTTCACGGTACGGACTACTTGGTTACTCTTACAGTTCATAGACAAGTTGATGGATACTACTAAAAGCCTCAAGATAAGTGTGAGTGCCGTGGATGGCCCTTCCGTAGGATGACGGAAGAGGATCCTTGGTGGTGTATTGTTGTGGTGAGTAGAGGACTCGTGTACGTAGTAATATCTTGCAAACTGTTGAGAGTTGTAGTATAGGTTAGCCAAGAGTCAAAGCTGGCTTTCTGCTATGAACTCCACTACCCCCTGTTGATAATGTTGCATGTATGATAGGTTCTGTTGTAAGATTTGCTGAGTACCTTTGTACTCATGTTTGCTTAATAACTGTTGTAGAGGAGAACCCTGCCCCTTCTGATGGGTTCTACATAGACGTTGACGTCGACGAGTAGCTTGCTACCCAGACGGAGATCTGGAGCTTGTGAAGGGCCTTGTAGATAGTCAGGGTACACCAAGCCTGTTTTATTTTTTAAGTTGTCTGTACTCAGACATGTAGCTTCCGCTTGTGCTTGTATGACTGTATGACTTGAGTGTTAGGTCATGTGACCCCTACCTGTATGAATATATTATGTATGGCTCTTGGAGCCTCTTAAATAAAGTACTTTGAGTCATAGAGTTCTGTTGTGATGCAATGTTGTATTTGCACATATTGAGCATATTGTGTGTATGATTGAAATGCTTGGTATGTGTGGGATCCGACACCTAGTTGTTTTCCTTTGGTAGCCTATCTTACAGGGAAATGCCTCCTAGTGCTTCCAATGAGCCTTGGTAGCTTGCTACTGCTCGGAACACGTAGGCTGGCCGGCATGTGTCCTTCTTCGTTCCTGTGTCTGTCCCTTAGGGGAAATGTCACGCGTTGTTCCTTTAAGTCCATGTAGCTTGCTATGACTTGGGTTCATACGTTGATGACCGACACGTTCGTTGATGGGTCATGGATGCCTGTCTCTGTAATTTAGTGCCACTTTTGGTTTATAGCCATGTCGGCCCGGGTTCTCTGTCATATGGATGCTAGCGACACTGTCATATACGTGTGCCAAAATGCGCAAACGGTCCCGGGCCAGGTAAGGTGGCACCCGTGGGGATACCGTGCGTGAGGCCGCAAAGTGATATGACGTGTTACAACTAGATCGGTGTGACTTAGGATCGGGGTCCTGACAGTGTTAGAGAAAATAAATTATAAAGCATATAAACTTGAGCTACCTGCAGATTTTGGGGTTAGTCCCACTTTTAACATGGCTGATTTGAAGCCTTATTTAGGTAAGGAAGATGAGCTTCTATTAAGGACGACTTCAATTCAAGAAGGGGAGGATGATGAGGACATCACTAACAAAGTTACACCCACAACCCCTACTGATACATATACATGACCGATTAGTAGAGCTCGCACACGCCAATTGAATTACCAGGTACTTTTGCTTCTTGGTAATGATTCTAATGTTCATGAGAATATGATGCTGCCTAAATTGGATACATTTGTTTTACTTATAAATGAAGGGCCAAGCATGGACAAGAAGGATGAACATTGGAGCATGATCAAGCATGAAGATGAGGGCATGCGCCAGTGGAACAAGAACGGAGTTTCTGGTGGAGATTTTTGCACTTTCGAGTCACCATGATGACGTACAAGGACATGGACAAAATATTCAAGATGCCCTTTGATAAAATTCGTACATAGCTTAATATAGGTGTTGCGCCACCTTATTTTTTTGGCTAGCTCCATGTAATTTTGAAATACTTGAGTATAGGCTGTTTTTAGAGTCTGTATGTGTGGGGAAACAGAGTTAGGGTTGGTTTCGGACCCTCCTCCAAAGGGCCACGTAATTTACCCCCTCTTCCTCCATATATACAGCCCTTAGGGCGTTGTTTAGACTTTGGGTTTTGTTTAGATTAAAGTTTGCAATAGCTGCAACTTCGCGTACTTCGTCTGTGTTCAACGGCCAGACAAAGATGTCACAGAACCCTAGTTTCATCAATAAAGCTTTCCTCTTAAATTCACAATATCCAGATTACAATCTTAGTTTCTTACTTGTTCTTCATTTGCTTGCAAGAAATAGACCCTTGAGGTCAGGTTGATCGTGCTCTCGCATGGTCAATAACCTCTCGGAGTTGGTTTACCGATTGCTAAGGCACGAAGTCCTCGCACGTTCATAGTCGGATCATCAATGTCTACTTGTAACACCTCATATGTGATACCTTCCAATTATGGCAATATATGAAACGTTTGCTTCATCAATTCCATTCTGGGATCTTCTTTCATTTCGGGTTTCTTCGTTTTGTCGTGTGCGTGTGTGCATTTCATCCATGTCATGTTATCATGTGTGTTGCATTGCATTCGTGTTGTCACTTGCACCCGGTCCCGCTCGTCTCTTCCCGTTGTCCTTTTCGAGTTCCGACACTCACACACATGCCCGTGGCACCCCGAGTCCTTCTTTCGTATGTGGTCGTGTAACATTCTCGGTATGAGGTGAGGCTTGTCGTGCGTTGTTGTTTTGGTACGTGTAGGCCGCCTGTCAAGTTTCATCGCGTTTGGAGGTTGTTTGATACTCCAACGGTTAACCTAGTGGGATAAAAGCTCCTCTTCCTTTTGGCCCAAGACCCCTTGACAACAGCCCACTAACCCAGCACGACCACTCCCATCCTCTCGGCCGTCGGATCGTGATCGTGTGGGCGAAAACCGCACCCCATTTGGACCTTCCTAGCTCCCATAATCTATAAATAACCATCTCCCCCGGAATTTTCGGGTAAAACCCTAGTCTCCTCCCTCCTCGCGCCGCCGGACACGTCCGCCCGGACGCGCCTAGCCAACCGCCGGCTGCCACGTCACCCCCCGTGCGCGCCCACTTCGCCGCCGTGCCCGGGGCCCAGATCCAGCCCGCCCCGGGGCCGAACCGGGCCGCACCGGGCCTCTCCCCACCGCCCGTTCCTCCTCGCCTCCGGCCCCGCGTCGGGCAGCGCACCGCCGTCGGCCGCGAGTCCCGTCGCCGCCGGCCGCCCGTCCCTCCACCACCGTCTTGCCCCACTCCGGCGACCCTGCCGCCAGTCACCCTCCGCGCCTCCACCGACCGCCGCGCGGCTGGCTCCTCCGTCGTGCGCCGCCCCGCCACACGCCGACCACCGCCGCGACCAGCTCCTCTGGCCGCCGCGCGCGCCAATCTCCACCACCACCATCGCCGGACTCTGGCCGGCCGCCGCCTCTCCACCACCGGACGGCCGCCTCCGCGACCGCCGGCGCCTCCCCGCCACATGCCGGCCCCGCCGCGCCTCCTCACCGCCGTCTCGCGGAGCTCCTGCGGCCATCTCCTCCGTCTCCGGCGTCAACTCCAGCGAGGTCCCGCGGATCGGGATCAGATCCACCGGTCCCCGATCCAAACGCCTGGATTTCCCCGTCCAAGAATCCCTCCGTCCCGCGTTGACTTTCGCGGAGGTAAAAAATCCACCAAGTCCCCGGATTCCGTAAATTTGTTGCCTCTTTTGCGATGTGATAACTTCGTGCTCGTAGCTCCGTTTTGCGCATATAATATGTCAACATGATCGTTGTGATATGCTCTTCATTTTGTTCCACTGTGGCATGCTTGTTTGAGTTCATCTTGATGCCCTAATCATCGTTGCAAGAGTGCTATAAGTTTAAAACTGTTCTTAACTGTAATTTTGTTAGCATGTTTGAGATGTGATAACTTTGTGCATGTTGGTCCAAATAGAGGGTGTGATATGTCAAACTGTTCATTGTGAGGTGCTCTACATGTTGATTGTTGTAGCATTCATGTTAGGTGCCATCTTGCCATGTTAATCTCTGTTGCCAAAGTGCATTTGGCTGTTAAGTGCTGAAACTTGTTATGAGATGCTGATTTCACTTGTTCATAGCTATTGATGTGTTTGTCTTCATGCCACATGTCTATATGTTTTAGAAGCACAATCATATGGTCTTTGCTGTGGTGCAATCCACTTTTCATGATATGCCTTGAGGTGACTTAAACAAGCTTGTAACCATGCCATGCCAATGTTGCTGTTTTACACTTAGTGAAAAAACTGCGAAGTCTGAATCTGTTAAACCTGATGATATGTTTGCTTGATGCCCCACTCAAATCCATGCTTGTTTTAGTATGTCCAATGAGCATGTCTTGTTGTCCATGTCATGCCATATCCATCCATGCCTTAGTTTGCATATATGGCATGCTGTAGCTTATTTATTTCTTACTCTCAAGTTGCTATAAATTTACTTGTCAGCCTGTTGTCAGCATGATCAATTTGGTGAATCTTGTTGTTATTGATCCATGCCTCCTATGGAGTTGCTCCAATGGAGTTGTTTGATGTATGCTATGTCTATTACATGTCCATGATCTTTATATACTTAATGGAGTTGATATGCTTGTTGTTTTGTGCCTCCGAAGGCACCATCGTGATGATGTTTTTGCCTTCCCAGATTTTGACTAAGTCTGGATAAATTTATTGCAACTTGCCATGCTTGTTTAAATATGTTCTAGCAAGTTTTTGGGTGTGTTATAAGTTCATGCTTGTTAAGTATCATGTCTATTTCACATCCATGCCATTTGTCTCCATGTTTGAGTGTTGTAGCATAATTATTTCTTGCTCCAAAGATGCCATGTTGCTGTAAACTGTAGTTTTGCTTGAATCTTGTTTTGCTTGCCATTTGCAAATCGTGCGTCCGTTTCCGGTGATCTTTATATCGATTTCAACCAAAATCTTCCCCTCTATCCAGTGGCTTGCTTGGTTTTCCAAGATGATGCCTTTTACATCTTCTTCTCCTTAGGCTCAATAGCATCCTCATGCATGCGCACATCATACTCGCATCCCTCGTTATGACTTGCATCATGTTGATTGTGCATTGCACCGTGTTTGGTATTGTGCCATTGTTGTGTTCTTGTGTTGGGTAGAGCCGGGAGCCGATTCGGAGTTCGAGGTTACTACCGAGGCTGAGTTTGAGGAGCAAGGTTACGATCCCACCGACGACTTAACATGCAAGATGACCATACCCAGATATCACTACTATCTTTGCCTATGCTAGATGTCTTGCTCTTTAGATATTGCCTCGATGCCTATGTCTGTCTGTCAGCCCTCCTATTGTTGCCATGAAACTCTCTAACCACCCACCTAGCAAACCGTTGTTTGGCTACGTAAGCATCACTCAGCCCCTCTTATAGCGTTGTTAGTTGCATGTGAAGTTTTGAAGATTCTTGCTTCGAGATGAAGTTATTGTTGGGATATCACAATATATAATCTGTTAAACTAAATCATATATATTGGTAATGGGTGGAAGGCTAAGCCTCTTGGTTGGTGTTTTGTTCCACTCATGCCACCCTAGGAACCGTTAAACCGGTGTTATGTTCCTTGATTTTGCATCCCTAACACGGTTGGGGTTTATGGGCCCCCCTCGATAACCCGCTTAGCTCTAAAGCTTTTCCAGCAAGGCCCAACTTTGGTTTTACCATTTGCCATAACTAAATAAGTTGCATAGGGACTTTCCGTACCCCGAGGACTTAATTTTACAACCCGGGCCAGTGCTCCTCATGAGTGTTGGTACAAACTGGGGGTTATGCGGGGCCGCCTTGAGGAAACCCGAGGTATCTGGTATTACCTGTATGATCACCCATCCGGTCGTGGCCTGAGACGAGATACGCACGGCTACTATCAGCGTGTCGACACGCTGGAAGGTCTTGCAGGATTAGTTTTACCTATGTCGGAATATCTTGAGCACGGGATTCCGAGAATACTCGGGTCTTCCCACCTTGGAGTTGCGACTCCGCAGATCGTGAGCTTGTGCTGGGCTAAGTTGGGACACCCCTGCAGGGTTTGATCCTTCGAAAGCCGTGCCCGCGGTTATGTGGCAGATGGGAATTTGTTAATGTCCGGTTGTAGATAACTTGACACCTTGTTCATAATACACTACCTGCGTGAGTAACCGTGGTGGTCTCTTTCCGAAGGGGTTCGGGAAGTGAACACGGTGGGGTTATGTTGACCGTGAGTAGTTAGGATCACTTCGTGATCACTTGACGATCGTTGGCTCTTGTTTCTCTCCTCGCACTAAACCCGTAAGTTAGTGCTAGTGCTGTTGCAACCTTGTTTTAAGCCTTTTCCACACCTAAGGCTTTGATAGTATTGCTACCCGGGAACGGGATTGCTGAGTCCTGTGTGGCTCACAGATTCAACACAACACCAGATGCAGGTACCGATGGGAACTACACAGGTGGTGGTTCGGAGCTGTATTGGGAGTTCGATGAAGAGCGTGGGCGATACTACGTGTCTTACCCCGAGGATCATTAGGGCTCTTACTAGGATGATCGGGACCTTGTGTTGCTTTATTTATGGTATCTTTCATTTGGATCTTCGTCCGTAGTCGGACTCTGATGTTATTTGGATGATGTATGTTAATGTATTGCTTTGTGTGACGTGGCGAGTGTAAGCCAACTACTCTTGTACATTTTCATCCCCTCTTTTACATGAGTTGTGCAAAGATACCATACTTGATATCATTCTAGTATGTGATTATGCCTTTAATTCATGCCTCGACACGTGGGAGGCATAGTCACATACTGGGCATTACAAGTTGGTATCAGAGCCAACCATCGCGGTTACACAGATGTTTGCGGACAGGTGTGCGGTCATGTTGTTCATGATGTTTGTAACCCGTCATGGCACACGACATGGCAGATGTACTGGACTGGATGCACAGACGTTTGTGCCAAGAGGGAACGTTCCTGTGGCCCGACGAGGACGTCGGTTCCTCTGAGTGGGGGTGTATGTGATAGCACGGCTTATTAGGGATGATAGACTACTCATATCAATAAGGAATTCCTTCTTTTCCGGGAGCCCACGAAAAGAACTCCAAAGTTAAGCGTGCTCAGCTTGGAGTAGTTTCAGGATGGGTGATCGACCGAGAAGTTGCTCCCGGGTGCACACGAGTGAGGACAAAGTGCGCAGAAAAGACTAGTATTGATATGTGAGGCCAGTCTAGATCATGCTAGGAGTAACGACCACCGGAGGGTGTGTCCGGGGCATTACACTACTCCACCAAAAATGATAGCCAGCATCTAATCGAAAGATGGGACACCTTTGCCTCTATCACAGGTGGCCCTCAGACCCCTTTCGGCACTCTCGGTACAATACAGATAATGCCCGAAACTTTTTCGGCAACCAAAACAGGACTTCCTATATATGAATCTTTACCTCCAGACCATTCCGGATGTCCTCGTGATATACATGCTCTCATCCAGGACTCCAAATAACATTCGGTTACCAAAGCACATTTCCCAATACTACGCTAGCGTCATCGAACCTTAAGCATGCGGACCCTACGGGCTCAAGAATCACGTAGATAGGACCGAGACACCTCTCCGGTCAATAACCAATAGTAGGACCTAGATGCACATATTGGTGGTTCCTATGTATTCCATGAATATCTTAAACGATTGAACTACGATGTCAAGGATTCAGTCAATCCCGTATGCAATTCCCTTTGTTCGGCGATATATTACTTGCCCGATACTCGGTCGTCGGTATCTCCATACGTAGTTCAATCTCATTACCGGCAAGTCTCTTTACTCATTCCATAATACAAGATCCTATGACTAACTCATTAGGCACATTGCTTGCAAGCTCTTTACGATGTTGTACTATCAAGAGGCCCAGAGATATCTCTACGTCATACGGAGTGACAAATTCCAGTCTCGATCCATGCCAACCCAACAGACACCTTCGGAGATACATCTAGAGCATATTTATGATCACTCAATTGTGAAGTGACGTTTGATAGCACACAAGGTATTCCTCCGGTATCCGGGAGTTGCATGATCTCATGGTCAAAGGAATAAATACTTGACATGAAGAAATATGCAGCAAATAACTTAAACGATCTGATGCTAAGCTTATGGTTGGGTCTAGTCCATCACATCATTCTCCTTCTGATGGTTTCCTATTATCAAATGACAACTCATGTCTATGGTTAGGAAACCTTAACCATCTTTGATCAACGAGCTAGTCTAGTATAGGCATACTAGGGACACGATGTAGTTTATGTTTTAACACATGTATTTAAGTTTCCGATCAATACAATTCTTGCATGAATAATAAACCTTTATCACGCACAAAGAAATAAGATGATAACCAATTTATTGTTGCCTCTAGGGCATATTTCCAACAATTTAACACCTAATTTGAACACCTAACATGGACAAGAGGGATGAACATTGTAGGAGGATCAAACATGGAGATGAAGGCACACGCACGCTGGGAAAAACAATGAAGATTCAAGTAAATATTACATGACTTTGAAGCCTCCATAATATCGTATTAAGACTTGGACAAATATACAAGATGCCACATCATGATTTTCGCCCATAGCCTTCAATAGATGTTGTGCGGCCTTATTTTTTGACAAGTAATTTTGAAGTACCTCTGCATAGGTTGTTTTCAGAGTCCCTATTGGTTGAAAAAATGACCCATGATGGATTTTAGACTCACCTTGTCAAGATTGGATGAAATTCTCAACTATCTCCTTAGCCAAGCAAGGGCCGCTTACAGAACTTGATGCGGGGTCAACCCGTTCTGGCCGATCTTTCACGAAATGGAGAGGAATACCACGATGAACACGAAGAACACAAAGGAAACGTGCAGAAAACACAAGAGGAACACTGAAATCAACACAAACATGGTCACACAGGTGCTAGATTCATGATACATATCAAGTCACACGATCCATAGTCAACAACGGTGGTACAAAGATAGTCTTCTCCCGGAGGAGGTCTTGGGGGTATCCCTTGGGATCTTCTCCATAGCGGAGGTCTTGAATCTGTGTGGATCTTCTTCGAAGAGGGCCGCAGTCACTCTCGAGGAGATGAACCACAAGAAGGTATCAAATGAGCTATCCAAAAGCTACCCTAGGAAGGAGGAAGTCAACGGGTATACATTCTCCGGACGAGGGGAGGGGTACATGGGCTCCAGCCCTGTCACTGCGCGCAGGCACACGAGACGGACGTCCGCTGGGTCTCCGGATGTCCGGTGGCTCGGGAGGGACCGGACGTCCGGTAACCCTCGGATTTCCGCTAATTACGTTCTGTAGTCGAAGTCACGGACGTCCAGTGGCCTCCGGTCGTCCGGTCGTCTGGGAGTCGTCGGTCGTCCGGTGATCATCGGATGTCCGGTGCCTGGGGGTGACCGGTCGTCCGTTAGGGGTCGGACGTCCGGTGCCTGTAGCGTCTTCAGCAGCACTTCTTCTTGTTCCAAGCACTTGTTGATCCCGCCGTCTTGTCCATTGTGCAGAGCTATCACGTGGCCTTCATCCAAGTACCTGAATATGCATAGAGTTTCTGATGAGGGTAGAAGCCATGTCCCATGTGAATCGAGAGGAAATTGATAAAGGAGCGAGTTCACCTCGGCTTCGAGAGCTCTTGCATGGGATCGTGTCATTGGTCCTTTGGGCACTTGGTGAGTCGACGGTAGGTCCATGGGGATGACCTTGGGATACTCCGCATCATCTCCCCTCCCTTGGGAAAGATCCGACCTCGGACCGAAATCTTCATCACCATGGAAAGGAGATAGGTCCTTGATGTTGAAGGTAGTGCTCACGTTGTACTTGTCTCGTGGAATGTCGATCTTGTAGGCATTGTTGTTGTAGCATGCTAGCACCTTGAAAGGTTCGTCGGCTCGAGGTAGGAGTTTGGACTTGCGTTCGTTGGGGAAGCGGTCCTTTCGAAGATGAAGCCATACGAGATCTCCCGGTTAGAACACCATTGCTGCCTTGTCGACGTTGCGCTCGGTGGCCATGCATTGCACTTGTCGATTGATCGTTGCCCTTGTATCTTCTTGCACCTTCTTGAGATAGCATGCTCGTGCACTTGCGTCCACGTTGATACGTTCTTGTAGAGGTAGAGGTAGGATGTCCAATGGGGACAATGGGTTGAAGCCGTAGACGACCTCGAAAGGGGACTTGCCGGTAGTCGGATGTATTGTGCGGTTGTAGGCGTACTCGGCGATGGGCAAGCATTGCTCCCATTCCTTGATATTCTTCTTGATCTACACGCGAAGAAGCGCCAAAAGTGTGCGGTTCGTCACCTCCATTTGGCCGTCGGTTTGTGGATGATATGCTGTAGAGAAGAAGAGCTTGATGCCAAGTTTGGCGCATAGAGTCTACCAAAAGTAGCTCAAGAACTTGACGTCCCGGTCCGACACGATCGTCTTGGGGACTCCATGTAGATGAATGATTTCTGTACAAAAGAGATTTGCAACATGTGAAGCATCATCGATCTTGTTACAAGGAATGAAATGAGCCATTTTAGAGAATCTATCCACGATAACAAACACGTAATCTTTGCCATGTTGAGTCCTAGGCAATCCAAGTATAAAGTCCATGCTTATGTCTTCCCATGGATGGTATGGAATAGGAAGTGGCATGTAAAGACCATGAGATTGAGCTTTTGACTTAGCTTTGCAACATGTAGAGCATTAGTTGGTGAGGCGTGAGACGTCACGAAGCATCTTGGGCCAAAAATAGTTCTTGGAGAGCATAGCAAATGTCTTGTCGCGTCCAAAGTGCCCCATGAGTCCTCCTTCATGAGATTCCTGCAAAAGGAGCAAACGAAGCGAACACTCGGGAATGCAAAGTTTGTTAGCTCTCATAAGATATCCGTCCTTTATGTAGTAATGTTCCCAAGAAGTGTGACTCAAGCACTTAGCATAAGGATTTGCAAAGAAAGGATCATGCTCATATAAATCTTTTATGTGCTCAAAGCCAATAACATTCAACTCAAGTTGTGTAACAAGCATGCATTTGCGGGAAAGCGCATCCGCCACAACATTCTCTTTGCCTTTGACATATTTGATGACATAGGGAAAAGACTCAATGAACTCACTCCACTTAGCATGACGCTTGTTTAACTTAGTTTGACCCTTGAGATACTTGAGCGTCTCATGGTCCGTATGAAGAATGAATTCATGAGGTCTAAGATATTGTTCCCAAAGACGCAAACTCTCACCAAGGCATAGAGCTCTTTATCATATATGGGGTAATTAAGTTGCGATCCGGATAGATTCTCGCTAAAGTACGCAATTGGGTGTTTTTCTTGCTTTAGCATGCCACCTATGCCGGTACCGCTAGCGTCACAATGAATTTCAAAAGGTTTGTCAAAGTTTGATAGGGCAAGAAGTGGTGCATGGGTAATCAAGCTTTTTGGCTCATTGAACGCGGTGTCTTGCGAAGGACCCCAAATGAAGGGTGCGTTCTTCTTGCTCAAGGCGTGTAGAGGCATAGCAATTGTGCTAAAGTCCATCACAAAATGGCGATAGAAACCGGCTAAACCTAGAAAGCTACGCACTTATTGGAGATTCGTTGGTTGTGGCCAAGTTTTAATTGCTTCAATTTTAGTTTCATCAACGTGAACACCTTGGGAAGAAACGACAAATCCTAGGAAAACGACATTGTCAACGCCAAAAGTGCATTTATACATGTTAGCATATAAGTGCTCCTTCCGAAGGGTTTGCAAAACCATGCGGATGTGTGTCACATGGTCCTCAAGCGATTTGCTAAAAACGAGGATGTCGTCAAAATAAACCACTACAAAGACGCCTATGTAGGGTCGGAAAACGAAATGCATGAGACGCATAAATGAGCCGGGCGCTTCCGATAAGCCCATCGGCATGACCAACCACTCATATAACCCAAACTTGGTTTTGAAAGCCGTCTTCCCCTCATCAACCTCTTGAATGCGAATTTGGTAGTAGCCACTTTTAAGATCAATTTTTGAAAAGACGGTAGCACCACATAATTCATCAAGCATGTCGTCTAAGCGTGGGATAGGGTGACGGTATCTAACGATGATAGTATTTATCGGGCAACAATCGGAGCACATGCGAAAACTTCCATCTTTCTTAGGCACGAGAATAACCGGAACGACCCAAGGGCTCAAGCTTTCATGTACATGACCTTTGTCGATGAGTTGTTATACTTGCTGTTGTATCTCCTTGGTTTCCTCGGGGTTGACGCGGTAAGGGGCCTTGTTCGGAAGTGGAGCGTCGAGTATGAGGTCGATGCGGTGTTCGATTCCGCGAAGTGGAGGTAGACCCCGTGGTATCTCATCGGGAAAGACGTCCGAGAATTCCTGCAACAATTGAGACAACACTAAAGGTAGAGGTGGTGAAGTGTTAGTAGGTTTGGCTTCCCCTTTGCATAAAAGCACAAGGTGAAAGACACTCGAGGGGTTCTCACACACATCTCTCATCTCACTTTTGGTGGCAAATAGCACTAGTTTTTTCTTGTCACTCATCGTGGAGGCGCTCATATTTGGCTTGTGGCTCTCACTCTCCTTTTGGTGGCTCGCTCTCTCACCACTCTCTCCACGATGGTTGGTAGGTATGTGTTTGTCGACGGCTACTTGACTTGGTGACATTGGGCGTAGCACGAACTCTTTGCCCTTCATCTTGAAGCTATAATGGTTGGTCTGTCCATTGTGTGTGTGACTCCACGATCGTATTGCCATGGTCGTCCAAGAAGAAGGTGGCACACGGACATAGGGACCACATCACACTCAAGTGTGTCCTCGTAGGCGCCTATCTTGAAGGAGACTTGCACGGTATGCTCAACTCAAAGAGTTCCAGCGTTGTTAAGCCATTGGACCTTGTATGGATGAGGGTGCTTCGTCTTGACCAATTGGAGCTTGTCTCATAGCTCTTCGCTTGCCAAGTTATGACAACTTCCTCCATCGATGATAACCTTGACGGAGC
This sequence comes from Secale cereale, assembly GCA_902687465.1. Lineage (NCBI taxonomy): Eukaryota > Viridiplantae > Streptophyta > Magnoliopsida > Poales > Poaceae > Secale > Secale cereale. The sequence goes on from LR738709.1 coordinate 291,992,151, forward strand.
GTCCATTGATGTCGGCCTTGGTATGGAAGATGTGACATCGTTGATCGTCATCTTGTTGATGTTGGAGTGTCAAGACCTTGGAGACAACGAGGTTGGGACTCGAGTCATTGTCGCAAAACACTTGATGGTCTTCATCTTCATTCACTTGGCGATGCATAGCTACATGTTCAAGGGCTTCCATCTCATCGTCACTCATTCAGTCATAAGTCCATCATCATTGATGATCATAGTAAGAACGGTCTTGCACTCAAATGACTTGTGGCCTCGTCCTTGGCATTTTAAACACCTGATGGAACTCGTCTTGGAGGTGTCCTCGTTTGGAGTTGTAGATGATGAAGCTCTTGGCTTGAAGTTGTTTGTAGGAGTTGGACGACTAGATCTAGTCACATTCTTGTAGCTTGACTTGTCACCGGAGCTTGTAGATAGCTTGGTAGAGGTAGGAGGAGCCAAAGTCGTTGAAGCTTGGTTGAAAGAGCCGAAGTTCTTGGAGGTGAACTTGGAGTACTTGTAGTCCTCTTGAACTTGTCGCTCCGCTTTGGTGGCTTGGTGTACTAGCTCGAGGAGATTTGTGTATGGTTGGAAGTCTGCAATCTTCTTGATAGGATAGTTGAGTACATTCAAGAATCTTGCCATTGTTTGTTCTTCTTCTTCCGTGATGTTGGCTCTTATCATGGCAATCTCCATCTCCTTGTAGTACTCTTCAACGGACTTGGTACATTGTTTGAGGAGTTGTAGCTTCTTGAACAAGTCACGGTTGTAGTGTGTTGGCACGAAGTGTGCTTTCATGACTTCCTTCATTTGAGCCCAAGTAGTGATAGGAGGTTCGCCTTTTGCTTCTCTTCTCTCTATGATTTGCTCCCACCAAATGAGAACATAGTCTTGGAACTCAAGGGAGGCCATGGCAATCTTCTTTTCTTCATCAAAGTTGTGTAGGCGAAAGATCTTGTCAACCTTCAATGCCCATGAGAGGTAGTCCTCGGGATCAATGCTTCCAGAAAACTTTGGCATGTTGAATTTAAGCTTGCCATAGCGATGCTCTTCATTGTTGGCTTGACTATTGTGAGGGCATTCTTGATTTGGACTATTGTCAATCTCATGTTGTTCTTGGCGGAGTAGATGTTCATTTTCATGGTGTACTTGTCGAGCTTGTGGTTCTTGTTGAGGTTGTTGCTCTTGTCGCGCTTGAGGAGGAACTTCTTTTTGCATACGTGCTTGGTGGCGCCTCTCTTGCATCTCATCTTGAAGGAAATCCTCTTCTTGATGAGTGTGGCGATTGCGAGTTGCCACATTGCAATGTGAATCACGTAATGCTCGTTGCGCCTCAAGAGCTTGAGCTTCGCGGCGTTGTTGTGCTTGACGATGAGCCTCGGCATCTTGTTCTTCTTGGTGTTGACGCGCTCGCTCTTGTAGTTGTTGGCGTAGTCGTTGACGTCCTTGTTCTTGCTCAAGTGTATCTTGGTTTTGACGATGTCGACTTTCTTGCTCTTCAAATAGCTCTTGGGAGCTTTTGTCGTGAAGTGGATTCCGGTTGTCATGTCGAGCTTGACGTGCGTATTGACGAAGAGTGTTTGATGTAGGTGTACTTGAGCCGGATGTGTAGTCGGTATGACGACTTGAGCGGCTTCATCTTTGAGAAGATGTGGATGAGGAGCGTCGATTGACTATCAAAGTCCGTAGCTCATCGAATTGAGTAGACATGTTGGTGTTGATGATGTCGAATTGCTCTCTTGTTCTTGCTTCAAATTGGCGCGCGTCGGCAGCGACTTGCTCAATGTGCTCGCGCATAGCTTCACTCTCTTGATGTAGAGCTCGTTGGACACCGAAAAGATGTAGTTTGGTGACGTTGTTGTTCGATTCTTGGGGATCATCGAAGAGCGGGTTTGAAGATGTATTTGGCCTATTCATCATTACAAGCAAGAATGTGAGTGGGAGGATGGAGAAGACAATACCAAAGTACCTTAACCGAAGTTGACAATGTATCAATGATCACTCAATAATGTAACCCGAAAATAGCACTATTGGTGCCACTTCGTGTCGATTCTCACACCTACACAAGTAAAGCTTTGAGAGGAGCTTGGTTAGGATGGTGGCACAAATTCAATGCAATTTTCAAAGTGACTCAAAGATGTTGAAAATGATTCACAATTTGCTCATGCAACAAGTAGATCACAAGCAATAAGTAGCACACGGAACACACGCACGGATAGATAAATGTGGTTGTGCAACCAAGGGTGAGCGAAAATGTGGAAACCACGGAAAATGCTCTTGTTGCACAACACTAGAGAGACGCTAACCGATTGCTTAACAGGCGGATACGCACTTGTGCACAACCTATAAGAGGCAAACGTAACGACTTTCTATCACAAGTATGCTATGAGTGTATGATGTGTCGATGCTTGAGCACAAGATGATGTATTGCTATCTCATCTGATCTCTTTTAATGCAAGGCGTATGATGCTATTTTCCTTTTTCTTATAAGCTTTGGGTGGCTCTTTTTCTTAAAAGCTTGTGAGTTCTTTCTTTGGCCACTTATGCATGCTTCTCGTATCAAGGTAGCTATTGTGTATGCGGAGCACTCTTGTGTCACACGGAGATATGATGTTGTAGTATGCTATATCTATGACTATCACTAATGTGCACAAGTGTCGTGGCCCGGCAATACTCAAATGGCTAGGCTCGAAGGGAAAGCTACGCAAAATGGTCTATAGGGTAACAAAGCAATTGCAAGGTATAATGACAAAGTGTTGTCGATATTACCGTCCTTGTCGAGGTTGAGAGGTGGTTATGTCGATGTCGTTCCGTTCCAAGATAGCCGAAACACACAAGGAAACGGGAAAACCACAACTCAAATGATCCCAGACACAAAGAGGTAAGACCGTAGTGATTTTGGTTAGGCAATGGTGGTGTTGGTATGGTAGATGTGGGTGTATGAATGGGTAAGTGGATGCGGAAGGTGGAACAAAAACTAAATAAATTCAGTTTCGTCAGGGTTCAGCGGACGCCCGGTGGGTCGCCGGTCGCCCGGTCATCGGACATTCGGAATGTTCTCGGAAATCCGGTAAATACTTCTGTATAGGTGGTCCCGGTCGTCCGGTGGGCGACGGAGGTCCGGCGCTTCGCGGGGGTCCTGACGTCCGATAAAACGCCGGTCGTCCGGTGGGTCTGGCCTAGGGTTCGAGTTATCCGTGGACAAATTGGTCAAACCTGGCCGAATTTGCGGAAGAAAATTGGGGAAAAGGTGGGGAAACTCGAGATCCACTCGTGACACAGCAAATCCACGGAACAAATTCAACAAAATCTTGCCAAATCAACAGATCACAAAAATAAATTGGGGCTATTTTTGGTGGGGAATTTTAGAAATTGGGAAGAACACAACAAAAACAAGCTAGAAAATACGGGTAGGGCCTCCAATTTCGTGAGAAACCATGGCTCTTGATAACATATGATGCGGGGTCAACCCGTTCTAGGCCGATCTTTCACGAAATGGAGAGGAATACAACGATGAACACGAAGAACACAAAGGAAACACGGAGGAAAACACAAGAGGAACACTCAAATCAACACAAAGATGGTCACACACGTGCTAGATTCACGATACATATCAAGTCACACGATGCATAGTCAACAATGGCGGTACAAAGATAGTCTTCTCCCGGAGGAGGTCTTGGGGGTATACCTTGGGATCTTCTTCGTAGCGGAGGTCTTGAATCCATGTGGATCTTCTCCGAAGAGGGCCGTAGTCACTCTCGAGGAGATGAACCACAAGATGGTATCAAATGAGCTATCCAAAAGCTACCTAGGAAGGAGGAAGTCAACGGGTATATATTCTCCGGACGAGGGGAGGGGTACATGGGCTTCGGCCCTGTCACTGCGCGCAGGCAGACGGGTCGGACGTCCGCTCGGTCTCCGGATATCCGGTGGCTCGTGAGGAATCGAACGTCCGGTAACCCTCGGATTTCTACTAATTACGTTATGTAGTCGAAGTCACGGACGTCCGGTGGCCTCCAGTCGTCCGGTCGTCTGGGAGTCATAAGTCCTCCGGTGATCATCGGACGTCCGGTGCCTGGGGGTGACAGGTCGTCCGGTAAGGGTCGGACATCCGGTTCCTGTAGTGTCTTCAGCAGCACTTCTTCTTGTTCCAAGCACTTGTCAATCCCGCCATCTTGTCCACTTTGCAGAGCTGTCACGTGGCCTTCATCCAAGTACCTGAATATGCATAGAGTTTCTGATGAGGGTAGAAGCCATGTCCCATGTGAATCGAGAGGAAATTGATAAAGGAGCGAGTTCACCTCGGCTTCGAGAGCTCTTGCACAGGCTCGTGTCATTGTTCCTTTGGGCACTTGGTGAGTCGACGGTAGATCCATGGGGATGACCTTGAGATGCTCCGCATCATCTCCCCTCCCTTGGGAAAGATCCGACCTCGGATCGAAATCTTCATCACCATGGAAAGGAGATAGGTCCTTGATGTTGAAGGTAGTGCTCACGTTGTACTTGTCTCGTGGAATGTCGATCTTGTAGGCATTATTGTTGTAGCATTCTAGCACCTTGAGAGGTCCGTCGGCTCGAGGTAGGAGTTTGGACTTGCGTTCGTTGGGGAAGCGGTCCTTTCGAAGATGAAGCCATACGAGATCTCCCGGTTGGAACACCATTGGTGCCTTGTCGACGTTGCGCTTGGTGGCCATGCGTTGCACTTGTCGTTCGATCGTTGCCCTTGTATCTTCGTGCACCTTCTTGAGATAGCTTGCTCGTGCACTTGCGTCCATGTTGATGCGTTCTTGTAGAGGTAGAGGTAGGATGTCCAATGGGGACAACATGTTGAAGCCGTAGACGACCTCGAAAGGGGACTTGCCGGTAGTCGAATGTCTTGCGTGGTTGTATGCGTACTCGACGATGGGCAAGCATTGCTCCTATTCCTTGATGTTCTTCTTGATCAACACGCAAAGAATCGTCGAAAGTGTGATGTTCGTCACCTCCATTTGGCCGTCGGTTTGTGGATGATATGCCGAAGAGAAGAGGAGCTTGATGCCGAGTTTGGCGCATAGAGCCTTCCAAAAGTAGCTCAAGAACTTGACGTCCCGGTCCGACACGATCGTCTTGGGTACTCCATGTAGACAAATGATTTCCCTACAAAAGAGATTTGCAACATGTGAAGCATCGTCGATCTTGTTACAAGGAATGAAGTGAGCCATTTTAGAGAATCTATCCACGACAACAAACACGGAATCTTTGCCATGTTGATTCCTAGGCAATCCAAGTATAAAGTCCATGCTTATGTCTTCCCATGGATGGTATGGAATAGGAAGTGGCATGTAAAGACCATGAGATTGAGCTTTTGACTTGCTTTGCGACATGTAGAGCATCAGTTGGTGAGGCGTGAGACGTCACGAAGCATCTTGGGGCAAAAATAGTTCTTGGAGAGCATAGCAAATGTCTTGTCGCATCTAAAGTGCCCCATGAGTCCTCCTTCATGAGATTCCTGCAAAAGGAGCAAACGAAGCGAAGACTCGGGAATGCAAAGTTTGTTAGATCTCATAAGATATCCATCCTTTATGTAGTAATGTTCCCAAGAAGTGTGACTCAAGCACTTAGCATAAGGATTTGCAAAGAAAGGATCATGCTCATATAAATCTTTTATGTGCTCAAAGCCCATAACATTCAACTCAAGTTGTGTAACAAACATGCATTTGCGGGAAAGCGCATCCGCCACAACATTCTCTTAGCCTTTGATGTATTTGACGACATATGGAAAAGACTCAATGAACTCATTCCACTTAGCATGACGCTTGTTTAACTTAGTTTGACCCTTGAGATACTTGAGAGTCTCATGGTCCTTATGAAGAATGAATTCATGAGGTCTAAGATATTGTTCCCAAACACGCAAAACTCTCACCAAGGCATAGAGCTCTTTATCATATATGTGGTAGTTAAGTTGCGTGCCGGATAGCTTCTCGCTAAAGTACGCAATTGGGAGTTTTTCTTGCATTAACATGCCACCTATGCCGGTACCGCTAGCGTCACAATGAATTTCAAAAGGTTTGTGAAAGTTTGGTAGGGCAAGAAGTGGTGCATGTGTAAGCAAGCTTTTTAGCTCATCGAACGCGGTGTCTTGCGAAGGACCCCAAATGAACGGTGTGTTCTTCTTGCTCAAGGCGTGGAGATGCATAGCAATTGTGCTAAAGTCCTTCACAAAACATCGATAGAAACCGGCTAAACCAAGAAAGCTATGCACTTGCTGGAGATTCGTTGGTTGTGGCCATGTTTTAATTGCTTCAATTTTAGTGTCATCAACGTGAACACCTTGGGAAGAAATGACAAATCCTAAGAAAACGACCTTATCAATGCCAAAAGTGCATTTTTCCATGTTAGCATATAAGCGCTCTTTCCGAAGGGTTTGTAAAACCATACGGATGTGTGTCACATGGTCCTCAAGCGACTTGCTAAAAATGAGGATGTCGTCAAAATAAACCACTACAAAGACGCCTATGTAGGGTCGGAGAACGAAATGCATGAGACGCATAAATGAGCCGTGCGCTTCCGATAAGCACATCGGCATGACCAACCACTCATATAACCCAAACTTGGTTTTGAAAGCCGTTTTCCACTCATCACCCTCTTGAATGCGAATTTGGTAGTAGCCATTTTTAAGATCAATTTTTGAAAAGATGGTAGCACCACATAATTCATCAAGCATGTCGTCTAAGCGTGGGATAGGGTGACGATTTCTAACGGTGATAGCATTTATCAGGGGACAATCGGAGCACATGCGAATACTTCCATCTTTCTTAGGCACGAGAATAACCGGAATGGCACAAGGGCTCAAGCTTCATGTACATGACCTTTGTCGATGAGTTGTTGTACTTGCTGTTGTATCTCCTTGGTTTCATTGGGTTGACGCGGAAAGGAGCCTTGTTCAGAAGTGGTGTACCGGGTATGAGGTTGATGGGGTGTTCGATTCCGCGAAGTGGAGGTACACCCGGTGGTAGCTCATCGGGAAAGACGTCCGAGAATTCCTGCAACAATTGAGACAACACTAAAGGTAGAGGTGGTGAAGTGTTAGTAGGTTTGGCTTCCCCTTTGCATAAAAGCACAAGGCGAAAGACACTCAAGGGGTTCTCACACACTTCTCTCATCTCACTTTTGGTGGCGAATAGCACTAGTTGTTTCTTGTCACTCATCGTGGAGGCGCTCATATTTGGCTTGTGGCTCTCACTCTCCTTTTGGTGGCTCGCTCTCTCACCACTCTCTCCACGATGGTTGGTAGGTATGTGTTTGTCGGCGGCTACTTGACTTGGTGACATTGGGCGTAGCACGAACTCTTTGCCCTTCATCTTGAAGCTATAATGGTTGGTCCGTCCATTGTGTGTGACTCCACGATCGTATTGCCATGGTCGTCCAAGAAGAAGGTGGCACACGGACATAGGGACCACATCACACTCAAGTGTGTCCTCGTAGGCGCCTATCATGAAGGAGACTTGCATGGGATGCTCAACTCGAAGAATTCCAGCGTCGTTAAGCCATTGGACCTTGTATGGATGAGGGTGCTTCGTCTTGACCAATTGGAGCTTGTCGCATAGCTCTTCGCTTGCCAAGTTATGACAACTTCCTCCATCGATGATAACCTTGACGGAGCGTCCATTGATGCCGACCTTGGTATGAAGATGTGACAGCGTTGATCGTCATCTTGTTGATGTTGGAGTGTCAAGACCTTGGAGACAACGAGGTTGGGACTCGAGTCATTGTCGCAAAACACTTGATGGTCTTCATCTTCATTCACTTGGCGATGCATAGCTACATGTTCAAGGGCTTCCATCTCATCGTCACTCATTGAGTCATAAGATCTATCAGCATTGATGATCATAGTACGAATGGTCTTGCACTCAAATGACTTGTGGCCTCGTCCTTGGCATTTGAAACACTTGATGGAATTCGTCTTGGAGATGTCCTTGTTTGGAGTTGTAGATGATGAAGCTCTTGGCTTGAAGTTGTTTGTAGGAGTTGGACGACTAGATGTAGTCGCATTCTTGTAGCTTGACTTGTCACCGAAGCTTGTAGATGGCTTGGTAGAGGTAGGAGGAGCCGAAGTCGTTGAAGCTTGGTTGAAAGAGCCGAAATTCTTGGAGGTGAACTTGGAGTGCTTGTAGTCCTCTTGAACTTGTCGCTCCGCTTTGGTGGCTTGGTGTACTAGCTCGAGGATATTTGTGTATGGTTGGAAGTCCGCTATCTTCTTGATAGGATAGTTGAGTCCATTCAAGAATCTTGCCATTGTTTGTTCTTCATCTTCTGTGATGTTGGCTCTTATCATGGCAATCTCCATCTCCTTGTAGTACTCTTCAATGGACTTGGTACATTGTTTGAAGAGTTGTAGCTCCTTGAACACGTCACGGTTGTAGTGTGTTGGCACGAAGCATGCTCTCGTGACTTCCTTCATTTGAGCCCAAGTAGTGATAGGAGGTTCGCCTTTTGCTTCTCTTCTCTCTATGATTTGCTCCCACCAAATGAGAACATAGTCTTAGAACTCAAGGGAGGCCATGGAAATCTTCTTTTCTTCATCAAAGTTGTGTAAGCGAAAGATCTTGTCAACCTTCAATGCCCATGAGAGGTAGTCTTCGGGATCAATGCTTCCAGAAAACTTTGGCATGGTGAATTTAAGCTTGCCATAGCGATGCTCTTCATTGTTGGCTTGCCTATTGTGAGGGCGTTCTTGATTTGGACGATTGTCAATCTCATGTTGGTCTTGGTGGAGTAGATGTTCATTGTCATGGTGTACTTGTCGAGCTTGTGGTTCTTGTTGATGTTGTTGCTCTTGTCGCGCTTGAGGAGGAACTTCTTCTTGCATACGTGCTTGGTGGCACCTCTCTTGCGTCTCATCTCGAAGGAAATCCTCTTCTTGATGAGTGTGGCGATTGCGAGTTGCCACATTGCAATGTGAATCACATAATGCTCGTTGCGCCTCAAGAGCTTGATCTTCTCAGCGTTGTTGTGCTTGATGATGAGCCTCGGCATCTTGTTCTTCCTGGTGTTGACGCGCTCGCTCTTGTAGTTGTTGGCGTAGTCGTTGTCGTTCTTGTGCTTGCTCAAGTGTATCTTGGTTTTGATGATGTCGACTTTCTTGCTCTTCAAATAGCTCTTGGGAGCTTTTGTTGTGAAGTGGATTCCGGTTGTCATGTCGAGCTTGACCCGCGTCTTGACGAAGAGTGTTTGATGTAGGTGTACTTTAGACGGATGTGTAGTCGGTATCATGACTTGAGCGGCTTCGTCTTTGAGAAGATGTGGATGAGGAGCGTCGATTTACTATCAAAGTCCGTAGTTCATCGAATTGAGTAGACATGTTGGTGTTGATGATGTCGAATTGCTCTCTTGTTCTTGCTTCAAATTGGCGCGCGTCGGCGGCGACTTGCTCAATGTGCTCGCGCATAGCTTCACTCTCTTGATGTAGAGCTCGTTGGACACCGAAAAGATGTAGTTTGGTGACGTAGTTGTTCGATTCTTGGGGATCATCGAAGAGCGGGTTCGAAGATGTACTTGGCCTATCCATCATTGCAAGCAAGAATGTGAGTGGGAGAAAGGATAAGACAATACCAAACTACCTTAACCGAAGTTGACAATGGATCAATGATCACTCAATAATGTAACCCAGAAATAGCACTATTGGTACCACTTCGTGTCGATTCTCACACCTACACAAGTAAAGCTTTGAGAGGAAATTGGTTAGGATGGTGGCACAAATTCAATGCAATTGTCAAAGTGACTCAAAGATGTTGAAAATGATTCACAATTTGCCCATGCAACAAGTAGATCACAAGCAATAAGTAGCACACGGAACACACGCACGGATAGATAAATGTGGTTGTGCAACCAAGGGTGAGCGAAAATATAGAAACCACGGAAAATGCTCTTGTTGCATAACAATAGAGAGACGCTAACCGATTGCTTAATAGGCGGATACGCACTTGTGCATGACCTATAAGAGTCAAACGTAATGACTTCCTATCACAAGTATGCTATGAGTGTATGATGTGCTGATGCTTGAGCACGAGATGATGTATTGCTATCTCATATGATCTCTTTTGATGCAAGGCGTATGATGCTATTTTCCTTTTGCTTATATGCTTTGGGTGGATCTTTTGCTTAAAAGCTTGTGAGCTCTTTCTTTGGCCACTTATGCATGCTTCTCGTATCAAGGTAGCTATTGTGTATGCGGAGCACTCTTGTGTCACACGGAGATCTGATGTTGTAGTATGCAATATCTATGACTCTCACTAATGTGCACAAGTGTCATGGCCCGGCAATACTCAAATGGCTAGTCTCGAAAGGAAAGCTACGCAAAATGGTCTATAGGGTGACAAAGCAATTGCAAGGTAGAATGACGAAGTGTCATCGATGTTACTGTCCTTGCCGAGGTTGAGAGGTGGTTATGTTGATGTCGTTCCGTTCCAAGATAGCCGAAACACACAAGGAAACGGGAAAACCACAACTCAAATTATCCAAGCCACAAAGAGGTAAGACCGTAGTGATTTTGGTTAGGCAATGGTGGTGTTGGTATGGTAGATGTGGGTGTATGAATGGGTAAGTGGATGCGGAAGGTGGAACAAAAACTGAATAAATTCAGTTTCGTCAGGGTTCAGCGGACGTCCGGTGGGTCGCCGGTCATCCGGTTGCCGGACGTCCGGAAGGTTCTCGGAAATCCGGTAAATACTTCTGTATAGGTGGTCCCGGTCGTCCGATGGGTGACGGACGTCCGGCGCTTCGCGGCGGTCCGGACATCCGGTAAAACGCCGGTCGTCCGGTGGGACTCGCCTAGGGTTCGAGTTATTCGTTGACAAATTGGTCAAACTTGGCCGAATTTGCGGAAGCAAATTGGGGAAAAGGTGGGGAAACTCGAGATCCACTCGTGACACAGCAAATCCATGGAACAAATTCAACAAAATCTCGCCAAATCAATAGATCACAAAAAACAATTGGGGCTATTTTTGGTGGGGAATTTTCGAAATTGGGAAGAACACAACAAAAACAAGCTAGAAAATACGTGTAGGGGCTCCAATTTCGTGAGAAACCGTGGCTCTTGATACCATGTGATGCGGGGTCAACCCGTTCTAGGCCGATCTTTCATGAAATGGAGAGGAATACCACGATGTACACGAAGAACACAAAGGAAATGCGGAGGAAAACACAAGAGGAACACTCAAATCAACACAAAGATGGTCACACATGTGCTAGATTCACGATACATATCAAGTCACACGATCCATAGTCAACAATGGCGGTACAAAGATAGTCTTCTCCTGGAAGAGGTCTTGGGGGTATCCCTTGGGATCTTCTCCGTAGCGGAGGTCTTGAATCCGTGTGGATCTTCTCCGAAGAGGGCCGCAGTCACTCTCGAGGAGATGAACCACAAGAAGGTATCAAATGAGATATCCAAAAGCTACCCTAGGAAGGAGGAAGTCAACGGGTATATATTCTCCGTACGAGGGGAGGGGTACATGGGCTTCGGCCCTATCACTGCGCGCAGGCAGACAGGACGGACGTCCGCTGGGTCTCCGGACGTCCGATGGCTCGGGAGGGACCGGACGTCCGGTAACCCTCGGATTTCCGCTAATTACATTTTGTAGTCGAAGTAACGGATGTCCGGTGGCCTCCGGTCGTCCGGTCGTCTGGGAGTCGTCGGTCGTCTGGTGATCGTCGCACGTCCGGTTCCTGGGGGTGACCGGTCGTTCGGTAGGGGTCGGACGTCCGGTGCCTGTAGCGTCTTCAGCAGCACTTCTTGTTCCAAGCACTTGTCGATCCCGTCGTCTTGTCCACTCTGCAGAGCTGTCATGTGGCCTTCATCCAAGTACCTGAATATGCATAGAGTTTCTTAGGAGGCTAGAAGCCATCTCCCATGTGAATCGAGAGGAAATTGATAAAGGAGCGAGTTCACCTCTGCTTCGAGAGCTCTTGCACGGGCTCGTGTCATTGGTCCTTTGGGCACTTGGTGAGTAGACGGTAGGTCCATGGGGATGACCTTGGGATGCTCCGCATCAGAACCCCAACTTTCACCAATAATAAATCATATTTTTATTCAAAATATATAGATTGCAAAATCTTAGTTATAGCTTGCGGTCGCGTTGATCGTCCTCCGACATGCCCAATTCCCTCTCGGTGTTTAGTGATTTCTAAAGGTGCAACATCATCGCACGTTTGTAGTGAGATCATCAAACTTGACTCTCAAGTATGTCGATAGCTACCATCTCATAGAAACATCGGGAAAACCTTGCCCTATCAACATGTTATGGGAGTGCTCTATATTGCCCGTCGGAACTCTGAGCACGTCAAAATCCTCCCATTCGAACGCGTGCTAGTTTTCGCAGACAAAAAGGACGAACGATCCCTCATACACAGGTTGGCTCGGGTGTCAACATGTATGGCCTTGGTAGGATCGTATGGATCTATGCAGATTTCCTTGGCGTCATGCGACACCTGGAATGATAAAGAACTCAAGACTTTCTTAGTCATGTGCCATCGACGCACTAGATGCTCTCTTGGTTGCATTGACAGGCGTGTAGGGTGCCGTCCTACACCATGATGACACCTTTGGTGTCTGGCTTATTTTTTTACTATACACAGTAGGAAAACTCCCCATTGCAATTTTTATATTAAAATAAACAAAAGAAACAAAGATCCCAAAGGCAGATTTTACATGGCTTGAGCTAATCCAAAAAAGCTGAAGAAAGAGAAGAAAAGGAGGGAAAAGGGAGAGACCAGAGGAAAACTAGGAAAAACAAGAAGAAAGAAAGAAAGAAAGAGAAAGGAAAAGACAACGAAGCTAGAAATAAAAGAAAGAAGAAGATTACAACAAAGCATCCAACCAAGCATTAAGTATAACTGAGTATTTCTTCTTGATTCTATATTTCAGTAGGTTTATCTCCATGTAGTATGTCCTTCCACCTTTGGGATAATGGTGTAATCTGCTGAAATATGAGATTGGTTCTTGAAACATTTTGATGATGGCGCCTAGCATATTGAGTTATAGGTAGGCACAATGGGCGCCACCATGAACTTGACATAGCAGGAGCACCCCAAGACATCATGGGAGGCGCTCGACAATTCGGTAACCTCAAAACGTAAGGTTTCAGTCCTATAATTATCAAGGGTGTTGATGGTGACAAGTAGGTCAACTTGGTTGAGTGGCACGACCTGGTTTCTAAGGATGATCCACTAACCTTCTGAGAGCGGGGAATCCCCATCCCATTGAGGGTGTCGATGCAAAGGTTAATGGAATATCTGGAATATCTCCCGCAATACATTAATATCTTGGTGATCCAGACTCCAGCGATAATGGGGTCGAGGACTAGGGGTAAGCTCCTTGGCTGGGGGACGTGCTTCAGGTGGTCGGCTGACCAGAAAACGGTCGAGACTTCAAACCACTTCAGAAATTGGGGCGCTTTGGGCTTCTCTGCGTGGATCTTCGTGGTTGGTTGTGCTGCTAGAGACAAAGTAGCATTCACAAACTCCGCCCAATCGCTCAAGGAAGGTCTCTGGAACCTTCACAAAATTATTCTCTGCTAAACCACAACTACTCGTGGATGCTCTAGAACCGACATATAACCATCTAGTGGATGCACAGTCCACAAAACTGAAAGCTTAAGTTCAGCTTTGATAAAAAAATCAATGATGCTTAATCACATGGTAGTTTTAGGTTTTGGGTTTTTCCTCACGAGGATTCTCTCAAGTTCTTCTGAAGGAATAAGGGTTGCTCACACAAACTCTTGTCTAAATTTGGCGCGCAGAAGCCAACCATGTAAGGTTGAGGTAGCGGGCTATTTATAGCCGGTGGAGCAAGCCCGATGGCCGAGATGACCATCGGAGATGCACTCACAACGTCGCCGCGACATGTGGTAATGGTCGGATTTCAAAGCAACTCACTCACGTGGACTATCTTGTCACACAAGACATCTAGCTATTTGGTCTGAATTTTTCCACTGTGATCCCTTTAACATTGCTAACTAACCGCTAGCCAAAACGCATGATCAAATTTCCGAGCATGGGCAGTAGCGCACGAGCGCACGGTGGCCGGCGGCAGAGTACATCTGAGCTAGCCATGGCAAGGGCCTGACTGCATTTTTGTTTTCAGATTGAAGGGTGCCTATTCAAAAATACTAGGGACTACTCCCTCGGTCCCAAAATAAGTGACTCAACTTTGTACTAACTTTGTACTAAAGTTAGTACAAAAATTGAGCCACTTATTTTGGGACCGAGGGAGTATTTGGTAAAATGATATCATGGCAATGTCTAATGCTGCCTAAGACCAATAGTATGCCACACCAGTATTTACGGGACCCACATGTCATATTCGAGGGTAAAATGCCCACGGAGGCGATCAGTGTTTTGTGCAAAAGATTAGATCGAGAATTAGCCATATCCGTCAGAAATTGGTAAACCGGTGTTTTCTATAATCTAACGTCAATGTGGTGGTTTTTCGCAATTCACTTAGTTAGTATACAATATATCCTATATCAACTTAATTGATTTTCTTAAAAAATTAAATAAATTGGCGACCTTTAGTTAGGCTTCATTATTGGGGAGCAGAGAGCACCATACGCCACCCTAGCTAGCACTCGCTATGTTCGACTCATTCGATTCATGTTAATTGTTGATTTAGTACACCTCCAATCCATATTAGTTGTTTTTGATTAAGTATAATATATAGTAAATCAGGAATGATTAATATTAATATGGATAGGATAGAGTAGTAACTCTAGACGCTCGCGATCTTGACTGTGTACGTGTCTGGCTTTACAGGTCGCATGCAGCCGTGCATAGAACACATCTGATCCTTTGGTCTCGTAGGCCCGATCGCTAGCTAGAATTTGACCCTCGTGGCAGCTGGCTAGCCCGGTGCCGCGAGCCTCTCGTCGTCTAGCTAGTACTCCCTCCGTTCGGAATTACTTGTCGCAGAAATGGATGTATCTAGATGTATTTTAGTTCTAGATACATCCATTTCCGAGACAAGTAATTCCGAACGGAGGGAGTACTATCATCAGCACAAGTGCAAATAATACGTACTTTTATTTTTGACACGAGGCAAAAAATAGTACTGTACTTCCTTCATCTCAAAATAAGTGATTCGAAAATGACTTAACTTTGTGAACCGTGAGAACCGTGATAGCTCGACTTATCATGGCTGACACGGATTAGACGTACGAGTAGTCCGTATCCTGGAAGCAACGGCTCGATTCGATGGGGGCAAAACTACTGTCAACCAGAATTAAGTTGAGTATAATATTAATATAAAACAGTTTCATTGCCGAGAAAGGAAATAAAGGACGATAGGGTCATCTGGAGGTCTGCATGCCTACACTTATAAGGAAGGTATGAAGCTTCCTGGAAATTTCTCGCAGCGATTGGAGGTGGAGGTGGAGGCGGGCTTCGCGTCCAGTGAGCCGAACCAGCGGCTGTTGTCACCATCCGCACAGGCTTTACCTTAGAAAAAAAATGCTAACCATGTGGGGGGTAGACACGTCAATCTATAATTAGTTCATGGCGATTCCTCATGAATCATGATCACATGCTGAGAGTATTTTGGTTTCTCCTGCTGAGACTTCTACCTTTAAATTTCTGCCACTGTTCAATCGGGTACTCCTACTACTACTGTATCTGTATGGATGGACGTGTTTCAAGCTTTCTCAATGGAAGACATATATTTATTTTCTCCGTTTTAAGTATTTGCTCTAGCTAATCTTTTCCACGGCGGTTGTTGCAGATCTTATTTATTTTCAAGGGATGCAACTAACGAAGTACCCACGGCTGTTATTTAATCTTTGTGCAGAGAAGAGAAGCTCCACACGCGTGATATATAGCTCCATCCTTTATGGACAGCTGGTTTTTTTAAGGAGGTGGCCAGCTCATTGTTTGAATCCGTAAACAGATTCCGGGTGTGAAAGCCATCGAGTTAGCTTCGGGGAGTGAGCCTAGCTCAATTGGTTGGAGAAGTGGATGTACAAATCCAACATATAGGTTCAAATTCTCACGAAGGCGAATTTAGCTTTCTATTTTTTTTTGATTGAGGACTAAGTTTTCATGATACTCACGCATTAGGCCGGGGAGTGAAATTCTCCCCCCAATTTTAGATCTTGCCTAGGAGCTCAACCCGCCGTCGTCTTCGTCGCTCCGTTCCGTCGCCAGCACTAGGGCGACCACCATCTCATTGCTCCCTCGCGTCCCTCTCGCGTCGTCTCCCCCGCGGGCGACTCGGGAGGGCTCAGCCGCCGCCGCCTAGTCCCTCCAGCGCCCTTCTCCCCCTCCGTCGTTGCCAATGGCCGGCACCGGGCAAAGCCTGTGCGTGCGACGGCGGCGGCGGAGGGTCTCTCCTCCCGTTCCCGGATCCGCGGCGGCGCGGGCGTCCTGATCCGCGGGGTGCGACCCTCCCGACGGTGTGGTGGATCCCGGAGGCGGCGCACTCGCAGCGGTGCACGGGTGCCCAGATCCATGGGTGTGGGACTCCCGGCAGGGTGCGGGCTCCCGACGACGGCGGGATCGGTCGACGGCGGGCTTGGGCGATGGCGTCGGCCATGTGGTGCCGGATCTCGTCGCTCGTGGTGGATCTCGCCACTCCGGCCTTCGTGGAGGAACCTGGACCAAGGGCGGCGGCCCCGTTAGGCATGGCGACGACGCCCTCGGCTGACGACGTTCGCGTCGGGTGGATGGACGGCGTCTTGACCGCATGGGCGGTGAGTCGCCGGTGGATCTCCTCTGCGCTGCAGGCTCTCTCCCGCTGCACTTGGTGGCTTATGATCGTAGTCATCGGCCTCGGTGCGTTCGCGGGGGCTGGTAGAGGTGACATCGGACCGGAGGAAACTCTGGATGACTCGTTCATCCCGACGGTGGCGACGACCAGGGTCGCCGTTCTCCTCCTTGCAGGCGCTATCGAGGTCCTTGCCCTCCACCCCGAGCCCATGCTCGTGTGAAAACCCTAATCTCCTTAGATTTGACGGCGACGGCACTACATGTGTCGTACCCTTCTTGGAGGCGTTGACTGGGGCGTTTGGGTGCTCGGTTTGAGGAACTGCAAGCGGAGGGGATGGGACCAGTGGCAACAAGTGGTGATTCGCGTCGGAGGAGCGGCGTGGCATCTGGCACGTCGACAACTGGTGATATGGGGTGGCCCGATCTTCTCAGTGAGCTGGTGGTGGTTTGATGATGATGATAGATAACTTGGTGTCGCCGATGATCTCTCCTCGCTAGATCCCTGATGCCAATGCAACAGCTCTCTACCCTTCGGATATTCACGACTTCACACACTTGCGCAACGTAGCCGTCGACCACGAAACGGTATAATTTGCAATTCACTAATTCCCAATGGAACAGCGGATCACACTTAACTTGCAGTATATAATCTCCAGATCGAAACGAATTGGAGATCTGAATTCAAGATGAATGCTTACAGCAGTCTCATGAACTAGAGTTTTTGTCTAAACGTGGTCTAACCTAATTATGGGCGCCCCAAGAGTTACTTATAGGGGTGGGGGCGTCCTCCACACAAACCAGGCCTGAACCCAACTTGGGTTCAGCCCAAACCGACTCAGTTTGACTCAAACTGATACAAACTGACCCAATGGTTGGGTTCAGCCAACTAGGCACGCAGGCCCTATGTGTATGGCGCACAAACACTCGGTGGTGCGCCATATGTGGCCTCCTACGTGGTGTCCTCCTCCTCATGCTGGTCGCCGGCCTCCCTCTCCTCCCTCGCGTCCATGTGCATGATCACCACGTCTTGCTCCAGCTGCTTCAACTCCTCGTTCCCTCGTGCTATGCCTTCTTCTCCCATGAACCTGAGTATGCAAACACACAAAGACTTAGGCAGTAAACAATTCTCATTAATGAAGTAATCAGAATCTATTAGGAGCAAATTCACCTGTTGTTCTATTAACTTTGCACGAGCTCTTGTAGTAGGTCCAATTCTGATTTCATCATTGGACTTCTTCTTTGCAGCAATTGGTTGTTCAGTATCATGAGTTGGAGATGGAACAAGTGTAGGGATGTCCTCATCATCTCCCCCCCCCCTTCAAAAGGCGTCGACCTCGACGCTCCAAGGTCATCTCCATCATATGGTGACAAATCAGCAACGTTGAAACTGTTGCTAACATCACCCAACTCAGCAATAGGAATATCAATCGAGTAGGCATTGTCATTTATCTTGGCTAGCACCTTGTAAGGACCAGCACCACGCGGACTCAACTTGGAACTCCGCAACTGTGGGAACCTATCCTTGCGCAGATGCACCCACACCATATCTCCAGGCTGGAATAAAACTTGCTTTCTTGATTGGTTTCTTGCAGCAGCAATGTTCTTCCCTTTCTTCTCAATAGCCTCTCGTGTCGTCTCATGAATTTTCTTCACGTAATCTGCTCTTTTTGATGCCTCCATATTTACTCTCTCATGCAATGGAAGAGGCAGCAAATCTAGCGGTGTGATTGGTTTGAAGCCATACACCACCTCAAAAGGACAAAGCTGGGTAGTAGTGTGCACCGCTCTGTTATACGCAAACTCAACATGGGGCAAACACTCCTCCCACTCACGTAGATTTTTCTTGATCATAGCTCGCAACAATTGTGACAATGTTCTATTCACCACCTCCATTTGACCATCTGTTTGGGGATGACATGTAGTACTGAACAGCAGCTTCGTTCCCAGCTTTCCCCATAGTGTCTTCCAGAAGTAGCTCATAAACTTCACGTCCCTATCAGAAACAATTGTCTTTGGCATGCCATGCAAGCGCACGATTTCCCTGAAAAACAGGTTAGCAATATGCGAAGCATCGTCGCTTTTGTGGCATGCAATAAAATGTGCCATCTTAGAAAATCTATCCACTACCACAAATATAGAATCATGACCTCTTTTAGTGCGTGGCAAACCTAACACAAAATCCATACTGATATCTTCCCATGGTGTGGTAGGTGTAGGTAGTGGTGTATACAAACCGTGAGGCTTCAGTTTTGACTTGGACTTGTTACATGTAATGCAGCGCCTAACAAACCTGTCCACGTCGCGCCTCATCTTGGGCCAATAAAAATGATCAGCTAGCATGAGCAATGTCTTCTCACGCCCAAAGTGACCCATCAATCCTCCTGCATGTGATTCCTGCAACAATAGCAAACGCACCGACGATTCTGGAACACATAGTTTGTTAGCACGAAACAAAAATCTATCATGTATGTGGTACTTGTCCCATGCATTTCGAAGCATACACAAACGATATGGTTCAGCAAAATCATGATCAGTTGCATACAAATCACACAAACTCTCTAAACCAGGAATTTTAACATCTAGATGTGTCAATAACATGTTCTTCCTAGATAGAGCATCAGCAACAACATTATCTTTCCCTTTCTTATGCTTAATGATGTAGGGAAATGTCTCAATGAACTCAACCCACTTAGCTAGGCGCCTATGCAAGTTAGATTGAGCTTTCAAATATTTCAA
>LR738709.1:292013704-292040399 GCA_902687465.1 Secale cereale
TCACCGGTTTCATACTCTCCGGTTTCCTCATTAATGAACATAACCTTTCTGTTAGGGCAATCCTTCTTGAAATGACCCTTGGTACCACATGCGTGACAAGTTATGTCCCTATTTCTTGCTGTAGAAGAAGTAGAACCAGCAGCACTAGCAGCAGGTTTCTTTGTTTGTGAAACATTGAAATCTGGTTTTGGTGCAGAGGAAGATGAGCGGCCAGCAGCGCCCTCACTAGGCGTGTAAGGGGGCTGCTGTGTTCTGTTGGAGAACCGCCCTGCTGGAGTATAACGGCCTTTAAGTTGAGCTTCTTCGGCCAACTGGGACTCAGCCTCTCTTGCATGATGTAGCAGCTCATTCATGGTATTGTAGTGGTGATGCCTCACAATACCCTTGATGGTATATTTCAGCCCATGGAGAAAACGTTGCATAGTCATCTCAACAGATTCTCTAACTCGTGCGCGCTGCAGCAACATCTCCATCTCCATGTAATATGCATCAACCGACATGGTTCCTTGCTTCAATTGTGTCAATTTATCATAAACTGAACGCAAATAATTAGTGGGCACAAAACGAGCACGCATAACCGCCTTCATCTCACGCCATGTAAGAACAGGTAGCTCATTGTCTTCTCGTCTTTTTTGCACAATGTTATCCCACCAACGCAAAGCATAACCGTCAAATTCTGAGGAAGCAAGCTTGATCTTCCTATCTTCAGTATAGTCATGCAAACGCCATAATTTCTCCATCTTGAGCTCCCAAGTGAGGTACTCTTCGACATCAGTGGAGCCTTCAAAGCTCGGAATCGTGAACTTGGGCTTGCCCAAACCATCATCATTCTGGAGAGGAACACGCTGAGCACGGCCATGTGGAATGCCACGGCCATGACCACGTCCATTGGCGCCCAGCAAAGCATCATTATCTCCATGGACACTGTCATCATCTCCTTGGTCCCTAGGTTGACGTTGCTCAACAGCGACACGCAACCCATTGACAGATTGTGTCAATTGTTGTATGCTAGTTTGGAGAGCATTAACTTGTGTTTGCAAAGCATTGACTGTAGTTTCAGTGGCATCCACTTTCAGTTGCATAGCTTGAATATCACCATCAATATTTTCCGTGGATCTATTGATAACCCCTGTCAAATGATCGCGGAGAGCTTCATATTCCCTCCATGTAACCGGATCATCAGCAGCCTTTTTCTGCATCACATCAACATCACTAGAAGCCATGATTAGTAGGTTAGTGCACTAAATAAAAATTCTGTTTGGTGGAACACTCACAACTCACTCAAAACTGACAAGAAAAGGAAATCTTACCGTTCCAAAGTGAATAGCAATGCACACTTACCAGTTCGGATAGAGGACTAGAGCACGGATGTGACGAAGTGAATATCAGGGTATAAGAGCAATCACACGACAAAGCAGGGTATATGGTGGAGCTTGGTTGGGATACCTAACAACACCAATTCACGAATCCTAGTGCTGATCGTATGACAGAGACCCTCGGAAACACACACGGTGGAGATAAATGGGGCAAAAGCAACTCTGAAACTGAGCTCAAAATTCTGGTATGTCGGAGTAATGCTCGTGTTGCAATTGCACAGGAGAGACGCTAGCAAAAAGCTCAAGTTACACGGGCACAAGATTGCTCAATCTACTAGTGCAAACAGCAAGATAACACAATTCCAACGCTGTAATAGATAGCAGCAACTTCCGGCCAATGTCTCTCTCTCTTTTCTTTCTTTCTCTCTTTTTTTTTGATTCTCTCTCTTTTTTTTTGTCTCTTTTTTTGTTGATTCTCTCTCTTTTTTTATAGACTTTTTGCACGGTGCTACAGTAACAGTAAAAAAACCCTAATCAGAGCAGCCCGATGAGCACAAGGAGAAGCTAGTCTCAATAGGTAAGTTCCTACGCAAAGGAGAGATTGGCTTGTCTATGGCTCACAAAAGGAAAGACTCGATTTAACTCGGACTGGAAAAAGAAGACCTAAAAGAAAACGCTAAAGGAAAACCTAACTGACTCGGATTGGGGAAACCTAACCGACCTAAACTTGACTCGGACTTTGCTCACGCGCGGGGGCAGACAGCGTGATCTGGGGTGTCTGATGGTGGGCATAAAAGAGCAGCAGCAATTGTCTCGGAAAGAAATCAAAGCCGGCTAGAAAAAAAAGGACTTTGCAGCCGACTCGGATTAGATCAAGATCAGGACTCCGACGACAAAAAAACTAAAACCCTAACGACTTTGAACAAGAACCCTAGACGCCTACTAGATGACTCAGATCAAAGAGAAAAGCTACGCAAAAACGACCAGCAACTAGAACTCACGAACAGATGTTATCTAGGCTATGGCAAAACTAAACCCTAATATTTTTTTTGGCTTTTTCTGGATAGGAATAAAAACACAAACTAATCTACGGGGTGGATTTGTGGATGCTCACCGAGTAGACGCTGGTAATCTGATACCAAGATGATATGGGGTGGCCCGATCTTCTCAGTGAGCTGGTGGTGGTTTGATGATGATGATAGATAACTTGGTGTCGCCGATGATCTCTCCTCGCTAGATCCCTGATGCCAATGCAACAGCTCTCTACCCTTCGGATATTCACGACTTCACACACTTGCGCAACGTAGCCGTCGACCACGAAACGGTATAATTTGCAATTCACTAATTCCCAATGGAACAGCGGATCACACTTAACTTGCAGTATATAATCTCCAGATCGAAACGAATTGGAGATCTGAATTCAAGATGAATGCTTACAGCAGTCTCATGAACTAGAGTTTTTGTCTAAACGTGGTCTAACCTAATTATGGGCGCCCCAAGAGTTACTTATAGGGGTGGGGGCGTCCTCCACACAAACCAGGCCTGAACCCAACTTGGGTTCAGCCCAAACCGACTCAGTTTGACTCAAACTGATACAAACTGACCCAATGGTTGGGTTCAGCCAACTAGGCACGCAGGCCCTATGTGTATGGCGCACAAACACTCGGTGGTGCGCCATATGTGGCCTCCTACGTGGTGTACTCCTCCTCATGCTGGTCGCCGGCCTCCCTCTCCTCCCTCGCGTCCATGTGCATGATCACCACGTCTTGCTCCAGCTGCTTCAACTCCTCGTTCCCTCGTGCTATGCCTTCTTCTCCCATGAACCTGAGTATGCAAACACACAAAGACTTAGGCAGTAAACAATTCTCATTAATGAAGTAATCAGAATCTATTAGGAGCAAATTCACCTGTTGTTCTATTAGCTTTGCACGAGCTCTTGTAGTAGGTCCAATTCTGATTTCATCATTGGACTTCTTCTTTGCAGCAATTGGTTGTTCAGTATCATGAGTTGGAGATGGAACAAGTGTAGGGATGTCCTCATCAACTGGGGTCTCAGCGGCATGGAGCAGCGGGGTCTCGTCGATGGATGTATGATGATGAACGAGCGCAGGATGGTGGCGTTGCCTGGCGTCATGGTGGCGTCAATGGCAACTAGACCGGGCAAGGTAGATGCAGCAGTACAACACTGAAGATGGATTAGTGGCAGGTGGCTGCGTCGGCCTCATACCTGGCAGGCGTCCTAGTTGAGGAGTGCGCCGGACTGGTAGGTTCCCATACCAGGCAGGCGTCCTGGTTGGGACCTCAGGTCTTAGATGTTAGGTTTGGCAGCGAGGTCTATTTGGTATTAGGCCCAGACTATCAGCATCCGTACATCAACTGGATAGAAGTAGCGACACATGTTACCTAGACGATGGCTTTAGTCTTCCTGTTTTATGACTTTGTAAGGTCCTGTGTGAATAATTAATAAAGTGGCTGCATGCATCGTCTAGATGCAGAGGCTAGGGTCCTCCTCCTCCTTTTCTAAAAAAAGAAAGAGAAGATGGTGCAAACGCGGTCCTCCAGGTAAAGTTGCAAAAGCATTGTGTGCCTGTTACATGTCACTCGGATTGAATAGCGTCATCGTCCCCACCTTATCCTGCTCGGCGCTTGCCAATTTGCATGCAACTTATGGCCCGGGGTGGCTGACGAACAGTAGTGGCTGGGTCCGGAAACGGCAAAACCATATCATAAGCTAGAGCAGTTTGTTGATATCCAATTTTGGTATGGTCAAGAATTTAATTAAGTTGACCTCAAATGGAGAACTGGTTTACATGGAAAAGTTCTGTATTGTCGACTGAACATCTTTGAAGTTTGGGTCATCTCTATCCGATCTCATCTCGAGGACCGAAACTATACTCAAAGTACTCAGATTTTGTATTCAGAGTATTATTAGGTCAATTAAGCCTCCAAGATGGCCTCATATGAAAAACATTTCCACACGAGTTGTCTTTGTCTCGTCGCAACGGTCGATTTTGATATAAAAAATGTGCCAATCCGAGTTTCTATGCACAAGTTAGAGCCATCAGAATGCAGCCGTGTCATGAGCCAGAAGTGGCGCGCCCCATCAGCCACGTGTCTGATGGGTAGCGCGAATAATAGCCTGTTTTGCTCGAGCAATTTGACCCTCAAGATGACCATTGATCAAAAAATATTCAACATGAAAGGTATGTGTCTCGTCGAAATGGTCAAGATTGCTTTTGGGCTCGTTTCCATCTGAGGTCGTTTACCACCTCAAAAAAGACCCGCAAGGTGCAGCCAGTTTTAAACCGAACAGTTTTGGAAAGTTCGGACAAAACCAATCTGAATTTGACTAGGGTTTTGGACGTGAATCCAAACCTTTTTCTCGCACGGAAAGTCTAGCCGTCTCTTATATACCGAAGGGGTGACGGCCGATTGAACAACACACCATCGATCAATTCATCTACCACTTTTACCTTTACTTTTATCCCTTCCTTGTTCTTCTTCTTCCTCGTTCTTCGTTCGTTCTTCTTGTTGCAGGGCGGCGAACCTCGAGGCCCTAGGGGCAATCAGGTCGACCTAGGGCAGCCCATAGCCGCCGCGCGCCCTGACGGGGTCCCTCCTGGACGTGTGGGGTTTCGGGTACTCAAGGGTGTCCGCCGTATTGCTTGCATACCGCATTTCCGGACGGGTCTTATTCAACGTGAGCTGTGGTGCATCACCCTCGGCATCGAGGGTACACGGTGACGTGTTCGTGTGCGAACACACTTTTTGGCGTCTCCGCTGGGAACGAAGCTTTGAATGGTACCCAGCCCATTCTTTCTCCGAAGAGATCATCATCAAGTTGCTACAATCTACGAAGGTAATATGAATACCCAATTCTCCTTTGTTGTTGCTAGATTGCCTAATGAGCACCATGCATCGGCTAGCCCTAGTTTTATCAATCATGCATCTAATTATGTGCAAGGGTTGATGCAAATTAATCTTCATGCTTCAAATTCTTATGATTTTAGCAACATACAACATATGTATCCTACTCTCATGCATCCGCAACCCCAGAAACCATTATGCCGATGAACAACATACTGTGTTTGGTCAATCAAGTTGAAACAACTCGTGTAGGAACTTCCAATAGCATGCAACAAAGTGTTTCACCTTTTTATTCATCGGAAACTAACATGCAATATGTTAATCCAAACATGCTAATGAACAGGGGAATTAGCCATGCTACTAATAGTTATCCGGCCAATTACTCTCAACCATCATATGCTACATCTCATGCTACTATTTTTTGGAACCATATGCAATTATAGGTATTCATAATTCGGCTCCACACCTTCATGCTAATAGCCGAATATGTGAAAACTCTATAGGATCACATGTGTCTTCACCAAGTATCGTAGCATAGAATGTTTTCCCTGCACAATCACAGAATTTCGGCGACATCTCATTACCGAAAGAGTCTAAAAGTGTCGGGGGCAATTCTATCTAGATTGGGTCATTAAGAAAAATCTTCGTCTTTTTGGGACGAATGCAATGTTATTCTACTTGAATTAATAAAAGAGGGAAAGCCTATTAATTCTGCTGCAATACAATCTAGATTATGTCAAAAATAGAAAGCAATGAGTGTGGATAGAATTATCAAAAAGAGTGGTGATTTGGATAACAAAGTTAATTCGGTTATTGAAAAGTCTGAATCAAATATTACGTATGTCGGATCTATTCTAGAAAAAGAGGAAGACAAGGTGTTGGGGAGCTACTCGAAAGAGGAACAAGATATTATTCGAGGAACGCAACCATCATGCTCTCCCAACGTATTTGAAGAGATATGTCTAGCAAGTAATTTACCTATCTTCCGATTTGGTCGCAACTTTATTGTTGATGCTTCTATAAGAAAAATTATCATAAGTAATTTTGAAAGACCAATGAAGAAGGGTAGTTTACTTGTTAGTAATAAAATTGTTATAGAGCATATCGTCAATCTATTGTATCATTAATAAAGACCGATAGTGACTTATTATTGCAACCAAAGTTTTCCCTATTGCTTTATCAAAATTTCATATCTAATTGGGTAGCTTTGTTTGTTTCATACATGGCTTGCACTTGGTCTCAATTGAGACATATATGGTCTACCTATTTTGATTTCAAAAATTTAAAGCCATGGTTATACTCTATTGAGAAACCCGATGATAGTATAATTTATTTTTCAAAGACATCGGAGATAGAGTGCAAAACACAATGCATAGCCGAATGGGGTGATGTAAAATCTAAACCATTTGTTTGCTTAATTTCAAAGCCGTTCTCACAGCAAGATTGGCTGGAAAATAAAAGTTTTACCTTCAATTCAAGCATGTGTGATTAAATACTTGATTTTTTGCTGAAAATAATGACATTAGAACTCTTGATCACCATGTCAAGCCATCAATCCAAGGACGAATGTCTTGTAGGTTACATCATTCATTCAAGCATAATTGTGAGGATTGCAACTTGTTTCGACAGATAGTAAAATCGGCCATTGATAAAAGACGATTGAAACTTGTTGAAACACCGATGGACGACCAGTCTATTCCGATTGGTCCTGATGGCAAACAGTTTTTGTATCGGCTGCTTCAAGCCGATCCATCTAAACACGAGAAGGTAAAGCCCGTGGATAATGGGATCAAGCTTTCAAGTAAGAAAATTGTTCAAGAGCACAATGATAATATTATTGAGGGTGATTCCATCAAAGTTGCAGTGAAGACGCTAAGCACTAGGGGGCAGTGATACGTCCAAAACGTATCTATAATTTCTGCTTGCTCCATGCTTCTTTTGTGTGATATTGCTATGATATTGATGCACTTCCATGCACTTTTGATCATATTTGGACTAACCTATTAACTCAGTGCACCACAGTGCCAGTTCCTGTTTTCTGCTGTTTTTCTATTTCAGGTTTCCCCCATATTAAAAGTGCTCCAAAAATTCTAGGAAAAATATAGAAAAAAATCAGCGTACAGGAAGCTTCGCGAAGAACCAAAGATGGGCCAGAGGGGAGCCAGGGGAGGCCCAGGCGGCCACCTGGCGCGGCCCCACCCCTGGCCGCGTCAGGGGGGCGCCTGGGGCCCCTGCTCCGCCTCTGACTGCCCCCCTTCGCATATATATCCCTCTCGTCCCGAAACCCTGGAGGACAAAACCCTTTTTCGCGATCTCGCCTCTGTTCCGCCGCCGTAGCGCTTCCAAGATCGGGAGCATCAGGAGAACTCTTCCTGGCACCCTGCCGGAGGGGAGAACCACCACCGGGAGCTTCTCCACCACCATGGACGCTTCCCGGATGAGTCGTGAGTAGTCCACCTTGGACCATGGGTCCATGATCAGTAGCTATGTGATGTTCTCCTCCCCTCTTTGCTCTTCATGGTTTAGACCTCGTGAGCTGCCCTACATGATCGAGGCACATATGTAATCTTTCTGCTGTTGCTTTGCTGAGTTTGCTGGGATCTGATGGATTATGAGACTATGTTCAGATTGTGTTTGAGTAATATATTTGATTCACCTCTTTTATATCTTTGTTCTTGAGTAATTCTTGCATGTTCTCCGTTGCTGTTTATTGCTTTGGCCAAGTAGTAGGTAGTAACTCCAAGAGGGAGCGTTATGCTTGATTGTGGGTTCATGCCCCCTGATGACTAGCTTGAGTGACAGAAACATGAGTCTAGGGGATGTGTTGTTGCCACAAGGGAGAAAACAACGGTGCTTGTACTTGCGGGTGCAAGGATTGTTTACTTTACGCAAAGTTCTTTTAATGCAGTTGTCTGTTGCTTTGAGTTTACACTTTGGGTGGGATTCGCAACTTAATACCAGCGAGATGTTCTGGATAGATATCTCAAGGTGGATGATTAGTAGTAGATGCAGATGGATTTCGGTCTACTTTCCTTGGCGTACCGCCCATGCTTTTGAGCCTCAACCTTTGTTTGCAGCATAGTTAGCATTGGTTTGCGCACATAATCCTGTCAATTGCCCAGCTGTAATTTGTTTACCTCGCTTTGCTGTTTTATCGTCTTTTGGGAGAGAGACATCACTAGTGAACATCATGGGACCCCGGTCCATATTACCACCGCTGATCACAC
Source organism: Secale cereale (assembly GCA_902687465.1). NCBI lineage: Eukaryota > Viridiplantae > Streptophyta > Magnoliopsida > Poales > Poaceae > Secale > Secale cereale. Next base: position 292,022,115 of record LR738709.1, read on the forward strand.
CTTCTATTTACTTCCTGTTTTTATTTCCTAGTTGCAGTCATAGCTATCATTATTATCTCTTGTGTTTGATCCTTTGTAAACAACAAGGCCGGAGGGATTGACAATCTCTTTGTACTCGTTGGGAGCAAAGTTATCTGTATCTGTGTGCAGGTCCCGTCAACCGCTAAGTTTCTGGCGCCGTTGACACCTACTTGTCGACCCTCGGAATCTCACGGGATTCGATCCTTGGTACCTTTGCCAAGGGAAATTTGCCGCTACGCTACATCTCAACCTTCCACTTGGGGTAACCAACGAGGGACGAGAAGCCATCAAGCAAGTTTCTGGCGCCGTTGCCGGGGACTCCACTCTTCAAGATAGGGGAGTTGCACGCTATCTTTTATCTTTGCTTTTTAGTCTTGTTAGTTTACCTTTCAGTTTTTGCTTTAGTGTCCCTTACCAAAAATCACAAAAATAGTTATCTTGCTTGTTGCTGCTATGGGTTCCACCGAGAACACCAAGTTGTGTGACTTCACTAGTCATAACAACAATGACTTTATCTGCACGCCTATTGCTACACCTGCCACTTCAGCACCTTCTTATGAGATTAAACCTGCTTTGCTGAACCTAGTTATGAAAGATCAATTCTCCGGTGCTGGAGATGATGCTGCTTTGCACTTAAATAATTTTGTTGAGCTCTGTGATATGCAAAAGTACAAAGAAGTAGATGGTGATATTGTTAAGCTTAAGCTTTTTCCTTTCTCCTTGAGAGGCGGAGCCAAAATCTGGTTTCAATCCTTGCCTAGGAAAAATATAGATTCTTGGGACAAGTGTAAGGATGCCTTTATTAGGAAGTACTACCGCCCTGCTAAAATTATCCAATTAAGGAGTAACATAATGAATTTTAAACAATTGGATAATGAACACGTTGCCCAAGCTTGGGAACGCATGAAATCTCTTGTCAAGAACTGCCCTACTCATGGTTTGACTACTTGGATGGTTATCCAAACTTTTTATGCAGGCTTGAACTTTACCTCGCGGAACTTGTTAGATTCGGCCGCGGGAGGAACCTTTATGTCAACTACACTTGGTGCTGCCACGAAGCTTCTCGACGAGATGATGACCAATTATTCCCAATGGCACACCGAACGCGCTCCAACAGGTAGGAAGGTAAACTCTGTCGAGGAGATTTCCTCCCTAAATGAAAAGGTTGACTTGATCATGTCTCTACTTTCCAAGCAATCTTCTATTGATCCTCATGATGTTCCTTTAAATTCTTTGATTTCTCAAGATCAAGTAGATGTGAACTTTATCTCTAGAAACAATTTCAATAACAATGCTTATAGGAGTAATTTTGGTAGCAACCCTAGACCGTTCCCCTCTAATTCCTATGGGAACAACAATACTTATCCTAGCACCAAGAACTCCACTTCTGAACTAGAGATTATACTTAAAGACTTCATCACTACCCAAAAGGCCTTCAATAAGAGTGTAGAAGAAAAACTAGACAAACTAGATAATCTCTCTTCGCAGGTAGACAATTTAGCCCATGAGGTAGAGTTTCTTAAAATTAGAACTTCTCCTCTTGAGGAGAGGAAGACCACTCCTATGAATGCTATTCAAGTGCAAATTAATGAAAACATTAGGATGATGGCTAAACTTAAAAGGAGATGGGCTCGAGAGAAGGAGGAAGAAGATAGAATTAAGAGCCTTCCTACCCACCACACTGTTGCTACTATCCAAGTTGTTGAGGATATCCAAACTCTTAGCACCCAATGCACTCCTAGTCCCATTGGACCTATTAATGGTGATCCTATGACCTCAACCGTAGAAGAAGAAACTCCTATGACCATAGAAGCTACCAAACAAGTGAGCCTAAAGGACACCACTACCACTTTACTTGATAGTAGTGACCTTGATTTTGATAATTGCACCCTTTTTGAAGTTATTGGTTTTCTTCACAAGATGTCTAGAGATCCCCACACTAGCACACTTAATCTTGCCTTCACGAAGCATATCACTAATGCTCTCATCAAAGCTAGGGAGGAGAAGCTTAGGGTAAAAGCCTCCATACCTAGAAAGCTAGAAGATAGTTGGGATCCTATGATTAAAATTAAGTTCAATAACTTCTCTTGCTATGCTTTATGTGATGTTGGAGCTAGTACCTCCGTTATGCCCAAAAGAATGTATGATATGTTTGAATTGAAACCTTTTGATCCTTGTTCTTTTGGTGTTCGTCTTGCAGATTCTTCCGTAAAGAAACCTTTGGGGAAGATCGACGATGTTCTTATCATTGTCAATGACAATTATGTTCCCGTTGATTTTACTATTATGGATATTGAATGTGAACCTTCATGTCCAATTATTTTGGGACGTCCTTTTCTTCGCACCGTTAGTGCTATCATTGACATGAAAGAGGGGAATATAAAATTCCAATTCCCTCTCAAGAAAGGGATGGAACACTTCCCTAGAAAGAAGATTAAGTTGCCTTTTGAGTCCGTTACACGGGCTAGCTATTCTCTTACTCTTGATAAAACTTGATCTTCTCTTTTTGCATCATGCCTAGCTTAAAGTCATAAAAGAAAGCGCTTTTGGGAGGCAGCCCACAACGAATTAGGTTTTATTTTGCTTTTGTTGTGTCTTGATGTTTGTTACTACAGTAGCATCATCATCGTATCTTTTCTTTTTAGCTTTGTGCCAAGTTTAGCCTCCGATTGGAAGAAAGTTCAAAAGTTGTGACGTGTTGTCCAGAAAACAGATTCTGTCATTGGACAGAAAAATTCGAATAAAATCACCAGATCATCTTTTTGATCTGAATGTTTTTGACAGCGTGCTCTATACAATTGGCTTTCGAGCGTCTGTTCTGAGTTTTTTGATTTGAGTTGCAGAAGTGCCCCGAAAAAATTATTTACTACCTGCTGGTCTGTTTTTCACAAATTCTGTCCTGTTTTGCCTTTTCTTTGTTTTGCAAACCTTGAGCTTGCTTTTTCTTTGCAAAAACCTTTTGGCAATCTTGAGAAACAGTAGCTCTTCAAGATTATTTTTATTTCCAGTAGGGAAAAATTATTTTATTGTGGGTACTAACCTCGCTAATCAGATTATGATGAGTTATGTATGAAGGGAGTTTTCAAGTGTGCGAGGGAAGATGATAAAAGAAGATTCAGGAGGGTCAAACGCTCAAGCTTGGGGATGCCCCCATGCACCCCCAAGAAATATTCAAGAAGACTCAAGCGTCTAAGCTTGGGGATGCCCCCATGCATCCCCTTCTCCATCAACAATTATCAGTTCGTCTTTCGTTCCACTATATTCTTATCACTTCATGCGTTATGTGCTATGCTTGGAGCGTCTTGCTCTTAGTTTCCTTTTTTAGTTTTCTTTAGCTTTGCTTGCTGTTCATAACAAGTTAGAACCCAGCTTTCTTTGTGTGGGAGAGAAACACGCTCCACTTCAACCTAGAACACAACATAGGATTTTCATGCTTTTCTTTGCTGTGTGTGTTCTTTGTCTTTCCATAGCTGTTGTCATGTTTAGCTCTTAGTTTTCATGCTTTTCTTTTTAAAGAGCTTTTGTTTAGTTGGTTGCTGAACTCTCTTGAGTTTTCATGTTTATCTTGTTAAGAGAGTTTGCCTGTTGCACTGAGTTGTGTGTCTTAACTTAAAGTAGGTAAATGAGGTTGCTATTTAATTTTAGTAGTAACTTGCAATAGTTTTGAGGTATTGCCATGAGTAATGTCTGAACTTTTGGTGTCAAGAGCTTTAGCCTATTAGTGATAGATGTCGTATTTTGGGCAATCCGTGTTTATTTTCGAAAACCTACAAAATAGTTGAGAACTTTAGCTACTAGATGGATCACTAATCTTTGGAGGGATCGAATATTAGAGTACACTCACGTACCATGAGTCGAGGATGCGCAAGGATAACCAAACCCCCATACACTCCTCCTCGGGGTACTTGTCTCTTTGTGAACCTCCTAATTAGATCGGGAGTTACCGATAATAAGTGCATGAGTTCTTCGGACTAATGTGAGTATTCGAAAGTTGACACTTCCACCTAGCCATATTTTTCTAGCCTCTTCGGTACCGTGCATTTCCCTTTCTCACCTCGAGAGTTGGCGCATACTTCGCCGGTGCATCCAAATCCTTGGCACGATACGCTCTGTCATCATAAGCCTCATTATATCCTTCCTCAAAACAGCCACCATACCTACCTATCAAGGCATTTCCATAGCCTTTCCGAGATACATTGCCATGTAACATCCATCTTCTCATGACTTGATCTTCATGTCATACATGCCTTTTGCTTGATCGATGAGCCGCATGCTAGTTGGGCCTTGCCCTAATCATTGCTACATGACGCGCTAGTATCATTGCATATCCTGCTACATTGGCAGAGGCATACATTTGCATACATCATGATAGTTTCATCTTCTTTATGTTGAGTACTTTTGTAAAGAGTGAAAGATCTTCTATACTTCTTGTAATATATAGAGTGTTGCCCCTAAAGTGAGGAAAAGATCCCAAAGAGGACAAAATCAAAAGATCCCAAAGAGGACAAATGAGAGTTAAATAGAAAGAGCCATTGAGGCCACAAAAAAATATAAAAAAGAGAAAAAAGAGAAAAAGAAATAAAAAGAGAGAAGGGGGCACACTACTATTCCTTTTGAGAGATCCACACTCATACTCCATCTTATACCTTGTACTCCATAGAGATTATCATTCATGCATATAGCTATGTGGGGACCTTCACACTATAGATCTTGGCTTGTATATTCCAATGATGAGCCTCCTCAAAAGAGCTCTAGGTCTTCTTGAGCAAGCAAGTTGGATGCACCCCCACTAGTTCCATTGGAGAGCTTACCTTAGCTCATAATGTGCATCTGTTGCATGGCAATCCCTACTCCTCACATCATATCTATCATTTCGCTTTCTCTCGCCTATGATTGTCCTCATTGATGTGATCCTTTCACACCTTTTTTGTCTTCCCCCTTCATCATTTTTCTCTCTTTGCCATCCTAAGTGTCAACTTTCTTGCTTACGCTCATCCATTGCATGGGTGCTCAAAATATCGAAAGGGAGTGGATCATTTTGACTTGTACCTGGCTAGTGGTCTGGGGATGAGTCAAGATAAGATTCCAAAGAAGACCAAGTGTGAAACTTTAGTAGATTAAGTTCTCAACAATACAAAAACTATGTTTTACTCTCTCGTATATCCCTATCCCCTTTCTTGCACGCAAAAACCATTTGGAGACATTCGAGTCACGGACAGCGAGAGCTCTTGCACCTTTATGTTCTTATGTTGCTTGTTACAATGCTAATATAGACTCTTGCTTGTTATGACTTGAATTGAATTACATGCCTTGATTGCTTTACTTAAAAAGTTATTATATGGTTGATAGCATGTCACCACAGAAATTATGCTTGTTATCATTTACCTACTCGAGGACGAGCAGGAATTAAGCTTGGGGATGTTGATACGTCCAAAACGTATCTATAATTTTTGCTTGCTCCATGCTTCTTTTGTGTGATATTGCTATGATATTGATGCACTTCCATGCACTTTTGATTATATTTGGACTATCCTATTAACTTAGTGCACCACAGTGCCAGTTCCTGTTTTCTGCTATTTTTCCATTTCAGGTTTCCCCCATATTAAAAGTGCTCCAAAAATTCCAGGAAAAATATAGAAAAAATCAGCGTACAGGAAGCTTCGCGAAGAACCAAATATGGGCCAGAGGGGAGCCAGGGGAGGCCCAGGCGGCCACCTGGCGCGGCCCCACCCCTGGCCGCGCCATGGGGGCGCCTGGGGCCCCTGCTCCGCCTCTGGCTGCCCCCCTTCGCATATATATCCCTCTCATCCCGAAACCTTGGAGGACAGAACCCTTTTTCGCGATCTCGCCTCTGTTCCGCCGCCGCAGCGCTTCCAAGATCGGGAGCATCAGGAGAACTCTTCCCGGCACCCTGCCGGAGGGGAGAACCACCACCGGGAGCTTCTCCACCACCATGGACGCTTCCCGGATGAGTCGTGAGTAGTCCACCTTGGACCATGGGTCCATGATCAGTAGCTATGTGATGTTCTCCTCCCCTCTTTGCTCTTCATGGTTTAGACCTCGTGAGCTGCCCTACATGATCGAGGCACATATGTAATCTTTCTGCTGTTGCTTTGCTGAGTTTGCTGGGATCTGATGGATTATGAGACTATGTTCTGATTGTGTTTGAGTAATATATTTGATTCACCTCTTTTATATCTTTGTTCTTGAGTAATTCTTGCATGTTCTCCGTTGCTGTTTATTGCTTTGGCCAAGTAGTAGGTAGTAACTCCAAGAGGGAGCGTTATGCTTGATTGTGGGTTCATGCCCCCTGATGACTAGCTTGAGTGACAGAAACATGAGTCTAGGGGATGTGCTGTTGCCACAAGGGAGAAAACAACGGTGCTTGTACTTGCGGGTGCAAGGATTGTTTACTTTACGCAAAGTTCTTTTAATGCAGTTGTCTGTTGCTTTGAGTTTACACTTTGGGTGGGATTCGCAACTTAATACCAGCGAGATGTTCTGGATAGATATCTCAAGGTGGATGATTAGTAGTAGATGCAGATGGATTTCGGTCTACTTGCCTTGGCGTACCGCCCATGCTTTTGAGCCTCTACCTTTCTTTGGAGCATAGTTAGCATTGGTTTGCGTACATAATCCTGTCAATTGCCCAGCTGTAATTTGTTTACCTCGCTTTGCTGTTTTATCATCTTTTGGGAGAGAGACATCACTAGTGAACATCATGGGACCCCGGTCCATATTACCATTGCTGATCACACCTTCTATTTACTTCCTGTTTTTATTTTCTAGTTGCAGTCATAGCTATCATTATTATCTCTTGTGTTTGATCCTTTGTAAACAACAAGGCCGGAGGGATTGAAAACCTCTCTGTACTCGTTGGGAGCAAAGTTATCTGTATCTGTGTGCAGGTCCCGTCAACCGCTAAGTTTCTGGCGCCGTTGACACCTACTTGTCGATCCTCGGAGTCTCACGGGATTCGATCCTTGGTACCTTTGCCAAGGGAAATTTGCCGCTATGCTACATCTCAACCTTGCACTTGGGGTAACCAACGAGGGGCGAGAAGCCATCAGGCAGCAATGATATCCAATGGTCGATGAAAGAGAACCAAAAGAAAACAAAGGCCGCAATAAGCGCAAGTTTAAGAGAATGAAAATCACCTTCGCTTAACTATTGAATGAATATCAAAAGAAGAGTGAAGAGAAGAATGATTATCGGCCAAATCATGCAAAGAAACAATGATCACCCTGTCACCCCCAAGATGCGATTCTATCCTGATCACGTGAACACCTCATGACTGGGGCACAACCGCATTTCGGGCGCTTAACAAGATGGGTATCACTACATCGTACCATTACATAAATATATGGGGATACATACAAGTCATACAACTCCACATGAATACAACACATCATACACAAGACATCCGACTACGGATGAAAACATGAAAGCACAACGACATCCATCCTGCTATCCCAGGCTGCCAACCAGGAACCTATCCCAAGACCGACGAAGAAGAAGAAAGAACTCCAACACAAATAAGCATCGCTTTCACGTCAAGTCATCGGAAACCTGCACCTGCAACTGTTGTTGTAGTATCTGTGAGCCATGAGGACTCAACAATCCCATAACCATGGGTATCAAGACTAGCAAAGCTTAATGGGTATGGAGAGGTTAAGTGATAAGGTTGCAGCAGCGACTAAGCATATTTATGGTGGCTAACTTGCGAGTACAAGAATAAGACGAGCATCTACGCAAACGGTCGCAAACTAGTAATGATCGCTAAGAGATCCTGAACTACCTACGAGTCAAACATAACCCCACTGTGTTCTCTTCTCAAATTGAAAAGAGACGGTCATGGTTACTCACGTGGTTCGTGTATTTTATTTCGAATCCTCTTTCAAGTTTTTTACAACCTGACATTAACAAATTCCAATCTGCCACATAACCGCGAACACGGCTTTCGAAAGATCATAACCCTGCAGGGGTGCCCAACTTAGCCCATCACAAGCTCTCACGATCTGCAGAGGTAAAAAAAACCTTATCTTAGGGACAACCCGATCAGACTCAGAATCCCGGTGCACAAGACATTTCGACAATGGTAAAACAACTCCAGCAAGACCTCCCGGCATGCCGACACCCTGATAGTAGCCGCGTGTATCTCGTCTCAGGCCATGTCCGGATAGGTCAAGCTACGGGTAAAACCAGATACCTCGAGTGACCCCGAGGCGGCCCCACAGGCTGCCCATTTGGAACCAACACCATCGGACTGGCCCCCCTGTATATTGAAAAGAATCCTCGGGGACGCGACACCTTATGCAATTTAATTAATTAATTAATAGTTTTATTATGTTGCAAAGTCAAACCAAAATTGTGCCTTGCTGGAGGAGTTTTATTCAAAGCGAACTGTCAAGGGGGTCCCATACCCCCAACCGCGTTAGGGACGCAAACTCAAGGAACATAACACCGGTTTATCAGTTCTTAAGGCGGCATGAGTGGAACGAAACACCAACCAAAAGGCTAAGCCTTCCACCCATTGCCAAGTATATAGGTGTGTTAATTATAGTAATAGATATTGTGATATTCCCAAATACCAAGTTCCGACATGGAGCAATCTTCATCTTCGCCTGCAACTAGCAACGCTATAAGAGGTACTGAGCAAGCGGTAACATAGCTAATCAATGGTTTGCTAGGATGGTGTCAAAGGTTAGAGGTTTCATGGCAACAATGAGAGGCTGACAAATAGATAGGTAGCGCGACATTTAGCGATAGCATCGAGACAAGCATAACAATGATAGTAAAGGTATCCAAGATGACGGTCATCTTGCCTGAGATCCGCAAGGAAGAAGAACGAGTCCATGAAGAAGACGAGGCCACGAAGATGAACCAAGCGTAGTCGAACGAATCCTCGCGGTCGCAACGAAATAGGAACTAACGAGAAGAAGCAAACAACATGGTAAACACACAACACATAAACAAGACAAGATGCTCAACCAAGTATGATGCATGACAAGGCTACATAATGCTTTACATGGCAAGGTATGATGCATACAAGAACAACACAACCACAAGCAAGTTTAAATGAGGTCGGAAACAACATATAACAAATCTGGTAAGTCCTCATATGCAAATTTCAAAATTCGTCTAGATCTGAACACACCTTAAGTTAAAGTCGTTAAACAACAAGTTAACATGCACCAAGATGATCTACTCAAAATTCTAGTCAAGTTACATATAAAGTTCATTACATTCGGAGCTACGGCCTAGAAGATATGAGCAAAACAAGTTAAGCATGGCAAAGATGCAAGATGCATTCAAACATCAAGCATACACACTTCAAACATGTATACAACATGACATGATGCATCTACATGCAAAAACAAGCAAGTTTGATAAAGAGCACGCTCAAAATGGAGCAACAGCTCAACACATACATAGAAAACAAAATATAACAACAATATGTCCCAAAATAGCAACTAAGCACTTTGCAAACATCAAAACAACATGCTACAGGAACATTTCATGGCATCAAAGGGCCTGGCAAGCATGTACATGTCAAGCACTACAAACATGACCACTAAGCTACTGCCCAACACCACTAGAACATGCTCAGAACATCATGGCAAGATTGCAAATGATAATAGTTTCATAGACTTAGTGAAATAAACTGAACATGGCAGCAACAACGACAAGTAGGCATGTTTGCAAGCTTGTGCAACTCATCTCAAAGCATATCATGGCATGTGAATATAACCAACAACAAGAAGACATGTTTATGCAGCTACTCATGGCAAGAACATGGTCATAGGATGCATATAACACTAGCTATTCACATGGCAAAACTGAACTTACTGATAACAGGCTAACAGAAACATTTTATAGCAATTTGAGAGCAAGAAAGAGACAAGCTACAGCGACCTATAATTGCAAAAAAGGATATGGATGGATAGAGCATAACGTGTACTTCAAGACATGATCGTTGGACATTCAAAAACATGCATGGATTTGACTGTAGCATCGAGCAAACATGGCATCACAATATAACAGTTTCAGACTTGGTAGTTTTCAACAAGTCCCAGAAATCAGCAACAACGAATAGGTCACTTTACAAGCTTGTTCCACTCACCACAAGGAATATCATGAAAAGTGGATTGCACCACAGCAAAGACGACTAGATTACGCTCCTAAAACATGTTGACATGATGCTCAAACAAAAATCACACAAAAAGATATGAAAAAGACAAAACAACAAGTTATATCAAGTTTCAGTAGTTAACATCACTTGGCACTTTTGCAACAGAGTTTAAGGCATCAAGATGGACAGCAACATGCATGCAAACTACACCATCATCTAGAGCATAAAGAGACGAACATTTTGACATATCATATGCTTCACTACACACATGCACAAAGTTATCATCACTCAAAGTATGCATCATGCTGTTGAATCCGGGGACTTAGCCATTTTCACAGAAAAATAAAAATAAAGTGAGCGCAAGTTAACTATAAGACGCCCGATGCGGGGTTTAGCAGCGGGGCTGGGCTGCTCACCTTGGCCGTGACCTCGGCGTGTCACGGCTGCAGGAGACGGGGATGCAGGGCTCCGGCGATCTCCTGCGATGTGCGAGGCAGGCGCAAGAGCTTCCGGGCGGCGGGTGATGGGGACGCCAGCGAGGCGAGGAGGAGCGGGATGGGGCAATGGTGCGGTGGAGACGGCGGCGGGGCAGAGCGTGCGAGCGAGAGGCGATCGCTCCGGATCGGGAGCTGCGGGGCGGTGGTGTGGTCGGGCCTCGCGCCTAGATCGGGACCTGGCGGGCTGGCTACGGGCCGCCTCGGGCCTAGCGCGGTGGGAGGGATGGAGGCGATGTGTGGCACGCGTGAAGAGGCTGAGGCCGCTGGCGGGGCGAGGTGGCACGTCGTGATTGGTTGCCGACGGCAGCGCCAAGTGGCGGGCTGCGGCTGGCGGCGCACGGAATGCGAGGAGGAGGGGTTGGCTACGGCTGGAGGAAGGGGAGGCTAGGTTTAGCTAGGGAATTCCCAAACTGACATGGGGGACAGGTTTAAATAGGCAGGGGCGTCTAGGGTTAGGTGATTTTTGAGCAGATTGGACCCTCGGATCTAGATCCGATGGCTCCGGCGAGAGGGATAGTTTAGGTGGGCTAGTGGGCTGTGTAGAGAGGCCTTGGCTGAGATGAGAGGAGAGAAAGAGAGGCCCGGTGGGGTTTTCGAAGACCGAAAACGTCCGACGTTTTATCCGGTGGTAGTGTCGCTATAGTTTGACGGTTGGGCTATCAAACGAGCTCCGAATGCGACGAAATTTGACAGGCGGTCTACCAACACTATAATAAGATCGCACGCCAAGTTTCAACCCATCCCGAGAACATTCTCCGGCCACTTATAAAATAAATATTCGGAGGTGCCGCGGGCGCGTGCGAGTGTGTCTGGGCTCAGAACGGACAACGGAGAGGACTGGCAACTACCGACGGATGCAGGTTTTTGAAAACATGCAGATGACATACACATGATGAGATGGAAAAATGCAACACGCAAGCAGATGACATGGCAACGGCAGCAAATAACTGGAAGACACCTGGCGCATCAGTCTCGGGGTGTCACACACCCCCAAGGTGCAAGTATGAAGATCGGTATTGGCAAAGTGAGAATTTTAATGCAACATGTTCATGTCCTTATTTTGGACCGCCAATGTCAATGTCGTGGATGTCTCCCTATGTTCATGTAGATCCATATCCATCATGGGACAGGTATGATACAAGGGAACATTCTCCATCTTATTGTAGGCCATCTCGCCAATATTATGCAGCTCCAAAAATATCAATATTTGATGAACAATCACATATCAAAGACCGTTCAATCATAAGGAATCGGTATGGAGCTCAAGGAACAAAAAAGAAGTGGTCAAACAAGTTTATCGTGATAAAAAAGATGGTCGTAAGAGTGCTACTTCAGATTCGATGTCAAATGAGAAAGAGCCAATTAAAGTATTGACATTGGCTATTAAAGGCAATGGGGCAAGTCAATCAAGTGCCAAATCTGAAGAGAAGAAGTTGAGAGTGCACAAGGTAAAACAAAAATTGCCATTGCTTCAAACAAAATCACAGCTGGGGTGCCCACTCGGCTTATCATATTGGAAAAAGAAGAAGTCACAAAAACTTAGTGCACAAGAACTTGAAGAAAGGAACATGGCATGGGTTCCCAAAGGAAGTACTCAAAATAAGAATTATGTGCAATCTTCCATTACAAGAAGTGCAGCAAAGGTGAAGAAGGAAAAAAGTGAAAACTGTGAAGAACCAAGCCGAAGGTTTCAACATCTTCGGTCCACAAATTATCATTCTTCAACTATGGCATTAGTGCATATGCCATGGAATTCTTCATCAGGTATGATCAGTTATCCTCAATGGTCTTATTTTAATCCATGGATGCAATATAATTTCTTACATCATGAAAGGATATTACCAAATCATCGTACTTTCGATTAGCTTCACTTTTTTTGCTAATTTAAATGGCCGATACACAACTATCGCCCTAGAAATAAAATTGGCAGATATATACATATTGTCATAAGCACATATAAATGTACGATGGAGTGTTGACATCATGCTTAGAACAAACTCCGTGCAAGTTATTTTTCGACACACAAGTTTTGCCAAAAAACAGGAGGGCATGTGTTGACACCCAATTTTGGCATGGTCAAGAACTTAATGAAGATGACCTCAAATGGAGAAGTGGTTTACCTGGAAAAGTTCCATATTGTCGACATGAACATCTTTGAAGTTTGGGCCATCGCTATCCGGTCTCATCTCGAGGGCTGAAACTATACTCAAAGTACTTAGATTTTGTATTCCGAGTATTATTCGGCCAATTAAGCCTCCAAGATGGCCTCATATGAACAACCTTTCCACACGAATTGTCTTCGTCTCGCCGCAATGGTCGATTTTGATATAAAACGTCCCAATCTGAGTTTGTATGCACAAGTTAGAGCCATCAGAATGCAGCCCTGTCACGAGCCAGAAGTGGAGCGCCCCATCAGCCACGTGTCTGATGGGTAGCGTGAATAATAGTTTGTTTTGCGCGAGCGATTTGACCGTCAAGATGACCTCTGATCAAAATACGTTAACCATGAAAGTTATTCGTCTCATCAAAATGGTCAAGATTGCTTTTGGGCTCATTCCCATCTGACATTGTTTACAAGCTCAAAAAAGATCTGCAAGGTGCAGCCAGTTTTAGACCGAACAGTTTTGGAAAGTTCGGACAAAACCAATCCGAATTTTACTAGGGTTTTGGATATGAATCCAAAAAAAAATTCTTGCACGTGAAGTCCAACCGCCTCTTATATACCTAAGGGGTGATGGCCGATTGAACAACACACAATCGATCAATTCATCTACCACTTTTACCTTTACTTTTATCCCTCTCTTGTTCTTCTTCTTCCTCGTTCTTCGTTCGTTCTTCTTGTTGCAGGATGGCGAACCTCGAGGCCCTAGGGGAAATCAGGTCGACTTAGGGCAGCCCATAGTTGCTGCGCGCCCTGACGGGGTCCCTCCCAGGCGTGTGGGGTTTCGGGTACTCAAAAGGGCCCGCAGGACTGCTTGCGTACCGCGCTTTCGGACGGGTCTCCTTCGACGTGAGCTGTAGTGCAACACCTTCGGCGTCAAGGGTACACGGTGACATGATTATCTATGAACACTGTCCTTGCAATGCGTGAAGGAGAGATGCTTTTCAACATATGCTAGAACAGGAATGCGTTTGGTTAGAGCATCTACAACCACCGAATATGTCAAAAATGACCGAGCACGTCTGAAATTTCACTTGTTGCATCCGGATATCTCATAATATATTCTTAAATCCATACAAAAACATTCAAATGAAATAACCTACATACTACGTCGATCACCTAGCTACTCATCGTTGGAGATGTCAACGATCTCCGTGCCCGCACTAGTAGAAAATAGAGCTTTGGTTGAGGCCAGGATAAGGGCATTAGTCCCGATTCACTCACGAACGGGGACCAAAGGGTGCATCAGTCCAGGTTCGTGAGGCCAGGGCGCCGACCGGGCCTCAGAGGCCATTGGTCCCGGTTCGTCTGATCCCTTCGGTCCCGGTTCCAAACACGAACCGGGACCAATGGGCCTCGCTCCTGTCCGCTCCTGGCCAGCACATTTAGTCCCGGTTTGTGTCTGGAACTGGAACTAAAGGTCAGTCTTCTGTCTCGGTTCTAGCCACCAACCGGGACTAATGATAGGCCTATATATACCCTCGCCTCTGCCCGGTCACCGCTCTGTTTTTTTGGCCGGCCGACATGTGTAGGTGTGTGTTGCTCTAGCTGTCACCTCCTATGCACATGAGGTGTTCGATGAAATGCCTGAGCCACACTTAAGCTTTCTCCTCTTCAAGCTCGACCTCCGAGCTCTATTTTCCTCAAGATTTGTCTAGGTTTGGTGTTCCGTCCTGTCCCGTCCCCGTCCTCACCGTCGTAGATCGCCCGCGCCGATCTCGTCGCCGACACCTCCGTTGTGAGCCTCTTGTACTTATCTTCTTTCTAAAAGAAAAAATTCTTACTTGTATGATTTAGAAAGATACTTATATAATTTTCTTACTTCTATTATTGTTTGTTATTATATATTGCCATGGTTTTGGTATCCGCCCCCGTCGGCCCTCTCCTGTCTATGATTCGGATGTGGTATATTATCTTGTATAACTATTTGTTTCATTTAGTATTTCTGACAATTATGCCAAGCAACGTGACATAGATGTTTTTATCTCGGAGGTATGTGAACCGGAAATTCCAACCGACCCTCTTGTGATGAGGTTAAATTTAGTTGAAAAATAAAACATTTACTCGAAGAAAAAATTGAAAAGAACTGAGGAGGAGAAGACGGAATTGGAGTTCCATGTTGCAGATGTCGTCGATGATCACAAGATCAAGATGGATGGAATGGCTTGAAGAATAGAAAGATTATAAAATATGCCATTCATACTGAGCTTGGTATCATTATGCCGATGGATCAATTGTGACCTTAGTTGCCATTATGATCGCATTTGTTGTTGCATTGAAATGTTTTACATAGTTTCAATGTATGTTATAATTAGATGCTCCAGAGAGTTGTATGTTGTTCAATGAGAACTATGTATGAACTTTACGTATTTATTTATCCAGTAATATCATTTGATCACTACTGTACTTTGTTTTTAATGTGATGATGAACTTCTATTACTTTGGTCACTTCTCTATTCATGATGTTCTGTAATGGTTTTTGACACACTTAATTATATAAAATGCACAAAGTTATTCTTTAGAATAACACCTTAAGATGCAAATCAACCAATGCCCTAATATCACCTAGATATCCCAATCTCACCGCAAATATCTGTGGGTTTGATTATACGATAAGCATCACACAATTTCAGATTCATCTATTTGATTTCCAAGGAGTGCCCCAAAATATCAATCAGAAAGTCATGATGAGAACATGTGCCAACCCCTATTATATGCCCTAAAGTAACGGAACCCGCAAGTTGATCACAATAATATACATCAAGTAAGTCAATCGGATATCCCAATGTCACTACAGATATCCTCATGCAAAACACATATTATGTGCTCTCAAATCCTTACAGACTCAGCCCGATAAAAAAACTTCAAAGGGAAAACTCAATTCTCAACAAGATAGAGCGGGGGAAAACTCCATATGATTCATCTATGCCAGCAAAGCCCGCGTTACATCAAGATCGTTCCATCTCAAGAACACGAGAGAGAAAGAGATACAACACATAGCTACTGGTACATACCCTTAGCCTCGAGGGTGGACTACTCCCTCCTCATCATGGTGGCCGCCGGGATGATGAAGATGGCCTTCGGTGATGATTTCCCCCTCCGGCGGAGTGCCGAAAAGGGCTCTAGATTGTATCTCGTGGATACAGAAGCCTTGCAGCGGCGGAACTTCTGATCTAGGGTAACCCCCAAGGGTTTCGGAATATTTGGTGATTTATAGGACAAAGAGGGGGTGTCGAAGGACATCGAGGTGGGCACGACCCACCTGGGCGTGCCTGGGCCCCCAAGCGCGCCCTGGTGGGTTTTGCCCCCTCGGTTCACCCCTCAGGTGCTGCTCTGGCCCACTGGTGGTCTTCTGGTCCATCAAAATCCAGAAATAGTTTCGCGATGTTTGGACTCCGTTTGGTATTGATTTCCTGCGATGTAAAAAACAAGCAAAAAACAGCAACTGGCACTGGGCACTAGGTCAATAGGTTAGTCCCAAAAAATGATACAAAGTTGCTATAAAATGATTGTAAAACATCCAAGAATGATAATATAACAGCATGAGTACTTTATAAATTATAGATACATTGTAGACGTATTAGCATCCCCAAGCTTAATTTCTACTCGTCCTCGCGTAGGTAAATGATAAAAGAAATAATTTATGAAGTGTGAATGCTAGGAAAGTGGAAAAGTTTGATCAATGAAAATTTCGATCACTTTTCCTAGCATCATAACATCAACTCTTTCTTATTAAAAACTCATCAGGACAGAGTAGCAACCAATTCACATGTTAAGGTTCAAACAATGAATTCTCTTGAAACTCAACAACCTATGTTCTCAGTCACCAAGCAATTGTAATTCAACTTATTCAACAGAGTTTAAGTAAGGGCTCCACATACTCAACCATCATATAGTTTTCTATGATTGCTAACACTCACTGCATACACATGAGCAAAACGTTTCAACCGGACACATAGAAAGATAGGGGCTCATAGTATTGCCTCCCAACGTATTCACCTCAAGGGTGTTATCAACAATAATAACTCATGCTATCCAGATTCAACTAGACATATGTGCCTAGATCTTTTCTCACCACATGATGCTTGCCAAAGGAGAAAAATAAAAAGGAATAGAGAGAAAAAAGTTTGACTCTTGCATAAAAGTAAAAACATAAAAGTAAAGATAGGCCCTTCATAGAGGGAAGCAGAGGTTGCAATGCATTTATTTATTTGTATGATCAATCCCTTAGTGCAAAAGAACGTCACGTTATATTACCCCTCATGATAGTAACCTTTATTATGCAGTATGTTGCTTTTATTCTTTGCCATCACAAGTTCGTACAACGCTCAATTTTCTCTTACACTAAATGATCTTACACTTTTAGAAGCAATTTTTATTGCCTTATTACACCGATTACGACTTACTTGAAGAACCTTATTCAATCATTAGGTAGGTATGGTGAACTCTTGAAAATAAGACTTGGGTTTAAGGGTTTTTGGATGCACAAGTAGTATCTATACTTGGTGCGGAATTTTTGGCTAGCAAAGATGGGGGGCAAGCACCACATGCTGAAGGATCTATGACAATATAACTTCTATGTGAATATGAGCAAACATAAATCATTACGTTGTCTTCCTTTTCCAACGTCAAAAGTTTTGGCATATAATTTTTGATGGGGGGTCACAATCACAAAAGATTTCCAAGATAGTGTATTTGCATGTGAAAGTTCTCTTCCTTCTACTAATCATCCATGAATTGCTTGTATGACCAATTTTGTGATTGTCAAGCTTCAAAAGATTTTACTTTCTAAACCCAATGTGAAGCTACCACTCGGCATGATATGAACATATAATTTCAACTTCATTGTGTTCAATTTATTCAACAATTTACTCATAGGATATAAGTGAAGCACGAGAGCAAATGAAAAGTTACTCCAAAAAGATATAAGCGAAGATCATGCAAGTAGTTAAGTAAATGGATAGCTATATGAGGACTCTATCTGACTTAAACTTTCAGATCTAAGCATTTTATTCAAACCACTACTACAGGATGCTACTAACGCGACACTACGATCAAAGACCCTTCGACGAAACTATGTGCGATGCAATAATCGTAAACTATGGTGTAAAAAAACTGTCAAAAAGGTGCAAAATGTTTGCGATGACGGATGCATCAAACACGGTTCAGACTTTGGTTGCGTGGGCGATGATGGGCATATGGTTCAGTTCAATTAACTATTTGCGATGAGGAGGAACAAAAGAAACGAGCTGCCAGATGAAGGTGTGTGAGATGTATAGCATGCGGTTCACTCAGATGAACTTTTTGTGTTGAGACAAGAGAACAAAAACGGTTCAACATAAGAAGATGTGTGTGATACGCGGCAAACAGGAATGTAATCAAAATTGTGTGCGAAGACCGATAATAACACAGACGATTGATGCTAGTAAGACGTGTGTGTTGTGCGATGGGATTGCATACAGAACAACATATAT
>LR738709.1:292043111-292118129 GCA_902687465.1 Secale cereale
TATATAGCGGGTCTATTCTCATAACACCCCTTAAGACCTTATTCTCATAACAATGGCCTTATTCTGCTAACACCTGAGATCCATGTCGTCCACTGTACCGCACCGCCCAGGAACTCGAAAAAACTGCCCAACCCCAATTAACCCACTTTCTTCCCGAGGCAAACCCCATCTTCACGGCCAAACCCCGGTCGCCTCACCATCTCCCGTGTCGTCCTTCCCAGATCCGGTCACCTCCTTGCGATCCCCGCCGGCCAGGACACTCCACCGCCCCAGCATCTGCAGAGCGGTGCCTTCATCTACCAGCCATGGTGGCCTCACCGCCCCGTCGGCATGCGGATCCAGCACCGCCCGCGACCGTCCCACCTCGATCTGCCGCCATGCCCTCCCCATCTTCTACGTCGAGGTGAACCCCACTTCCCACCATACCTTCATCCGGTGCCCGGCGGCCTCCACAGCCCCGGCACCGGCCCCGCCCCATCCACGGCCTTAGCCCGGCCCCGCCCCACGACGCCGTCCGGCGCCTCCGCCTCCGACCAAGTCCGATGGAACTTCTGCGGCGACATCCTCCTCCAACATCCCTCCGCCGCCACTACTAGATAGCCATGCAGCCCCCACCTTCATCCAGGCCCTGGTCAACTCCTCCCCGAGCCGCCCCTACCTCCCTCCCTTCCCCAGCAATCTCCCTCTGCTGCCCCCACCTTCATCCCGGGACTGGCCAACTCCTCCCCCAGCCATCCCCACCTCCCTCCCAGCCCTGGCCATCCCACTGCCACCCCAGCCATGGATCTGTACCGTCGTGCAGGTGCAGCTCACGGGCGCATGGTGTGCAGCTCGCTGGACCGATCTGGAGGTTCCCATGGGCCTCCTCTCCCCACTGCATCGCCTTTCCCCGCGGCCTCCAGCAAGCATGGCGAGTGGAGCATCAGGAGGCGCATAGTGCTCTTCTGCACTTCATTAATTTTGTGCTTTTCTGAACAGAAAAAAAATACAAATGAAGGCCGATGTGGTTATTTTTGTAGGAAAGGTGAAGTGATGCAGTTCGGCTGGATGGCCCATTCCTCAATTTTGTTGTTGTTGAAACCTGCACTTCATTAGTTCATTGTAAAAACTGGTATGCAGAGCATCGAGACCATCTGCCTCCTCCTCGCCTACAAGCTCAGGTACCCCGACGCCTTCTTCCTCCTCCGCGGCAACCACGAGTGCGCCGCCGTCAACAAGCAGTACGGCTTCTACTCCGAGTGCGCCTCCTGCGCCCGCCGCGTAGCCAGGCTCTGGGAGGACGTCAACGCCGTCTTCGCCTGCCTCCCGCTGGCGGCGCTCGTCGGCCGCGAGGGTAGGAGCAAGAACGGCAAGAACAAGAAGAAGATCATGTGCGTGCACGGCGGCCTCTCGCCGGAGCTCGAGAGCCCGGACCAGATCCGCCAGATCAAGCGCCCGCTGGCCATATAAAAACCATTGCGGTTCACTTGGTGATCCAAAAACAAAAACACATCGAAAAAGCAGCTCACTTCTCAACACTTCTCAAAGTAAAAACGAATTTTGTGGTGTCTATGAAAGGTGCCTGGTTCATTTTGTGGTGGTTTGTTAGGTAAGTGAACGTGCAGTGCACTTGGGTAAAAAAGAAGTCTGCTACGAAGGACTCCTCGGTATAGTTCATTTTGAACAAAAATGCATTTTAAAACAAGTAAAAATGCAGTGCACTTTCGTCTAAAAAAAGTCCATTGCAAAGGACTCTTTGAAGCTCACTTTGTTTCTCTCCACGAAGTTGGCCATAAAAAAACCATTGCAGTTCACTTGGTGATCCAAAAATAAAAACACATCGGAAAAGCAGCTCACTTCTCAACACTTCTCAAACACGCGTAAAAAAATAATTAGTACGAAAAAAGACAACAGCAAATCATGAGGTTCACTTTTGGTAGTGTTCCGCTTCACTTTCGGGAATGTTGCGGTCCACTTTCCTTCGAAAAAAAAGTTGGAAAAAAAGACAACAAAACTCCTCTGAGAAAAATCTACGCCCAACAAAATAAATCATGAGGTTCATTTGACTGTCTGATGCAGTGCGTTCTTCAGTTTGAAGCAGTGCGCTTTTCTGTCCGTTGCAGTGCACACGTCGATTTTGTTGTCGCGAAAAACAGAGTTTCCGCGTTTTTGTAATTTTGAAACTGCTCTTAAACCGTAATGAACTAGAGGGCGTGTTCTACATGAAAAAGTAGCGTCTCGACGATATCTTTCCAACGGTGTATCATTTGGATCATTCCGATCAACGTTTTGTAAAAATTTCACGAAAAAACGGCCGCTGCCGTTCGTAGTCAGCCGCACGATTTTCAAATTTAACTAAAAACCGTAAGGAATCCCAAAAACATTTCAACATATGAAAGTTGCGCCTCGTTCGTAGCTTACCAACGGTATATTACACGCCTTGTTCGACAAACGGTTAGAAAACTGGAGTGAAAACAGTACCGAAAATTTGAAAAAAATCGAAAAACACAATTCCGCGATTTAGTAAATTCAAAACTGCTCTTAAACCGTAGCGAATTAGAAAAAATAATAGATATGAAAAAGATGCGCGGTGACGATACCTTTTCCAACGTTGTATCATATGTTTCATTCCGACGAGCGGTTTAGAAAAAAAGCCAAAAAATGCTCGCTGCCATTCGTTATGAGCCGCACGATTTTCGAAACTGCTCTTAAACTATGATGAATTTTGAAAAGTGTTCAACATGGAGAAGTTGCGTCTACTCTATAGCTTTTCAACGGTATATTACACGCATAATTCTGATAAACGGTTAAAAAACGAGAGCAAAAAAGGTACCGAAAAAACAACACGTACAATTTTTTCAAACATGAAGTTCGCTGGTCTCTGTGGTGCGGTGCGTATAGCTTTCCAATGCAGTATTGCAATGCAGTTCGGAAGTGTTATGAGAATATTATTCTCATAATGTTATGAGAATAGACCGGATATATATATATATATATACATATATATATATATATATATATATATATATATATATATATATATATATATATATATATATATATATATATATATAGAGAGAGAGAGAGAGAGAGAGAGAGAGAGAGAGAGAGAGAGAGAGACTTATAAGGACATGGTTGCATAATCAAATTAAACATACACTTACATAGGTGGCTACTACAACCCTGGCATTTGCACACTCCAAAGTAAACTATTACATGCATAATTACATAGGTGGTTACTACACACATGACATTTTCACACACCAATAAAGTAAACTATATATTACATGCATGATTAACTAGCATAAATGATCATCTCATCATTAACTACTTCTTGTGACGCTTGCTCAGCTTGTGACTCGAACTGGGCTCGTCGATTTGGGTAACAAGGCACTTCCTCATGTCAACGATCCGCATGTGCATCTTGTAGCATGTGTACACGTTCTTGGCCATGAATCTGAGGTGAGGTTCATCCATTTGCCGCATCTAGGCCCTGTGCCAGGATACGGGACTTGTTCTCTGGGCATCTTTTCGTAGTAGGGGTCGATGATGGCTGACGCGAGTTCAACCAGGGAGTCCTTCTTCGTGCTGCCCATGACCCTGTAGCGCTCACGGATTTCAACAAGGTTCTGGTAGGCCAAGCCCGTAACCCTGAGCGCTTTTACATCATCGGTGGTTTCCACCGTGTCGAACTTGTAGTCGATGCTGTTGACAAACCTGTTGAAACGGTCGCAAGGCTTTGTGGGCATGTAGTAGTGGTAGATGAGGACATGATGGTGCACGCACAATTGGGCGACGGCAACCTTCTAATCCATGTCGGGACGATCGACGGTGTACTTGAGGTCAATGCCGACCACCTTGTACTTGTCTCAAGCAAGCAACTGCTCAACGCTGTTGATGTAGTCGTCCACCACAGCCGGGTTGATGGTGTACACCACCGAGAGATCTGTCTCCCTCGCGTGGGTCTCCACTTTATGCTCGCCGAACTCCATTGAAGCGTTGCTAGACATCCCCTCTCTATGTGTCGTCATGGGTGTGCTTGTTGTATTGTGGGGCGTGATCGAAAGGTTGAAGAGACTAAGGTTATAATGGCTGCAGGAATTAAAGCGGAAGCCGGACCGCACGCATATGGGCCCCCGATGTGATCATGCGCATGCCCAACCACTGGCAGAGCGCGCACAAAGGAATGTGAGCATAGCGCTCCTCGATCGCCTCAACGGCGAGCAACCATATATATATATGCATATAGCAGTTGAACACGCAAGGAAAAGCTTTCCACAAGCCGAGCGCGCCAACGGACTGTGCGAGCGATGTGCATTCATATTTTATTAGTTAAATCTTACTTATAAACCAGGACGGGGGTATAGTAGGTAATTAAATCGCAAATGTTTTTTGTACTAACCGTATGTGTACGTGCCCTTTCGTCCTCCTCTCGCACGTCTTGTCACCCCGCTGCCATAGACGACTTACAACGCAAACTTGCGCAGCGCGCGGGGGCATTCTTTTGGGAAAATGGTGGCGCCAATGAATCCTCGGTGAGCCCGTTCCTGCGCAACTTCGCAGGTTCCCGCGCAAGCTTCCCGCCCGACTCAGTGAAATCCTCCAAAATCCCAATGCTTACCGACCTGCTATACAAACCCTCACGGCCGGCGAGTCCTGCGTCGCATTTTCCCCTCCCTCCCTGTAGCTTATCTTGTCTGCTTCTCCCACAATCGCCAATGGCACCGGTCCGTCGTCGTCGCTCAGCCACTCCGCTATCATCAGAGGACAGCTCCAGCTGGGAGGCTACACCGCGGTGGCGGCGCAGTCCCCGGCGTAGTGTAGTGCGCGTAGCGTCCCTGTTGGGTGTGCACAGAACACCCACCACACGCTATGCCACCGTTGCCCGTCGACAGCTGTCGCAGGCCGCCGTTGTCGCCACACCACCGTCGAAAGCCAGGGCCATCGCCCGCTCCGCCGTCACAGCCTGAAGGCGGGAGGTGGCCGTCGTGGCCGCCACCTCACTACCGGCCATCACCCGCTCTGCCACCGTGGCCCGTAGGCGGGAGGTCGTCGTCGTGGCCGCCACCACATCGTCAGTCGTTGTGGCCGCCAGCCCACCGTCGACCGTCGAGATCATCACCCGCTCCACCACCGCCGTCCAAAGGAGGGAGGCGGAGGTGGAGGCCCGCACATGCGTCAGCGACCTTGCGCGCTACATCGAGTTCCTGCGGGTGGAGGAGGAGTGCCTCGTCGAGCACGCAAGGAGCCTTACCGCAGCCGTGGCTGCATCACACGCCGACGCAGAGGTGAGGAATCAGGAGATCTACGAGCAGTACGACCCCTTCAAGAGGGGTCGTCTGGAGCGGCAATGGGCATTCGAGCTGGCGAGCGTCGTTGAACATGCAGCACTAGTAGGCACCGTATTGCAGTTGTCCAGCTCGTCGATAGGCTCCTCCTCCTCCTCTGCCTCTTACTGAGCACGCTCGCAGAGGAGAGGCTTCCGGAAGTAGCACAAAGCCCCTCCGTAGTAGTAGTAGTATTTATGGGCTATTTTGTTAAGTTCATCTGACTATAGATGTGGTGGAACTGTACAACATAGTTAAAATTAGCTAGTATATATAGTTGAACTAGCTATTTCAGTACGTGGTTGGCAACAATTGGGGAAAAGTTTGGTCGGTTCAGCTGTCGAGTTGAACTGTTTGTATAAATTAAGAACGACTGCTTAATCTATCAATGAAATCTATGCTTAATTGCTGAATTTTAGTTGCAAGAATTAGGTAGTGCTAGTGATTTTTAGCTGCATATTTTGACAAATCGCAGTGTTACAAGGATTGACAAATGGCAATGTTACTAGATCAACAAATGTCAATCTTTCCAGTTTGACAAATGGCAACATACCCAATATGAAAGATGCAAATCTTATCGAATTGTTTGTACGTGTTTGCCCATGGGTCATCCAAAACGATCGTTTGCGTTGAAGGGATGCACAAATCCTGCGCTGTGAAATTTTCCTCGGCTTAAGGGGGAAGATCTTACCTCTCACTTTGCATACGGGTGTTCTACCTAAAATGTTTGAGATCAAGAGCTGCAGAAATCCTGCTGGGCACATTTTCTCTAGGCTTCCTGGGGAAGCTGTCGGTTTGCATACGGTTGTTCTAACTAAAACGTTTGCGATCAAGAGCTGCACAAACCCTGCATTGGAGTACAGTCACACACCTCCCGTTTAGTCAAGCACTCAAGCACCTGTCCGGACGCGCAGCACCTCCTAGCCATCAAAAGAGTGAGGCGTGGCGTCACGTGAATGGTTAACAGAACGCATACGATTTAAATTATATGAAACATTTGAGATGTTACAGTGGCAACTATTTGTTTCAAAATGCCTTTGTTGGTTGTTCTTCGAGTGCGCCTTCTCACAAAATGGACACGAAAAATACCACATCATGCCAGCTGCCATTCTATGATAACATGCCAAGTTTCATGAATTTTAGACAAGTTTTGGATTTACTAGAATTTAAAAACAAAGTATCTCAAAGTTTTGCCGGCAATCAACAGTGCCCTGGTGTTTGAAATCATTCTCATTTCTTGCATGGGACCTAAGCATGCACCGAAGGACACATATTTGATTTTTTAACCAATTTATATGAACCGGAGCATGTGCATGTAGTTCAAATTTGAATTATGCACATAAAATGCCTAGAAAACCCAGTTAATGTATAAAAATGTCCAAACAAACCGCGAAAAATCCAGAATTAAACACAACGCTCCTGTTGTTCTATGTTGACACTAGAATTTTTTTGAAAACAATAAGAGGCAACGGATATCGTTTTGTCCCCAAAGGTGGCACGTTCCCTACCGAAACCATCACGCTTGTTGTGAGAAGCTCTGATTTGTGAGAAGCTTATAGCCAAACCTGCCCCAAAAGGGACAAAAAAATTGCCATGACATGTTGATGCCGCTCCATGATAGCATGCCAAGTTTCATGAATTTCAAACGAGTTTTGGATTTACTAGAATTTAAAAACTAGGTATCTCAATGTTTCCGACCGAGTGACGATGGCAGGTGTTTAAAATTCATTCTCATTTCTTGCATGGGACCTAAGCATGCATCGGAGGACACAGATTTGTTTTTTCAACCCATTTATATGCACTGGAGCATGTGCATGTAGTTCAAATTTGAATTATGCACATAAAATGCCTAGAAAACTCAGGTAATATATAAAAATGTCCAAACGAACCTCGAAAAAAAAATCCAAAATTATACACAACACTCCTATTGTTCTATATATGTTGACACTAGAAAAAATTACAAAGCAATAAGAGGCAACGGATATCGTTTCGTCCCCAAAGGTGGCACGTTCCCTACTGAAACCATCACGCTTTGAATCTTATACCCAAACCTGCCCCAAATGGGACAAAAAAAATACCACGACATGTTGATGCCTCTCCATGATAGCATGCCATGTTTCATGAATTTGAGACGAGTTTTGGATTTACTAGAATTTAAAAACCAGAAATCTCAATGTTTCCGGCCGAGTGACGGTGGCAAGGTGTTTGAAATTCATTCCCATTTCTTGCATGTGACCTAAGCATGGATCAAAGGACACAGATTTGATTTTTCAACCCGTTTATATACACTAAAGCATGTGCATGTAGTTCAAATCTGAATTTTGCACATAAAATGCTAAGAAAACCCAGTTAATGTATAAAAATGTCCAAACGAACCCCGAAAAAAAATCCAAAATTAGACACAACACTCCTGTTGTTCTATGTTGACACTAGAAATTTTTTGAAAGCAATAAGAGGCAACTGATATCATTTCGTCCCCAAAGGTGGCATGTTCCCTACCGAAACCATCACGCCTATTGTGAGAAGCTCTGGTTTGTGAGAAGCTTATACCCAAACCTGCCCCAAATGGGACAAAAAATTTACCACGGCATGTTGATGCCGCTCCATGATAGCATGCCAAGTTCCATGAATTTTAGACGAGTTTTGGATTTACTAGAATTTAAAAACCAGGTATCTCAATGTTTGCGGCCGAGTGACGGTGGTAGGGAGTTTGGCATTCATTCTCATTTCTTGCATGGGACCTAAGCATGCAACCAAGGACACAACTTTGATTTTTCAACCCGTTTATATGCACTGGAGCATGTGCATGTAGTTCAAATTTGAATTATGCACCTGAAATTCCTACAAAACCAAGTTACTGTATAAAAACGTCCAAAGAACCCTGAATAATTCTATTTTTTTACAACGCTCCTATAGTTGCATGTTCACTGCAGATAAAAGTTCTAGCAATTCAAACACCATCCTTTGCAGCTGTGACCTCATTATGTAATTCAAATCAAGACGAAAAATCAAGTAGATCGCACACAGTTTATTACCACCAACCATGTGAGATCCAGCACAAAATATCTTGGAGCACCGTCGGAGTGTCAAGCACACTAGCCCGCTCCTCAAATATCATTTCACTGTTCAATCGTCGCCGGTGAAAGATGGGGACGTGGACCAAAAATTTTGACGTTCAAACTCATCACACATGGGTTAAGCTATCTTAATCGTTTGTGATGTTCACATATCGTACAAATTTCTGAATATGGGACCATGTCTGATGACACTTTGCGCACCAGTTTTTTCGCTGAAGCGATTCCAAATTTTCGGCTTCCACGGAAATATCTACCTCCCCGCCCCCTCCCCCTTACCAAAAGCCACATTTCCCCTATTTCCGCCTTCCTTTCCAAGTTGAAACCTTCACTCCTTGCTTGCAGCACCGCTTTCTCGTCGGCGACCCTCCTTCACAATGCTCGGCCTCGTCTATCCAGGCAGGTAATCCACACCCGACCCCCATCCTCCTCCTCCTTCCACATCCCACATGCCCCGACCGCCAGCACGAGCGTGACACCATCCACCCAAATCACCGACCCCTCCACCAAATGAGTGCCGCCCTAAGCCATGGTGCACGCAGTATAGCCAGGATCACAAGGAGCATTTGGCGGCGGAGAAGCAAATCGCAGCCGCACGCGCGGATGAGGTCGCGATGGCTACTATTCGTGCCGACCCCCAGATCTTGGAGGAGCACCTTGCCATTTGCTAGATACACCGATTAAGCATGCTTGGTTTACCCGTTGCGTGTGCTGCTCCTGCCTTTCCTTAACAAATTTTAGTGAATCGTGCTATCTAATTTTACCATGCAATCTGTTGCTCTAGTCTATATGTTCTATATGTCGTGCAGTGTGGTGCTCACTTATTAACTGTTTCGTTAATTAGTTGTCGTATTTAGTTAACTATTTGGTTCAATTCTACAAACGTGATGTTCAATTCTTCAGGCTGCATTTTTTTATTGTCTTCCATGTGAGAAATAAATCAAATTTATCTTTACAAAATACACGAGAAACGAATACAATTGCTCTATTTCCAAGTTGTCAAGCATGCTTGGTTTGGTTATACATTGTGCAATATGCTGCTCAGTTAACGTGATGTAGGGTGGAACCCTAAGATGCAGATCTTTCTCGAATAGGAGGGAAATCTCTCAAGAACAAGAAGAACACAAGGAGAAAAACAAGAACAAACACTCAAGAATAAGCCCAAATCACACATCCACTAGACTCACATACATACAAGATCCACAAAGGTACATAAACAACAAGGGGAACATGGATACATGATAGAGTTCATCCCAAATCCCAAAGGGAGATGAGGTCTTGGTGATCCTATGATGGGGATCCTTCCCTAGAAGGGGGCTTGATAATCCACAAGGATTCTTCCCCAAAGGGTTCATGATCCACAAAGGGAAGGAGCAAAGCTCACATATGTCCCACATATACTTTGCCTAGTCTAAATGGAAGAGGGAGAGGGATATATATAGGTAGGTGGAGTAAGGGACGAAGTGGAGGCCCAAAACAGCAGGTTTGGCGGCCATACTGTAGGGCCCGTGCGCACGGGGTAAGTTGGGACCATGCGCACGGGGGTTCCGTGGGCATGGTACAAGCCCGTGCGCACGGGGTGCTCCAGCGCCGGCTTCCTGTGCAGCCCGTGCGCACGGGGTCTTCGAGGCCCGTGGGCACGGGGTCGCCTGAGAGGTGCAGAGATGTTCTTCGTGCACTCCTTCTTCTTCCTTGTGGCCATGGGATCCTTCTCCTTGGTCTCTGGGATTCTCCCTCGCTGCTTGGTAGTTGTCGCCCTTTTACCTAATGATGCACACCATTCCGTGGTGAGGTAGCAACAAAGTCCAATGAATATTCATGTAAGTCTTGAAGAGGAACGGGTTCACCTTAAGTCCGGTAGGTCCACTTGGGGCTTGAGGTGCTATTAAGGTGGACATGGAGATAGCCGTAGGATATTCCGTATCATCTCCTCCCCCTTGGGAAAGATCCGTCGTTGGATCTAAACCGTATCTCCATGTACGCGGTATGAGTGTAGGTCTGTAGAGCCAATCTCCAATAAGTCCGAGCGCTCCTCAACTTGAAGATCCATAGGGTCCATCTTCCATGTCGGTACTCCGTCTAATAGATGTATCATGTAGACAAGAAGAAAGAGACAACAATGAAAGAATGATCCATCCAATATGCGTAATTGAGGATGGCTCAAAGGGAAAGAGTTCACCTTATGAATGTACTCGAAGATGTTGGTGTCACACATCATGTATGCCTTCGCATCACCAAGATAGCTCATTATCGTCTTGCCTTGTGAATCCTTCACAATGGAAGAACATGACAAACACTTGGAAAAACAAATGAGGTTAGCGGAAGTGCAAGACCTATCATTTGTGTGGTAAAATACCCAACAAGTGTATTCATCATGCTTATCGTAAGAAAGGACAAGGTAATGTGGCATGGTATCTAAGCATATGATGTGATAACAACCAAATGCATGAGGCTCAATCAAATAAGCATGCATCACAAGTAACATGTTCAAGTCTCCAAGATTAATAATCATAACATGGTTGCACTCAAGGTATGTGAACATGAGGGATGCAACAAATGCAGACAAGCGACAATGATCGATGTATATCATGTGAGAGGCATGAACAAATATGTCATCAACCCAAGAAATCAAGTAAGAGTGGAACATGGGTGATGCCACATAGCACTCAATCATAGTGATCTGGTCAAGCAAGCTAGTAGTGCGAAGATGCAACATACTAGAGATAATCATGGAAAGCGTGTCATGGGTGCAAATAATAGGCATGAATAATGCACATGGCATAGCACAAGCATGAAAGCAAGATATGAGAGACATAGGATCAATGTATTGGCGAGAGGCCATATGTAAATAGCATTGGAACATCATGACTCTCCCAACACAACAAGCATCACTAGCATGTGGTACAAAGGAATCATGGCAATAGCTACAAGTATCTCCACCAAGCATGCAAATACACATAGAAGTATCATAATGTTGAATCATGTGTAAAGGCAAGCAAGGGTCACAATCGCATGGCAAAGGCATAGCAAGGGGCATAACATGCAAAGTGAACACGATAAGATGGGCATAATGTAACAAGTGGTAAAGGGCCCAAAGTCATGTGAGAGACAAGTAAAAGGAAAGCGCATAGTCCTTGCGCAAAGAGAATGGTGGTAAGGGCAATCCGCGGGATCCCAAATCATCGTTGCTCTCAAGAGCTCGTTTTGTCAACTCATGGGATTGTGAGGTTGACAAGTATTGGTGAGTACCTACACAAAACAAAAACAAAGGAAAAAGTGTGAGTGCGTGGTATATGAACACATCATCCATCATGATGCACACATGCATGTGTTGGTTAGCACAAAATAGCCAATGCTCAAATAAATGAGATGCATGATAAAGAAACATGTCATCCATCATGAGAGGTTTGTTGTTATGTATAGCATAATGGAGACTCAAATTGTGTCATGCATCATGATAAATATCATTGTGATTCATGGAATGCATATGGTGCACACAATCATGACAATTATGCAAAGTATGGAATGCATCAAGATCTCCTAGTATGTATGAGGAAACTATGGGGGTCTCCTCATGAGCATCAATGGAAACATCACATGGAGAATATTGACAACATCCAAAACAAAGCATATGCGGTACTATGTGATCATGTCATGATATAGTGGATGAATTGTGCAAATCATGCAAAGGAAGCATGGCAATATCATGGCAAGAAAAACAAAAGCCAATGACCATGGGCTTGTCTTCTATGCCACAAGTGCAAATAGGATTTACTTTAATGGGGTATGCATAGTTACTATGTTGAGATTGAAATGATGCAATATGGGAGATCTCACTCATAGCATATGACAAGTTTAGAGGGTTGTCGAACATGATGTGACCAAAAGAATTTTCACAAGATATCCTATGGATCAAAGCATCACAACTAGGCAACTCAACATGCTCATCATCATATTCATCATAAATAGGTAAGTCAAGACATGAGGAAATTGCACTAGCATGAAGCATGGTAATAGGTGTGTCATCATCATGCAAGCAATCATTGGTGAAATAGTCCACTAGTGGGACAAGAGATGAACCAACACCTATGTTACCTTTGGAATTCCACTCGTGTGGTGTAGGTGAGGTGTCAAAGATTAAAGCTTGATCATCTTCCTCTTGATGGAACCATGTGGGGGTGCATCATCGTCCACCATGGCCATCGTCGTCTCCATTGGGGGTATGGACTCGTCGAAGATAGGCATGTCGTCATGTAGGAGACCTAGCACCAAATAAGCAAACACAATAGGAGTAGAGGGTAAGTCTTTAGGAAACATAGTGGCCTCATGTGCCATCTGAACTTCCTCACTCACTAAGTATTGTGGCTCACTCACTCCCTCTAGGATGCTCTCACTCGTATGGTCGGTGGAGTCACTCATGTCACTCATGTGGTGGTGGCTCTCCTCGCATAGGGTGTGTCGCATGCTCTCATGTATGGGGCTAGTGGTGGACACACTCATCCTCTCATAGGAAATGCACTCAATGTCACATATGGTGGAGTCACTCATGTGGTTGTGGCTCTCCTCACATGGTAGTTGGGTCATCTCATCATATATGGGTGTCAGAGAGGTGTAGGTGCAACTGTCTCCAAACTCAACTCCAATCGCCTCCTCATCCATAACGCCTCCAAAGATGAATGTCGTAAGAAGTGGCAAATCATCACTCGCCTTCGAGACCAAAGATAAGGTCTCATGTGCGGTGTCGTAGCTTGACTCGGAGTATGAGTCATATAGGGGCGTCGTCTTCATGTTGTTGAAGAGGTTCATGCTCGTTGCCTTGGTCAAAGGGGATGGCCCTTGCTCGACCATCTTGTTGCCATCTTGTGTGAGGCCCATATGATGTGGACCTCATAGCTCGTCTCCATGACCGAAGGGAATTTCCCATGCTCGGCCATCGTCCTTGAGGGGCTTCCGAAGATGGAAGTGTCGCCCTCGCTCGTAGGTGATCGCCTTGGACTTGATGATGTCGAAGTAGGCGTACTCGTGGGAAGTAGGCAAACATGCTGTATGTCCAAAGGCGAAGATGCCTTGAAGTCACTTGGCGAAGATGCCAAAGTCGTTGATGAAGCCGCAGCCTTGGGGTCGATGGTGTTGTTCTATAGAGCCCGTGCGCATGGGGGTGCAAGAGGCCGTGTGCACGGGGTGCAAGGGGCTATGGGCAAGGGGTCCCGTGTGCATGGGGGTCGAGGGCCCGTGTGCACGGGGGTGGCAGAAAAGCTAACTCTCGCCCCGAAGGTCATTCTTCATGGTCTTGTCCGTGGTCTTTGCGGTTGTCTCGAAGATGATGATGGTGTCACATGGTACTCGCATCGCATGGCCGCTCCAAAGGTGTGCGGCTTGAGCGTCTCCGCCTTGAAGATGACGAAGGGGAAGAAGACTTGTAGTTGGCCAACACATGCCAGATTCCCTCCATGTGTTCGTCCAACTTGTCATCGAGGTAGACCCATTTCCTTGCTTCGGTGTGTCGTATGTCGATGGCGACTCGCTTGATGCGGTTGAGGACTGAAGATGAAGTGCTTTTCCTATCCATCACAAGACTCGAGTAGAGGGTGAGTAGGAAATGAGATAAACAATACCAATATACCGTTTCCCCAAGTTGAGAGTGTATCCCGTGTCACTCAATGTGATATGAGAGAATAGTGGAATTGGTACCTGACTTGTTCACTCACACCTACAAATCAATGCTTATCGAGTGGCTTGGTTAGGACAAGTGGCACAAAAATTCAAGCAAATGTTAGTCCAAGATGTCGAAAATGTTGACGAAGATACACAAAATTGCAATGTAAAGCAAATAGATCAAAGCTATGGTGACACAAGAAACACACACACAGATAGATAGATGGGATCCACGTAACCAAGGAATGAGCACAAAATGTGTTGCCACGGAAAGAGCTCTTCTTGCACGGATTCTAGAGAGACACTAGCTCGATTGCTCAAATGGGCAAGATACGCATGTGCACCAACCTATGATAGTAAAAGTGACGTCTTCAATTCCAAGTATGCAATGTATGTATGCTCCAAGTGTATGTACTATGCAAAATGGCTCAATGCTATTTCTATTGCTTACAAGCTCTTTGGTATCTCCTCTTTTGCTTAAAAGCTTTTGCTCTTTTTTTCTAATATGCTTGATGCTCGAGCCAAGTAAGATATGAGACAAGTATGTAAGATATGCATGGGAGAGACTAATGGCACAATTATGATAGCAAGATGATTGCACGCTAAAACTAGCTATGCGGCGTAATCATATCACTAAGGTGCAATAGTAGCGTGGCCCGACAATTCTCAACTCGCTAGACTCGATAGGTAAGGTACGCAATAGGCTTGGGGCTATCAATGCAAAGCCAAGGAATATGTACAATGGTGTTGTCGAGGTTACCGTCCTTGGCGATGATGAGTGGCGGTGGTGTCGAAGACGAACCATTCCTAAGTAGCCGAAATACCTTAGGAAACGGAAAAACTGCAAACTCAAAATCTCAAACGGAAAATGTCAAATGGTGGTAGCGGACATGCGGTGGTGTTGTCGGAGATGGCAATGCGGAAGTGGTGGTGGTTTTTGATGAAGAAGCACTCGTCCCTAATTAGCCGAAACACCTTAGGAGACTCAAGTCACCACTCAAACAACCACAAATGCTATATGGATGCAAATGGTGTTAGGTTGCAAAAATCTATGGTGGTATGGTGGATAGTATGATGGATGGCCTAAACACATATGTCAAAATGGACAAAATTGTATGGAGTCAAATGGTGTGGAAACCTATCTAGGATGATGGGGGATGTCAATAGCTACTCAACGAGGTAAAAAACGCGAAAATCGGACTCCGGATGTGGAAGCTATGGGCGAAACAGTGAAGTGCTCGCGACTGTTGTAGGGCGGTCGTGCGCACGGGGTCTAGGGCCTGTGGACATGGGGTCCCATGCGCACGGTACACGTACCGAGGGCACAGGGTCACCTGGGACTTCGCGGGGGCCCGTGGGCATGGGGTGTGCGGAAATTTTCACGATTTTGGTCAGATTTGAAGGATTTTATGGTGGGGATTGTGTGGCGGGTGGGGGAAAGCTAGATTCACTTGCCAAACATCAAAATCGTGGATCAAACACAACAAATCTCACAAGAACTAACAAATTGCAAGACAAATTTTGAGGCTATGTTTTGTGGGGATTTTCGAAATTGGGCAAGAACACAACAAAATTAGGCTAGAAAACAAGGAGGGGGCTCCAATTTCATGAGAAACCATGGCTTTTGATACCATATGATGTAGGGTGGAGCCCTAAGATGGAGATCTTCCATGAATTGGAGGGAAATCCCTCAAGAACAAGAAGAACACAAGGAGAAGAACAAGAACAAACACTCAAGAACAAGCCCAAATCATACATCCACTAGACTCACATACACACAAGATCCACAAAGGTACATAAACAACAAGGGGGACATAGATACATGATAGAGTTCATCCCAAATCCCAAAGGGAGATGAGGTCTGGTGATCCTATGATGGGGATCCTTCCCTAGAAGGGGTCCTGATTATCCACAAGGATTCTTCCCTAAAGGGGTCTTCATCCACAAAGGGAAGGAGCAAAGCTCACATATGTCTCACATATACTTTGCCTAGTCTAAATGGAAGAGGGAGAGGTATATATATAGGTAGGTGGAGGAAGGGGATGAAGTGGAGGCCCAGAACAGCAGGTTTGGCCGGCCATCCTGTAGGGCCCGTGTGCACGGGGTAAGTTGGGCCCGTGTGCATGGGGGTCCCGTGGGCACGGTATAAGCCCGTGCGCATGGGGTGCTCCAGCGCCGGCTTCCTGTGCAGGACGTGCGCACGGGGTCTTCGAGGCCCGTGGCACGGGGTCGCCTGAGAGGTGCAGAGATGTTATTCGTGCACTCCTTCTTCTTTCTTGTGGCCTTGTGGTCCTTCTCTTTGGTCTCCGGGATGCTCCCTCACTGCTTGGTAGCTGTCGCCCTTGTACCTAATGATGCACACCGTTCCGTGGTGAGGTAGCAACAAAGTCCAATGAATATTCATGTAAGTCTTGAAGAGGAACGGGTTCACCTTAAGTCTGGTAGGTCCACTTGGGGCTTCAGGTGCTATGAAGGTGTACATGGAGATAGCCGTAGGATACTCCGTATCATAACATTTGGTTCATTTGTGTTGTGGTGTTTAGTTAACTATTTGGTTCAATTCTGCAATGCGATGTTCAATAGTTGTGGGTGCATCCTGTTATTATATACCATGTGAGAAGTAAATTGAATTTGGCTGTATTAAATACATGAGAAACAAATACAATTGCTATATTTCCAAGTTGTTAAGCATGCTTCGTTTGGTTAACTGTCTGATCTTCTATTAGGAGTATGTTATATTGTGCAATGCGGTGCTCAGTTAATATTTGGTTCATTTGTTGTGGTGTTTAGTTAACTGTTTGGTTAAATTCTAAAATGCAATGTTCAATTGTCGTGGGTAGAATTTTGTATTGTTGTGCATGTGAGGAATAAATCAAATTTGGCTGCACGTAATACATAAGAAATATATACAAGTGCTATATTTCCTAGATCTTAATCATGCTTGGCTTGGATAAATAGGTTTTCCATGGGGCTTGAATTAATCTGATGAATTTGCGATGTGCTTATTTTTCATCAACATATTGTACTGATAGCATGCGAACCCTTACTTAACCTGATGACTCACCACCTTATGTGTGTTGCAGGTAAACAATGGGAAGCACTGAGGTTTACAATCGAGGTTAGCACGTCCATGGTCCTTTGTGTAATAGCACATTATTATGCAATTGCAGGAACCATTCTAATATTTAGGTTTCTAACAATTTGGTCTTATGCATGTAGGTCCTGCTGTCAGAGGTTTTGACCCACTGTTCGACCCTTTTTGCATATGGGGAAATGAGTTGTCCATGAATATCAGTCAAGTCAAGAAACTCTGAAAGATTGTTAGGATAAATAAATTAACGACAAAAAACAACAAGATCTTTGTATGCACAATGAAGAAGACATTAGTTCACTATAGGATGGTACTAACTATTATACCTTGCCTTTTTTATTCCTTTGTCCCATTTCCAATATAGAGAAGATATTTATGCACATCCTTGTTTTCAGGCATTTTCAAAGTAGTTCACTGATGATTACCTCTCAAATCACATGTATGGTCAGGAGGCGACGAAGGTATTCATACAACACCCACGGTTCAACATTGAAGTGTTCCTGAAGAGGATGAAGGATGGACGGTCAATCATACACAGGCACTGGCCTAAAGTTGCAAAGACCTTCAACATCAATGAAGGCTCAATATTCGCCTTCTGCTTCAGCAGTTTTCCAGATGAGATACATATGTCTATGTACCGTCTATGTTGCTAATTTCAAAAGGTTATAGATGTTGATGTGAAACTTGGTGCTGGTGCAGTTGTGTAATGGGGTAGCTGAGTGCTGAAGCTATATGATGTTGTACTTTGATGTATTTCAATTATGAAAATGAAATATATTTTGTGCTTAATATGAAATGTCAATTAGATTAATAAATGGATTAATAATAATAGGATAATTAGCCTGCTAATTGGTTTTTTCTATTGCAAACGGTTATTGAGAAAACACGCGTGTGATGCATTCAATAACGGACACAGTTTCTTGGAATAAACCGTGTTGGGTCAATGAACAATCACACACGACATCCTCTTGAAAACGGTTTGCGTTAGGCCACCTGGCGCAAACGTTTACCACATAAAAACTGTGTGCGATGGGCAGCCTTTGCCATAGTTTCTTCTACACACCGTGTGTGATGCATTCAATAACGCAAACGATAAAATTCTTAATACCGTGTGCAATGGAAATGCTATCACAAACGATTTAACGGGGAAAATTGTGTGTGGTGTACATACGAACATAAACGTTTTCCTTGGAGCGACTGTGTGGGATGTATATACAAACAGAAACGTTTAGTGGGGACTGACTGTGTGGGATGTACTGACGACCGGAGATGATTTTGCCTGTATAATTGTATTTTTGAGCAATATTGTAGGTATAACCGTATTTGGTCGCTCGCCAGTTGCACACGACCTCATTTTGCCGAGCGTGTGTGCCAGGAGGGCATATCCCCGACGGTTTCTGGGTCGTGTGGAAAGGACCCCCTATCACCCACACTCACTAGGCGACAGTTCTAAATGCCTTTGCGGAAAGGGGTTAAAACTCGTTTGTATAGCACCTCATTGTACTAGTGAACAACAAACAAAACAAAATAAAATGACATTCCAAGCATATCACAACTCATGTGAAGAAGGAAAAACTTAGGCTCAACCGATACTAACGGATAATTATTGAAGAAGAAAGGTGGGATGGCTACCAGGGCATCCCCAAGCTTAGATGCTTGAGACTTCTTGGAATACTAACTTCGGATGCCTTGGGCATCCCCAAGCTTGAGAACTTGTGTCTCCTTAATTCCTCTCATATCACGGTTTCCTAAATCTCAAAAACTTCATCCACACAGAACTCAATAAGAACTCATGAGATAAGTTAGTATGAATCAATGCAAAACCTTATCATTCTCTACTGTAGAAAATCACTAAGGTTATTATTTAACATTGCATACTAAGTGCCTCTTCATATTAAATACCCCAACCTCAAATAGAGTCATTAAACATGCAAACATAAGCAAACAATGCAAACATAACAACAATCTGTTTAAACACGACAATTTGTAAAGAATGCAAGAGGACCCATACTTTCGTAACTCCAAAAAATTATGAAATTCTACCATGATGTAGAAAATTTATCATAGCTTGCTGTGCAAAAAGTTCCGAAATTTTATCACATTCTGACTTTTCTGTGGAATTTTTGCAACAACGACAAACTTTCTATTTCCGAACAGCAACATATAGACTTGCAAAATAAGCATGGTAAAGGCTATACTTGACATTTTTATTGAACTAAAAGATGCAAAATATTGTTATAAGTAACAGCAAGCAAATACAAACAAAATAAAAATGACGCTCCAAGCAAAACTCATATCATGTGACGAATATAAGTATAGCTCCAAATGAGGTTATCGATAATGTTGAAGACGAAAGAGGGGATGCCTTGCGGGGCATCCCCAAGCTTGGTTGCTTGGGTATTCCTAGATTATTTCCTTGGGTTGCCTTGGGTATCCCCAAGCTTAGGGTCTTGCCGCTCCTTATTCTCCTCATATCGATATCTCACCCAAAACCTGAAAACTTCAATCACACAAAACTTAACGGAACTTCATGAGATGGGTTAGTATGATAAAACAAATCATTCAATTTGGTACTATCAAAGACAAGATTCATAATTGTTTCCACACAATGCCTACTGTAGCATATCATTTCTACAATTTATATTGATCAATATAAGCCATAGAAACTAGAAAACAAGCAAACTATGCATTGAAAACAGAATCTGTCAAAAACAAAATAGTCTGTAATGATGTGAACATTGACGATACTTCTGTAATTCTAAAAATTATGAAAAATTAGGACAACATAGAAAATTTATATATAATTCACGTGTATTTTTTTTTAGAAAATTAACATGCTCCAATGATTTACTGAATTGTCTGCACTGGACGCAAAACTTTCTGTTTTCACAGAATCAAATCAACTATCATCCACACTATCCCAAAGGTTTTACTTGGAACTTTATTGGAACAAATCATGTAAAACATGATTACTACAGTAGCTTAACCATGTGAACACATAAAAATAGTAGGTATAAGTGTTGAGTTGTCTCCCAAGAAGCCCTTTTCGTTAATGCCTTTTAGCTAGGCATTGATGTGGACATAGGAAAGTCTACGAATATTACACGGAAAATTATTAACCAGGTACTTTCGTTCCTTTGGATATATTATTTAACTAACGGAAATATGATATTACACTCATGTTGCGATTTACTTGTACTCAGGAATAAAAGAATGAAAGAAGGAAGCGAATACTATGTTTTAAAACCAGATGGAGCAATCCTTGCATGCATGCGTTTCATCATCCTTGCATGCATGCCCACCGAACCATCCATTCCATCCCATCCATCAGTGATGTCACGTGGAGTGCACAAGGAGCAAAGGACTTTTGATTTGAAACCATCGATCAATATCAGCGATGTGGGCCATGGGATTGTGGGTTGCGCCAAGTCTCCTCACGTGCAAGGGCCCGCAGCTTCGGCCTTTGTCCGACTCATGGACAACTTCCTTTGATCAGCAAACTAGATGGAACACGTCTACGTACTCGTTCGCCTCCGTACTCCTTCAATAAATAGCTAGTCTAGGTTAGGGTTTAGACTCGAGTTCTTGAAGGGCAGCTTTGAAGGACTCAAGGGTTACGCGGTCTGCCGGATGACCAAGAGTCGCCGCGGCCGGATCTACATTGATGACGCAGGTTGGGGCCCTGAGGCCGATTCAATCGAGTACAGGTACCGGGTCCCCTTCGGCGGCATCCACGTCTTCATCGGCAAGATTGGTGAACCGGGTCCTGAGCCGGACATCTTCCCGAACATCGTCTAGCCGGCTCAGCGTGCGAGATCGGCCCGGATTCAGCCCGCCATGAAGCATGTTTTCGTTGGAGCAATACATGGAGTCCAAGCCGAGGACGGATCGGATTCTGGTGGCGAGACAGTTGTCTATTCCGACGATGAATCTTCATCCGGAGAGACCGAATCTTTGTATCTGTTGCGGGACGGTCGATCCGAGGGTGTATCCGATGGTGATAGTATTCCGGACCCCTTTGATCCGCCAAATGGGTGGCTGTCTTTATGGCCGGATCACAGTCTGCACAGCAGCCCACGGTGACCGGGGCGTTCACAGCAGAGGTAGCAGGGGAAAGGGCGAGCAACCAAGCCCCCTCACCCTCTGACGCTCTATCCACCTTGGTTGAGGAGTTGACAGCCCGTGCAATAGCAGAGGTGGCTCCTGCTAACAAGGCGCAACATGATGCAGAGATCCTTCAGTTAAAGGGCCCGATCGAGCAAGCCAAACGGGATCTCGTTGCAGAGAAAGCCATGATAGTGACAAGGCAAGCAGAGCTGGATTCCCAAGCTTTCCGGCTCAGGATTGATCAGGCCTCTGCGCAGGAAGTAAGGAACAGAAGGTATCAGACTCATCTACCGCCGGTCTATGAGGCGATGAATCTCTTTGGCACGCTAGGAGCGGGAGCCAGCAATAATCTAGAAGTAAACCGGAGGGGA
Source organism: Secale cereale (assembly GCA_902687465.1). Classification (NCBI taxonomy): domain Eukaryota; kingdom Viridiplantae; phylum Streptophyta; class Magnoliopsida; order Poales; family Poaceae; genus Secale; species Secale cereale. Next base: position 292,064,716 of record LR738709.1, read on the forward strand.
GCCCCAGCGACAGGCGCACCGGTTCAACAACCAACCGCGGAACAAAATCGTTGGGTTGTACCCACGCCGCACGTCCCCACACCTCTTGGCCATTACTCAAACCCACTGGATAACATTGTCGCCGCTGCTTCATGGCTGGCCGCTTTACCCATTGAGGGAACATCCCCCGTGGCGATGGAAGCACGCAGGGTCAAGGAGTTGTTGGACACAACATTAACGCAGCAGCAGGCGTACTCTTACAGTAGGGAGAGAATTCATTCAACACCCCGCCACAGCAGGAGTTACACTAGGCATTGGGATGAACCGGAGGTGTCCAGAAGTGAGCGGAGACGTCACCGTCACAGGCAAGATAATCCGGCGGGAGCAGAGGCGCACGCCCAGGAGGCGATGAACCGGGCCAGACCTACTGCACGCGAGTATATCCGTCAAACGACGCCGGTTCACCCAACCACAGCAGAGATGGGAGTCACGGCAAGTTCTTTTGGAGTACAGTGTCTTGTTCCCGCTTTACGAAGCGTAAGGTTACCCAAGGACTTCAAAGGTCCGTGCAAGGTGCCTAACTATACGGCAGATCTGGCTCCAGAGGCTTGGATTGAGAGCTATGAGATGGCCATGGAGATGCTAGAGGTGGATGAAGCGGCGTGCATAAAGTATTTTACCATGATGCTCGAGGGTACAGCCCGGACATGGTCAAAGGGCTTACCACCTAACTCCATCGGATCATGGGGTGAGCTGCGTCGCCAGTTTATCAAAAATTTCAAAGACACGTGCAAGCAACCGATGTCAATAGTGGACTTGGCGGCATGTGTTCAAGGAGAACAGGAGCCTACGAGCACCTGGGTACGGCGAGTGTCAGAAATCCTACACTCTTCCAATAGCATCAATCCTAGTACGACAATAGTGACACTGGAAAACAATTGCCGGTTTGAGTCTCTAAAGCTGAAGTTGGGACGACTCAAGCAGGATTGTAATGACATGGGGACACTCATGAGCGCTCTGGTGAAGTATGGGGACTCTGATAACACTAAATACCCAGAGGCAGAGGGAGACAAATCCGGGAAAGCAAATAAGGCTGGTAAACCGGCACAGGCTAATCCGGCTGGAACAAGCTTCAATGGTAAGCGAAAGGCAGAAGGCAGCTCTGATTTCGTAGCTAATACCAATGTTCAAGGAAACTTTCAACGCCGCAAAGGTAGACCACCTCCACGGAGCGGCGGAGGATTCATTAATCTGGATCAACAGTTGAACGAGCCTTGCCCGAAACATAGCACGGAGGAACGCCCACTAAGCATACATGGGGGCAATGCCGGGTCATGGTAGAGGCCATGAGACAGGCCAAATTTGACAACGGACCGCCGGGCGGTGGCTCAGGTCCCGGTTTTCATGGTCCGGGTCACCAAGGTAATGGTTCCGGATCAGGGTATCATGGCGGCAACAATAGCTACAACCAAGGCAACCACCACCAGCATGGTCAGGGCGGTTACAACAACCAAGGCAACCACCAACATGGTCAGGGTAGTCACAATAACCAAGGCAATCAGGAGCGGCAGCAGCAGCAGCAATCTGGATATCAGAGTAATCCGAAAGAGCTAAGTAGTGGACAATACCATGTGTTTACCACGAGTTTGTGCAAAAGAGATCAAAAAATCCTAAAGCGGGCGATACACACAGTTGAACCGGCAACACCACGTTTCCTGCGCTGGTCGGAACAACCTATTGTGTGGAGCAGAGAGGATCACCCACCGCCGGTTGATAACCCGGGCCAGTTGGCTTTAGTGGTGGCACCATAGGTGGGTGGCTACAAATTCACTAAAGTACTTATGGACGGCGGCAGCAGCATCAACATCTTATATTACGAGACTTTCCATCGCATGGGGTTAATGAACAAGAAGCTAAGACAGTCCAATACGGTGTTCCATGGAGTGGTGCCAGGTAAATCGGCTTACCTGGTTGGGAAAATTGATCTAGAGGTCACCTTTGGAGATGAACAGGATTCCAGGTCAGAGACAGTAACCTTTGAAGTTGTAAAGATCCGGAGCCCATATCATGCCCTGTTTGGACGGCCGGTTTATGATAAGTTTATGGCTAGACCGTGCTATGTTTATCTACAGCTCAAGATGCCGGGTCACAAAGGAACCATCACGGTTCATGGAAGTCGCAAGATTGCATTGGAGTGCGAGGAAGGAGACGCTGCTTATGCAGAGGCAGTATGTGCTACGGAGGAGTTGAAGTTCTACAAAGACAACATTGATCCGGCAGATATGTCCCCGTTAAAGAAGCCAACTACAGAGCATGATCCGGCGTTGAAGTTCAAATCGGCAGAGTAAACCAAGCAAGTCGACTTTGTGCCAGGCGATTCATCTAAGCAGTTCACTATCAGCGCTAACCTTGACCCCAAATAGGAAAGCGCGCTCATCGAGTTCATCCGTGAGAACCGGGATATCTTTGCATGGAAACCTTCTGACATGCCAGGTATACCGAGTGAACTCGCTGAGCACAGACTTAATATTGATCCGAAGTTCAAACCGGTCAAGCAGTATTTGCGCCGCTTCAATGAAGAAAAGCGCAAGGCTATAGGTGAAGAAGTGGCCAGGCTTTTGGCCGCAGGGTTCATAGTTGAGGTGTTCCACCCGAAGTGGTTGGCTAATCCGGTTCTGGTGTTAAAGAAAAATGGAAAGTGTAGGATGTGTGTGGATTACACAGACTTAAACAAGGCTTGTCCAACCGATCCTTTTGCTCTCCCCCGTATTGATCAGATCATTGATGCCACAGCGGGATGTGAGCGGCTAAGTTTTTTGGATGCATATTCAGGGTATCATCAGATCAAGATGGCCATTAAGGACCAGGAGAAGACAGCCTTCATAACTCCCTTTGAAGCCTTTTGCTACGTGTCTATGCCTTGTGGGCTCAAGAGTGCCCAAGCAACTTACTAGCGTTGCGTGCAGAACTGTCTTAAAGGGCAGATAGGGAAAAATGTTCATGCTTATGTGGATGACATTGTTGTAAAGTCGAGGAATGAAGAGACGCTGATAGAGGACCTAAAGGAAACCTTTGATAACCTCCGGGTCTATAATATGATGCTTAATCCGAAGAAGTGTGTTTTCGGTGTTCCAGCTGGCAAGCTCCTCGGATTCTTGGTGTCAAACAGAGGAATAGAGGCCAATCCAGAGAAGATCAAGGCGATCACATCCTTGACTAAACCAGCTTGTATCAATGATGTCCAGCGTATCGCTGGCCGGATTACAGCATTAAGCCGATTCATCAGCCGTTTGGGAGAGAAGGCAATTCCGCTTTATCAGATGCTGAAGAAAACAGACCGGTTTATATGGAGTGATGTTGCAAACACCGCGTTCGAGGACTTGAAGCGGCAATTAGCAGAACCACCGGTCCTTGATGCCCCTGTTGATAAGGAGCCGCTGCTGTTATATGTGGCCGCCAATGACCGGGCAGTTAGCGTGGCAATCATGGTCGAGCGCAAAGAAGCAGGCAAGGAATATCCGGTTCAGCGCCCGGTTTATTATGTCAGCGAGGTCCTAATTGAGTCAAAACAAAGATACCCACACTGGCAGAAGCTGGTGTATGGCGTGTTTATGGCAAACCGGAAGCTGAAGCACTACTTCCAAGGCCACCCAATAACTGTTCTCAGTTCAGCTCCGTTGGGGGATATAATCCAGAAAAGAGAAGCCACTGACACAGTAGTAAAGGGGGCCATTGAGCTTAGCCCACACAGATTGAAGTATGTGCCACGTACTGCTATCAAATCCCAAGCATTGGTAGATTTCATCAATGATTGGGCAGAATTGCAAGCACGAGAGGAGAAGCCGGATCATACATACTGGACTATTCACTTTGACGGTTCAAGTTAATTAGAAGGCTCGGGGGCTGGAGTTGTGTTAACTTCCCCACGAGGTGACAAATTTTGTTATGTCCTCCGCCTAATGTTTCCTTGCACTAATAATGCGGTTGAATATGAGGCATTGCTTCATAGCCTGCGGATGGCTAAGGAGATGAACTTGAGCCGGGTCAAGTGTTTTGGTGATTCAGATTTAGTGGCACAACAAGTATCCGGCAAGTGGAACTCTAAAGACCCTCTCATGGCGGCTTACAGACGAGAAGTTGAAGCAGTTGCAGGATATTTGAAAGGATATCTGGTGGATCACATAAACCGGCGGAAAAATGAAGCGTCCGATGCTCTAAGCCGGCTGGGTTCTCAGCGCAAACCGGTGCCACCGAATACTTTTTTGGACGAGCTACATAGTCTGTCAGTTCAGGTATCATCGGAGGAAGATTTGGCTGTTCCTGATCCGGAAGCGCAACTGGCTGCGGCACTTCATGTTATTCCGGATTGGACACTCCCTTACTTGGCGTACCTGAGCCGAGGAGTTGCCAGATGATGAGATTGAAGCAAGGTAGATAATTCGGCGGTCCAAGGCCATGACAATTGTAAACGGGGAACTTCATCACCGCAGCGTTTCTGGAGCGTTTCAGCGGTGTGTATCATCCGAAGAAGGCTGTGACATTCTTCGAGAGATTCATGAAGGGGATTGTGGTCATCTCGCCGGTTCAAAATCCTTGGTAGCTAAAGCTTTCCGTCATGGATTCTACTGGTTGACAACCCATGTTGATGCGGAGGATCTAGTCCGGAAATGCGATGCTTGTCAGAAATTTTCACGGTGTGCTCTTGTTCCGGCACAGGAGCTGCGGATGATTCCAATTACTTGGTCGTTTGCGACTTGGGGGCTTGATATGGTTGGGCCTTTTAAACGATCCCAAGATAAAAAAACTCACATGTTGGTCGCGGCGGAGAAGTTTACAAAGTGGATTGAGGCAGAGCCTGTGAGCAAGTGTGATGCGGCAACAACGGTTAAATTCATCAAGAAGGTAATTTTCCGGTTTGGCTTTCCACACAGCATTATCACTGACAATGGCACCAATCTATCTAAAGGAGAGATGGAAGAGTTTTGTCAAAGGGAGCATATTCGCCTAGATGTGTCTTCTGTAGCTCACCCTCAATCCAATGGTCAAGCGGAAAGGGTCAATCAAGAGATTTTGTGAGGTATCAAGCCCCGTCTTATGAATCCCTTGCAAAGAACACCAGGGTGCTGGGTTGAGAAGTTACCTTCTGTCCTCTGGAGCATCAATACTACACCGAACAGGTCCACAGGCTACACACCTTTCTTCATGGTGTACGGTGCTGAAGCGATTCTTCCAAGTGATATCCGCCACGACTCACCACAGGTGGCCGCTTATGTTGAAGCAGCCAATGAGCAAGCAAGACAGGACAGCTTGGACCGGCTGGATGAAGAGCGTGACATAGTAGCAGCACGATCTGCAATTTATTAGCAGGACCTGCGCCGATATCACAGCCGCCGGGTTAAAACCAGGACGTTCCAGGAGGGGGACTTAGTACTCCGGCTCATCCAGGACCAGACAGATATGCACAAGCTATCACCACCTTGGGAAGGGCCATTCGTGGTCAGCAAGAACCTACACAACGGTTCATACTACCTGGTGGACGTTGGAGAACATAAAGACTCACGGACATCAGAAGAAGAGACGAACATGCCGTGGAACATTGCCCTCCTGCAGCCTTATTACACTTGAGCAATGAGCTCCGCTTCATGTATCCTATATATATTATGATTAATAAATAAACTGGCATCCCTGGTAAACCGGGGGATCAGCCTTTTTTCTTCTAAATAAGTGTCTTATGAAAGTTAATACAGATACTTCGAACAGTCTATTTTGCTATGCAGGACAATTCTATAAGGGACCAAACAGGACTTGCCTTTCAAGTGCAACTCCTTCATAGGAACCCTACCTCCAGGATCACTAGGGGGCTACGGATCACATGTGAATCCTCGCTTAAATCGCTTCTGGTCCGGTTTATATGATCGTCTTCACATCAGCGCCCTTTGGATTACATCCACTGATTGGCAAAAGAAAAAATGTTCTTGCCCCTTGGAGTACATCCTTTGATGGCAAAAGAAAAAAATTCTTGCCCCTTGGATGATACATCCTTTGATGGCAAAAGAAAAATGTTCTTGTCCCTTGGAGTACATCCTTTGATGGCAAAAGAAAAAATTCTTGACCCTTGGATGATACATCCTTTGATGGCAAAAGAAAAAAATCTTGCCCCTTGGATGATACATCCTTTGATGGCAAAAGAAAAATGTTCTTGTCCCTTGGAGTGCATCCTTTGATGGCAAAAGAAAAAATTCTTGCCCCTTGGATGATACATCCTTTGATGGCAAAAGAAAAATGTTCTTGTCCCTTAGAGTACATCCTTTGATGGAAAAAGAAAGAGTTCTTGCCCCTTGGAGTACATCCTTTGATGGCAAAAGAAAAAAGTTCTTGTCCCTTGGAGTACATCCTTTGATGGCAAAAGAAAAAGTTCTTGCCCCTTGGAGTACATCCTTTGATGGGAAAAAAAACGTTCTTGCTCCTTGGATTAAATCCATTGATTGGCAAAAGAAATCATTGCTCATTGGATTGCACCCATTGATTGGCAAAATGAATCATAGCCCTTTGGGTCGCATCCATTGATTGGCAAATATGGAGCCTGGCAGCTCGCAAAAAGCCTCGACTACATGGTCTTATTTGCAAACATTGTTTTGTGTTTTGTGATTTTTCAAAGTTTTCTATGGTTTTTTGATCCGGAACTGGGCAACTTCAAAGTTGACCACGTATTTACAAAGGTCTGGGTCATAGAGCACCAGCATGATTTAAATCGGTAGTTACTATAACCCGGAACAATCATTGGGCAAACACCAACAGAGCCAAGAGCCTCCTCGGAATCTACAATATCCACCGGATTAAGGATGTCAAGCATACTTAATTAAAGGTTTGAAAGTATTTTTGGGTATAAAGCAGATACTTGTTCAACATATATGCCTATGAGAGCACTATAATCGGTCCGGCGGTAAACCGCCAAGACATTTTCTTAGTGTTGTCTATGCAGATTCAGGTAATATAAAGGATCAACCATAGCAGACAAGGGATTAAAATTGGCAGATGCCAAATCAAAGCTGTGACATCCGGATTAAGACAGAAGATGTTTCGAACTATCCTATTACAAGGCACTGGCAAGCCTGGACGGATTAATGTTTTCAAGACAACAGATTACAGCAGCTAAAAGTTAAACTGAGCGGCTTATGCTTCTTCTTCCTGCTGCGAAGGCTGAGGATCGGCTTGTTCCGGAACTTCTTCGTCTTCTTGAAGCGGCTGAAAAGCAGGAACACGCCAGTTGATCTTGGATAGTGCATGGAAGTACATCTCCTCAGTAATGAGATCGGACAGATCAACATCTGGGACGAAAGTATGGGTGCACACTGGTGGGATTAGATTCTCGGTGTCATAAACCGGCCGATCCACCCGCTCATTCTCTAAGTCATATGTCGGATGATACCTGGTCAGGTTCGCTTCATCGGCAAGCTTGCTGGCAAGAGGGCGCATTTCCTTAGTTAAAGCACGAAGGTCCTTGCCAGAGAAGGCAGATCCATCCTCCTTGTTGCTGGGGTACCCGTTCATAGCTTCCTCCGGATCAAAGTCCGGAACCCATGCCTTGGCTCTAGTCAGCGCTACAAGAGAGCCGGCCTGTGCAACAGATTTTTTCACTTCTTCCAAACATACAGGCAATATAGAACGCTTAACGCGGTTTGATCGATAAAGATCTTCATAGAATATATGGGAACCAATATGAGCATCCAGGTTCCGCTATTAGTTATTGACCGGAGATGTGTCTCGGTCATGTCTACATAGTTCTCGAACCCGTAGGGTCCGCACGCTTAACGTTCGATGATGATTTGTATTATGAGTTATGTGATTTGATGACCGACTTTTGTTCAGAGTCCCGTATGAGATCAAGGACATGACGAACAGTCTCTAAATGGTCGAGCCGTAAAGATCGATATGTTGTAAGGCTATATTCGGACATCGGAAAGGTTCCGAGTTATTCGGGTATTTTTCGAAGTACCCGAGAGTTACGGGAATTTGCCGGGAGAAGTATTTGGGCCTTATTGGGCCATACGGGAATAGAGGAGGCAGGCCAAAGGGAAGGAGGCGCCCCCCCCACGGGTCTGAATTGGACTAGGGGAAAGGGGGCGGCTCCCCCTTGCCTTTATCAACTCCCTCTCACTTTCGCTCTTTCTTCTCTCCTACTCCGCAAAGGAAAAGGGGAATCCTACTAGGACTTGGGAGTCCTAGTAGGACTCCCCACACTTGGCGCGCCCCCTCTAGGGCTGGCCTCCTCCTCCTCCCTCCTTTATATACGTGGGCAGGGGTCACCCCAAAGGCACTCCAAGATTTTCTTAGCCGTGTGCGGTGCCCCTCTCCATAATTACACACCTCAGTCATATCGTTGCAATGCTTAGGTGAAGCCCTGCGCCGGTAGCTTCATAATCACTGTCACCACACCGTCGTGCTGACGAAACTTTCTCGCGATGCTCAACTGGATCAAGAGCTCGTGGGACATCATCGAGCTGAACGTGTGCTGAACGCGGAGGTGCCGTACGTTCGGTGCTTGAATCGATTGGATCACGAAGACGTTCGACTACATCAACCGCGTCACTAGACGCTTGCGCTTTCGGTCTACGAGGGTACGTAGACACACTCTCCCCGCTCGTAGCTATGCTTCTAGTAGATAGATCTTGCGTGATCGTAGGAATTCTTTTGAATTACTATGTTCCCCAACTGATTAGTGCGATGTGAATTAGTTGAAACCAACGATGCTATGATGGCTAGATTTTTAGGTGGTTTGAATCTTGATATTCAAGATATTTTGGACTATAAGGAGTACAATTATATTACTTGTTTGTTTCATTTTGCTTGTAAAGCTGGAAGGGAAGTACAGGGATGACACAACAAGGGACGAGGTAACTTTTCTGCAGGTCATCACTCATCATGGACATACTCTCCAACTATCCCACCCACTACCGAGGCAACACCACATATTTTGAACAGTGGTGCACTCCCAACAAGTTCAAAATCAGCTCCACAATCCTCTTCATCATCGAGAGCAATTTCTCAAGCAACCACCACTTCGTCTGGACGCACAAGGGACATGAAGTGTCATATATGCAAAGGTGGAGGGCACTTGATGAAGGACTGCCCAAACAAGCGTACATTCATTGTGCGGGGAGATGGTGAGTACTCTTCTGCTAGTGATTTGGATTAAGATACACGTGCTATGCTTGCCACTAATAATGCAGGTCACACTAAGGAGGATGACACAGAGGAGATACATGTTAATGCTGCAATGGCAGATCAATACCCAAGCCTTGTCACCATGCGAGTACTTAGTGCCCAGGTTGGGCATATTGAGATGCCTCAATGCCATAATCTTGTTCAAATTAAGTTTGTTGTCAAAGGGTATTCTGTTTGTGTGACCATTGATGGTGGAAGCTGTAATAATTTGGCGAGTATAGAGATGGTCGAGAAACTTTGTCTCACCACTATGAGACACTCCCATCCATATAACATCCAATGGTTCAACGACTGTGGTAAGTTGAAGGTAACCCGTCGTGTGAGAGTAAATTTTACACTTGGTTCATATCATGATTACGTTGACTGTGATGTCGTACCTATGCAAGCTTGCTCTTTATTGTTAGGACGACCTTGGCAATATGATAATAGTGTTACCCATCAAGGTAGAACAAATTCATATACTCTCGTGTTTGAAGGAAAATCCATTAAATTGCTTCCAATGACCCCCGATGAAATAATAAATGATTGGAAAGCTAAATCAACGGATCATGCTACGCATAGTATGCTTGCTATAAATTATGAATTTTTTCGTTGAGTGTTCCAACTTCTAAACTCGACATATCCCATGCTCAGATAGCTCATTCGTGTCCCTATAATTCATATATAGACTCCGTGTGGGATAAAATTTATCACAATATTCATAGTGATGGTATTACAAATTTCTCACGCCCTCATGAGCTAACGCCTTTGAAACATTCTATATATATTCCATCTATTTTTGCTTTGCTCTATAATGTGTTCTAGGTAAATGAAAGCCGAGGACGGCTTTGTTTCCAAGGAAGGGAGGATGATGTGGACATAGCTATCATAGGAATGTCTACAAATATTACACGGAAAATTATTAACCAGGTACTTTCGTTCCTTTGGATATATTATTTAACTAACAGAAATATGATATTACACTCATGTTACGATTTACTTGTACTCAGGAATAAAAGAATGAAAGAAGGAAGGGAATACTGTGTTTTAAAACCAGATGGAGCAATCCTTGCATGCATGCATTTCATCATCCTTGCATGCATGCCCACCGAACCATCCATTCCATCCCATCCATCAGCGATGTCACATGGAGTGCACAAGGAGCAAAGGACTTTTGATTTGAAACCATTGATCAATATCAGTGATGTGGGCCATGGGATTGTGGGCTGCGCCAAGTCTCCTCACATGCGAGGGCCTACAGCTTCGGCCTTTGTTCGACTCGTGGACAACTTCCTTTGATCAGCAAACCGGATGGAACACGTCTACGTACTCATCCGCCTCCGAACTCCTTCAATAAATAGCTAGTCTAGGTTAGGGTTTACACTCGGGTTTTGCTTAGAGAAGTTTAGCTATTGCTACTTTTATTTGTCTATGCTCGTAGTGGCTAGTGCGACCGTGGAGACATTCTATCAGAACCCCGTCTTGTGAGATTTATTCATCTAGCATATTCGCATTTTTGAGATTGCTTGGATATTAATTTCTTGCATGTTCTTCGATTTGCTTGTAGGAAAAATCCTTCGTGGATAGGTCGATCGCGTCGTTGGCTCGATCGATAATATCGTGGATTTTGTTCAGCGGTTGCCGTGGATATCAGTCGTGTACGGTTCTCCTTGTACGGTTGGTAGCTGGATCGTGAGGGTCAAGTCCCACCCCAAAATCATAGTTATCTCCCTCTCATCGAAAGATCGGGCCCTAGTTCACATCAGGCATGATGATTTCAATTATTCTCACATAAGAGATAAAGATTGAAACACAAGGAGATCATCATGAAGAATATGAATAGCACATTTAAGTCTAACCCACTTCTTATGCATAGGGATTTTGTGAGCAAACAACTTTTGGGAGCAAGAGTCAACTAGCATAGGAAGGCAAAACAAGCAAAACTTCATGATTTTCAACACATAGAGAGGAAACTTGATATTATTGCAATACCTACAAGCATATGTTCCTCTCTCATAGTAATTTTCAGTAGCATCATGAATGAATTCAACAATATAGCCGTCACATAAATCATTCTTTTCATGATGCAAAAGCATATAAATTTTTCTACTCTCCACATAAGCAAATTTGTTCTTATGAATAGTGGTGGGAGCAAACTCAACAAAATAACTATCATGAGATTGAAAATTAAATTCATGATGACAAGTTTCATGGTTATCATTATTCAATATAGCATACATGTCATCACCATAATCATCATCGATAGCAACTTTGTTATCATAGTCAATTGAAACATCCTCCAAAGTAGTGGATTCATCACTAAATAAAGTCATGACCTCTTCAAATCCACTTTTATCAATATACTCATCATAAATAGGAGGCATGCTACCATTATAACAAATTTCCACATCAAATCTTTGGGGGCTAAAAATATCATCGTCATCAAACATAGGATCCCCATGCTTATGGCTTTGCATATCCTTATCATCATGGATATTTAAAGAATTCGTACTAACAACATTGCAATCATGCTCATCATGTATGCCAAACATTTATTAGAATTCTTCTTCTATCAATTGAGCATAATTTTGGTTTCCATCATTTTCACGAAAGACATTATAAAGATGAATAATATGATGCAACCTCAATTCCATTTTTTATATAGATTTATTTTACAAAACCAAACTAGTGATAAAACAAGAAAGTAAAAGATTCGATTGCAAGATCTAAAGATATACCTTCAAGCACTCACCTCCCCGGCAATGGCGCCAGAAAAGAGCTTGATGTCTACTACACAACTTGTTCTTGAAGACTCGTGTTGGGCCTCCAAGCGCACAATTTTGTAGGACAGTAGCAAATTTCCCTCAAGTGGATGACCTAAGGTTTATCAATACGTGGGAGGTGTAGGATGAAGATGGTCTCTCTCAAACAACCCTGCAACCAACTAATAAAAAGTCTCTTGTGTCCCCAACACACCCACACTATTGCAGGATGCTTCTAACGCGACACTACGATCAGAGACCCTTCGAGAAACTATGTGCGATGCAATCATCACAAACGGTGGTGTATGAAAACCATCAAAAATGTGTAACACATTTGCGAAGACAGATGCATCAAACACGGTTCAGATTTTAGTTGCGTGTGCGATGCAGGGCATACAGTTCAGCTCAATTAACTATTTGCGATGAGGAGGAATAAAACAAACGGGCAACCAGATGAAGGTGTGTGCGATGTATAGTATACGGTTCACTCGGATGAACTGTTTGTGATTAGGCAGCACAAAAGAAATTGTCAGCCCGATCAAGGTCTGTGCAATGTAAATCATATGGTTCACTCGGATGAACTGTTTGTGATTAGGCAAGAGAACAGAAACGGTTCAATATAACAAGATGTGTGTGATACACGGCAAACTTGTCTGTAATCAGAAATGTGTGCGAAGACCGATAATAACACAGACGATTGCTTCTAATAAGACATATGTGTATGCTCTGTCTAAATAACATCTATTGGCCATTGTGGGACGGGCGGTCATCCGGATACGCCATAAGGATGCGAAGAGGCATTCCTACCAGCAAGGACTAGCTTTTCCACCAGTAGCTCATGTAAGAAAACTATCAAGTTAAGTGTGCTCAGCTGGAGCAGCCATCAGATGGGTGACTGGATGGGAAGTTGTGTTGAGGTTAAATTAACTGATAGGATGGGTCATTTTGGTCAAATGACCGAAATGCCCCATTCCCTCAGCTAATTTAACCTCGAGGTCCTTATTATTTATTTATTTATTATTTTTTAACACATGTTAAAGAAGGTCTACCGCATTACTTTTTGACAATGTGCCATACGTGGCATACAGTTGATCCATCCGACCTGTTTGTGATGGAATAGGCCGTGTGTTGTGGGCAAACGCTTGCTAGTATTCAACCGTTTGGGATTGATGAATTCATCACCGACGGGTTCCCTAGTATGGTTCGTGTTCATTTGATCACCATCTACTTCTTGTGATAGCTCGATGCTCCTTCTATACTAAGTTTCCGTTAATTGATGGCATTTTATGAACATGGCTCGCCATTTCCTCACCTATTTCCCGCCATCCTGCTATATTGCGCATAGGCGGCGCGCGACGCACGGAGGCGACAAGCGCAGCCTGTAACACATCCACCTTTTCCAAGCATGCCAACTGCTACCTCTTGAGCTTGCGTTGTATTCCCTCGAAGAGGAAAGGGAGATGCAGCACAGTAGCGTAAGTATTTCCCTCAGTTTTTGAGAACCAAAGTAGCAATCCAGTAGGAGACCACGCGCGAGTCCCTCGCACCTGCACAAACAAATAAGAACTTCACAGCCAACACGATAAGGGGTTGTCAATCCCTTTACGGACACTTACGAGAGTGAGATCTCATAGAGATGATAGTTTATATTTTTGGTATTTTTGGTTTAATAAAACAACAAATAAAAGCGGTAATAGTAAAGTAGATGCAGATTGATATGTTGAGAATAGACCTGGGGGCCATAGTTTTCTCTAGTGGCTTCTCTCATGATAGTGATATTCTACGGCAGGTAAACAAATTACTGTCGAGCAATTGATAGAAAAGCGAATAATTATGACACTATCTAGGCATGATCATTGTATATAGGCATCACGTCCGAGACAAGTAGACCGAAACGATTCTGCATCTACTACTATTACTCCACACATCGACCGCTATCCAGCATGCATCTAGTGTATTGAGTTCATAAGAACAGAGTAACGCCTTAAGCAAGATGACATGCTGTAGAGGGATAAACTCAAGCAATATGGTATAAACCCCATCTTTTTATCCTCGATGGCAACTATACAATATGTGCCATGCTGCCCCTACTATCACTGGGAAAGGACACCGCAAGATTGAACCCAAAGCCAAGCACTTCTCCCATTGCAAGAACTATAGATATAGTAGGCCAAACCAAACCAATAATTCAAAGAGACTTGCAAGGATATTATGAGCACACATAAAAAGTTCAGAGAAGAACCAAATATCTTTCATAGATAACCTTGATCACAAACTCACAATTCATCGAATCTCGACAAACACACCGCAAAAAGAGATTACATCGAATAGATCTCCTCGAAGACCGAGGAGAACTTTGTATTGAGATCCAGAGAGAGAGAAGAAGCCATCTAGATACTAGCTATGGACCAGAAGGTCTGTGGTAAACTACTCACAACTCATGGTGAGGGCGATGATGATGATGATGAAGGCCTCCGTGATGGATCCCCCTCCGGTAGAGCTCCGGAACAGGCTCCAAGATGGGATCTCCACGGGATCAGAAGGTACGGCGGTGGAATTAGGGTTTTCTCTCTGTTCTCGGAGTTTCTGGGGTACGTGGTCTTATATAGGAAGAATGAGGGCACCGGGGGTTGCTCGAGGGGGCCTCGAGGCAGGGGGCGCGCCCTGGGAAGGGGGGGGGGGGCGCCCCCACCCCTGAGGGCCAGCCCTCTGTCCCCTGACGTGGTTCTCAAGCTCCGCGTGCGTGATTTTCTCCAAAAATATCTCTCGCGAAGGTTTCTTTCCGTTTGGACTCCGTTTGATATGCTTTCTCTACAAAACCCTGAAACGGGCAAAAAACAGCAATCTGGACTGGGCCTTTGGGTTAGTAGGTTAGTCCCAAAAATGATATAAAAGTGAATAATAAAGCCATTAAACATCCAAGACTTCATAAATAATAGCATGGAACAATAAAAAATTATAGATACGTTGGAGACGTATCAAGCATCCCCAAGCTTAATTCCTGCTCGTCCTCGAGTAGGTAAATGATAAAGAAAGAATTTTTTATGTGGAATGCTAACCAATATAGTTTTTCAATGTAATTCTCTTAATTGTGGCATGAATGTTCAGATATGAAAGATTCAAGATAAAAGTCTATATTGACATAAGAAATAACAATACTTCAAGCATACTAACAAAGCAATCATGTCTTCTCAAAATACTATGGCTAAAGAAAGTTATCCCTACAAAATCATATAGTGTTGGCTATGCTCCCTCGTTATCACACAAAAATATTCATATCATGCACAACCTCGATTTCAGCCAAGCACTTGTTTTCATACTCTATCTTTTCAAACCTTTCAACTTTCACACAATACATGAGCGTGAGCCATGGACATAGCACTATGGGTGGAATAGAGGTGGTTGTGGAGAAGACAAAAAGGAGGGAGATAGTCTCACATCAACTAGGCGTATCAACGGGATATGGAGATGCCCATCAATAGATATCAATGTGAATGAGTAGGGATTGCCATGCAACGGATGCACTAGAGCTAAATATGAATGAAACCTCAACAAAAGAAACTAGTGGGTGTGCATCCAACTTGCTTGCTCACGAAGACCTAGGGAATTTGAAGAAGCCCATCGTTGGAATATACAAGCCAAGTTCTATAATGAAAAAATCCCACTAGTATATGAAAGTGACTAAACATGAGACTCTCTACAATGGAGAACATGGTGCTACTTTGAAGCACAAGTGTGGAAAAAGATAGTAGCAATTGTCCCTTTTTCTTTTCTTTTTTTCTTTTTTTTTGGCCTTTTTTTAATTTTTTTCCCTTTTTTTCCTTTTTTTTGCGGAGGGGCTTTATAGATTCAGCCTTTCCTCCCATGGGACAATGCTCTAATAATGATGATCATCACACTTTCATTACAACTCGAGACTACAATAACAAAGTATGACTCTATATGAATGCCTCCGGCGGTGTACCGGTATGTGCAATGAAACAAGAGTGACATGTATAAAAATTATGCATGGTGGCTTTGCCACAAATACGATGTCAACTACATGATCATGCATGCAATATGACAATATGATGCGTGTCATATGAACGGAATGGTGGAAGGTTGTATGGCAATATATCTCGGAATGGCTATGGAAATGCCATGATAGGTAGGTATGGTGGCTGTTTTGAGGAACAATATGGTGGCTGTTTTGAGGAAGGATATATAGTGGGTTTATGGCACCGGCGAAAGTTGCGCGATACAAGAGAGGCTAGCAATGGTGGAAGGGTGAGAGTGCGTATAATCCATGGACTCAACATTAGTCATAAGAACTCATATACTTATTGCAAAAATCTATGAGTCATCAAAACATAGCAATCAACGCATGCTCCTAGGGGGGAGGTTAGTAGGAGTTAACCATCGCGCGCCCCCGACCTCCACACAAAGGTTGGCACACTACAAATACCTCATGCTCTAACTCCGTCACATATCGGTTCACCATACATGCATGATACGGGAATCACTAACCTTAACACAAATATTTCTCAATTTTATAATAACTCCACTAGCGTGACTCTAATATAGCTATCCGCATGTGTCAAAACAATTATCAAGCATCTAACATCTCATTATATTCAATGCACTTAGTGTGATTTTTTTTACTACATTGACATTGGATGTCTATCATGTGAAGACTAGTTTCTTTAGCCTAAACACATTACCATGCTGTTTTAATAGACTCTCAAAAGGATACAAGTGTAGCATGAGAGTTCAACAATTTCTACAAAATATTACCACCACCGTGCTCTAAAAGATGTAAGTGAAGCACTAGAGCAAAAACTATTCAACTCAAAAGATATAAGTGAAGCACATAGAGTGTTCTAACCATTCCTAGGCCATATTTAACTCTCTCAAATAGGTGTGTCCAGCAAGGATGATTGTCGCAAACTAACAATCAAAGACTCAAATTATACAAGACGCTCCAAGCAAAACACATAACAAGTTGCGAATAAAAATATAGCTCCAAGTATAGTTACTGCTGGATGAAGACGAAAGAGGGGATGCCTTCCCGGGGCATCCCCAAGCTTAGGCTTTTGATTATCTTGAATTTACTTGGGGTGCCATGGGCATCCCCAAGCTTATACCTTTGCTACTCCTTGTTCCATAGTCCATCAAAGCAATACTCAAAACTTGAAAACTTCACAACACAAAACTTAGACAATAATTCTCGTGAGCTCCATTAGTAAAAGAAAGCAAACCACTACTCAAAGGTGCAGCAATGAATTCATTCTTTGTTTATATTGGTGTTAAACCTAATGTACTCCGACTTCTCTATGGTTCATATCCTCCAATACTAATCATAGATGCATCGGAATAAGCAAACAACACACGAAAAAACAGAATCTGTCAAAAACAGAATAGTCTCTAGTAATCTGCAGGTTTAGCCTACGTCTGGAACTCTAAAAAATTCAAACTAAATTGGTAAATTTGCGGAATTTGTCTACCAATCATCTGCAAAAATAATCAACTAAAAAGAACGCTCCAGTAAAATCTCACGACTACTTTAGCTAGCACTAACGATTCTGTTTTTCACAGCAAGATCACATAGACTTCACACAAGTCTTCCCAAAGGTTCTACTTGGCACAAACACTAAACAAAACGTGAAACCACATCTAATCAGAGGCTAGATGCAATATTTATTCCCTAACAGCAACAAAAACAAAAAACATAAAATTGGGTTGCCTCCCAACAAGAGCTATCGTTTTACGCCCCTAGCTAGGCACGATACAAAATAAATTTAGGTATTGCCATCCCTATAAGGCAATCCATAAGTGGCTCTCATGATAGATTCATATGGTAATTTGTTTTTCTTTCTAGGAAAGTGTTCCATGCCTTTCCTTAACAAAAATTGGAATCTAATATTTCCTTCCTTCATATCAATAATTGCACCAATCGTTCTAAGAAAAGGTCTACCAAGAATAATAGGACATGAAGGATTGCAATCTATATCAAGAACAATGAAATCTACGGGCACATAATTCCTATTGGCAACAATAAGAACATCATTAATTCTTCCCATATGTTTCTTAATAGTGGAATCCGCAAGATGCAAATTTAAAAAACAATCATCAAGCTCATGGAACCCTAGCAAATCACACAAAGTTTTTGGGATAGTGGAGACACTAGCACCCAAATCACACAAAGCATAGCATTCATGATCTTTTATTTTTATTTTTATAGTAGGTTCCCACTCATCATAAAGCTTTCTAGGTATAGAAACTTCCAACTCAAGTTTTTCTTCATAAGATTGCATCAAAGCATCAACTATGTGTTTAGTGAAAGCTTTATTTTGACTATAAGCATGCGGAGAATTTAGCACGGATTGCAACAAGGAAATACAATCAATCAAAGAGAAATTATCATAATTGAATCCCTTGAAATCCAAAGTAGTGGGTTCATCACTATGTAAAGTTTTAATCTCTTCACTCCCACTTTTAGTAATTTTAGCATCAAGATCTAAAAACTCTGAATCATTGGGACACCTTAAAGCAGAATTATCTCCAATCCTATCTTCATCAAGATTAATACTAGAAAACAAGGATCTAATAGGAGACACGTCAATAACTTTCAGATCTTCATCTTTATTTCCATGATAACTATAATAACACGATTTAATATAATCTTCTCTTTTAGCACGAATTCTAGCGGTTCTTTCTTTCCATTCATCAATGGAAGTTCTCATGGCTTTGAGAGACTCATTGATATAATGCTTAGGTGGGATAGATCTAAGTTTCAAAGAATCAACATCAAGAATAATTCTATCCACACTTCTAGCCAATTAGTCAATCTTAAGCAATTTCTTTTCAAGCATAGCATTGAAATTCTTTTGCGAGAACATAAACTCCTTAACACTAATTTCAAATTCAGAAGGTATCTTTCCATAAGAGTTGTTGTAGGAATTACAAAAATTATTAGAGGAATTACTAGGAAAAGGCCTAGGATTAAAATTACCTCTATAAGCATTGTTACCAAAATTATTCCTACCAACAAAATTCACATCCAAAGATTCATTGTTATTCTCAATCAAAGTGGACAAAGGCATATCATTAGGATCAGAAGAAGCATTCTTAGCAGCAAATAATTTCAAGTTTATCCATCTTTCCACTCAAAACACTAATTTCTTCGATAGCATGCACTTTCGGTGTGCCATTGAGAATAATTAACCATAATATTATCTAGGAGTTTTGTAGCTTCTCCTAAGGTAGTGTCCATGAAAGTGCCTCCGGCGGCCGAATTTAAAAGATTTCTAGAAGCAAAATTCAAGCTAGCATAAAAGTTCTGAATAATTATCCATAGATTCAAACCATGTGTAGGGCAATTACGTATCATCAATTTCATTCTCTCCCAAGCTTGTGCAACATGCTCATGATCTAGTTGCTTAAAATTCATAATATCGTTTCTAAGAGAGATGATCTTAGCAGGAGGGAAATACTTAGAGATAAAAGCATCTTTGCACTTATTCCACGAATCAATACTATTTCTAGGCAAAGAGGAAAACAAAGTTTTAGCACGATCTCTAAGTCAAAGCGGAAATAACTTCAATTTAACAATATCGTTATCCGTATCCCTTTTCTTTTGCATATCACACAAATCAACAAAGTTATTTAGATGGTAGCAGCATCTTCACTAGGAAGGTCGGAGAATTGATCTTTCATGATAAAATTCAACAAAGCAGCATTGATCTCAAAAGATTCAGCATCGGTAATAGGAGCAATCGGAGTGCTAATAAAGTCATTGTTGTTGGTATTGGAGAAGTCACACAATTTGGTATTGTTCTGAGCCATAGTGACAAGCAAGCAATCCAACACACACACAAGCAAACAAGAAGCGAGCGAACGATAAACACACGGCGGAAGAAGGGCAAATAAAATGGCAAGGGTGAAGTGGGGAGAGGAAAACGAGAGGAAAAAGTGTAATGCGAAGGATAAGAGTTTGTGATAGGTACTTGGTATATGACTTTTGCGTAAGCCTCCCCGGCAACGGCGCCAGAAATTCTTCTTGCTACCTCTAGAGCTTGTGTTGTATTCCCTCGAAGAGGAAAGGGAGATGCAGCACAGTAGCATAAGTATTTCCTCAGTTTTTGAGAACCAAGGTATCAATCCAGTAGGAGACCACGCGCGAGTCCCTCGCACCTGCACAAACAAATAAGAACTTCGCAGCCAATGCGATAAGGGGTTGTCAATCCCTTTACGGTCACTTACGAGAGTGAGATTTGATAGAGATGATAGTTTATATTTTTGGTATTTTTGGTTTAATAATACAGAAAATAAAAGCGGTAAAAGTAAAGTAGATGTAGATTGATATGTTGAGAATAGACCCGGCGGCCATAGTTTTCTCTAGTGGCTTCTCTCATGATAGCGATATTCTACGGCGGGTAAACAAATTACTGTCGAGCAATTGATAGAAAAGCGAATAATTATGAGACTTTCTAGGCATGATCATTGTATATAGGAATCACGTCCGAGACAAGTAGACCGAAACGATTCTGCATCTACTACTATTACTCCACACATCGACCGCTATCCAGCATGCATCTAGTGTATTGAGTTCATAAGAACATAGTAACGCCTTAAGCAAGATGACATGATGTAGAGGGATAAACTCAAGCAATATGATATAAACCCCATTTTTTATCCTCGATGGCAACAATACAGTACGTGCCTTGCTGTCCCTACTGTCACTCGAAAATGACATCGCAAGATTGAACCCAAAGCCAAGCACTTCTCCCATTGCAAGAACTATAGATCTAGTAGGCCAAATCAAACCAATAATTCGAAGAGACTTGCAAGGATGTTATGAGCACACATAGAAAGTTCAGAGAAGAACCAAATATCTTTCATAGATAACCTTGATCATAAACTCACAATTCATCGGATCTCGACAAACACACCGCAAAAAGAGATTACATTGAATAGATCTCCTCGAAGACCGAGGAGAACTTTGTATTGAGATCCAAAGAGAGAGAGAAGAAGCCATCTAGATACTAGCTATGGACCCGAAGGTCTGTGGTAAACTACTCACAACTCATGGTGAGGGCGATGATGATGATGATGAAGGCCTCCGTGATGGATCCCCCTCCGGTAGAGCTCCAGAACAGGCTCCAAGATGGGATCTCCACGGGAACAGAAGGTACGGCGGTGGAATTAGGGTTTTCTCTCTGTTTTCGGAGTTTCTGGGGGTACGTGGACTTATATAGGAAGAAGGAGGGCACCGGGGGACGCTCGAGGGGGCCTCGAGGCAGGGGGGCACGCCTTGGGAAGGGGGGCGCGCCCCCACCCTCGAGGGCCAGCCCTCTGCCCCCTGACGTGGTTCTCAAGCTCCGAGTGCGTGATTTTCTCCAAAAATATCTCTCGCGAAGGTTTCATTCCGTTTGGACTCCGTTTGATATTCTTTTTCTGCATAACCCTAAAACAAGCAAAAAACAACAATCTGGGCTGGGCCTTTGGGTTAGTAGGTTAGTCCCAAAAATGGTATAAAAGTGAATAATAAAGCCCATTAAACATCCAAGACTTCATAAATAATAGCATGGAACAATAAAAAATTATAGATACGTTGGAGACGTATCACCAACCCACCAAAGCGCCGCCTCTGCCATCAACCTCGTCGACGAGGAAAACGAGCAGGCGCCACGGCCCGTCGAGGCCAAGGCGATCCCCGGCAACGCGATGGACGACGCAGTGATGTGCGTCATCGCCGGGGTTGAGCAGACCTTTGGCGCATGGCGCTTGAGCGCCGCACATCAAGATAGGCATGTCAGCACCGACAGGCTGCAGCTCGCCGCACAACATGATCGATGGCGCGCCGCAGAGCAAGCTAGGCGCGTCCGTGCCGATAGACTACGGCTCGCCGCACGGTGAGACTGTTGGAGCGCCACAGAGCGAGAGGTGCGGCGCGCCGCATAGCAAGAGCAGATCCATCGACGCTTGCCTACTGTCGACACGACATCACATCTGGGTACGCGTCCCGTCAGTACCCCCATTCCTCGCCAGGAGTGGGCAGAGGCCCTCAGCTTCGTACTTGCACCAGAGGTCGGCCGCGCCGTACTTGCACCGGACGCCCGCCGCACCGTTTGCATGGGTGTTGTCGTTCGCCTTGTCCATGGCCCACTGGATGCCAACGCGCTGGTCCGTAGGCTCGACCGCCTCCTTGGCCCAGGTGTCCACCTGGGTGCAGTAGAGGAACATGGCCGTCGCATCCTCGACTTGGTGATCTCCGATGAAATAGCCAACTTGGAGCTCGAGATCGCGCTCTAGATGAAACGCGAGCGTGTCAACCGCTTGGATGAACGCCTGCATGAGTTCAGGCAGAGCCAACAGCTAACCTAGGCAAGGGCTACTGGTCATGGTCTCATGGACGCGTTTTATTTTGTTTAGTCGTTTCGACGTGGATAGCTATGTATTCACATCAATCATAGTATTGCTTTGTTTATTCCTCTGTTTCAATGTGTGTACTCTGTTTTCCGTTCTTATATGTTCTGTTTCAATGTGTGTATATACGCTTTCCATTCTGTATATGTGGATGATAACCGCTAGATTCAAATTAGTATACAAAACAGATAGAAAATGGAATTCATAATATATATATATATATATATATATATATATATATATATATATATATATATAGAGAGAGAGAGAGAGAGAGAGAGAGGGAGAGAGAGAGAGAAGAGTAGCACTATTCTGATCCTAGGATCAGAATAACTATTTGGATCACGGGGCCCTATATAGGGGCGCGACAAGGTGTTCCCGAACTCCCTAATCAGCCACGCCCCCATCGGTCCACCACTTCCCCCATCCCACAATCCCCAGCAGCTCCCCCGGATCCCACGATCCCCCACCAGCGCCCCAGCAACCTCCCGATCCACCGTCTCCCACCGACCATGGATCCCGCGCGCCACCGCTGGCCCTCGACCCGGCCTCCGCTGCCCCGCCCTGGACCTGGCCCCCGCTCCGCCCCCGTTCCCTGGTCCGGCCAGTGCGCCGCCCCGCCCCCACCCTATCTTGTGTCCATCGGATCCCGCCGTTGATTTCCTCCCGATACGCCATCATCGGCCTTCTACTGCGACAGTGCCGCCACGGTGAGCCACCGCCGCCCACCTCAGCGTGAGCCCGTTGCCCCCGCTACATCGGCAACCACCCCTGCCTCCCCTTTGATGCGACACACCGACGACCCCGCCCGCCTCCCCATCGACGCCATGTGTCGACGGCCACTACCCAACATCCACTGTGCCTACCTACCATCCACCTACAACTAGAGGAGGGCTTGACCTGCAGCAAGAGGACGACACGACCTGCAGCTGGGTGGCACATCCGGTAGAGAGAATACAGGCGGCAGGGTGATGGATCTTGCATGCCGCCCTTCGGGCAGGAGGTTTCCGACTTGCTGGGTCACCATCCACCACCAGCAATAGGTCGTCTTTCCTACCTCCCGTACAGACACAGACGACGCCGAGCTTCTCACCCCTCCTTCCTCCTCTAGTGTTCCTTTGCAGAAAAACTACCTCTCGTCCTATTTGTCCCGACCTTCCTCTTCAACTGCAGCAGCGCCGAGCTCCTCCGAGTAGTGAGCTACTATCCGCAGCGTCCTCTCCTCGAGCACTGTCGAGCTATTGTTGGTGCACTACTACTGCAGTTCAGCTTGAGTGCGAGAGGAAAGATTTATGAGACAGATTAGTTGTTGTTGTAGTCCTTGGGATTTGTTTTTTGAACATGCTGTTGTCCGTGGTTAAAGAGGTACAAATCTGTTACTTGAACTCGCAGTATGCGTGTTTGCCTAAGAAGAGGTGATACGATTTGGTGTGAGTTACATTGATGATTCAGTTCGATGCCAGTTACACCGACGATTCAGTTCTATGTTACAAGGAAACACCAATGTCCCTATGTATGATTTTTTTTGTTTAGAATGCATACGAAAAACAGTTGGGAAAGTTATTATTATGGTTCCAAATTTTGAATCTTGCAAGTGGTTGCTAGTGGCATTTCAACTATATGTTGTCGTTTAAATTTATTGTACAAAAAGAACACCGCCTACAAATTCGCTTGAAAATTAGAAGAGTTGACAAAGGATACGAGAAGTTTAAAAATCGTTGTGCACACCTTCCTATTTGAAAATATTATTTGTGTTATGAAAAGAAAACAGTTCAATGTCAGACTGACATTTGAAAATGTGCAGCAGAAGTTCATGTCAAACTACGGGGCGATTCAACGTTTATTCTTGAAAAAGTGGAGAAAATTGTACATGCTCTGTAGGTTAAAAGTTTGGCTTTAATTTATGTTTTGCGAAGGTCAAAATGTTGTGTTCGAGAAGGTCAAGTGCGTTATTTTAGCAAGTTCAAGATAAATTTAAACATGCAAGGTAAAACATGCAAGAAAACAAAAAACAAACAGAGAAGTTCAATTTCTAAAGATGATGTGGTTCAACGTGCAAACCAATGTTGAAAGAAAACAAAAATAATAGGAGAAGTTCAATTTCTAAAGATGAAGCGGTTTGACGTGCAAACGAATGTTGAAAGAAAACAAAAAGAAAGGAGAAGTTAAATTTCTAAAGATGACGTGGTTCGACATGCTAAACAATGTTGAAAGAAAACAAAAAGAGAAGGAGAAGTTCAATTTCTAAAGATGGCTTGGTATCATTTGTGTAACACTAACGAATGGATAAGAAAATTACAAACAAAAATACGTCAGAGAAGTTCAATGGTAAAACAACAGGAAGTTCAACTACTACGCTGAATGAATTTCAGATGAAAAACTTTTAAAATCTTTGCGAGTATGAAAAAATGATCAACACGGGAAAGTTGCATGTTTACACCAGCTTTCCATCGGTATATCACATGCTCAATTCTGATGAGTGGATGGAGAGATACGAGTAGTGGATCGAGAGCTACGAGCAAAAAAACACGTGAAAAACAAAGTGAAGTTCAAGTACACGTGCCTAGAAGTTCAGGTTCTTCACGCGGTGCATTTTTGAAAAATCGGTTTCGTGATAAAGGCAGAACGAATGATCTCGCCATTTTCGCAATTACTTGAAAACGGCTAGGAATCAGAGAAAACCATCAACATGAAAAAGTTTCGCATTTTCCGTAGCTTTTCATCGGTATATTATTTGCTCCATTCCGATAACGTTTGTACAAAATACAAGGAAAATATGTTTTTCGCTATTTTCGAAACAGACTTAAAATCGTAAAAGTTGGGAGAAACAATACATACCAAAAAGTTTCGCCTTTGTTCAATCTTTCCAACGCCATATCATTTGCTGGATTCGGACGCACGGTTAAAAAATTAGCTCGAAAATACGAACTAAATGGTACTTGTACCATTTTCTAAATTACTCTTAAACCATTTCAAATTAGAAAAAACTTTCAACATGAAAACGTAGCGCATTTTTATAAGCTTTCCAACGCCATATCATATGCTTCAATTGGATGAGCCGTTTAGAAATGGCATCAAAAATACTGACTCATGTGTTCGGTTTGCAAAATTTTATGTTTTTCCGAATTACTCTTTAACCATAGAGAATTAGAGAAAACTTTCAACATGTGGAAGGAGCGGCTTTGCAGCATTTTTCCAACGCCATATTATATGCCTCATTCTGATAAACGGTTTAGAAATGTTTTCGAAAATACGATTCAGGTTTTGTGTGTGAAGAAAAAACAGTTTTCAAAACTGCTCTTAAACTTCTTACATGTTGACAACAATTTAAGTTAGGACATGATGCTGGTGTCCATAGCTTTCCAACGGTATATAGCAAGCCCCGTTTGGGCAATGTTGGCGGAAGTTCAACCTAGCACATTGGGAAGTTCAGGTTGAACAACTCAGGCAGTAAAATTGCAAAAAAACGCGAGTTCATCATGACCCGGGAGCAAAATCCGCCTATGAGCGAGATACCTATTTAAAATGGGCATTTAGTTGCTAAAAAACTTTTGCGGATTACACTTACATCACATAGAACCTGATTAACCAGAATAATTCACGGGGAGAGACACGGTTGCGAAGATAGGCCGAAGGTCGGGTTCCTACAAAGGGAAGTTCACGCGTGTATCTCAAGAAGTTCATGTTGTGATCAGAATATTATTTCCTCCGTGAACTTCTTGAGATCGGGTTTTTGTCCTCCGTGCTACTCTGCTGATCGCTACCCACATGAATAGCGGGAGGAAGAAAGTTCAACGCATGGCAGGAGAGAAGGTCACACATGAGGTGCAGGAGAGAAGGGCACACATGTCCTCCTCTACCGGGGCATCCTCATCTGCCTCGTCGTTGAACTTCTCTGTCCATCCAGCAAAAAATTCTCTCTTCTATAGTTGTTGTGCAGCAGAAGTTCATGTCAAACTAACATGGCTTTAATTTATGTTTTGCGAAGGCCAGAATGTTATGTTCGAGAAGGTCAAGTGTGTTATCTTAGGAAGTTCAAAATAAATTTAAACATGCAAGGTAAAACATGCAAGAAAACAAAAGGAAAGGGAGAAGTTCAATTTCTAAAGATGACGTGGTTTAACGTGTAAACCAATGTTGAAATAAAACAAAAAGGAAAGGAGCAGTTCAATTTCTAAAGATGACACGGTATCATTTGTATAAGACTGACGAATGGATGAGAAATTACAAACGAAAATACGTCATAGAAGTTCAACGTGAAAACAGCACGAAGTTCAACTACTACACTGAATGAATTTCAGATGAAAAACTTTTAAAATCGTCGCGAGTATGAAAATATGATCAACACGGGAAAGTTGCTTGTTTACAACAGCTTTCCATCGGTATATCACTTGCTCAATTCCGGTGAGTGGATGGAGAGCTACGAGCAATGGATGGAGAGCTGCGAGCAAAAAAAGCCCGTGAAAAATTGAGTGAAGTTCAACTACACATGCCCAGAAGTTCAGGTTCTTCACGTCGTGCATTTTCGAAGAATCTGTTTCGCGATAAAGGAAGTAAAATGAACTCGTCATTTTCGCAATTACTTGAAAACGGCTGGGAATCAGAGAAAACCGTCAACATGAAAAAGTTTCGCATTTTTTGTAGCTTTTCAACGATGTATTATTTCCCGCATTCCGACAAAGTTTGTAGGAAATATAATGAAAATACATTTTTGGCCATTTTCGAAACTGACTTAAAACCATAAAGAATTAGGAGAAACAATACATACAAAAAGTTTCGCATTTGTCCAAGCTTTCCAACGCCATATCACTTGCTGCATTCGGACGCACTCTTAAAAAATTAACTCGAAAAAACGAACTCGGTAGGACTTGTACCATTTTCTAGATTACTCTTAAACCGTTCAAAATTAGGAAAAACTTTCAACATGAAAAAGTATCGCATTATCATAAGCTTTCCAACGCCATATAACATGCCCTACTTGGATTAGCCGTTTAGAAATCATAGCGAAAATACGAACTCGGCTGTTCGGTTTGTGAAATTTTACGTTTTTCCAAATAACGTTTTAACCATAGGGAATTAGAGAAAACTTTCAACATATGAAAGGAGCGGTTTTGCATCAGCATTCCAAGGACATATTATATGCCGCATTCCGATACACGGTTTAGAAATGTGATCGAAAATACGATTCACGTTTTTTGTGTGAAGAAAAAACGGTTTTCAAAACCACTCTTAAACCGCTTACATTTTGACAAAAATTTAAGTTGGGTCATGATACTGGTATCCATAGCTTTCCAACGGTATATCACAAGACCCGTTTGGGCGATGTTGGCGGAAGTTCAACCTAGTTCAGAGGGAAGTTCAGGCGTGCAACTAAGGCAGTAAAATTGCGAAAAACACGAGTTCATCACAACCCGAGAGCAAAATCCTCCCATGAGCGAGTTTTCTATTAAAAAAGAGTATTTAGTTGCTAAAAACTGTTTGAAGATTACACTTACATCACAGAGAACACAACTAACAAGAAAAATTCGCGGGGAGAGCCACGGTTGCGAAGATAGCCCGAAGGTCGGGTTCGTACAGAGGAAAGTTCAGGCGCGTATCTCAGGAAGTATATGTTGTGATCAGAATAATATTCTGATCCCGTGATCAGAATACTGTTTATGTATATATATATATATATATATATATATATATATATATATATATATATATATATATATATATATATATATATATATATATATATATATATATATATATATATATTATATATATATATATATATATTGTTCATTAGTTCACCACAGAATATATATAATATCATCACCTATATGTGATGATACTTAACTACTAGGTACAATGCATAAAATTGAAAACGAACAATGCTAAAACTAATAATCACTCCTGATGCGCGGCTCATCCCAGCGCGGAGGCAGTACTCCGCCTCCTCCGCCTCATAGCGCTTGACGTACCGATCTTCCTCTTGCTGCCGGACGAGCGCGGACGATCTTGCCATTTCGTTGGGCGCCCACCGGAGCTCCTCGTCGGTGGCACGCAGGAGCTTATCGGCCCACCTGCACGCAGCGATGAGGGGCCTAGCGCCTTTGGCCTTCCTAGCGAAGTACCCGTCATTGTACACCTCCTCCGCACGAAGATGCACCCGCCCCCAAAGATCCACCTTCTCCTTTTTCCAGGCGGCATCACGGGCTTCACAAGCCGCCTAGTACCTGGCTTTCTCCTCTACCATCTCCTTCTTGAATGCCACTTGCCTGGGTTTCTCAGCCGGTGACAGTGACTTCCACAGACAAAGATTGTACTGGCCCCAAAACCAATCCAAAGTTGGGGGTTCCGACGCAACCTCGTCCGGCGGCGCGTAGGGTCCTCCTCGTCGCTGATCATTGAATGACCGACCTGGGGGGCGGCGACTCCTGGCGGCGCGTGGGCAGATCGGTGGCGCCATGGCAGAGCTTTGAGAGAGAGAGGGAGTGAGCGAGGGGAGGATGTAGATGAGAATGCAGGTGGGGCGACGTGAGCAAGGTAGTATTTATTGGCTGCCAGAATCTAGATCGACGGGAACAGTACACACGCCGGTCGCCGAAATTACGCGTATTATAGTTTGAATTACACACGATTGCCACAATAGAATCCGTGTGTGAACATAATAGCTGATGGTTTCCAATACAGAATCGTGTCTGATTAATAACCCCCGCCATTCACCTTCTAAACCTCGAGGCGCCGAATAGAATGCCAATCGTGTGGGGCCGGTTGTCTTGCCAGATCTTTACATTTTGTTTTTTGAACACCAGATATTTACGGTCTAAAGATTTTTTAACTTGCACACAAGTACACAAAAATATGATTTTTCAAACCGTTATGGTTATACGTTGCATGTAGATGTAGTTCAATTTGAATTACGGTCATTAAATGGCTGGAAAATCACTTAAATGTCTTTATAAGATCAAATGAAGTCAAAAAAGGGTTGAAAATTGATGATGTGGCTTTGAATTGTGCAAACACACAAAAAGTCCGGAGTTCAAATGAGTTCAAATAAATGAAATCACTTTGTAACAGATGAGTTTTCGTCCGAAACCCTGATACTTCGAAAGAGATTGTCCATTTTGTACATGAAGTGCGTCCAGTTTTTTCGTAACCCTATCAACTTTTTAGCATATGCTATGTGGGTGAAATGATGATACCATGCCAACTTTCAACCTTTTCAAAGTTCATTTGTAGTGTTTTTCAATTTCAGGGTCATTTAGCTTAAAAATTTCAGTAAATGCATGAAAAATACCAAATGAAGTGAGAAAGGGTTGCAAATTGATAATGTGGCTCCGAATGGTGCATTTTGAACAGACACAAAAGTCTGGAGTTCCAATAAGTTCAAAAAAATGAAATATCTTTGTAACAGATGAGTTTTCGTAGGAAACCCTAATACTTTGAAAGTGATTGTCCATTTTGTACACGAAGTGCATCCAGTTTTTGCCGTAACCATCTCAACTTTTTTGCACATGCTATGTGGGTGAACTGATGATACCATGCCAACTTTCAACCTTTTCAGAGTTCATTTGTAGTGCTTTTCAATTTTAGGGTCATTTAGCTTTAAAAAAATCAGTAAATGCATGACAAATACCAATTGAAGTCAAAAAGGGTTGGAAATTGATGATGTGGCTCTGTATGGTGCATTTTGAACACAAAAAAAGTCTGGAGTTCAAATAAGTTCAGAAAAATGAAATACCTTTGTAACAGATGAGTTTTCGTATGAAACCCTGATACTTCGAAAGAGATTGTCCATTTTGTACACGAAGTGCATCCAGTTTATGCCGCGACCCTCTCATCTTTTTAGCACATGCTATGTGGGTCAAATGATGATACCATGCCAACTTTCAACCTTTTCAGAGGTCATTTGTAATGCTTTTCAATTTCAGGATCATTTAGCTTACAAAATCAATAAATGCATGAAAAATACCAAATGAAGTCAGAAAGGGTTGAAAATTGATGATGTGGCTTTGAATTGTGCATTTTGAACACACAAAAAGTATGGGATGATGAGGACATCACTAACAGAGTTACACCACCGCCCCAACTGATACATATAGAGGATCAATTACTAGAGCTCGCGCACGCCAATTAAATTACCAGGTACTTTTGTTTCTTGGTAATGATTCTAATGTTCATGAGAATATGATGCTGCCTAAATTGGATACATTTGTCTTGCTTAAAAATGAAGGGCCTAGCTTGGACAAGAAGGATGAACATTGGAGCAAGATCAAGCATGGAGATGATGGCATGCACAAGGGGAGCAAGAACGGAGTTCCAAGTGATGATTTCGGGACTTTGAAGCCACCATAATGAGTGCGAGAAGCCTTGGATGAAATATACAAGATGCTACTTCATAGATTCCGTCCAGAGGCTATTATTGGTGATGTATCACCTAATTATTGGGCCAGGCCCATGTAATTTCGAAATAGACAAGTATAGGCCGTTTTTAGAGTCCGTATGTGTGGGGAAAACAGAGTTAGGGTTGGATTCGGACCCCTTCTCCAAGGGGGCTCAAAATTCCCCGTCTCTTTCCCCATATATATAGCCCTTAGGGCATCGTTTAGTCTTTGGGTTTTGTTTAGATCAAAGTTCGCCATAGCTGCAACTTCGCGTACTTCGTTTGTGTTCAACGACCAGACAAAGACGTCACAGAACCCCACCTTGATCAATAAAGCTTTCCTCTTATATTCGCAATATCCAGATTGCAATCTTAGTTTCTTGCTTGTTCTTTGTTTGCTTGCAGGAAATAGACCCTCGTGGTCAGGTTGATCGTGCTCCGGCGTGGTCAATAAACTCTCGGAGTTGGTTTGGCGATTGCTAAGGCGTGACGTCCTCGCACGTTCGTAGTCGGATCGTCAAAGTCTACTCCACCAAAAACGATAGCCACCATCTCATCGAAAGACGGGACACCTTTTCCGCTATCAAGTGGTATCAAATTTCCAGGTTGCTTAGTGAGATTTTCCAGTTTTCCATAATTAGATCGAGTTTGTTCTTAATACCTACAGTCCACGAAAAAACCGATTTTTTTATTAGGGTTAGTTCAACATATCCGAACCAATCTGAACCTTTGCATAATCTTTTTAGGGTTTTGCTTTGTTGAATTTGCGGCTGCATCATCGTGTCTAGTTGTTGGTCTTAGTGTCTAGTCCTTTAGAGTTTCGACTTCTGTCATAGTTGTCACGCCACCGCACCATATTCATCGCTACTGCCATACCACCACCACTGCCATATCCCACCACCGCTACAACATACCATCACCGCTGCCATAACCTACCACCGCTGCCATATCCTACCATCATATATCCACCACCAATCCAAGCTCTGTTCATATTAGGTCTGTCTCGAGATCCATCTAGTTTCGGATTCATGTTTCCTTGCCTGCGTAAGTCTCGGAAAGAGTCTGGAGACCCCCTGGCACTTTTTAGGCTTTTCTGAGTCTTTTGAGACACGTGCCATCATACTGCTTTTTTACCGCACTTTTTCGTCGTCGCTGCCCAGATTCCGAAAAAACAATTTGTCAAAAAAATTCGTGCCTATCATCTTAGTTTGACTTGGGAAGAGTTTTGAGACACTCGCCATGATAGTAACTTTCGGCACACAAAAAAGGAGCGCAAAAAAGACGATTTTTTTCAGAGTGTGCTTTCCCCTTGATTACATGCAGCGCCGTGATTTTGTTAGTGTTCTAGGCTCGCGTCTCTAGTACGGTTTAGCCTAGGACCAGCACAGTACCGTCGTTGAGATTTTTTTTTTAACTTTGCATCTCTGAATTGATTTTTCCTGGCCCTTTTTGCTACCATATTATAAGCCTTCCCAGCTCCACATATATCTACGTCGTGTGTTTAAATCTCCCTGGTAATGGCTTTATCCAAGCTTTGAGAGTTTTGACTACCACGGTTGCTGATCACCACCTGCTGCTGGGTAAGAACTGGTAAGAATTTGAGATTTTCTTGACGGATTTGTGATGCCCCACCACCACCATTTTCTAGTAGTCTGTATGATCATATTTGTGTGTGTTTCTGTCACATCCCTAGTTTAGCACTTGCATTAGGACTAGCTAGTGTGTGCATCATGTTTACTTATCAAAGAAACTTGAAATGGGAATGGCAGAAACCCCAGCACCCCTCTCCTAACAACTAGGGTTTGGTAAAATATTTTCCAATGTACCCAAAATGCCCTTCAAAAATGTTCATCATTTCTGCCTTGGTCTCAAACCTTTGTCAAAAATGGTGCACAATTTTCTAGGACTTCTAAGGTATTTGGATTAAATCATATGGTATTTGTATTTGGGCATTTAAATGCTATAAAATATTTTAAATTCTCAAATAATCATAAACTATAATGTTCTATGCTGTTCATATTATATACAGTGGGCATGACAAGTTTTATGAGTTATAAAAATGTTCTGGCATTTTTATTAATTAAACAAAGTTGCAAAAGAAATGAAACAGAAAAGAAATAGGAAAGAAAAGAAAGAGAGAAAGGTTTTACCTTGAGCCCAGCACTGCTGCAGGCCGGCCCAGCCCACCAGCGCCGCTCTTATCGCCTTCCTCCTCACGCCAGTAGGCAGCGCGCGTGGCCACCGCGCGTCGGCACGCGCCCGGCCACCTCCAGCCTGCTTGCATGCATCCCCGACGGCCTGGACGCCTTCCTGCGTCGCCACGCAGCTGCCCCGACCTCTCTCTCATTTCCCCTCGTCCTCATCTCCTTCCCCTGGCTCTCTCCCTCTCATCACCGAGGCCGCCCGTCGCCGCCGTTCGCCGTTGCCGCACTTAGAGCCTCCCCCTCGTCCCGTGAGAGTGTCTAGAAGGATCGCCGCGACGCCCTCTTCCTCCTCGCTAAGCCACGGATCGCCGGGAGCCCTGCAACGCCTTCACGCCGTCGTCCCCAACCTCGGATCGCCGGAGCTCCTCGCCGTCGATTAAGGAGCTGCAGAGCGTCCCCGACCTCTCCGTCGAGCTCGCTAGCACCGCTGTGAGCCCTACGCCGAATCCCTCCCTCCTCCGCTTCGTTTGCGCCGTGTAGCTGCTGCTCCGCTGATCACCGAAACCCACCGCCGCCGTGCTTGCCGCCGGTGATGCTCCGGTGACCATTTGGTCACGGACGCACGTCCATCTCGCTCGCTGCAGCACGTTGATGAGTTAGGTGCCATGCACGCATCGCCTAGGCCACCGCAGCCGCGTCTCCACACACGCCCGAACGCCGGCCGCCGCTGCCGAGCTCGTTGCCGTCGCCTCCGGCCACCACAGGCCCGGCAACCACCACCATTCGACGCGCAACGATGAGGGCACTCCAACGCGCCCAACCGTAGCTCGAACCGTGCCCTGTAGACGTTTTCCGAAGCTCGCCGCCGTGTTTGGCCTCGCCGGCGTCACTTCGCCGGCGAGTTTGACTCGTTTGACCGGGGGGTTGACCACCCCTGGGTCGCTGATGTGTGGGCCATCCCTCCCCTAATTAGCTAATTTAATTAAGTAAATGCTAATTAAATCAGTTAGTTAGTTTAGTCACTGACCGTGGGCCCAGACCCCACTGACAGCTAATTAGCTCCTAGCTTAACACTAATTAACTTTGCTAATTAGCTATGACACTGACATGCCGGGCCCACATGTCATGTTTGACCTGGACCAACTCCTGTTGACCTGCTGACGTCAGCATGAGGTCATGCTGACGCAGTAAAGTGTTTCTGGAATTTAAAATAAATCCTAAATGATTTATGAATTTCAGAAAATAATCAAAACTTCTAAAAATCATATAAAATCAACCGTAGCTCAGATGGAAATAATTTATATATGAAAAATGATCAGAAAAATCCAATCTTTCCAATGGCACTAGTTTCATGCATGGTTAAGCACGTTAACATTGCTGTATACATTAAAACATGATAATGCACTTAATTAAATTATAGTTTGAATTCCAATTTGAATCTTTGATTCAAATAGGCTCAAACCCTTCTGGTTATAGTTGCATTAGCCAAAACACATGCATCTTGCCATGTCATGAGCATGCATCATATTGTTGCATTTGTTTGTCTATTGATTGTACCGCCGGTATTCTTCGTGTTAGGTCCTGCTCCCGAGGATACTCCCGCGTATCCAGCTGAAGAGCAGTACCCGACAACCACTCTGTCAGGCAAGCAATCATTGATCATTCCAATACAAACCCAATCTTCTCGCTCCTGCTCTCTTTTACTGCATTAAGGCAACAACGTGTGAACTGCTACTTGCTGCGGTAGTTGAACCCTATTCCCTTGCATGACCAGTCATTGCCACAGTAAATAGTTGAAACCCACTAGCATGTGTAGGAGTTGATTGAGCCATGTGATGTGTGGTCCACCATGCTATTTGTTTATGTTACCTGCTATGCTTAGAGTTGTGTCAGGTCTGGTTCATCTGGGTGATGGATCAGAGTGAAATGATCATACCGGTAAAGAGAAGGAAGTGTGGAATACGCTTGGTAAAGGTATCGATGAAAGGCCATGTAGGAGTACATGGTGGGTTGTTTCATTGGAATCGTCCATAGGACCCTAGATCTGTATGTGTGGTTCAAGTTTCAGCTACTACCACACATTGGGATCCTTAATTGACCCTCTCGGCTTATTAATTACCCTTGATCTCTGTCCAGGAGTTGCAACTAGTTTCTGGTGTTTATAGTTTACTAGAGGTCGTGCACAGCGCTGACCCTCGGGGTGGGTTGTGATGCGACAGGTACGTGGCATGGTGTACCGGTTGCCCGTTTGGTGACTCGGGAACCCTGTACACATCGTTTGGGGCCGTGGGCGACACCCCAGCCAGATCTCCCCACCGATGGAACCCAAATAGACGATAAACCTGGACGAGAGACTTGTGTAGTTAGTCAGGTCGTGGCCGACACCCACGCTGGGCTTCCGCTTGAAGGTTGCCGAGTACACGTCGAGTAAATGGCGATAAGTGGTGGGAGCGTGTGTGAAGAAGTACACCCCTGCAGGGTTATCAATCTATTCGAATAGCCGTTGTTCCCGGTACGGACTACTTGGTTACTCTTACAGTTCATAGACAAGTTGATGGATACTACTAAAAGCCTCAAGATAAGTGTGAGTGCCGTGGATGGCCCTTCCGAAGGATGACGGAAGAGGATCCTTGGTAGTGTATTGTTGTGGTGAGTAGAGGACTCGTGTTCGTAATAACATCTTGCAATCCATTGAGAGTTGTAGTATAGGTTAGCCAAGAGTCAAAGCTGGCTTTCTGCTATAAACTCCACTGCCCCCTGTTGATAATGTTGCATGTATGATAGGTTCTGTGGTAAGACTTGCTGAGTACCTTTGTACTCATGTTTGCTTAATAACTGTTGCACAGGAGAACCCTGCCCCTGCTGATGGGTCCTGACAGCGTTGGCATCAGAGCTGGACTGCCTGTAGGTTTCTGAAGCCAAACTGGTTGATGTTGAGTCTAGAAAAATTCTTAGTCATATGTAGGGGAATTGATTGTGGAAGGGAACGTAAGGCTCTTTTTACTCCTTTACCTTATGCCCTTCTGATCTGAGTCAGTCTATTCTTTCTACGGGGATTTAGGACTAGGCCTCTTATCCTTACTAGGTTCACGTGTTACTAATCCGTAGACTCTTAGGATTGTTGGTTTCAAGCCTTAGTTCAGTTTCTATCCTTTTAGTATGATGATTATTGGACCCGGAACCTTGATATGAAATTGTTGAGTGGTTATGCTATCATTTGTATGATGTCTCAAATCTTTGTTTGAGCATTTACAGTTGTTATGCTGCCCGATTTCTTCCAGAAACACTAATGCCTTTGCATTACTTCGTGTTTCAGATGTCTGGCCGCACCCCTCACCAAGTGGTTCGTTTGACTCGGTGCATTAATGTGCCCTGTCACACGGCCATGCTAGTCTGTGTGCTGACTGAGACCGGTTATCGCTGGTATCCTGAGTACACCGTGGAGGAACAGTACCGGGATTTCAATCAGAGTCAGTATTTCTGCACAGTCCGGATATACCCTTCATATCCCCGAGCTAACGACCCCATCCATTGGTCTTATGGACTCGGGGTTACCATCGAGATGGCAGTGCAGGATGCCGCCTATTCGATGATGACCATTCTCCGGGCTAGGCTTGCCCTGTTGCTGAACACTGAGTTCTGTTACATGCCAGCCTCACTTCCCGGAGAGGAAGGCTACTACATTGGTCTGTATAGTGATGCTGCTCATGAAGAGCCACTGCTTCAGACTACTGTTCAGATGCTGGAGGATAGGGACCGTGAGGTCTGTGCCCTCCGAATGGAGCTGTATAACACTCGAGCCGCCCACTGGACTACTTTGACACGGCTTGCACCTGCTGTGCACGCCGGATATCCGGACATGCGGGATTTGTACCCCGTGCGGACTCGTCTGCCTGATCGCATGGATTGGCGTGACGTTGGGGGTATTACACCTCCACGTGGGCGTCGGTTACCACCAGCATCGGGACCGAGGCCACATACATGTCCTTATGGTCCACAGCCTTCAAGTGTTCGCAAGTTTCAAGATCCATCTGTTCCACTTCCAGGCTACGGTGGTAATCTTTACGAAGATTACTACGGGAATGTCTGAGCTAGACCGTGGTAGTAGTAGTATTGTAGTAGTTGTATTTCCACAGTCCTGCGCGTCTTGTGGAATATGACTTAGTGTGTACTGAGTTCCGGAGGTGTAGTTAAATAATGTATAGGAGCTTGGAATGCCTCTGATGGGATGTATCGTCTTTCACCGTAGTTGTACTTTAGCCTTGGCTTCTACTAAACTTTGTATGGTGTGTATGACCACTGGTGTATATATAGCAGTTTCTATATTACCATGTCGTACGGATGAACGTCTCTGCATTTCGTGTCGTCCATTACATTCTGCACTTCTATGTCAAATTTTTGCCATCCTTGTCTAAACCGTTGTTTTGTTTTCTTAGGATGGTCAACACTCGCAACACTCCTGCTGCTCAGGAGCAGGGTGAGGCTAGTGGGGCTAGAGATGGGAATCTGCCCCAGCCACCCTCCTTGGCGGAAGTTATGCTCGAGGCAGAACGGAACAAGAGAGAGACTAACCGTCTGCTGGAACGCATAGAGCAGAACACTGGGTTCCGCCAGAGGAATGACGTGGTGTCAATCAATGACTTTATCAAGATGTGCCCACCGAAGTTCCATCACTCCACTGAACCTCTGGATGCGGATGACTGGCTACGTAGTATCACCCACAAGCTACACTCTGCCCGTGTGGCCAAAGCTGACAAGGTTACCTACGCCGCCTACCATCTTGAGGGCCCTGCCAGTCTTTGGTGGGAAAACTTTGAAGCTATGCGTCCTGCTGGCCAAATCACTACTTGGGTTGAGTTCAGTGAGGCATTCCATGAACATCACATTCCGGAAGGTCTCATGGATCGCAAGCGGGAGGAATACTGCAATTTCACCCAGGGCCGGTTAACTGTGGATGGCTATAGTCGCGAGTTTGGCAACTTGGCACGCTATGCACCTGAGGAAGTATCCACCGATGCCAAGAAGCAGGCGAGGTTCCGCAAGGGACTCAGCCCTGAACTCCATCGAGATCTACATCTGCACGAGTGCACTTCCTTCCAGAAGTTGGTAAACAAGGCTATCAGTGCTGAAACGGGCCAGACCGACTTCGAGGCCACATGCAAGCATCCTCGAGACTTTGGTTCCTCATCCGGCTTTGGCTCTCACAAGCGCCGTGTGTGGGTTCCTAACACTGCTCTGCCACCCAAGTACATACCGAGGCCATCCTATGAGGCGCCTCGCCCAACTCAACAGTTTGCACCTGCTAAGACCTATGGAGGACCACCTTCCAACTTTGCTCCATGCACTAGCACTGTGACCTGCTTCAAGTGTGGAGAACCGGGACACTACATGCGTGAGTGTCCTCAGAACCAACCAGGAAAACCCGTTGGCCGTGGTAAGCCAACCGGCAAGGTGAATTATGTCAAGTCAATCCCCACTGCACGTGGTCATGTCAACTATGTCTCTGCTGAGGAAGCTTATGAGGATCCTAACGTCGTCCTTGGTACGCTTCTCGTAAACTGCCATCCGGCATCTGTTCTTTTTGATACTGGAGCATCACATTCGTTTATATCTGAGAGCTATGCTGGAATGCACAACATGACTTTTTGTGACATGCCTACTTCCATGGTTATTCAAACTCCTGGTTCAAAGTGGCAAACCTCTAGGGTAAGCCATGGAAATGAAATCCTTGTCGATAGACTTGTTTTCCTAGCATCTCTAATCGCTCTCAAGTCCTCGGACATAAACATCATTTTGGGTATGGTTTGGATGACAACTCATTACGCCAAGATTGATTGCTATACTAGGACCGTTCAACTTACACACCCATCCGGCAAGATAGTCAATGTCTTGACCCGAATGGCTGAGCGTCAGCTCTACTCTCTTAATGCCAGCCCTCTACCAGAACTCGAAGATATCCCGGTAGTCCGTGACTTTCCGGATGTTTTCCAGAAGAACTGCCAGGAATTCCACCTGACAGAGATGTTGAGTTCGTGATAGATCTTATTCCAGGAACTGTCCCAATCTCTAGGAGACCTTATAAGATGGCACCACTAGAATTAGCTGAGCTAAAGAAACAACTCAATGAGTCCTTGCAAAAAGGTTTCATCCGTCCTAGTTCTTCCCCTTGGGCTTGCCCCGTCCTCTTCGTTAAGAAGAAGGATGGAACGGAGCGGATGGTTGTAGATTACCGACCTGTCAATCTGGTCACCATAAAGAATAAGTATCCGCTCCCCAGGATCAACGACCTGTATGATCAGCTCGCTGGATCCTCAGTCTTCTCTAAGATGGATTTGAGGTTGGGTTACCATCAAATCAAAATCAAG
The DNA here is from genome assembly GCA_902687465.1 of Secale cereale. NCBI lineage: Eukaryota > Viridiplantae > Streptophyta > Magnoliopsida > Poales > Poaceae > Secale > Secale cereale. Next base: position 292,103,951 of record LR738709.1, read on the forward strand.
AACAGGGACATTCCTAAAACGGCTTTTGTTACTCGTTATGGCCAATATGAGTACACCGTCATGTCCTTCGGGTTAACCAATGCCCCAGCTACCTTTTCTCGGTTAATGAATTCTATATTCATGGAGTACTTGGATAAATTCGTCGTGGTATACCTCGATGATATACTCATCTATTCCAAGAACAAGGAAGATCATGCCGAGCATTTAAGGCTGGTATTGACGAAACTTCGAGAGCACCGCCTTTATGCCAAATTCTCTAAATGTGAATTTTGGTTGCCGGAAGTAACCTATCTAGGTCATGTGATCTCTGGCAAGGGTATTGTTGTCAATCCCGAGCGAGTTCAAGCCGTCCTTGATTGGACTCCTCCTGAATCGGTCAAGCAAGTTAGGAGTTTTCTTGGCTTAGCGAGCTATTGCCGACGCTTCGTCGAGAATTTCTCCAAGGTTGCTAAACCTCTAACTGAGCTCCTCAAAAAGGATAAAAAGTTTGAGTGGACCCCACCATGCGAGTCCAGTTTTCAGGAACTGAAAAGACGCCTGACATCTGCACCTGTACTGGTACCACCAGACTTTTCCTAGGATTTTACAATCTATTGCGACGCCTAGAGACAAGGACTAGGTTGCATACTCATGCAAGATCGTCAAGTGATTGCATACGCATCTCGACAGTTGCGTCCACATGAGGATAACTATCCTACCCATGATCTAGAGCTTGCAGCTGTAGTCCATGCACTCAAAACATGGCGACATTACCTTCTTGGTAATCGCTGTGAAATCTTCACTGATCATCAAAGTTTGAAGTATATCTTCACCCAACCGGATCTAAATCTCAGGCAAAGACGTTGGGTTGAGTTGCTCACAGATTACGACTTAGGAATCACTTACACCCCTGGAAAGGCCAATGTCATGGCTGATGCACTAAGTCGGAAGTCTTATTGTAACAACTTAATGCTACAACAAGGGCAACCACTTCTCCATGAGGAATTTCGTAAGCTTAACCTTCACATTGTTCCTCGAGGTTCCATTCCACCTTGGTGGCGAAACCTAGCCTTATGGATCAAATCATAGTTGCCCAGCGGTATGATAGAGGTATATCTCGGATCAAAGAGAACATTGCTAGCGGAGTTGCTAAAAGTTTCTCTATGGATGATCGAGGTGTTGTGTACTTCGAGAACCTCTTGGTGGTACCCAAGAAACAACAACTACGACAGATGATTCTTAAGGAGGCTCATGAATCTCCTCTCACAATTCATCCCGGTAGTACCAAAATGTATCAGGACCTACGTCAGAGATTCTGGTGGACTAGGATGAAGAGGGAAATCGCTCAATTCATTGCTAACTGCGATGTTTGTCGTCGAGTTAAAGCAGAGCATCAACGGCCTGCTGGCACCCTTCAACCTTTAGCTATTCCTGAATGGAAATGGGACAAGGTCGGTATGGACTTCATTACCGGGTTTCCCAGGACCAGGAAAGGGAATAATGCTATCTTTGTTGTTATCGACCGCCTCTCTAAAGTAGCTCATTTCCTGCCTGTTCGAGAGAGTATTACCGCTAGCCAGCTAGCAGACTTGTATGTCTCTCGGATAGTGTCACTTCATGGTGTGCCGTTGGAGATTAACTCAGACCGTGGAAGTCTTTTCACTTCACGATTTTGGGAAAGTTTCCAGAATGCTATGGGAACTCATCTCTCTTTCAGTAGCGCCTTCCATCCCCAGTCAAGTGGTCAAGTGGAACGAGTCAATCAAATTCAGGAAGACATGCTTCGAGCCTCTGTCATCTCTTTCGATATGGATTGGGAGAAGTGTCTTCCATTTGCCGAATTCGCTTATAACAATAGTTATCAAGCCAGCCTGGGTAAAGCCCCCTTCGAAGTTCTATATGGACGAAGGTGTCGAACACCTCTTAACTGGTCAAAAACCGGGGAAAGACAATTCTCTGGCCCGGATATGATCCAGGAAGCAGAAGAGCAAGTTCGCATCGTTCGTGAGAAATTGAAAACAGCCCAGTCTCGCCAGAAGAGCCAATATGATAGTCATCATAAGGCTGTGATTTTTGAAGTCGGCGATAAGGCTTACCTTCGGGTTACCCCTCTTAAGGGAACCCATCGCTTCGGTATCAAAGGCAAATTGGCCCCTCGTTACATCGGTCCGTTTTGCATTCTTGCCAAACGAGGAGAAGTTGCCTACCAATTGGAACTACCTCCGCACCTATCCAGAGTTCATGACGTGTTCCACGTTTCTCAACTCAGGCGTTGCTTCTCGGATCCTATCTGCGGAGTGGACTACGAAACGCTTGATCTCTAGGACAATCTCACATATCGAGAATACCCCGTTCGTATTCTTGATCAAACCGAGCGCACCACTCGACGCCACAATATCAAGTTTCTCAAGGTTCAATGGTCACATCATTCCGAGAGTGAAGCTACTTGGGAAAGGGAGGATCGTCTTCAACTTGAGTACCCCACCCTCTTTCCGGAGGAACCCGAATCTCGGGACGCGATTCTTTTAAGTGGGGGTGAGTTGTCACATCCCTAGTTTAGCACTTGCATTAGGACTAGCTAGTGTGTGCATCATGTTTACTTATCAAAGAAACTTGAAATGGGAATGGCAGAAACCCCAGCACCCCTCTCCTAACAACTAGGGTTTGGTTAAATATTTTCCATTGTACCCAAAATGCCCTTCAAAAATGTTCATCATTTCTGCCTTGGTCTCAAATCTTTGTCAAAAATGGTGCACAATTTTCTAGGACCTCTAAGGTCTTTGGATTAAATCATATGGTATTTGTATTTGGGCATTTGAATGCTATAAAATATTTTAAATGCTCAAATAATCATAAACTATAATGTTCTATGCTGTTCATATTATATACAGTGGGCATGACAAGTTTTATGAGTTATAAAAATGTTCTGGCATTTTTATTAATTAAACAAAGTTGCAAAAGAAATGAAACAGAAAAGAAATAGGAAAGAAAAGAAAGAGAGAAAGGTTTTACCTTGAGCCCAGCACTGCTGCAGGCCGGCCCAGCCCACCAGCGCTGCTCCTGTCGCCTTCCTCCTCACACCAGTAGGCAGCGCGCGTGGCCACCGCGCGCCGGCACGCTCCCGGCCACCTCCAGCCTATTTGCCTGCGTCCCCGACGGCCTGGACGCCTCCCTGCGTCGCCACGCAGCTGCCCCGACCTCTCTCTCATTTCCCCTCGTCCTCATCTCCTTCCCCTGGCTCTCTCCCTCTCATCACCGAGGCCGCCCGTTGCCGCCGTTCGCCGTTGCCGCACTTAGAGCCTCCCCCTCGTCCCGTGAGAGTGTCCAGAAGGATCGTCGCGACGCCCTCTTCCTCCTCGCTGAGCCATGGATCGCCGGGAGCCCTGCAACGCCTTCACGCCGTCGTCCCCAACCTCGGATCGCCGGAGCTCCTCGCCGTCGATTAAGGAGCTGCAGAGCGTCCCCGACCTCTCCGTCGAGCTCGCTAGCACCGCTGTGAGCCCCTACGCCGAATCCCTCCCTCCTCCGCTTCGTTTGCGCCGTGTAGCTGCTGCTCCGCTGATCACCGAAACCCACCGCCGCCGTGCTTGCCGCCGGTGATGCTCCGGTGACCATTTGGTCACGGACGCACGTCCATCTCGCTCGCCGCAGCACGTAGATGAGTTTGGTGCCACGTACGCATCGCCTAGGCCACCGCAGCCGCGTCTCCACACACGCCCGAACGCCGGCCGCTGCTGCCGAGCTCGTTGCCGTCGCCTCCGGCCACCACAGGTCCGGCGACCACCACCATTCGACGCGCAACGACGAGGGCACTCCAACGCGCCCAACCGCAGCTCAATCCGTGCCCTGTAGACGTTTTCCGAAGCTCGCCGCCGTGTTTGGCCTTGCCGGCGTCACTTCGCCGGCGAGTTTGACTCGTTTGACCGGGGGGTTGACCACCCCTGGGTCGCTGATGTGTGGGCCACCCCTCCCCTAATTAGCTAATTTAATTAAGTAAATGCTAATTAAATCAGTTAGTTAGTTTAGTCACTGACCGTGGGCCCAGACCCCACTGACAGCTAATTAGCTCCTAGCTTAACACTAATTAACTTTGCTAATTAGCTATGACACTGACATGCCGGGCCCACATGTCATGTTTGACTTGGACCAGCTCCTGTTGACCTGCTGACGTCAGCATGAGGTCATGCTGACGCGGTAAAGTGTTTCTGGAATTTAAAATATATCCTAAATGATTTATGAATTTCAGAAAATACTCAAAACTTCTAAAAATCATATAAAATCAACCGTAGCTCAGATGGAAATAATTTATGTATGAAAAATGATCAGAAAAATTCAATCTTTCCAATGGCACATGTTTCATGCATGTTTAAGCAAGTTAAACTTGCTGTATACATTAAAACATGATAATGCACTTAATTAAATTATAGTTTGAATTCCAATTTGAATCTTTGATTCAAATAGGCTCAAACCCTTGTGGTTATAGTTGCATTAGCCAAAACACATGCATCTTGCCATGTCATGAGCATGCATCATATTGTTGCATTTGTTTGTCTATTGATTGTACCGCCGGTATTCTTCGTGTTAGGTCCTGCTCCCGAGGATACTCCTGCGTATCCAGCTGAAGAGCAGTACCCGACAACCACTCTGTCAGGCAAGCAATCATTGATCATTCCGATACAAACCCAATCTTCTCGCTCCTGCTCTCTTTTACTGCATTAAGGCAACATCGTGTGAACTGCTACTTGCTGCGGTAGTTGAACCCTATTCCCTTGCATGACCTGTCATTGCCACAGTAAATAGTTGAAACCCACTAGCATGTGTAGGAGTTGATTGAGCCATGTGATGTGTAATCCACCATGCTATTTGTTTATGTTGCCTGCTATGCTTAGAGTTGTGTCAGGTCTGGTTCATCTGGGTGATGGATCAGAGTGAAATGATCATACCGGTAAAGAGAAGGAAGTGTGGAATACGCTTGGTAAAGGTATCGATGAAAGGCCATGTAGGAGTACATGGTGTGTTGTTTCATTGGAATCGTCCATAGGACCCTAGATCTGTATGTGTGGTTCAAGTTTCAGCTACTACCACACATTGGGATCCTTAATTGACCCTCTTGGCTTATTAATTACCCTTGATCTCTGTCTAGGAGTTGCAACTAGTTTCTGGTGTTTATAGTTTACTGGAGGTCGTGCACAGCGCTGACCCTCGGGGTGGGTTGTGCTGCGACAGGTACGTGGCACGGTGTACCGGTTGCCCGTTTGGTGACTCGGGAACCCTGTACACATCGTTTGGGGCTGTGAGCGACACCCCGGCCGGATCTCCCCATGGATGGAAACCAAATAGGCGATAAACCTGGACGAGAGACTTGTGTAGTTAGTCAGGTCGTGGCCGACACCCACGCTGGGCTTCTGCTTGAAGGTTGCCGAGTACATGTCGAGTAAACGACGATAAGTGGTGGGAGCGTGTGTGAAGAAGTGCACCCCTGCAGGGTTATCAATCTATTCGAATAGTCGTTGTTCGCGGTACGGACTACTTGGTTACTCTTACAGTTCATAGACAAGTTGATGGATACTACTAAAAGCCTCAAGATAAGTGTGAGTGCCGTGGATGGCCCTTCCGAAGGATGATGGAAGAGGATCCTTGGTAGTGTATTGTTGTGGTGAGTAGAGGACTCGTGTTCGTAATAACATCTTGCAATCCGTTGAGAGTTGTAGTATAGGTTAGCCAAGAGTCAAAGCTGGCTTTCTGCTATAAACTCCACTGCCCCCTGTTGATAATGTTGCATGTATGATAGGTTCTGTGGTAAGACTTGCTGAGTACCTTTGTACTCATGTTTGCTTAATAACTGTTGCAAAGGAGAACCCTGCCCCTGCTGATGGGTTCTACATAGACGTTGACGTCGACGAGTAGCTTGACACCCAGACGGAGATCTGGAGCTTGTGAAGGGCCTTGTAGATAGTCAGGCTACACCAAGCCTGTTTTATTTTCTAAGTTGTCTGTACTCAGACATGTAGCTTTCGCTTGTGCTTGTATGATTGTATGACTTGAGTGTTGGGTCATGTGACCCCTATCTGTATGGATATGTTATGTATGGCTCTTGGAGCCTCTTAAATAAAGTACTTTGAGTCATAGAGTTCTGTTGTGATGCAATGTTGTATTTGCACATATTGAGCATATTGTGTGTATGATTGAAATGCTTGGTATGTGTGGGATCCGACACCTAGTTGTTTTGCTTTGGTAGCCTATCTTACAGGGAAATGCCTCCTAGTGTCTCCAATGAGCCTTGGTAGCTTGCTACTGCTCGGAACACGTAGGCTGGCCGGCATGTGTCCTTCTTCGTTCCTGTGTCTGTCCCTTAGGGGAAATGTCACGCGTTGTTCCTTTAAGTCCATGTAGCTTGCTACGACTTGGGTTCATACGTTGATGACCGACACGTTCGTTGCTGGGTCATGGATGCATGTCTCTGTAATTTAGTGCCACTTTTGGTTTATAACTAGCCATGTCGGCCCGGGTTCTCTGTCATATGGATGCTAGCGACACTCTCATATACGTGTGCCAAAATGCGCAAACGGTCCCGGGCCAGGTAAGGTGGCACCCGTGGGGTTACTGTGCGTGAGGCCGCAAAGTGATATGACGTGTTACAGCTAGATCGGTGTGACTTAGGATCGGGGTCCTGACAGCTTCTATTGCTGCTAACAATGCCAGGATCACAAGTCGATGAGACTGACGGGGAGAACATGACGAACAAGGAGTTGCATGATAAATTTCAGCAAATGATGGGTCAACAGGTAGAAGATGTGATGACCAGTTTTGGTTATGCACTAGCGAGGATGGATGGCATTGAGAAGTCAATTGACACCAAGTTGGATGCCAAATTCGCTGAAGTGCTTGCGCGTCTACATCCACCTGCTGCACAATTGCAACAACAACAACAACCTCCTTCATGTCGCGAAACAGTCATCCGCAAAGCGAGCCATGTTGCTCTTCAGCCTGGCCAAACTGTAGGTGATGTTGCTGATACTTCTGTGGCTCTTGCTGCTGCTGGGGAGGAGGACGATTATGTGGGAGATTACGAGGATGAGGTTGATCAAAATCAGAACTACGTGCAATAACCAGCACCACAACCACCAGGTCGTCCACATGCAAATAATCTCAATGGTAGGGCTGCACCACACCCTCAGGTACGAGATCATGACCATCTCCCAAAACTTAAATTGAATATTCCACCATTTGAGGGTAGATATCTTCCTGATATATATCTTACTTGGGAGTTAGAAATAGAACAACGTTTTACATGTTTAGAATATCCCGAGGAGAGACGTGTTGCTGCTGCTCTTTGTGCTTTCACTAGTTTTGCTTGTGTGTGGTGGTCTGAATATTGTAGATTATATCCGGATAATATTCCAACTACTTGGGCTACTTTGAAAACTTCTATGCATACTCGTTGGGTTCCACCATATTATCAACGTGAATTACTTCAAAAATTGCAGCGTTTAAGACAAGGAAAAAATTCTATAGAGGAATATTATCAGGAATTACAAACTGGCCTGATTAGATGTGGTATTGTTGAGGATAATGAGGCTATGCTTGCATGTTTTATGGGTGTCTTAAATAGAGAGATTCAGACAATTCTAGAGTATAAGTGGTATAATAATATCACTCGTTTATTCCATCTTGCTTCCAAAGCTGAACGTGAAGTGCAGGATCGACAGGCCTTGGCGCGAACTAATTTTTCTGCAGGTCGACCTTCATCATGGACACCGCGTGCATCATCTACTTCGACACGTCCGGCTGCACCACCGCCTACTTCAGCCGTCACTTCTAGCAGTGATAAAAGCAATCAGGGACCACCACCATCAACCAGGAGTACACCTTCCGGTCCTGCACAGAGCTCTTCTTCATCCATGGCATCCACAGGGCCAACATATGAAGTTATATGTCGTCGTTGCACTGGTCGTGGTCACTATGCGAGCAAATGCCCATCTCAGCATGTCATGATTGCTATTGAGGATGGTGGTTATGAGCCCGCTAGTGACTATGATGAGGAGATTTTGGCTCTTATTACACGTGAAGAACACGGTGGAGATGATTCTGAAAATGGGACGCAATAGATGGCTCCTGAAGACGCTGACAGGTATGAATGTTTAGTTGCTCAACATGTTTTGAGTGTGCAGGTCACACAAGCGGAGCAAAATCAGAGGCATAATTTGTTCCATACAAAGGGATTTGTGAAGGAACGTTCTGTTCGCGTCATCATAGATGGAGGGAGCTGCAACAACTTGGCTAGCATGGAGATGGTGGAGAAGCTATCTCTCACCACAAGACCACATCCACATCCTTACTACATCCAATGGTTCAACAAAAGCGACAAGGTTAAGGTAACACGTACTGTTCATGTGCATTTTAGTATCTCCACATATGTTGATTATGTTGATTGTGATGTGGTACCCATGCAAGCATGTTCCTTATTACTTGGTAGACCATGGTAATTTGATAAAAAAGTTGTACACCATGGTAGAAACAATCAGTATACTCTCGTTCATCAGGATAAACGTATTACTTTGCTTCCTATGTCTCCTGATTCCATTATGAAAGATGATATTAATAGAGCTAATAAAGCAAAACAGGAGCAAAATAAGAGTGAAAATCAGATTGTGGCAAAAGAATTTGAGCAACAAATGAAGTCTAATAACAGACCATCATCTCATGTTGCATCTGAAATTAAATTAAGAAGTGGGTGTTTACTTGCCACCAAATCTGATATTGATGATCTAGATTTAAGAAAATCTGTTTGCTATGCTTTTGTGTGCAAAGAGGCATTATTTTCATTCGAGGACGTGCCTTCCTCTTTGCCTCCTACTGTCACTAACATTTTGCAGGAGTTCACAGACGTCTTTCCACAAGACGTGCCACCGGGATTACCACCTATTCGAGGGATTGAGCATCAGATTGACTTAATTCCCGGTGCATCGCTACCCAACCCGCATCATACCGTACCGAGACGAAGGAGATTATGCGTCAAGTACAGGAGCTACTCGACAAAGGTTATATACATGAATCCCTTAGTCCTTGTGTTGTTCCTATTATTCTAGTGCCGAAAAAGGATGGTACATCGCGTATGTGTCTTGATTGTAGAGGCATTAATAATACTACTATTCGTTATCGTCATCCTATTCCTAGGCTAGATGATATGCTTGATGAATTGAGTGGCTCTACAATATTCTCCAAAGTAGATTTGCGTAGTGGATACCATCAAATTCGTGTGAAATTGGGAGATAAATGGAAAACGACATTTAAAACTAAGTTTGGATTATATGAGTGGTTAGTCATGCCTTTTGGGTTAACTAATGCACCTAGTACTTTCATGAGATTAATGAATGAAGTTTCACGTGCTTTCATTGGACGATTTGTGGTAGTTTACTTTGATGATATATTGATTTATAGCAGATCTTTGGAGGAACATTTGGAACATTTACGTGCTATTTTTATTGCTCTACGTGATGCACGTTTGTTTGGTAACCTTGGAAAGTGCACCTTTTGCACTGACCGAGTATCTTTTCTTGGCTATGTTGTTACTCCACAGGGAATTGAGGTTGATAAAGCCAAGATTGAAGCTATTGAGAGTTGGTCGCAGCCCAAAATGGTCACACACGTGAGGAGTTTCCTTGGCCTCGCGGGATTCTATAGGCTTATTGTGAGAGATTTCAGCACCATTGCTGCACCTCACAATGAGCTTACAAAGAAGGATGTATCTTTTGTTTGGGGTACCACACAGGAAGAAGCATTCATGGTATTGAATGATAAGTTGACACATGCTCCTTTACTCCAACTTCCTGATTTTAATAAGACTTTTGAGCTTGAATGTGGTGCTAGTGGAATTGGGTTAGGAGGTGAATTATTACAAGATGGTAAACCTGTTGCATACTTTTCTGAAAAATTGAGTGGGCCTAGTCTGAATTAGTCTACTTATTATAAGGAATTATATGCTCTTGTTCGGACTTTGGAAACATGGCAACATTATTTATGGCCCAAAGAATTTGTTATACATTCTGATCATGAATCTTTGAAGCACATTAAAATTCAAGCAAAACTGAACCGTAGACATGCTAAATGGGTTGAATTCATAGAGACTTTCCCTTATGTTATTAAACACAAGAAGGGAAAACAAAATGTTATTGCTGATGCATTGTCTCGTCGTTATACTATGCTTTCACAACTTGACTTTAAAATATTTGGTTTGGAGACCATCAAAGATCAATATGTGCATGATGTTGAATTTAAATATGTATTGCAGAATTGTAAAGAAGGGAGAACATGGAACAAGTTCGTCGTTAATGATGGATTTGTGTTTCGTGCTAACAAGCTATGCATTCCAGCTAGCTATGTTCGTCTTTTGTTGTTGCAGGGCGCATGGAGGAGGATTAATGGGACACTTTGGCGTGAAGAAGACGGAGAACGTACTTGCTACACATTTCTTGTGGCCAAAGATGAGACGGGATGTTCAGCGTTTTGTTGCTCGCTGCACTACATGTCAAAAAGCTAAGTCATGACTCAATCCTCATGGTTTATATATGCCTTTGCTTGTCCCTAGTATTCCTTGGGAAGATATATCTATGGACTTTGTTTTCGGTTTACCTCAAACAAAGAAGGGGAGGGATAGCATATTTGTTGTCGTGGATAGGTTCTCAAAGATGGCACACTTTATACCATGTCATAAAAGCAATGATGCTGCTAATGTTGCTCATTTGTTCGTTCGTGAAATTATTCGCTTGCATGGTGTGCCAAATACTATTGTTTCAGATCGTGATACTAAATTTCTTAGCCACTTTTGGAGATGTTTATGGGCTAAGTTGGGAACTAAACAGCTTTTTAGTACTACTTGTCACCCCCAAACTGATGGACAAACTGAAGTAGTCAAATAGAACTTTGTCTACTATGCTTAGGGTTGTTTTGAAGAATAACAAGAAAATGTGGGAAGAATGCTTGCCCCATATTGAATTTGCTTACAATCGTTCATTGCATTCTACTACTAAGATGTGCCCTTTTGAAATTGTATATGGTTTCCTACCTCGTGCACCTATTGATTTGTTGCCTCTTACATCTTCGAAGAAGGTTAATTTTGATGCTAAACAACGTGCTGAATTGATCTTAAAAATGCATGAGTTAACTAAGGAAAATATTGAGCGCATGAATGCTAAATATAAACTTGTTGGAGATAAGGGTAGAAAACGTGTTGTCTTTGCACCTGGAGATCTTGTTTGGTTACATTTGCCTAAGGATAGGTTTCCTAATTTGCGCAAGTCAAAGCTAATGCCACGTGTTGATGGTCCTTTTAAGGTGTTAGAGAAAATAAATGATAATGCGTACAAACTTGAGCTGGCTGCAGATTTTGGGGTTAGTCCCACATTTAACATTGCAGATTTGAAGCCTTACTTGGGTGAGGAAGATGAGCTTCTGTCGAGGATGACTTTAATTCAAGAAGGCGAGGATGATGAGGACATCACTAACAGAGTTACACCCACAACCCCAACTGATACATATACAAGACCAATTACTAGAGCTCGCGCACGCCAATTAAATTACCAGGCACTTTCGTTTCTTGGTAATGATTCTAATGTTCATGAGAATATGCTTCTGCCTAAATTGGATACCTTTGTCTTGCTTACAAATGAAGGGCCTATCTTGGACAAGAAGGATGAACATTGAAGCAAAATCAAGCATGGAGGTGATGGCGTGTGCAAGGGGAGCAAGAACGGAGTTACAAGAGATGATTTCAGGACTTTGAAGCCACCATAATGAGTGCAAGAAGCCTTGGATGAAATATACAAGATGCCACTACATAGATTTTGTCCAGAGGCTATTATTGGTGCTATGTCACCTTATTCTTGGGCAGGCCCATGTAATTTCAAAATAGACAAGTATAGGTTGTTTTTAGAGTCCGTATGTGTGGGGAAAACAGAGTTAGGGTTGGTTTCAGACCCCTTCTCCAAGGGGCCACGAAATTCCCCCTCTCTTTACCCATATATACAGCCCTTAGGGCATTGTTTAGTCTTTGGGTTTTGTTTAGATTAAAGTTCGCCATAGCTGTAACTTCGTGTACTTTGTTTGTGTTCAACGACCAGACAAAGACGTCACAGAACCCCACCTTGATCAATAAAGCTTTCCTCTTATATTCACAATATCCAGATTGCAATCTTAGTTTCTTGCTTGTTCTTCGTTTGCTTGCAGGAAACAGACCCTCGTGGTCAGGTTGATCGTGCTCCGGCGTGGTCAATAACCTCTTGGAGTTGGTTTAGCGATTGCTAAGGCACGACATCCTCGCACGTTCGTAGTCAGATCGTCAAAGTCTACTCCACCAAAAACGATAGCCACCATCTCATCGAAAGACGGGACACCTTTGCCGCTATCAAGTTCAAATAAGTTCAAATAAATGAAATCCCTTTGTAACAGATGAGTTTTCGTCTGAAACATTGATACTTTGAAAGGGATTGTCCATTTTCTACACGAAGTGCGTCCAGTTTTTGCCGTAACCCTCTTAACTTTTTAGCATGTGTTATGTGGGTGAAATGGTGATACCATGCCAACTTTCAACCTTTTTAGAGTTCATTTGCAGTGCTTTTCAATTTCAGTGTCATTTAGCTTAAAAAAATCAGCAAATGCATGAAAAATACCAAATGAAGTCAGAAAGGGTTGAAAATTGATGATGTGGCTCTGAATGATGCATTTTGAACACACAAAAACTCTAGAGTTCTCAAAAAATGAAATACCTTTGTAACAGACGAGTTTTCATATGAAACCCTAATACTTCGAAAAAGATTGTCCATTTTGTACACGAAGTGCATCCAGTTTTTGCCGTAACCCTCTCAGCTTTTTAGCACATGCTATGTGGGTGAAATGATGATACCATGCCAAATTTCAAACTTTTAGGAGTTCATTTGTAATGCTTTTCAATTTTAGGGTCATTTAGCTCAAATAAATTAGTAAATGCATGAAAAATGCCAAATGAAGTCAGAAAGGGTTGAAAATTGATGATGTGGCTTAGAATGGTGTATTTTGAACACAAAAAAGTCTAGAGTTCAAATAAGTTCAAAAAAATGAAACCCCTTTGTAACAGATGAGTTTTCGTCCGAAACCCTAATACTTGCAAAGAGATTGTCCATTTTGTACACGAAGTCCATCCAGTTTTTCCTGTAAGCCTCTTAACTTTTTAGCACATGCTATGTGGGTGAAATGATGATACCATGACAACTTTCAACCTTTTCATAGTTCATTTGTCATGCTTTTCAATTTTAGGATCATTTAGTTGGAAAAAAAATCAGTAAATGCATGAAAAATACAAAATGAAGTCAGAGAGGGTTGAAAATTGATGATGTGGCTTTGAATGGTGCATTTTGAACACACAAAAAGTCTGGAGTTCAAATAAGTTCAAAAAAATGAAATCCCTTTGTAACAAATGAGTTTTCGTCCGAAACCCTCGTACTTCGAAAGAGATTGTCCATTTTATACACGAAGTGCATCCAGTTTTTGCCGTAACCCTCTCAACTTTTTAGCACATGCTATGTGGGTGAAATGATGACACCATGCCAACTTTCAACCTTTTCAGAGTTCATTTGTAGTGCTTTTCAATTTCAGGATCATTTAGCTTTGAAAAATCAGTAAATGCATGAAAAATACCAAATGAAGTCAGAAAGGGTTGAAAATTGATGACATGGTTTTGAATGGTGCATTTTGAACACACACAAAAGTATGGAGTTCAAATAAGTTCGAAAAATATGAAATACCTTTGTAAGAGATGAGTTTTCGTATGAAACCCTAATACTTCGAAAAAGATTGTCCATTTTGTACACGAAGTGCACACACTACGATCAGAGACCCTTCGACGAAACTATGTGCGATGCCATAATCGCAAACGGTGGTGTAAAAGAACCGTCAAAAAGGTGCAAAACGTTTGCGATGACGGATGCATCAAAAAAGGTCAGATTTTAATAGAAAATATCTACAACATCACAGACAGTTGTTTTCTAGGAACCGTTTGCGATGAAAATATCTGAGTCTTTTTAAGTCTCCCTCCTTAAGCTTCGCCGGCTCGTCTGCTCTAGTGTCGGCAACCCCCAAATCCATGAATCCCAATGCCCATTCCCGCACCCCCTTCTTGCAAAGATGGTGCCGTGGAAACATTTCGTGAAGGCCCGTACGATGGCCG
>LR738709.1:292118973-292134058 GCA_902687465.1 Secale cereale
GGGGCGCGGAGTCCACCAACGGCGGCATGTCGCCAGGACAAGTCATCGACGTCTCATCTCACATCGGCGATGCATAGGCCGGCGCGGGGGCGGATTTGTTAAAATTATGCATACTTAGGCTTTGTTTTTAATGCTGGTCTTTTGTTAGAGCAATGTTTAGGTCAATTGGCTCTGTTTAATTACTAAAATTGCTCAATTCGGTAAGTGTGGTATGTCTACTGTACGCTCTTTTGTGTGCCCAAATTAGCAAGCGATGTTAAATTATGCAATGACGTACCCGGGGAAATTACCACCAAAATTTGAATTATCAAACTCATCCCATGCGCGTAAAGGAGAAGAATTGTTTGCGATGCACACAATCGTTCAAAGTGAATGGTCTAGCGGCACCGCGCAGAAAGTTTGCCTCCACATTTCCAATATTTTGGCCTACCGCCAAAATATCTACCCCCGCCCCCTTCCCCCCTTCCCCACCCCCTTTTCTCCCCGACCATGAGTCACATTTCCCTTGGTTCCTCCTCCTTCCTTCCTTGCTAGTAAGCTATAGCCGCTTCCTCGCTCTCGCCGTCTCGCGTCCTACCGCCAGGGTCGCCATGGTCTTCTTCAAATACCTCTCTAGCGGTTCCTCCTCCGGCAACTACTCCTTCACCACCCGGGTATGCCTTTCCTCTCTCTCTCGGGCTATGACTAGGAATGAAGGATTTTTACCCGGCGGTCGATTTGAGTCGTTTCTTCTTCTTGTAGCTCCCGAAGACCATCAGTGGCAACGAATGGAGTGGGGTGGCTGAAGATCTATCTGCTCGCTGTCAGCATCAATCTCCATGCATGAAGCTAGTTGCGTTTGATTATGTGGACAGTGGGAGGAAGTTTCTGGCATGCGTAGAGAATATTAGACCCTCTTTCGTTGTTACAAATCATTTGTTAGATGTGATTCGGACACTGTCACGGTCCCAACCCATTCATACCACACCTTCAACCAAACGCATCCTAAGACAATGTCACAATTTGTACGTAGTATCTTAAATTGTTGCCATCTCATCAGCCGTGCCATTAGAAAATTATTTGGCACCGCTTCAGCAGTTTGTGCAGCCAACTTTGGTCCACACATCCGAGCAGCCAAGCAGTAAAATACTAAATCTTTATGGCACGAAGGAACTGGGCATCGGAGCAACTACGTGCTCCGGAGTCCGGTAATCTGATTTTTTTCCGCTGCATCGGCTCGCTAGTGCAGGGCACCGGTGCAAGATGTAGCAACAATTGTCTTTACCCCAGTTTTGGCATACATAGTGGACGGCCTTAGTGCTATTAGTTCTATGTTACTAAATTTGTGCATGTACACACCTGTTAGTATCAATTGGCTGTGACGCGAACACCTCTGAATTAGGTGCCATCTCAGACATAGGCTGCGAGTCCTCGACAAACGATGGAGAAAACTGGCTGCCGGACAGGACAAGGGCCTGACTAAGATCTTGCGTCTGCGTGGTCATGTCCTACAATCATAGCACGCATTGACAGTAAGCATAGCAGACTACATACATGACAATCCATGAAAGCAGAAGCATGTATGTACATGGTTCATCACTATCATAGCAAGCACGTGCTTCATCGCTATCATACCAAGCATACCGGACAATCTATGAGCAGGAACATACATCTACAACAAACATCATGCTACAAATGGACCACCAATAGCTACAAATCACAGATCTAAGCACGAATCAACACAAGCACAAGGTTCAACTTCAAACTCTACTACTAATCTAGCCTACCACATGCTTGAACATCTAGCCCTACCACAAATTGCAACCGCGCCATAGTAATCAACCATATTAGCTCACAAACCAGACCACAAACCAACCATGCATCTAGATCAAACCCTAGCTGCAGGTCGGATCTAGCTAGAAGGAACAGAGAGGAAAGGGGATTGAACTCACAGAGGCCATGGCTGCAGCTCGAGGAAGATGGGGGACGGTCGTGGAAGATCAACGACGGCCGGTGAAGGAGCGCCGACATCGTGGACCACCGGCCGATGAAGATGCGCCGCTTACCTGCTCGTCGGTACCGATGCGCGTCGGCGGGAAAGCTCGAACGGAGGGAGAATGGTGGCGGGAGTTGGGGCGGTGAGGAAGGGGCTAAATAGGGGTGGACTCGGCGAGAGGTGAGCCAAAATCCTCCCGCCGATTTTTCGGCGACGCAGGCGAGCTCGCGCCATCTCCCTGCTCGCACGAGGGGAGAAGCGCGTCGCCCTCCCTTGCCTCGCCCGAGCCAGGCTCGCGAGCTACGGCCGATTCGGGCGTTTCCCTTGGGCCTGACCTGGACGTGCTTTATGTTCTGTGCGATGCGGGCCGCATAGTGAACGCGGATTACCAAACGGGCTCAATCTTTCTCGCACAGGCTAGGCTGGACCATATGCAGGCAACCAAACACACCCTTACTATTCGCACACGAACACGTCATCGTGTACCCTCGAAGCTAGGGGTGATGCACCACGGCTCACGTCGAAGGAGACCCGGCCAAAAGCACGGTACGCAAGTAATCCGGTGGGCGCTATTGGAGACCCGAAACCCCACATGCCCGGGAGGGACCCCGTCTGGACGCGTGGCGGCTATGGGCTGCCCTAGGTCAATCTGATCACCCCTAGGGCCTCATGGATTTGTAGGCCCCCACTGTTGAAGAACGACGAAGAACGAGAAGAAAGATACAAGGGAGAGGGATAAAAAGTAGATGGACATGAAAAAGTAGTAGATTGATTTGTTTGATTGTGTGTTGTTCAAGCGTCCATCACCTCCCATCTATTTATGAGGTGTATGGACTTACCGTACAAGAAAAGGACTCCAAATATTTCCAAAATTAGCCGAACTCGGATTTAGGTAAGTCTGGGACAACAGTTCGGTTTTAAGGTCTCACAGGCTGCAAACGACCTCGGATGAAGGTGCGCCCAAAAGAAAATTTACTCGTTTCGACGAGACGAATAACTTTCATGTTGAAATATTTTCAATTCGAAACCATCTTGAAGGCCGAATATTTAACATAAAATAACAGATTGGTGGCGCTATCCATCAGACACGTGTCTGGTGGGGCGCGTCATGTTTTGCCTCCTGGCTGAGATGCATTCCGATGGCCCTAACTTTGCATACGAGCTTGAATTAGGACAATTTTAATATTGAAAGCGACCATTTCTACGAGACACACAACTTTCTTGTTGAAACATTTCTCATACGAAACTAGCTTGGAGGCTTAATTGGCCGAACAATACTCCGAGTACAAAATCTTAGTACTTTGAGCATAGTTTCGGCCATTGATATGAGATCGGATGGCAATGGCCCAAGCTTCAAAGATGTTCATGTTGACAATATGGAATTGTTTCATGTAGATCACTTTTTTTATTTGAGGTCATCTAATCAAGTTCTTGACCGTGCCAAAATCTAGTGTCAATACATGCCCCCCTATTTATCGGCAAAACTTGTGTGCCGAAAAATAACTTGCACAAAATTTGCTCTTAGCACGATGTCAACACTCCATCGGCCATTTTGTACATGCTTAGGATGATAAGCATATATCGGCCATTTTATTTCTTAGGGCGATAATTGTGTATCGACCATTTAGATTAGCAACAAAAGTGAAGCTAATCGAACGTATGATGATTTGGTAATACCCTTTCATGATGTTAGGAATTATGTTGCATCCATGGATTAAAATAAGCCCATTGAGGGTAACCAGTCATACCCGATGACGAATTCCATGGCATAGGCTTTAATGGCATAGTTAAAGAATATGGATAATGTGTGGACCGAAAACGTTGAAACCTTCGACTTGGTCCTTCATAATTTCACTTTTTCCTTCTTCACCTTTGCCGCACTTCCTGTAATGGAAGCTTGCACATAATTCTTATTTTGAGTAATTCCTTTGGAAATCCAAGCCATATTCCTTTCCTCAAGTTCTTGTGCACTAAGCTTTTGTAGTTTCTTCTTTTGCCAATATGATAAGCCGACTGGGCACCCCTACTGTGATTTTGTTTGAAAAAATGACAATTCTTGTTTTACCTTGTGCACTCTCAACTTCTTCTCTTCAGATTTGACAGTTGATTGACTTGCCTCATTGCCTTTATTAGCTAACGTCAACACTTTAATTGGCTCTTTTTCATTTGATATCAGATCTAAAGTAGCACTCTTATGACCATCTTTTTTAACACGGTAAACTTGCTTGACCACCTCTTTCTTGTTCCTTGAGCTCCAGAACAATTCCTTATGATTGAAACAGCCTTTGAGATGTGATTGTTCATCAAATGTTGATCTTCTTGGAGTTGCATAATGTTGGTGAGATGTTCTAATATAAGATGGATAATGTGCCCTTGTATCATACATGTCCTATGATGGATATGGATTTACATGAGCATAGAGAAGTATCCATGACATTAGCATTGGCGGCCCAAAGTAAGGATATGAATATGCTACATTGAGATTCTCACTTTGCCAATATCGATTCTCGGATTTGCGCCTAGGGGGTGATCTTGATACTTTTAAATTACTTGGCCGGTATGCACTTTTCTCCTCACTCTTCTTCTGATATTTTTTCAATAGTTGCATGAAAGTGACTTTCGGCTTTTTATCTTTGTGCTTACCTCGGCCTTTGCTTTCTTTTGTCGTGCTTGCACCGATCTTTGGATTTTCTTGTTGCCCCCACTACATGGCGTCTTTTGTGCAACCTTCATGGAATTACCGTCTTCAAGAATATTTTCATCGTGCTCTTGAACAATTTCTTTACTTGAAAACTTGATCCTGTCACCTATAATTTTTACCTTCTCATGTTTAAATGGATTGGCTTGAAGCGGCCGATGCAAAAACAAAATCCATCAGGACCAATCGAAATAGACTGGTCATCTCTTGGTGTTTCAACAAATTTCAATCGTCCTTTACCAATTGCCAATTTAACTATTTGACGAAACATGTTAAAATCCTCTAAATTATGCTTGAACGAATCATGTCACTTACAATATATTCGTCCTTGGACCGATGGCTTGACATGGAGATCAAGAATTATAATGTAATTATTTTCCAGGAATAAATCAAATATTTGATTACACGTGCTTAAATTTAAGATGAAGTTTTTATTTTCTAGCTGATCTTGCTATGAGAACGACTTTGGAGTTAAGCAAAAGAATGGTTCAGATTTTACATCATCCCTTTCGGATATGCATAGTGTTTTGTACTTTATCTCCGATGTCTTTGGATAAGGTATTATATTAGCATCGGATTTCTCAAAAGAACCTAACCTTGGCTTTAAATATATGAAATCAAAGTAGTTCAAACATACATGTCTCAATTGAGACCATGCGTAAGCCAAGTATGAAGCAAACAAAGCTCACTATCAGTCTCTTTGAATGGTACAATATATAGACCGATATGCTTAGTAAATATTTTATTGCTAACAAGTAAATTGCCCTTCATCATTGGTCTTTCAAAATTACTTATAAGATTTTTTTCTAATAGATGCATCAAAAATAAAGTTGTGACCAAATCTGAAAATAGGCAAATCACTTGCTAGACATACCTCTTTGAATATGTTGGGAGATCATGACGATGGTGTAATTTGAATGATACTTTGTTCCGCTTTCAATTGCCCCCCCCCCAACGCCTTGGCATCCTCTTTTTCTTCAATCGATTCGTCACACATAATACTTGATTCGGCTTTTTCAATAACTGAATTTTCTTTATTACCTGAATCAATACTTTTATCTTTTTGTATTTGCAAGGCTTTTCGCTCTTGTCTAATTTTAGCCCACATCTCAGCTTGGCGAGCTTTAAACTTTTTCATCTCAATTTCCATCCACTCCTCATGAGATTGCCCCCCCCCCCTAATACTTTGAGATTTTTCCAGCAATGAGGTGCCGAAACTTTGTAATTGTTTAGGCGGTCCACTAGATGGTACAACACTGGGCGAATGCATCATTTTCACAACTCTAGCTTTTACAACAACAAAATCATGAGGCTTCCTGCCTTCTTTTAGTTCTTGTCTAATGGAGTTGCACAAATCCCAAGAGAATGTAAGCTTGTTCTTAATTACCCAGTCTGGATATGGTTTCCCCCCGATGCTTTTAGACTCTTTCGGCAATGAGATGTTGCCGAAATTCTGTAATTGTGTAGGGGGAACATGATATGCCACGGTAGTAGGTGAAGGCATTTGTGCTCCTGCATAAGTTTCACTTATTCGGCCATGACCATGAAGGTGCAGAGCCGAATTATGGACATAAACAGTTGCGTATGGTGCCAAAAAATTGGTACCATGAGGTGTAGCATATGATGTTTGAGGGTAATTGGCCGAATAACTAGTAGTAACATGGCAAATTCCTCTATTCACCGGCACATTTGGATTAACATATTGCAAGTTATTTGCCGATGAATAAAAAGTTGAAACACTTTGTTGCATACTATTGGAAGTTCCTACATAGGGTGTCTCAACTTGGTTAAACGAACTCATCATGTTATTCATCGGCATATAGATTTATGGGGTTGCCGATGCATGGGAGTTAGGATACATATGTTGCATGTTGCCAAAATTATATGAGGTAGAAGCATGGAGATTTTCTTGCATTGGCCCTTGCACATAATTAGATGCATGATTGATAAAGCTAGGGCTAGCCGATACATTATGCTCATTAAACAATCTAGCAACAACATATGCATTATTTGCATCTACATAAGTGAATTGTGTATTCATATTACCTTCCTAGAGTGCAAATCCTAGATGACGATCACTTCGTAGCAAGAACGGGCCGGGGACCGTTCAAAGCTTCGTCCCCAGCGAAGTCGCCAAAAAGTGTGTTTGCACACGAACACGTCACCGTGTACCCTCAACACTGGGGGTGTTGCACCGCAGCTCATGTCGAAGGAGGCCCAGCCGGAAGCGCGGTACGCAAGCAATCCGACGGGCGCTTTTGAGGATCCGAAACCCCACACGCCCGGGAGGGACCCGTCTGGACGCGCGACGGGTATGGGCTGCCCTAGGTCAACCTGATCGCCCCTAGGGCCTTGTGTATTCGCAGGCCTCCATTGTTGAAGAACGATGAAGAACGAGAAGAAAGATACAAGTGATAGGGACAAAAAGTAGATGAACACGAAAAAGTAGTAGATTGATTTGTTCGATTGTGTGTTGTTCAATCGACCATCACCTTCCATCTATTTATGAGACGGCTGGACTTCCCGTATAATAAATGGACTCCAAATCACGTCCAAATATTTCTAAAATTAACCGAACTCGGATTTAGGTAAGTTTGGGACAACAGTTCTGTTTTTAGGTCCCATGGGCCGCAAACGACACCCAAAAGAAAATTTACTCATTTTGACGAGACGAACAAATTTCATGTTGAACATTTTTCTATTCAAAGCCATATTGAGGGCCAAATCTTTAACACGAAACAGCCGATTGGTGGCGCTACCCATCAGACACGTGTCTGGTGGAGCGCGTCATATTTTGCCTACTGGCTGGGCTGCATTCTGGTGACTCTAACTTTTGCATACGAATTTGGATTGGGGCGATTTTTATATCAAAATAGATCGTTTCGACGAGACGCACAACTTTTGTGCTGATAAATTTCTCATACGAGACCATCTTGGAGGCTTAATTGGCCGAACAATACTCTAAATACAAAATCTTAGTACTTTGAGCATAGTTTCGGCCCTTAAGATAAGATCGGATGGCGGTGGCCCAAACTTCGAAGATGTTCATGTCGACAATATGGAACCTTTTCATGTATATCACTTTTTTTTATTTGAGACCATCTTAATCAAGTTCTTGACCGTGCCAAAATCTGGTGTCAACAGCTACTAGTCTAAGTTACTTCCCATTGTGATCAGTCTTACGTGGCAATGATTTAACGATGAGAGAGATGAATTGAGTAACGTAAGTAGTTAATCATACTATGGGTAACATCACACATACCTAGACAAGATGAGTCTATAACTTAATAAATAAGGGACAATTACATTTGAGCTCCTAGTTGTGTCACACCCGTGTGTTTTGTCCCTAAATTAAAAAAAAAACCTCATTTCTGTCCAAACTCGTATGCTCCTCTTATGCTTTTACCCTTTGACCGTGTGATCGCAATTTTGAAAACTTCATAACGAATTCTTATTAACTCACAAAAATGCAAATAAGATATCAAAATGTTCTGAAAAACATCACATATATGTGCATGTCATTTTCATTCACGAAAAAGTGCTGAAAAGTCCATATCTCAGGTTGAGCTCATATGATGTCAGCATGAATAGTAAATAGTGAAAAAAAATCAAAAAAATCTACATTTTTTCTGTGGCAAACATTGAAAAATGTTTTGAGAGATTGCAAACTTTCATGAGGAAATGATATTCATGGAAAAAAAGAAGAAAATTGATGCTCCAAAACAAAAGCATTTTGGAGTGATGATATTTTTTTGCCACGACTTCCACGTATGTCATTCCCTAGTGAAACTTTATAAGTGCCTAAATTATTAGTCAATGTTTGCCAGAAAAATAATTCAGCATTTTTTTATTTTTTCTGGATTTTAATATTCATGTTGATATCATATGAGCTCAAACTGAGATAGGGACTTTTCAGCACTTTTGTCATGATTACAAATGACATGCACATATAAGTGACGTTTTTTCGAACATTTTGATATCTTATATGCACTAGCAAGATGCTCGTGCGTTGCACGAAACATCAAGATGCATTTATATGAGTAGTTTATCTTGTGAGAGATAAGGATGAACGAGAGAAGGCCTTATCTGCAAATGTGGATAGGAGCGCGGGAAGCTTTTTGCAAAATTGTCGTAGTTTCCTTCCTATCCGTCAGATATAGATCGGACGGCCTATATTGCAGGATGGCAGGCACACCATCATCACCAACTCTGTTTTTTATAAGAGTAGAGATTTTTCTGAGTTAGTATGAATTTGTTATGAAGTTTTCAAAATTATGGTCAAACGGTCAAAGGGTAAAAGCATAAGAAGAGCAAACGACCTTGGGTAGAAACAAGGGTATTTTGGATTTAGGGGCAGAACACACGGATGTGACACAACTAGGGGTTTAAATGTAATTGTTTTAATAAATAAAGTGTTGTATGACACCACATATATATTACTCCCATTGTAAATGTAGTAATATAGACTACTAACATATGCATATTACTGGTCTAAGTTACTCTTCACTATGATTATCTAATGCATGTAAAAGTTCTGATCATTTAATGGTCGCGCATATATACGTTACAAATAATGCATAGGTAAGATGATTCTTTTGAGAAAAATAAGCACTCACTATCTGTGTTGTGATATTTATTTATTTTTGAATTTGACCTTACACCAAAACAGTTAGAGTGCTATTATTTAAAGATTGTTTTGAAAGGACGAGAGAGAATTTATAATCAAACTTAATAATATCTGACTACACGTAATCCAGTAACATCCCATAAAATACAATGATACTTCAATGGTCTGCAGTAACAGTAAACAATTTTTTTATATCTAATAACTTATCATATCAATTAAAACTTACTCTTTATTCCACAATGTAGTACACATGTGCTTTCCAAAATTCAAGTTAGACTGTAAATTTAACTATCGAGACTGACAGTGTCGAGAGCAAAAATATACCATGAAATTCGTTTTTTTGATATGAATTCAATAATAGAATTTTTGCTCCCACCGCAATCGGTCTCGTTGATTAAATTTACTATCATTCTTGAATCTTCGGAAACGCGGGCGTACTATATTATGAAATGAAGAGTATATAAAAAAATGTTTGGTGGGACGTCCGATGAATTTCTCAAGGAGAATATTGCACCGGATGTCATATCTAATTTCGAAAACAGTTAACTTGGTTTGGTGTCCGGAAGCATATACAAGGAGAGAGGAGACGGCTCCGCTTCAAATTTTCTCGGATTCGAGTTGCGCACGGTCACCCCGGAAGCTCTCGCCTTCTTCTTCCTCCTTTCGCACGTCCTGCTACCCTCCACTGCCGGGCCACGGTGAGCTCCAGCACTAAACAAGCCTCTCGCCTCTCGCCTCTCCCCGTATCTCCCGCTGTCGCCTCTCGCCACTCCAGAAGATACGCCGGTTCTTGCAGTCCCCGCCCTATCCTGCTCATCCTCTTCCCCCGATATTTCTATAAGTGGAAGTTTTACTTTATCCATGGTCTGAGATGAAAAAGATCGGATTTTTTGCGTGTCTCTCTGCACGAAAGTTTGTGTTTTTTTGTGCAGAGGGGGTTCAGATTGCAGGGGCAAAATTCTTGCATTCATAAGCTTTCCATTTCTTTGACAGCGCGGCGGCAGCAGCAGCAATGGAGGCGGGCGCGTCGTTGGGGACGGGGAGCTTTCCGGCCGAAGACGGTGAGATTTGGGCGCCCGTGATGTCCGATCCTCTGGATGGGGGCTCGAATTCGCCGACCCAGGTAAGCCCCGTCTTTGCTTCCCTCCATTTTCTTTATCGCCTCTGAAGAAATCGACTCCCGTGGAAGACTGTTGTTCTTTTCCTAGCGTTCATGCTTCTTCTTCTTTGCCTTTTACTCTTTTGCTTTCTTACTTCAAGTACTCCCTGTGCAAAGCTGCTGTTTCTTTCTTTTGTTTTCTTTTTGAGAATGAGAACGATGTGTTGCTCAACAAGCGTCGTGTTGGACTGGCATCCACCTGTACAGTTTGTCATTCATCGTGCGCACGAAACAAATCCCTATATGTAAATTAATTCGCTATTTTCACTCAAGATTCGTGAGTTATCTGAAAGAAGAGTTTTAAGCACAACCAAACCAAAATGGTCGATACAAAGTACTGAAGCTTAATTATTCCAATTCCCTGGTTTCATTAACTTTCTGTTTAACACTTCATGCAATATATGTGGACTAGCACAGTTCATGCATGATCCAAGTTCTTCAGATCTTATCGAATCTGACTTAGATATATAGAGTTTGCAGTGGGCTCACCGAAATCCTCACACGAAATCGACGTATATTTCATTGTTCTGATGGCAGGCGGAGATTGAAGTCTATTCAGCATATGTGGATTATGACGCCATAGACTTCCAAACAGTCTTAGAAGGACCCCAAGATGAACACGATATGGAAACATTGTTTGGAGGTGCAATGCTTACTTCTTGTGGTATGTTCCAAACTTTGTTACACAAGCAAGCAAGTTTTATCCGTGGTTTTGACCTTGAAACCAATGTATGAAGCTTTCCTTGCAGGTGCACGCAGTCCTACTGACATAAAGGAGGCGAATTTAACTCATGAGGCATGACTTTGGCACATGTAAAAGTATAACCTGCTAAATAAATGAATGTGACAAATGTTACTGAAAATATGTTTCATCTTGGCAGATTGAATGTGAATTTTATTCACCAACTAATGATCATGGCATGATACAAACACTTGCGCCTGCGTCACCAGAAACCAAGGAGATGAGGGGGAGGAGGAGATCTGCGCCGGCCACGGTGCTTCCGGAGAAAGAGGAGGCCCCTCTCACCATGACCCTCGGTGGAGGAGAAGAGGAGGACAAGAATAGAAAGGGAGGAGGGGAAGGGCACCCGCTGCCTTGTCACCGGAGAAGCACGAGGCTTGCGCTCGCCGCCACGCCACTGGAGGAGGGGGCTAGCGCTACCTTCATAGTAGACCTGCCAGGTACGAATTATGAAGGTTGATATAGATATATATACTCCCTCCCTCCCAAAATAAGTGTCTCAACTCTAGTATATAACTTTGTACTAAAATTAGTACAAAGTTGAGACACTTATTTTGGGACGAAGAGAGCCTATATCACTTGTCATAGTCTCAAGTAGTTAAATACATATGTTATATGCTTCAGATTACATGCCGAAAAGTGGTTGGAGACACGGAAGTCGCGTGAGAAGTGCACGCAAGAGAGGAATATGGTCGTTAAACACGGAACAAACTTTGCTTCTGCCTAACTATTTAGGGGTAAGAATTATGTTTATTATCAAGTAGAAATTCAACAAATTAGCATGTGTGCAACGAGTTCTTTATGTATTAAGTGCTTTGCATTGTGCACCTTTTGAGTTCAGATTTATTATCAGCCATCCATCAATGGAAAGATGCTCATAACTATGTCGGTTATGTTTACTAGAACGCGACATGCTTTCAGGACATGAGCTCTACATGTAAAGGCCAAAAATGTGGGCACAGAAAAAACAATGACCACTGGACATATGAAGAGATGAAAAAACTAGTCGACGCTCTATATATATCTGGGGTTGGAAATTGGACAAAGTTGAAAAATGAAAACTTTTCAACATCAGTTCGAACAGCGACGCATCTTAAGGTATGATAAATTGGTGTATATTGCACCCTAAAGCAAATGCATTATTAGATGTTTTCTTTGCTTGTGACACCGTTTTAATTTATTCTATTTTATACAGTTTTGTTAATCTTCTATGCATCTATAATTTTTCCGCCGCGAAAGATATAAAATTTTATGTTTGGTACATGTGTTCTATATTGTCAACATATAATTTTACTGTCACCAATCTCTCCTTAATTCTTTGTCCTAGGTCCACAACTGATACCAATCTACCTTTTAATGTTTAGGATAAATGGAGAAATCTTAAGAAAGCCTACACGGTCAGGCCCACTTCTAAAGAGAATGTTGTATACCATAAGTTTTTTGAACTCAATATGGAACACCACTGATTTGCATTTCTTACATTTCTTAAATTCCAGGGAAATGCTAAAAAGAGGATCTTGCCGACTCTAGACAAGGATTGTGTCGAAAAGATCCAGAAGCTAGCCTCCAAAATGAAGCTGCACTTGTGAATGATACAAGAAACATTGTATAGTACTTTTGGTGTAGGAGTGACTCAGCAACAGGAGTTCTGTTATTTTTGGTAGGACAACAAGGCATAGGCCGGTTGTAATATTGAGTGTGTAGAGAGTAGAGATTAGCAGATTATATATCCTTCCTAACTGTTTGTAAAGTACTCTCTTATTAATGAAATGAGGGGGGGGGGAGGTCTCTTAATCAACTTTTCCTTGTCAATACATCATGAGATGCATCACATGAGTTTTCCTGTCACATCACATGAGTTTTACAGTGCTTTGGTGACTCAGATCTAGTGGCACAACAAGTGCCTGGTAAGTGGGACTCTAAAGATCCACTCATGGCGGCTTATCGGCGAGAAGTTGAAGCAGTCGCAGGGTACTTCAAAGGATATCAGGTGGATCACATAGACCGGCGGAAAAATGAGGCAGCCGATGCATTAAGCCGGTTGGGCTCTCAGCGTAAACCAGTTCCACCTAATACCTTCCTAGATGAACTGCATAGTCCGTTAGTACAGATATCTTCAGAGGAGGATTTAGTTGTTCCTGATCCGGAAGCACAGCTAGTTGCAGCTCTTCACGTTATTCCGAATTGGACACTCCCTTACTTGGCGTACCTGAGCCGAGGTGAGTTGCTAGAGGACGAAGTTGAGGCTCGGCAGATAATCCGGCGGTCCAAGTCTATGACTATCGTCAATGGAGAACTTCATCACCGCAGTGTTTCTGGGGCGTTTCAGCGGTGCGTATCATCAGACGAAGGCTGTGATATTCTTCGAGAGGTTCACGAAGGAGATTGTGGTCATCACGCCGGTTCAAAATCATTGGTAGCTAAAGCTTTTCGTCATGAGTTCTACTGGTTAACAGCTCATGCTGATGCAGAGGACTTGGTCAGAAAATGTGATGCTTGCTAGAAATTTTCACGGCGTCCTCATGTTCCGGCGCAGGAGCTACGGATGATTCCAATTACTTGGTCGTTTGCGACTTGGGGGCTTCATATGGTTGGACCCTTTAAAAGACCCCCAAGATCATAAAACCCACCTGTTAGTAGCAGTGGACAAATTTACAAAGTGGGTTGAGGCAGAGCCTGTCGGTAAGTGTGATGCGGCAACAACGGTTAAATTCATCAAAAAAGGTAATTTTCTGGTTTGGCTTTCCACACAACATCATTACTGATAACGGCACCAACCTATCTAAAGGAGAGATGGAAGAGTTCTCTAAAAGAGAACATATTTGCCTGGATGTATCGTCAGTAGCTCACCCTCAGTCCAATGGTCAAGCTGAGAGGGCCAACCAAGAGATCTTGAGAGGCATCAAGCCACGGCTTATGGTTCCTTTGCAAAGAACACCGGGCTGCTGGGTAGAGGAGTTACCTTCTGTTCTCTGGAGCATCAACACTACACCTAACAGGTCTACAGGTTATACGCCTTTCTTCATGGTGTACGGTGCTGAAGCGGTTCTCCCTAGTGACATCCGGCACGACTCGCCACGGGTGGCAGCTTACGTTGAAGCGGATAATGAACAAGCAAGACAAGACAACTTGGACCGGCTGGATGAGGAACGGGACACGACAGCAGCACGATCGGTGATTTATCAACAAGACCTGTGTCGGTACCACAGCTGCCGGGTTAAGACCAGAACGTTCCAGGAGGGAGATCTGGTGCTCCGGCTCATCCAAGACCAGACAGATATGCACAAGTTATCCCCACCTTGGGAAGGACCCTTTGTGGTCAGCAAGAACCTACACAACGGGTCATACTACCTGATCGACGTTCGAGAACATAAGGACTCACGTACGACAGAGGAGGAGACGAAGCGGCCATGGAACATCGCTCTTCTGCGACCATACTACACTTGAGCCATTGGCTCCGCTTTATGTACCATGTATATATTATGATTAATAAATAAACCGGTGCCCCCAGTAAACTGGGGAGTCAGTCATCTTCGCAAAGAGTATCACATGGGGGCTTCGAAAGAAGCTTACCATGGCCTCTTAAACCGGCGCCCCTGATAGCATCAGGGAATCAGCCGTGTCTTTCTTACAAAGGAGTATCACATGGGAGTTTCTTCGAAAATTCACCATGGCCTCCTAAACCGGCGCCCCTGATAGCATTAGGGAATCATCCGTGTTTTCTTACAAAGGAGTATCACATGGGAGTTTCTCCGAAAACTCACCATGGCCTCCTAAACCGGCACCCCTGATAGCATTAGGGAATCAGCCATGTTTTTTTTTCAAAGGAGTATCACACGGGAGTTTCTCCGAAAACTCACCATGGCCTCCTAAACCGGCGCCCC
>LR738709.1:292134150-292186349 GCA_902687465.1 Secale cereale
CGGCGCCCCTGATAGCTACAGGGAATCAACCGTGTTTTTCAAAGGAGAATCACATGGGAGCTTCTCCGAAAGCTCACCATGGCCTCCTAAACCGGCGCCCCTGATAGCTACAAGGAATCAGCCGTGTTTTTCAAAGGAGAATCACATGGGAGCTTCTCTGAAAGCTCACCATGGCCTCCTAAACCGGCGCCCCTGATAGCTACAGGGAATCAGCTGTGTTTTTTAACAGAGTATCACATGGGAGTTTCTCCGAAAGCTCACCATGGCCTCCTAAACTGGCGCCCTTGATGCATCAAGGAATCAGCCATTGGCAATCATCGAGTTGATCACCTAAAGACAAAATCCTTCATAGGTTTTGAAACATTGGGTGGCGTGTCATCGATAAAAAACCTTGAACTTGGAGCCTGGCAGCTCGTAAAAAGCCTCGACTACATGGTCTTATTTACCCAAAAAAACCTTATTTCTATGATTTCACAAATCTTAGTCGTCATGATCATTGGTTTTTTAACCAAGTCCATCGACGCGAGACTGGACAACTACAAAGTTGACCATATATCTACAAAGTTACAAGCCTGGGTCATGAACACCAGCGAGATTTAAACCGGTGTTCATCGTAACCCGGATCGGACATCAGGCTAAGCGAAAGAAACCAAGAGCCTCATCAGCACCTATGCTTTTACTTATTTGTACCGGATTAAGGTCTACAAGCACACTTAATCATAGGTATGATATTTGTTTGTGATCAAAAGCTATTCCTTTGATATATGTATCAGAGCAGTATAATCCGTCCGGTGATAAACCGCCAGGACATCTTTTAGCTTTGTTCATGCAGGCACGGATGATATAGGCGAAGCATGCATTACAAATAAGAGATTAAATTCGGAGATGCCAATCCGAATAATGGCATAATAGTGGGACAAAAGTAGTATTTAAACTATCCTATTACAAGGCACTCGCAGGCCTGAATAGATCAAAGTTTTTGCAAAGTACTCGGCAATTTAAAGCTAAAATCAGACGGATTATGACTCCTCTTCAATTTGCGAAGGCTGAGGATCATCTTGTTCCGGATCTTTATCGACTTCAGCCAATGGCTGGAAACCAGGAGCGCACCAATCAATCTTGGAGAGGGCACGGAAATATACTTCTTCATTGATGAGATCTGAAGGGTCAATATCCGGAGCGAAAGTGTGGTTACGAACTGGTGGGATCAGATTTTCGGTGTCCTAAACCGGCCGCTCCACCCGCGAATTTTCTAAGTCATAAGCCGGATGATACCTTGTCAAATCCGCCTCATCAGCAAGCTTACTGGCAAGCAGACGCATGTCCTTAGTCAAAGCACGGAGATCCTCGGCAGAGAAGACTGACCCGTCCTCTTTGTTGCTGGGATAGCCGTTCATAGCTTCAGTCGGGTCAAAATCAGGGACCCATGCTTTGGCCCGGGTCAGCGCCATAAGAGAGCCGGCTCGGGCGGCAGATTTCTTCACCTCAACCAGACGCACAAGTAGGACATATAGCTTCTCCAGGGTGGCTTGGATGGTGGTCGGCGCCGGTTTGTTGTGTGACATGGCACTGATAGCCCTTTGAGCGCCGGAATAGAGCTGCTCCACCAGGGTATAAGCTGCCTTGAGCTTCTTCCGGATATCATCTCCAAGATGGGTTGTGCGCCTCCCTATATACATTTAGTGAGTTAAACCGGAGCGGAACAAAAGATTGCAAGGATGAAAAACATGCAAAGATGGGTACTCACCAAAGATAGCAGAAGTCATGAGCTCTATTTGCTGTTTCAAACCGGATAACTCATGCGTAACTGGATTAAGAGCAGCTTCGGCGTCCTTTGCTCTTTTTTCAAGAGCATTCCTCTGCACCTCCCATGTGGACCGCTCCGCTTCAAAATCTTTTTTCAATTGCTCCATGTTGGTCAAAGTAAGCACAAGTTCTTCCTTGGCTTTGGCTGAAGCGGTTTCATGGAAAGCCAAGTTATTCTGGAGCTCAGTTACCTCCGAAGCCCTCCGGGCCAAGTCAACCTGCAAGGAAATCAAACGGATTAGAAAGACAGATCAATCAGTCTCAAGCACATAACAAGTTATGCACTTGACACTTGGGGGCTAATGTGCAATTGAAGTACAGAAAGAAAAATTTTCAGACAAGTCCCAAGCACATAAACAAGTTATTCCCTTGACACTTGGGGGCTAATGTAAGTTCATTCTCAGATATAATTGAAGTCCCGGTTCACCTACAATGAAGCTAAACCGGCACTTGGGGGCTACTATGGCCTAAAGAAAGGATTGCAAAATTATAAAGCAGAGACAGAAGTGAAAGGAAAGAAAATCACCTCATACTTGTCCTTCATCATATTCACTAAGCCGACTTCATAGTCGCGGCTAGTAAAGAGCCGGTTCAGATACCCGAAATGAAGTTCCTGGGCACTCAACTGAGCATAGCTGGATAAATCTGTGCTCCACTTGCCTTTGTCTTGTTGAAATTTCTCTTCCTTGGCAGTATGCCTAGCCAAAGTGACAGGCTCTGTGGGAGCAGTGAAGCCTAGCCCGGTTATCTCAACATCTGCGGATGAGGCAGCAGTTGGCTGGAGGGGGACAACAGTAGGCACCGGACTGACAGGAGTCGGGCTAGCCCGAGGAGGGCTAACCCGGACAGGGCTTGCCGGTTCAGCCGTGTTCTCCGTATTATCACCTCCCGGAGCAGCAACGTCGTCACGATCCATAGGAGTGGGATCATCAAGCTGAATGTCAAGGTTGTCTTCTGGAGGGATGGCCGTTTCAGGGTCCCCGGCCAGTTCAACAGTAGTGGTTTCAGCAGCCGGCTTATTCGCTTTCGCCTTTTTGCTAGGCTTTAGCATTCTGATAAAGGTCAAAGGAATAGTGAGAATTATAAAGTTAAAAACATGAAGGTAAACCAGATGTTTGAAAGAAGGACTTACCCAGGGATGGTCTTGAGCACTGGGACCTGCGTAGCAGTCGACTCGCCGGAAGAGGACAGAGGAGCCTCCTGATAGTTGGGATCAGACGGTTTAAGCGGTTTACGTATGAGGCCTGCTTTTGGATGAAGGAGAGTTGGAGAAAGTAAAACCTCGGAGCGGCGTCTGCGAGCCGGCGTAAGGGGTATTCCGGACGATTCAACCACATGGCCGCTATGGCTCGTGGTCCGACGAGCTTTATGCTGCTATTTCTTCAAAAGAAAGTTGGGATCCAATTGAGCATAAGGGTGAGAAAATGGATATTTCCGGGACACCCGGCAGATTTTGGGTGGCAACGGTTCTGAATCAGAAGAGAGAGAAATTACCTCAACTCCCTCCGCTTTACTTCCCTCCGCCGGGTCCTGTGGAAAGGCATTATTAACATAAATTCATACAAAGAGGGATCAAAAGACATAAGGGTTAATTGGCACCTTAGAGTCCAGATCATCCTCCTCAGGGTGTGAACCGGAAGCAGCAACAACCTTTTTCTTCTTGACGGCATAGGTTTTCTTGCGCGATTGCTTGGCTGGTTTATCTTGTGATTTCCTCTTCCAGAAAGGATCGTTGGCATGTGCGAAGGGATAGTAACGAGTTGAAGACAACTGATATGAATGGATTAAGACAAACAGGAAAGGGTCGGAAGAGACTTACCGCTAGCGGTTCATTGGTTGCGCAGAACGGAGCTAAACCGGTCCGGCTGCACTCCTCCAGAGGGATGTTCAACATTTTCTTAGCGGATTCAGTTACTTCATTGTCAGGAAGCACTGTTTTCATGTGGCGCTGAGGGTCTTCTGGCTTGCCGGTATATTCGCACATCAGGCTCGAGCGCCGGCTTAGTGGAAGAATGCTCCAAGAGAGCCAGCAACGGACGAAGTCAACGCCGGTTAAACCGTTTGCCACGAAGGCCCTGAGCTTGGAAAGTTGAGGGGCAAATCGGGCCCGGTCTTGGGCGCTGAGACGTTGTGGCAAAAGATGGGTTTTTGCCAGACGATAGGCGCGGTAACCCGGCAGCGTAATCTCTCCTTCAGGTGAAGTGTCCATGCAATAGAACCAGGTCCGGTTCCACTCTTTGGGGTGGTTGTGAAGAGCGGCGTGGGGAAAGCTCACATCTTTTCTTTTCTGAATGCTGACGCCACCCAGCTCCTGATGAGGCCCATCAGTAAACTCCGTCCGCCGGTTCATATGAAAAAAATCCCGGAATAGATCCATTGATGGCTCTTCTTGAAGATATGCCTCCGAGAAAACTTGAAAATTACAGATGTTTGAAACAGAGTTCGGGCCTACATCTTGTGGGTGGAGTTGAAAAGCGGCTAACACATCCCGGAAGAATTTTGAACCGGGAGGACTGAAACCCCGGGCGAGATGATCATAAAAAACTATGACTTCACCTTCCTTAGGCTCAGGAGGGCACTCCTTGCCAGGGGCCCGCCAGTGCAGAATTTCTTTAGGGCCCAGAATGCCAATTGAGGCCGCTTCAACTAAGTAATTTTCCGTGATTCGGGAAGGAACCCAATTGCAAGCGACAAATTGCTTGGCCATTGTTTTTGATGAGGAAGTGCTGAAAAATACAGTGCAAGAACCGGTTTACCAACTGCTAAGTACAAGCCGGTGCATTCTATTAAGGTATAGACCTAATTGTCGGTTTAGACAAGGGACTAATGGTATTACTAATCCGGAAGCAGATATGAGCGAGACAGCTACCGGTTCATGATGACAGAAAAAGGAGAAGTTAAACCGTCAATTATGGGATATAGGTTTACATCTAAACCGTCAAGAAAAGCATACGAAGCACAAAGTTATGGCTAAACTGGTGAGAAAAGCTGTAGATCTAAAGGTATGAAAAACAGGTTTCACATGGCACTGAGGTAAATATGGATCTAAGGCGCAAGAAAAAGATGGAATAATACAAGTTATATTCAGTGAGGGTTGCGGAGGTTCTCTACAGATTTGATCTAAACTGATAAAGCTAGAGGAACTAAGGATATAATGATGGAGCAGAAGTGCATGGATGAAGGTCGAGCCTAAACAAGTTCAAATCTACAGCCAAGACTGACCTACGGGGATGAACTACAACGCCTCGAGGGTTCATGGCGAGCTACAGAAGAAACCCTAGGATAAGATCTACGGGGAAGAAGATGGAGTACCTGAGGAAACAGAAGTCGGCGGCGAAGTTCTCTGGAAGCGTTCAGGTCGATGCAGCGGCCGGGCTCGAGGACGACGACGAGCTCGAGGAACGGCGGTGGAGCTTCGAGCGTTGGAGACAGAGGAAGAAGAAGTCAGAAGGGGAAAAGAGATGAGCCTCAACGGTATTTATAGGCCGAAGAGGTAAAAACGGTAAGCGCGGGAATCAAGGAGGCCAGAGATCGGTTAAAGATTGAGCTATCGCCTCGATCTTTGGTGCGGCATTCAAAAAAAGGTAACATACAGATGCGGGCATTAAATGCGGAGATGATGTCACGACGGACTAACACGATTCCAGGAGATGACGTCATGGCCGGTTTATGAAGCAAAAAAGTTGCAGAAAGGAAATTTGTACAAAACTTTGAAGACTGACATGAACAAGTTCAAATCATTCTGGGGCCTAATGTCAGGGATATTACTAGCAGGTATAAACCGGCCAGGAGGGTCCGGATTATGCTAGTAAGGTTATTGATCAGAAGCCCATTAGAATGAATAGCAAGAGATTGTAGCACACAGAGGTTCAGGGCCCTTGGTCTGTAAACTGTCATACCATGTAACTTGGGATGTAAGACAGAAAGAGTAGAGACCGAGGGGGACACGTTTATGAGCCGGCCTCGGGACTCTGTAAACCGGACAGGGCGTCGCCTCCCATATAAAGGGACGACCCGGCGACGGTTCAAGGACGAGAGACAACAGCTCGAGACACAGGCAAGCGGATTCGCTCCCTGATCATCGAAGCCCAAGCAATACCACACCAAACTAGACGTAGGCTTTTACCTTCATCGAAGGGGCCGAACTAGTATAAAAACTCCCTGTGTCCTTCGTCCGCTTTAACCCCTTCAAGCTAACCCGAGCGATGGCCTCACACCTAAGTCCGCTAAACCGGACATCTGCCGTGCTAAATCCACGACACCATAGCTGCAACTTCGCGTACTTCGTTTGTGTTCAACGACAAGACAAAGACGTCACAGAACCCCACTTGATCAATAAAGCTTTACTCTTGAATTCGCAATATCCAGATTGCAATCTCAGTTTCTTGCATGTTCTTCGTTTGCCTGCAGGAAACACACCTTCGTGGTCAGGTTGATCGTGCTCCGGCGTGGTCAATAACCTCTCGAAGTTGGTTTAGCGATTGCTAAGGCGCGACGTCCTCGCACGTTCGTAGTCGGATCGTCCAAGTCGACTTCCTCCAAAACTATAGCCACCATCTCATCGAAAGACGGAACACCTTTGCCTCTATCAAGTGGTATCAGATTTCCAGTTTGCTCGGTGAGATTTTACAGTTTTTCGTAGATTAGATCGAGTCTGTTTTTCATACCTACAGTCCACGAAAAAGCCAAAAAAAATTTAGGGTTAGTTCATCGTATCCGAACCAGTCTGAGCCATTACATAATCTTTTCCGTGTTTTCGTAGTTGAATTTGCGGTTGCATCGTCGTGTCAAGTTGCTGGTCTTAGCGTCTAGTCTTTTAGAGTTTCGAGTTCTGGTCATAAGTTGTCACGCCCCCGCCGCAACATCTTCATCGCTACTACCACATACCACCACCGATCCGTATCCATATACCACCACCAATCCGTATCCATATACCACCACCACTGCCATAGGTCACCACCGCTGCCATATTCTACCACCACATATCCACCACCAATCCGAGTTCTTTTCGTTTTAGATTGGCTTTCGAGATCCATCTACTTTCGGTTTCGTGTTTCCTTGCCTGAGTAGGTCTCGAAAAGAGTCCGGAGACCCTCGGGCAGTTTTTAGGCCAAAATTTCGGCAGGTGAAAATATTTTTTCCCTATCCTAGTTTTGGTGTTTTCTGGGTCTTTTGAGACACGTGCCACCATACTGTTTTTACCGCACTTTTTCATCATCGCTGCCCTAATTCTGAAAACAAATCGTCAAAAAATTTCGTGCCTATCATCTTAGTTTGACTTGGGAAGTGTTTTGAGACACTCGCCATTATAGTAATTTTCGGCAAAAAAAAAGCAGCGCAAAAAAATAAAGAGCGCAAAAAAAAAGAGGCGAAAAAAAATTCAGAGTGTGCTTTCCCCTTGATTACGTGCAACGCCGTGATTTTGTTAGTGTTCCAGGCTCGCGTCTCTAGTACGGTCTAGCCTAGGACCAGCACAGTACCGTTGTTGAGCGTTTATTCAACTTTGCATCTCTGAATTGATTATTGCTGACTCTTTTTGCTACCATCTTATAAGCCTTCCCAGCTCCACATACATCTACGTCGTGCGTTTGACTCTACCTGGTAATCGATCCAACCTTTGAGTTTTGACTACCACGGTTGCCGATCACCACCTGCTGCTGGGTATGAACTGGTAAGAATTTGAGTTTTGCTTGACGGGTTTGTGACGCCCCACCACCACCATTTTCTAGTAGTCTGTAGGATCATATTTTTGTGTGTATCTATTGCTGCTAACCATGCTAGGATCACAAGTCGACGAGACTGACTGGGAGAACATGACAAACAAGGAGTTGCATGATAAATTTCAGCAAATGATGGGCCAACAGGTAGCAGATGTCATGACCAGTTTTGACAACGCACTAGCGAGGATGGATGGCATTGAGAAGTCAATTGACACCAAGTTGGATGCCAAATTCACTGAAGTGCTTGCGCGTCTACCTCCACCTATTGCACCGTTGCAACAACAACAACAACCACCTTCACGTCGCGAAATCGCCCTCAGCAAAGCGAGCCATGTCCCTCTTCTGCCTGGCCAACCTATTGGTGCTGCTGTTGATACTTCTGTGGCTCCTGCTGCTGCTGAGGAGGAGGACGATTATGCGGGGGATTACGAGGAAGAGGTTGATCAAAATCAGAACTACGTGCAACAACCAGCACCCCAACAACCAGGTCGTCCACATGCATATAATCACAATGGTAGGGCTGCACCATACCCTCAGGTACGCGATCATGACCATCTCCCTAAACTAAAATTGAATATTCCACCATTTGAGGGTAGATATGTTCCTGATATATATCTTACTTGGGAGTTAGAAACTGAACAACGTTTTACATGTTTAAAATATCCCGAGGAGAGACGTGTTGCTGCTGCTCTTTGTGCTTTCACTAGTTTTGCTTGTGTGGTGGTCTGAATATTGTAGATTACATCCGGATAATATTCCAACTACTTGGGCTGCTTTGAAAACTTCTATGCGTACTCGTTGGGTTCCACCATATTATCAACGTGAATTACTTCAAAAATTGCAGCGCTTAAGACAAGGAAAAAATTCTGTAGAAGAATATTATCAGCAATTACAAACTGGCCTGATTAGATGTGGTATTGTTGAGGAGAATGAAGCTATGCTTGCACGTTTTATGGGTGGATTAAATAAAGAGATTCAAACCATTCTAGAGTATAAGGATTATAATAATATCACTCGTTTATTCCATCTTGCTTCTAAAGCTTTACGTGAAGTGCAGGATCGACAGGCATTGGCGCGGACTAACTTTTCTGCAGGTCGACCTTCATCATGGACACCGCGTGCATCCTCTACTTCCATACATTCTATTGCACCGACACCTCCATTAGCTGTTACCTCCAGCCGTGATACAAGGAAGCAGGCACAACCACCATTATCTGCCAAGAGCACACCTATTGGGCCTGCACAGAGTTCTTCTTCTTCCATGGCATCAACAGGGCACACCAGTGATATTATTTGTCGTTGTTGTAAGGGAAGATGACATTTTTCGAGAGAATGCAAATCTCAGCGTGTGATGATTGCTACTGAGGATAGTGGATATGAATCCTCTAGTGACTATGATGAGGAGACTTTAGCTCTTATTACACGTGAAGAACACGGTGGAGACGATTCTGATCATGAGACGCAATACATGGCTCCTAAAGATGCTGATAGGTATGAATGTTTGTTGCTCAACGTGTTTTGAGTGTGCAGGTTACACAAGCTAAGCAAAATCGGAGGCATAATTTGTTCCATATAAAGGGAGTTGTGAAGGAACGTTCTGTTCGCGTGATAATAGATGGAGGGAGTTGCAACAACTTGGCTAGCATGGAGATGGTGGAGAAGCTATCTCTCACCACAAGACCACATCCACATCCTTACTACATCCAATGGTTCAACAACAGCGGCAAGGTTAAGGTAACACATACTGTTCGTGTGCATTTTACTATCTCTACATATGCTGATTATGTTGATTGTGATGTGGTACCTATGCAAGCATGTTCCTTATTACTTGGTAGACCATGGCAATTTGATAAAAATTCTGTACACCAAGGTAGAACAATCAGTATACTCTTGTTCATAAGGATAAAAATATTACTTTGCTTCCTATGACTCCTGATTCCATTTTGAAAGATGATATTAATAGAGCTAATAAAGCAAAACAGGAGAAAAATAAGAGTGAAAATCAGATTGTGGCAAAAGAATTTGAGCAACAAATGAAGCCTAATAATAAACCATCTACTATTGCTTCTGAAATTAAATTGAAAAGTGCATGTTTACTTGCCACCAAATCTGATATTGATGAGCTAGATTTTAGCAAATCTGTTTGCTATGCTTTTGTGTGCAAAGAGGCATTATTTTCATTCGAGGATGTGCCTTCCTCTTTGCCTCCTATTGTCACTAACATTTTGCAGGAGTTCGCCGACGTTTTTCCACAAGACGTGCCACTGGGATTACCACCTATTCGAGGGATTGAGCACCAGATTGACTTAATTCCCGGTGCATCGCTACCCAACCGCGCACCATACCATACCAATCCAGAAGAGACGAAGGAGATTATGCGTCAAGTATAGGATCTACTCGACAAAGGTTATATACGCGAATCCCTTAGTCCTTGTGCTGTTCCTATTATTCTAGTGCCGAAAAAGGATGGTACATCGCGTATGTGTGTTGATTGTAGAGGCATTAATAATATTACTATTTGTTATTGTCATCCTATTCCTAGGCTAGATGGTATGCTTGATGAATTGAGTCGCTCTACAATATTCTCCAAAGTTGATTTGCGTAGTGGATATCATCAAATTCGTATGAAATTGGGAGATAAATGGAAAACAACATTTAAAACTAAGTTTGGATTATATGAGTGGTTAGTCATGCCTTTTGGGTTAACTAATGCACCTAGTACTTTCATGAGATTAATGAATGAAGTTTTACGTGCTTTCATTGGACGATTTGTGGTAGTATACTTTGATGATATATTGATTTATAGCAGATCTTTGGAAGAACATTTGGAATATTTACGTGCTGTTTTTATTGCTCTACGTGATGCACGTTTGTTTGGTAACCTTGGAAAGTGTACCTTTTGCACTGACCGAGTCTCTTTTCTTGGCTATGTTGTTACTCCACAGGGAATTGAGGTTGATAAATCCAAGATTGAATCTATTGAGAGTTGGCCGCAGCCCAAAACGGTCACACACGTGAGGAGTTTCCTTGGCCTCGCTGGATTCTATCGGCGTTTTGTGAGAGATTTCAGCACCATTGCTGCACCTCTCAATGAGCTTACAAAGAAGGATGTGCCTTTTGTTTGGGGTACTGCACAGGAAGAAGCATTCATGGTATTGAAAGATAAGTTGACACATGCTCCTTTACTCCAACTTTCTGATTTTAATAAGGCTTTTGAGCTTGAGTGTGATGCTAGTGGAATTGGGTTAGGAGGTGTGTTATTACAAGATGGTAAACCTGTTGCATACTTTTCTGAAAAATTGAGTGGGCCTAGTCTGAATTATTCTACTTATGATAAGGAATTATATGCTCTTGTTCGGACTTTGGA
Organism: Secale cereale; assembly: GCA_902687465.1. Classification (NCBI taxonomy): domain Eukaryota; kingdom Viridiplantae; phylum Streptophyta; class Magnoliopsida; order Poales; family Poaceae; genus Secale; species Secale cereale. Next base: position 292,145,044 of record LR738709.1, read on the forward strand.
AACATGGCAACATTATTTATGGCCCAAAGAATTTGTTATACATTCTGATCATGAATCTTTGAAGCACATTAAAAGTCAATCAAAACTGAACCGTAGACATGCTAAATGGGTTGAATTCATAGAGACTTTCCCTTATGTTATTAAACACAATAAGGGAAAAGAAAATGTTATTGCTGATGCATTGTCTCGTCGTTATACTATGCTTTCACAACTTGACTTTAAAATATTTGGTTTGGAGACCATTAAAGATCAATATGTGCATGATGCTGAATTTAAAGATGTATTGCAGAATTGTAAAGAAGGGAGAACATGGAACAAGTTCGTCGTTAATGATGGATTTGTGTTTCGTGCTAACAAGCTATGCATTCCAGCTAGCTCTGTTCGTCTTTTGTTGTTGCAGGAGGCGCATGGAGGAGGATCAATGGGACACTTTGGCGTGAAGAAGACGGAGGACGTAGTTGCTACACATTTCTTTTGGGCAAAGATGCGACGGGATGTTGAGCGTTTTGTTGGTCGCTGCACTACATGTCAAAAAGCTAAGTCTATGGTTTATATATGCCTTTGCCTATTCCTAGTGTTCCTTGGGAAGATATATCTATGGACTTTGTTTTGGGGTTACCTCGAACAAAGAAGTGGAGGGATAGCATATTTGTTGTCGTGGATAGGTTCTCGAAGATGGCACACTTCATGCCATGTCATAAAAGCGATGATGCTGCTAATGTTGCTGACTTGTTCTTTCGTGAAATTATTCGCTTGCATGGTTTGCCAAATACTATTGTTTCAGATCGTGATACTAAATTTCTTAGCCACTTTTGGAGATGTTTATGGGCTAAGTTGGGGACTAAACTGCTTTTCAGTACTACTTGTCACCCTCAAACTGATGGTCAAACTGAAGTAGTCAACAGAACTTTGTCTACTATGCTTAGGGTTGTTTTGAAGAATAATAAGAAAATGTGGGAAGAATGCTTGCCTCATATTGAATTTGCTTATAATCGTTCGTTGCATTCTACTACTAAGATGTGCCCTTTTGAAATTGTCTATGGTTTCCTACCTCGTGCACCTATTGATTTGTTGCCTCTTCCATCTTCGGAGAAGGTTAATTTTGATGCTAAACAACGTGCTGAATTGATCTTAAAAATGCATGAGTTAACTAAGGAAAATATTGAGCGCATGAATGCTAAATATAAACTTGTTGGAGATAAGGGTAGAAAACGTGTTGTCTTTGCACCTGGAGATCTTGTTTGGTTATATTTGCGTAAGGATAGGTTTCCTAATTTGCGCAAGTCAAAGCTAATGCCACATGCTGACGGTCCTTTCAAGGTGTTAGAGAAAATAAATGATAATGCATATAAACTTGAGCTGCCTGCAGATTTTGGGGTTAGTCCCACATTTAGCATTGCAGATTTGAAGCCTTACTTGGGTGAGGAAGATGAGCTTCCGTCGAGGACGACTTCAATTCAAGAAGGGGAGGATGATGAGGACATCACTAACAAGGTTACACCCACAGCTCCAACTGACACATATACAGGACCAATTACTAGAGCTCGCGCACGCCAATTAAATTACCAGGTACTTTCGTTTCTTGGTAATGAATCTAATGTTCATGAGAATATGATGCTGCCTAAATTGGATACATTTGTCTTGCTTACAAATGAAGGGCCTAGCTTGGACAAGAATTATGAACATTGGAGCACGATCAAGCATGGAGATGATGGCATGCGCAAGGGGAACAAGAATGGAGTTTCAATTGATGATTTCAGGACTTTGAAGCCACCATAATGAGTGCGAGAAGCCTTGGACGAAATATACAAGATGCCACTTCATAAATTTCGTCCAGAGGCTATTATAGGTGCTGCGTCACCTTATTATTGGGCCAGGCCCATGTAATTTCGAAATACTTGAGTATAGGCTGTTTTTAGAGTCCGTATGTGTGGGGAAACAAGAGTTAGGGTTGGTTTCGGACCCCTCCACCAAGGGCCACGAAATTCCCCCCTCTTTCCCCCATATATACAGCCCTTAGGGCGTCGTTTAGACTTTGGGTTTTGTTTAGATTAAAGTTCGCCATAGCTGCAACTTCGCGTACTTCGTTTGTGTTCAACGACCAGACCAAGACGTCACAGAACCCCACTTGATCAATAAAGCTTTCCTCTTGAATTCGCAATATCCAGATTGCAATCTCAGTTTCTTGCTTGTTCTTCGTTTGCCTGCAGGAAACAAACCTTCGTGGTCAGGTTGATCGTGCTCCGGCGTGGTCAATAACCTCTCAGAGTTGGTTTAGCGATTGCTAAGGCGCGACGTCCACGCACGTTCGTAGTCGGATCGTCAAAGTCGACTTCATCCAAACGATAGCCACCATCTCATCGAAAGACGGGACACCTTTGCCTCTATCACCTCGTCTGCTTCGGCGTGCACCCTCCCCGAATCCAAGCCCCCTCACGCCGTTGCACCAGTCTGCTCCTTCGCGTGGCTCCCTCACGCCGCTGCACCAACATACCGATCTGACTGGCTCTGCCGACGAGCTCATGGTGACTTCCACTCCAGAAGAGACTCCTTCCCCTTCGCTCACCCCGATCCACATACCTATGTCTACGCCGCCTGGAAGCCCGACAGCGTCGGTGCCACGCTCCCCGTTATTAGTTGCTCGTCAGCCGCCACTCTTAGCTGATCCAAGCTCCCCTCCACCTCGACCGCCGGCGACCAGGAGGAAGACGCTCGCGGGCGTCGCGGGCTTCAATCTGACCAGGTGCAGCCCACAACTAGGTGCCAAGAAGAGGACGATGCCGATTGCAAAGATGGCAGAGATTCTACTCTGTCAGCGCATGGGCATCATTGATGAAGGCCAGCAGCTCACCGAAGAAGCCATTGGCAAGTTCGTTGCCATGTTCTAGGGAAGGCTCCCCGACATCACTGTTTCTGCCCTTCGAGCCCTGTTCAACCTTGATTGTGACCTGACAAAGGCAGTCGAAGATGCCCTTGTGGAGCATGGTGGAGAAGCCGGGCTGGAGCTGCAAACGACTGGAGAGGAGGTCGCCGTCGATGCGGCGTGACCTGGACGGTGTTTGTTTCAGCCGATGTACTTTGTTCCTAATGTTAGATACAACCTGTAGATGGTTCATGTTTGCCTGTTGGTTGCCGGTGCTGGTGGCTGCTGCCATCTACCCTTCTGTGGCACACGGGGATGTTTGTTGTGGCTGTTGTTTGATGTTGCTAAGCGTGCTCCTCCTCCTGGTGTTGTTGTACTCTGCTTCTTGTGCTGGTCCTGCCAAGTGTAGCTCTACTGATGTATGTTGGTGCCATTTATGTTAGATCAAAACCTGAATATTCTGAGCTGGAATGTCCGAGGCTTGAATCGTCCTGACCGTCGTGCTACTATTCACGAGACCATCGCTGCCACTCCATGCCATCTTGTCTGTTTACAAGAGACCAAGCTAGAGCTTGTTGACCCTTTCATCGCTGCTTTTCTAGGTGGATACAGACTGAAGAGCTTTGTTCAACGCCCAGCATTGGGCACATGTGGGGGCATCCTTCTTCTTTGGGATGAGAATTTTGTCTCTGTCCATGATGTTAGCATCGGAGCCTTTTTCCTTTCGGCCACGGTCACCATCACCTCTTCAAGTACATCCTTCAAGCTAACAACTGTTTATGGCCCGACTCGAAGCAATCTTAAAGACGCCTTCTTTCAAGAATTAGTTAGAGAGAAGCCCCCCCCCATGGTGATAAGTGGCTGGTCAATGGTGATTTCAACCAAATATACCGGGATAGAGACAAGAACCGTGCGAATGTTGATCGGAGTCGCATCGTTCGTTTTCGCAATGCTCTCAATGCATGTGAGTTAAAAGAGATACACCTTCAAAACCGGAAGTTTACTTGGAGTAATGAGCGAAACGATCCAACTTTGAGCAAGCTTGATTCCCTCTTTTGCAATGAAGATTGGGACCTTCAGTTCGGCAAGCACCTCCTGGATGCTCTTTCCTCATCACTCTCTGATCATTGCCCTCTCCTCCTTGCTAATGATAAAGGGCCTCCGAGGACCAAGTCGTTCCAATTTGAAAACTTTTGGATCAAAATGCCCAGATTCAAGGATGTTGTCCAAGTTGCTTGGAACCAGGAGGTGAACCATTTTGATCCCTACCACATCCTCTTCCAGAAGTTGAAAAAGACAAGTCATGTTCTTAGAAAGTGGAGCAAGACGATTTTTGCGCATTCAAAGGTGCAAATTCACATGGCCCTCGAGATCATTCTTCGCTTGGACGTGGCCCAAGAATCCCGACTTCTAAGTGCTGCTGAGCGGGACATTCGTAGGAGACTCAAGCGCAAGGTGCTTAGTTTGTCTGTGCTCGAACGTGCGCGAAAGAGGCAATGTTCGAGGATCACCAGTCTCAAAGATGGAGATGCCAACACTCGCTTCTTTCACCTCCGGGTCAACCATAGAAGGCAAAAGAATTTCATCCACCGTCTTAAGCACAATAACGGTTGGGTCACCGACCATGAGCACAAGAAGTCCATCATTCAAAACAACTTCAGGGAAGTCACCAAGAGGGGTGCGCCTTGTACCATTGACATCAATTGGGATAATATTCCAGTCCCTGCTTGCGATCTCTCAGACCTTGGGGCTGCCTTCTCAGAGGAGGAGGTCAAGAAGGCAATCTTTGATCTACCAAGTGACAAAGCTCCGGGACCGGACGGCTTCACCGGTGCCTTCTTCAAGGTATGTTGGGAGATCATCAAAGGGGACATTATGAACGCGGTCAACCACTTCTCGAGCTTGCACACCTCAAACCTCCATTGGCTGAACTCAGCGAACATTGTCCTCATTCCTAAGAAAGATGGGTCGGAGTGCATCTCTGATTTCCGTCCCATTAGTCTTATCCATGCCATTGCGAAGATTATAGCTAAGATGATGGCTTCGCGTCTCGCACCGCACATGCAAAGTCTTGTCTCAAATGCTCAAAGCGCTTTTATCAAGAAGAGGAGCATACATGATAATTTCATGTATGTGAGAGGCTTGGCGAGAAAGTTGCATCGCAACAAGACCCCGACTTTGCTCTTCAAGCTCGATATCAAGAAAGCTTTCGACTCTGTGAGATGGGATTTCCTTTTGGATCTTTTAAGGCATCTGGGCTTCCCATGCAAATTTTGTGACTGGGTTTCGGCCCTCCTTTGCACGGCTTCGTCGAGGGTTTTGATCAATGGTGTGTTGGGTGATCCGTTCAAACATGGCCGTGGCCTCAGGCAAGGCGATCCACCATCCCCCTGCTGTTCGTTTTGGTGTTTGATCCTCTACACCATCTTCTCAACAAAGCCACAACCCAAGGGCACCTCCATCCTCTTTGTGGAAGAACCACGACCATCCGTGCTTCACTCTATCTATACGATGCTGCCATCTTTATCAAGCCCATCAAAGAGGATGTTCAATTCCTTGCTTCCTCTCTGGCCTCCTTTGGAGATATTACCGATTTAGTCACCAACTGTCCCAAAAGCCTCATGGCCCCTATTAGATGCGAAAATGTTGACCTTGATGATATTCTACTTGCTTTACCGGCTGTTCGTTCTTCACTTCCAATGAGATACCTTGGACTCCCACTGTCCGTCAAGCGTCTCAACATGATCCATTTTCAACACCTTGAGGATAAAGTCGCTGGCAAGCTCCCTCCTTCGCAGGGAAGACATGTTGCTACTGCTGGTCAGGTTGTTCTTGTCAAAGCTGTCCTCACTGCCATCGCCATTTACCATATTACGCCTGTTGATATCCCCATGGAGGTTCTTAAGAAGATTGATCGTATTCGTCGCGCCTATCTTTGGGCGGGAGCCGACAAGGTTTCCGGTGGGAAATGCAAAGTTAATTGGGACCTCATTTGCAAGCCTAAGAAACATGGTGGCCTGGGTGTGCTCAATTTGGACAAATTTTCCAAGGCTCTTAGGCTTCGGTGGCTCTGGTTTGAATGGAAAGATCCCACAAAACCATGGATTGGTATGGGCACGCCATGTATGGACAAGGATAAAGATTTGTTTGCTGCTGCCACTACAGTCACGGTTGGCAATGGATGTACGGCCAGATTCTGGAATTCCTCTTGGCTAAATGGCTTGCGCCCGCGTGATATTGCACCTCACATCTTTGAGCTATCCAAAAAGAAAAACTGCTCGGTCCAACAAGCTTTAACAAACAACACTTGGATCTCTAATAGCGACATCTCCAATGGTCTAACCATCAACCATGTTCAACAGTTTGCCAACCTTTGGGAAAAGGTTGCTCAGGTCACACTTGCTGAGGATATGGAGGATTCCATTATTTGGAAGTTCACCAAGGACGGTTTGTACTCTGCCTCCTCGGCTTATAAGGCGTAGTTTGAGGGCCTTGCTACGTCGGACATGGTACAGTCGGTGTGGAAGGTGTGGGCTCCTCCGCAGTGCAATTTTTTTGCTTGGCTAGCATTTCAAAACAGGATTTGGATGTCAGATCGCCTTCTTCGTCGTGGATGGCCCAACTACGGTCTTTGCCCCATTTGCAAGCAAATTCAGGAATCAGCGGCCCACCTACTGTTCCAATGTCATTTCACCCTTCGAGTGTGGAATGATATTCTCCAGTGGCTCGGTTTGCAGCACATCAATACCGCTGCTTGGACGACGAGGGTCTCGGTGAGGGAATGGTGGACAGGAAACATTCATATCCATAACGAATCCCCCAAGGCGCTTGCTTCATTGATGATGCTCATCTCCTGGGAGATTTGGACGGAGCGCAATGCTAGAATTTTCCGCAACACGACCGCTCCTTTCGTGGTCCTCGTTAGCAAGATTAAAGAGGAGTTGTCTCTTTGGGCTTTGGCGGGCGCCAATCACTTGAGCATTGTAATGGCTCGAGAGTAGGCCTTTATTTTCTTGCCGCTTTGTGGCATTGTCTAAACCTTCTTCCTTAATCAATGAAAGGGCAAATCTTTTGCCTTGTTTAAAAAAATTAGTGCTAATATTACCAACCGTTGCGATTGGGGCTCCCCTCTCGGGGAGTTTGTATCTTTCTTTTCTGCTTTCCTTTCTCCTTCCAATGTCATTGAGTCTCAGTGTGCCTGGTTGTAATGGGTAGTAACCCAGTGAGGTCCCTTCATCTCCTGTCCTGGAACGTCCAAGGTCTGGGCGTCCCAGCTAAATGTGATGTTGTTAAGAACATTGTCTCAGCCTCCTATCCGTGTTTAGTTTGCCCGCAAGAGTCTAAGCTATCTGAGCTAGATCCTCGTAAGGCTTTGGCATTCCTCCCTGCCCGGCTCTCTGCTTTCACGGTAAAAAACGCGGATGGTAGCCACTGCGGCATCGTCACGGCCTAGGACCCCGCGCATTACGCTCTGGTTACCTCGTCTGTGAGCCGGTTCTCTCTCACCACCACTCTCAAGTGCACGTCATGGGCTGCCCGCTTCTCGATCACCAATGTCTATGCCCCCGCCGACCACTCTCTCACGGATGAGTTCATCGTGGATATGCTGGCTGCTCCTTTTGTTGTCACAGAGGCGTGGCTAGCAATTGGTGATTTTAACCTCCTTCGTTATCCTCACGAGAAGAATAACGACAACTTCGACGTGCATCGGGCGACCAAGTTTAACCTGTTGATCAATGATCTCGCTCTCCATGAGCTGCACTTGAGTGATCGGCGTTACACTTGGACAAACCGTCAGGACCGCCCCCCCGTTCTTTCTTGTCTTGATAGAGCGTTCTTTGACAACAGATGGAACGCTTCGTTCCCTGACTCTGCTCTTACCTCATTTCCACATGCCGCTTCCATTCATGTCCCTCTCATGGTCACGACCTCGACCAAAACCCTACCCCGTCGTGTTTCTTCTTCGAAAATGCATGTCTTCTTAACCCTTGCTTCCTTCCCACAACTCTCCCTACCTAGTCGGGTGCATCTAGGGGCACGAGCGCTATTGGGGCCCTCTCCGCGAGAAAAAAAGCGTTCAGGTTTGCCGCCAAGTTATGGAAAAAGCAGCACCGGTTCAATCCTTCCTTTGATAATGATTGCAAGTTCTTGGTTGATCTCATCGAATTTTGGGAAGAAACTAGGTCTCTTTCTATAGATGAAGTGGTTCTTCGGCAGGGCGCCCGGCTGGCTCTGGCTGAGTCCATCCGCCGGCAGTGCGCTCACCGACGGCAGCGAGGCAAACTGCGGGCAGTGTGCGAGGGGGATGAGAACACTCAATTCTTCCACTCCTCGGCCTCGCATCGCCGTCGTTGCAACGCCATCCCCGTGCTGGAAGTTGAAGGGATGCATGTGCTGGATCCTGCATGCAAGGCCGCGGCTTTGTTGGGATTCTTCACCAGGCTCCTAGCCCAACCAAGCCCCGTGGTTTGGCGCTTCGATCTCCACGGGCTGTACGAGCATGCGGCCACTGTGGAGGGCTGCCTATGGTTGCGCGGTTCAAGCGGGCCGAGATCAAGAAGGCCGTCGACGCCCTCGATCGAACGAGCGCACCGGGCCCAGACGGGATTGGTCCCGCCTTCTACCAGGCGGCCTGGGGTGCTGTTGCTGGTGATCTTCAACGGTTGTTCAATGAGTTCCATACCGGCGAAGCTCGCCTGGAAGGGATTAACCGCTCTCTCATCGCCCTAATCCCCAAGGGAGAGGGGGTCCCGTCACCGGCTGCCTTCCGCCCTGTCTCACTTCAAAACGACGATGTCAAAATCCTTTGTCGGGGGCTGACCACCTGTCTCCAGAAGCAGATCGCGGGCTTGATCGATGAAGACCAGCATGGGTTCTTCTGGGGGAGAAGTATTTCGGAGAACTTCGTCTACGCCACTGAACTGATCCAGTGCTGTCACAAGAGGAGCACCCAGACTGTTGTTCTGAATCTTGATTTCGCCAAAGCGTTTGACTCTATCAACCAGGGGAGTCTCCGTCTGATCATTAAGGCGCGTGGTTTGCCCGCTCTCTAGTGCGACTGGATGGATGCTCTGCTTCACTCCTCGCGCTCCGCGATCCTGCTGAACGGCGTTCTGGGCAAGGGGCTCCGGGTCAAATGTGGGCTGCGCCAGGGGGACCCCATCTCCCCTTACCTGTTCTTGATCGTCGCCGACATTCTTCAACAGCTCATCATTGGGATGCGGTCCTGCGGCATCCTCTGCTTCCAGGGGCGGAGCCAGCATGCTAGCGTTTGGTTCAGATGAAGCCAACAACTTTTCTTGGTCTAGTATATGTACACAGATACGTACTCCTCTGAAGCCAATGAAAAACAAGGGATGAACCCATCAAGTTCCAATATTCCCTAGATCACTTTTCTTTCTTCCGCTCCACGAAAGAAAAGGCAACCTTCCCGCCAGGAGTCTCCCACGCCGACGCCCTCCGGCGGCTCCCCTCCGTCGACGGCTTCGGTCGTCGATGGTGAGGGGGGTTGCCGGATCCACGCGTGTGGATCATTTTTTTACTCTAGTAGTTTAGTTTTTTAGGTTGTTCATCGTCATTGCTTCGGCGGCGGCGATGACGGTGCTGAATAAAGTTTCTTCAGATCCTGCTCCGACGAGGCGATCGGTCCTATGGTTGGGGATGAATTTGGAAATCATACTGTTCAAGCAAGGATGGCGTGGCGGCAGCGACATCCTCGTGGTGGACCTGTGTCCTCGGGCTCCGCTGTTACGACGGTGTTTGCTCCAGCGCCGGCGCGGAGCTTGGGAGGTAGTCCAGGAGCGGATGCAGATTGTGGTCTGCATCGGCGGCATCTGGAAGATGGTGGATCATGTGCTGGGTTCGTGGTTTGTGGATGGCAGGTGTGGTTTTCTCCTCCGGCGTCTTAGTCGTGTGGGGGTGCCAGATCTAGGGTTCGATGGCGTGTCCGGGGTGTTGCCCCGGTCTGATTCATTCGTCGGTAATGGCTTCGCTTTTGGTGAGCCACCTTGGAGGTCCGCAAAGCTACATATCAGCGATGGAGCCGCTTCGAGCTCGGGTCTGAAGGTGATTCGTCATTTTTTCCTTTGGTGGCTGCTATGGTGGTTCCAGAGGCAGGTGACGGGCGTTGGTGTCAAGTTCAGAGGTTTCTTCGGTCTTGATTGTAATTTTACTTCTTGGTTGGTGTTCCTTTGTGCAATGGCTAACGATTTGCTGTCTTTTCAGTTTTGCCAGGTCGGTTTATACGTGCCTTGTATTATGATCCTAATGATATAACGAGACAAGTATTACCATGCAAAAAAAATCATGTTCCAACGCCAAGTGAGCAGCCTAATAAAAAAGCCCAAAAGCCCACTAGTAAATTGCCTCTCTAGTCCTTGCCGCCTATTCCTACCCCAGTTCTATTCTTCACGCCCTCGATCAGCCGTCATTCACGAGACGCCACGGTAGGTCGACGGCAGCAAGCCAGTGATCGTTGTTCAAAGCTCCAAATTCGAGGTACTGAGATCGCATCACCACATTGCCTCTTTGTTGTTCATACTTCAATTTTATATTTGCTTACTTCACCTACTTTGACCGATCTAGGGTATGGAATGATATTTCAAAAGAAAATCGATTACCAGATACTAATAATATCATTCAACGCCAGCACGTAGAAGTCGGCAAAGTGCATCATATTTCTGAAAAGGCAAGTCATCAATTTCTACAAATTGTGTGCCTCTGTTTCATCGAATTTTTGCTTTCTAAACTGTATGGTTAGGGTTTTTAATTTTGAGATCGTGATTAGTTGGTAGTTGGAAAATTGCGACTTGTCAATCTCTAGGGGTGATTCATATTTGGTTTATTCTTTTACGGCCAGACACACCACGATAATCACACAATTTGATCCGTATACTTTAATAGTTAGTACTAATTAAATACCCGTGCATTGTTATGAAATAACAAATGATAATATTTTGGCTTTGCACTTTGAAACGACATAAGTGATATTATGTTTCTCTCTATAATGTATTTTTAGTACTATATTTTCTGTTCTTCCTTGAAGGGACTACCATATATTTGATGTAAGGTGGTGTGGAATGGGACTTTACACTGCATTAATGAGACCAAATCATCACAATAAGATAACGAATGAACCCATCTACTAAATTTTCTGGCTTCGCCCCCCGAGTCTGCTCCCCGACGCCCCCGCTCTTGTGGTCCAATACGCCGATGACACCGCGATCATCATGCGGGCATATGAAGAGGGGGTTGCTCGTCTCCGTCAAATTCTAGATCAGTTCGCTGATGCGATGGGGCTGCGGATTAACTTCTCCAAGAGCACCGTCGTGTCGATCCATGTCATGGTGGCTGCGATGGGGTGCTCGGTCGGTTCCTTTCCCCGGACCTACCTGGGATTGCCACTGTCTTGGGAGAAACTGAGATTCTCTGACTTCCTGCCAATGCTCGCTAAGGTGGATAAATACTTGGTGGGGTGGGCGGCGCGTCTCCTCTAGCCGACGAGGCATCTCATCCTCATCAATGCCGTCCTGGACGCCCTTCCGACCTACGCCATGGCTGCCCTGCTTCTCCCGCCGGTTGTGATCCATGAACTGGACGCTCTTCGCCGTGCTTTTCTCTGTAACGTGGCGGAAAGGGCCTCGGGAGCCCAGTGTCTAGTGGCGTGGGCGTGTGGGTGCCGGGCCAAGGCTGAGGGCGAACTCGGGGTGCGTGACCACGCTACCCTGAATGAATGTCTGTTGTTGAAGCGGATTCACCGTCTCCACTCCATGCTGCGGTCGCGCTGGGCCGCCTGGGCATGGGGGGATGGCGACCGCTCCCTCCTGGCTAGGGAGAGCTTGTTGCTGGACGAACACCGGGACGTGCTGGTGCGGCTGCTCCAGCTCTACCGGATGCTCTCCACTGTTTTCATGGGGGACGGGCGCTCGTGATCTTTCTAGATGGATGCCTAGCTCCCGTGTGGTGCCCTTGCCATGGCTTAGCCCGCTCTTTTCTCCCACACCACGGATCTCGAAGTCACGTTGTGGAGAGTGCGGGGCGCTGGGGTCACATGTTTCCTCGTCCCCAGGCTAACTAGCGCGGGGGAGCCAGAACTGGCTGCGGTGTCCGCTCATCTTGCTGCTGCGCCTACCTGCGAGGGTGACGATGTTTGGTGGGTGCGCCATGCACGGGGCCTGTGCTCCGGGCTGTCCTCCAGCGCGGCCTACAGGCTGCTCAGATTCGGAGGGACGATGGATCACTTTGCCGCGTTCGTCTGGGATGCTCGTGCCCCCTCGCGTGTGAAATTCTTCAGCTGGCTCTTGGTGCAACGCCATATTCATACCTGTGATGTGTTGGTGAAGAAGAAGATTGTGGCTGTTGAGGAGGCAAAATGCCCCATATGCTCAGCGGTGCTGGAAACTGCGGACCACCTGCTCTTCGCTTGCCCCTTTGCCGCCTGATTTTGGCGGGAAGTGGGGGTTTCAATGGACACAACTGTTGTTGACGACCTGCCTTCCCTCGCTGCTTCGGCCAGCACGGTGGTTAGCGCGGTGACGGAATTTACCATGCTATGCTCCTGGCATCTCTGGAAACACCAAAATGGCGCCGCTTTCCAGGGGCTGAGGCCTTCCATGGCTCGTGTGCTCGGGTGCTGCCGTGAAGATGCGGTCCTATGGTGCTGGCGTCTACCAGAAAACAGCTGGGGCGATGTTGATACTTGGCTGGCGGCGCTCTCCTCCTAGTTTGGCTGTTATTTGGGATCGGGGCCTCCTATTAGCTCCCTCCCCAGCTCCTCATCTCTTTTCCTACTAGCTGTCTTTTCCTTCTTGTAACATATTTAGGCGCGTGTAAACTTCTGGGCTGTTTGCCTTTGGTCAATATATTCAGGGTGGGGGGAGGGGGGAACTCCCTCCCTCAATGAAAATTCAAAAAAGAACATAGTGAGCACCAAGGAGTGGCCGTCCTCCGCGGCTAGTGTCGCAGCCTACACAGTCTGGATCCCGCCACAAGATTGGCATCGTCGGTGAGGCTGCCTGGGTCAACGTCACGGTCATCTTGCCTGCCCCACGGGCGTCCCTCACCTCGGCCATCCACACTGAGGGGAGTTTTGGCGCAACGCCTGTTTCGCTGCACTGGGACTTGGGAGGCCCGCCCGACCCGCTGGATGTGGCCGCCTCGCTTCAGGCGTCCCCCGCCTCCGTTTTTTCTTTAACAAGAAAAGGCGCTTAAAGCGCCAATATATTCAGCTCGGTAGCAGAGTACATCATGAAGTACAAAGCCTTGTAAAGACACGGTAGATAAGATAGAAGTTGCAGGGCAGCGCATGTTCTTGTGAGCTGAACCAAAGCAGGTAAAGATAGGCTCAGTAGCACTACTAAGAACCCGAAGCATCATTATGAGCAACTCCATTTATCCTCCTCGAAATGTGGAACACCTGTGAATGAAGACCATCTGTAATCCTAAAGAAATCTGGAAGAGGTGCTCTGATTTCCCAAGGAGTGGAGTCAGCAGAAATACTTCTGTTCGCAGCCGCCTTTGCTAAAGAAATGTTGTCCATCAGGAAAGTTGGTTGTGCCACCTGCAAGAGTTGGGTAATTTTGGCTACAAGAAGAAGAGCGAGCGCTTCTACTTGAAGAGGCGAGTTAGTGGTCGAGGCTGAGGCCTGGACCTATACGTCGACATTCTTGTGGCCTTGAACAAATTTGAGAAAGGCACCAATGCCCGTGGCAGCACTACCATTTGGTAAACCTGGAACTTTTGAGCAGCTAAAAGAAGCATCAAAATAGATTTTTGCACCATCAACAAGAAGATCAGTTGTAAGAGTGCTTCCCTGAAGTGGCGGTGTAGTAGCGTTAACATGGGAACTAGTATTAGTAACAACATTGTGATCATCTAAGGAGGAAGCCATCTGAAACTTCTGCTGGTCATCCAAAGCTAAGGAAGCCACGTGTACCTGATTTGGGAGTGCGTGCCTCCTATCAAAAAGAAAATCGCATGTGGACTTCCATACGCACCACAAAAAATTGAAAATATTGGTATAGTAGCATATGGATGGTTCATATTAAGCAAAGCTAGAATAACACTTTGCACAGAAAGAAGATTTTCCATTAAAAGATCACTTCGAAAGTACCAAGGATGCGCAAACCATGCTGTTCTAGTGAAGTCACAAAGGAACAAAAAAATATGCATTTCATTTTTGTCTTGAGCACAACGACAACATTGTTTTGAAATATGAACAAAGGAACGACTAGCTCTCAAACCTGTTGGAAGGGCTTTCCGAAGCAACCTCCAGGCTTGGGGCCATCAATTTTTGTTTCCAAACTTGCTTTAGTACAACTTTAACCTGATGAGAAACCTGAAAAGGCCGATTCATTGGTTGCTCTTGTATATCCTACAAACATAACTTATAAGTAGACTTTGAGCTACATGATGTCTACTACACAACCTTCTTCTTGTAGACGTTGTTGGGCCTCCAAGTGCAGATGTTTGTAGGTGTAAGTGCATCTAGTGCCACCCCTAGTTGGTTTTGGAGTATTGACGACAAACCTGGTTGAGGGACTAATGTGTTTGTGAGAATTGCAGGATAACACAAGTAGTAGTCCCTCATTGATTCGGTTAACCTACCGGAGATGACCCCTAAAAATGTATGAAGACATTGATAACTGTGGTGGTATATGAAGATAATCACATTGAAGACTATGACATGAGAAGACATTGAGTGAAGACTATGGAAAGCGAAGATGTAGAGTTGTCGCTGTTTCCTTTTCTTCTTTATTGAGTCATAGGAACCACCGCACTGTTAAGTGGGGTCCAAGTAAACTAAGTCAGAATGACTGATGTGATGCTCAACCAAATCCTATGTCTTCGAGCGAAGACTATGAGAGCAAATCTTATCCAGAGGCGGATGAGTCAGCTTTACTTGGAGCTCAAGTAAGGTTGCCGTGTGTGTTTGAAATCTGACCGTTGGAACACGTGTCAGTTCCTTAGTGACCCAGGGTCACTTCGGACAAATCAGGTCGGGTTGCCTAGTGGCTATAAACAGCCCACCCCATACACCATAAATTGGTGGCTGCTTAGAGTTATTGCACGGCTTTTGTCGTTTGAGAGCGACCCACCTCCAAAGCATTTGAGAGAGAAATCCTTGCGAGGACAAAGCCCAAACACCCGGAGCCAAAGAGTGTTAGGCATCACTGAAGTCTTTCTGTCTGTGTGACCTGAAGACTTATTACACTTGAGGACTGTGTTTCCCCCAGCCGGTTAAGCGTTGCGTTCTGAGCATCCAAGAGTAATTGTGGATTGCCGGTGAACGAAGTCTGTGAAGGTTTGGAAGTCTACCTTGAAGACTTACCAGAGTGATTGGGCGAGGACTAGGTGTTCTTAGCTCAAGGGGAACAAGGTGAAGACGCGGTCTTCTGAGTTAGATCTCAGCCTCCCTAACCAGACGTACAGTTGTCACAGCAACTGGAACTGGTCTAACAAATCACTGTCTTCCCCGAGCTACTGGTTCTATCCTTTCCTTCCCTTTACTTACTGCTCTATGTTGTGAAGACGTTGCATGTTTGCTTTATCTGATTGTCTTCACTGAGTATCTACTTGTTGTGATTGGCTTCATTCCTTCTTCCTTTGTGATCACTACTGCCTAGTTGCTATTAGTCTTTATGCTTTCACTTCATTGAATACATGACTATGGCTTATCTAGTGTAGTCCACTTTCTGCTACATACTAATAGGCTTGAGCTTATCGTTTGTCTTCGAAACTACCATGTTTTGAAGCATTACATAAAAATCGCCTATTCACCCCCCTCTAGTCGATATACTGCACTTTCAATTGGTATCAGAGCAAGGTACTCCCTTATTCTGTGTGATTTGGTTTAACCACCTGGAGTTTTAGCTATGTCGACTGCAGGGATAATCAAAGTCTCCATTGCGTGCCCTGTCTTTGATGGCACCGAATATCCCTACTGGAAGAACAAGATTCGCATGCATCTTGAAGCCATTGACGTGGACCTCTGGTTTGTCGTCAAGCACGGCGTTCCCAAGACTGGTGAAGGCGTCACCGCTGCTGATGTCAAGAGGCTCGTTCAATTCGATTCAACGGCCAAGAACATCATCTGTGGTCATCTGACCAAAGGACAGTACGGTCGTGTGAGTGCTCTGGACACGTCAAAGCAAGTTTGGGACTGGCTCTCAAAGGTCAATGAAGGAGTCTCTACCCAGAAAGATCAAAGGATCAGCGTCCTTCGCAATCTCTTCAATCGCTTCAAGAGACATGACAATGAGAATGTCCAGCACACTTTTGATCGTCTCACTGACATCACAAATGAGCTTCAAGCACTTGGCGCCACTGAGATCACCAAGCATGAAATCGTCAAGACTCTTCTGAGATCACTCAACAACTCATTTGATATCCTTGCATTGATGATTCAAGAACGCCCTGACTTCAAGACTCTCGATCCGTCTGATATACTTGAGAGGCTCAACACACATGAGTTTCAGCTATCTGAGAAACGTGACATCTATGGTCCCAACTATGGCCGATCTCGCGCGATGAAGGCAAAAGCTGTTTCCTCATCTGAAGAAGAATCTGACTACAGATCTGATGATCCTGAAGACATTGGAAAGGAGCTTGCCATGCTTGTGAAGAAGTTCCAAAAATTCACTAGGAAGAAAGGCTTCAGAAAGTCTTCAAGATCCAACTCAAGAAATGATGAAGCATCTGCTCATGACTACAAGAAAAGAACATGTCATAAGTGCAAGAAACCTGGTCACTATATCTCCGAGTGTCCTCAGTGGGACAATGAGAAGAAGAAGAAGAAGATCAAGGAATATGATTCTGATGACAAGAAAAAGAAGAAATACTCAAAGTCTTCTTCAAAGTCTTCATCAAAGTATTCATCACACAAGAAGAATTCATCTGACAAGGCTCGTGCTTTTGTTGGCAAGGAGATGGATTCTGAGGAAGAGTCTGCTTCTGAAGAGGTGGAGGTGGAGTTGGAGGAAGAGTCTGATTCTGGTGCTGCAAGTCTGGCTTTAGCCACTGCTTACGTGGGCAAGTATATCTTCAACACTGAAGACAATGGCCCTGTCAACAACAATGATGATGAGGACGATGACTCTGCACCCTGTAATGCCCAGGATGGGACTATACCTCCTACGTGTCGAGGCACGACTTAAAGGTATAAGCCCATCCTAGAATGATCTCAAGTTTGGTATCTTTGCACGACTCATGTAAAAGAGGGATTAAATTGCAAAAAAAGGGAGATAGTTGGCTTACACTCGCCACTTCACACAAAACAATAAATAAGCAATACATCATTCAAAACTTCACAGCCCATCTAAGGGTAAGATCCAAAAGCAAGATACCAAAACAACATAAAGCCACAGGTCAGGATCGAATCCTAGTAGAAACCACTACTGAACATCGAAACGTCACAAGCAAACGGCCACTCTCTTCATCGAGCTCCTGGTGAAGAACTTGAACCAGCTTCGGCATCAAACTCGGCTGAACCTGCATCTGGTGTTGTAGTAACTGTGAGCCACGAGGACTCAGCAATCCCATAACCATGGGTAACAAGACTAGCAAAGCTTTATAGGTAGGAAGAGGTAAAGTGGTGAGGCTGCAGCAGCGGCTAAGCATAATATGGTGGCTAATTTACGAGTACCAGAATAAGATGAGAAGCTACGCAAACGGTCGCAAAAGAGGTGATCGCTAAAGATCCTAACTACATACGGTCAAACATAACCCCACCGTGTTCTCTTCTCAAAGTGAAAAGAGACAGTCACGGTTACTCACACAGTTGTGTGTTTTACTTCGGATCATCTGTCAAGTTTTCTACAACCGGACATTAACAAATTCCAATCTGCCACATAACCGCGGGCACGGCTTTCGAAAGTTCATAACCCTGCAGGGGTGTTCCAACTTAGCCCATCACAAGCTCTCACGATTAGCTGAAGTGATAAATATAATGTCATCACTTCTTATCTTAGGGAAAATCCGATCAGGCTCGGCTTCCCGGTAGCACAAGTCATTTCGACAATGGTAAAACAAGTCCAGCAAGACCTCCCGGCGTGCCGACACCCTGATAGTAGCCGCGCGTATCTCGTCTCAGGCCACGTCCGGATGAGCAGTACGTACAGATACCGAAGATCCCAGCGAACTGGGTGGTATCCGCAAGTGGCTCTAGTTTGGGACCAACACCATCAGCACTGGCCCCCCCTGCTATGTAGAATTAAGAATCCTCGGGTAGCGCTAACTCCCTATGCAATTTAATTAATTAATTAAGTTGTTATTATGAGCAAATTAAAACCAATGTTGGGCCTTGCTGGAGGAGTTTTATTCAAAGTCGAACTGTCAAGGGGTCCCCATCCACCCATCGTGTAAGGAACGCAAAATCAAGGAACATAATGCCGGTTTATCGGCGCCTAAGGTGGCATGAGTGGAACAAAACACCGAGCAAAAGGCCAAGCCTTCCACCCATGCCGAGTGTATAGGTGTGTTAATAATAATTATAGATATTGTGATATACCACAACAACAAGTTCCCTCCTGGAACGATCTTCATCTTCACCTGCAACTAACAACGCTATAAGAAGGACTGAGCAAGCGAGGCTGAGCAAGCGGGTAACATAGCCAGACAGTGGTTTTGCTAGGAAGGTGTCAAGGTTAGAGGTTTCATGGCAACAAGGAGGGGCTGACATAAAAGATGGGTAGCGCGACATGTAACGACAGCATCGAGACAACTAAGCATGGCAATGGTAGTAAAGGTATCCAAGGGTATGATCATCTTGCCTGGGATTCCACAAGGGAGAAGAACGGATCCATGAAGAAGACGGAGCAACAGTCGAGAGAAACCTCACAACTCCGGAACGAAACCGAAGCTAACAAGAGAAGCAACCGGAAAGAAGCAAAACAACACGGTAAACACACAAGCATAAACATGGCATACGATGCACATCCAAATATGATGCATGTCCGGTTTAAATATGCATGGCATGGCAAAGTGCACAAACAAATACTACAAGTTAAGTGGAGCTCAATATGCAACGAGTTGCATATTGACGAAACACCACATTTTATTTATTTAGTTGACTCCCGTTATTTACAAGACAATGTTAAATGTTTTTAACATGGCAAGAGGTGAAACAAAAACAAACTACCTATCTAGGCAATTTAAATGAGGCCGGAAATAACAACAAAGGATTCCGGAAACTCCTCATGCACATATTTATGAGTTTGGTACTGTTCTGCCTATAACCACATTTTAAAGTTGTTAAACAGCAAAACAAAGTGCATCAAGTTATTCTACACATTTTTCCACCCCATTTACATATAAGGTTTATTAAAAACCGAGCTATGGTTATTTAGTTATGAAATAAACCATTTTAGTATGGCATTTTATGCAAACAAAGCAAACAACAAGTTTAAACATTTTAAACAGGGATGAAAGTTGCAAAATATTATTCTACACAAAATTCTGGTCATTTAACATATATAAATTATTTTATTCTGATGCAAGATTATCTAGATATTAGCAATTTAATATGATGGCATTTCCTGTAAAATGCATGCATTGAAAAAAAACACTAAAACGCAACAACAGGGAAACAACACTATGGGCCGGAAGCATCACTGCGTGAAGCCCAGAAGTGGAATTTGGCCCAGGCGGCTGAGTGTGCGTGAGCCAAGGGAAAAAAATGAAACACACAAAAAATTGGGTGGCTGGGAATCGAACCCCCTCCCTCCTGGATGCTAGCACGAGGGTGGAACCACTACGCTAGGCAATGTGTTCTGACCAGACTTAGTGGCAAATCTAATTAACCTCCACAAGCCAGAACGGACCTTGGAATAAATAATGACAGCTTCAGTATCGACAGGAGTTGCTCACATCAGGGAAAATAGAGAGCGGTCATGGCGATGCAGGAGGCGAGCGTTGGGGCGCCGTTCAGGCGAAAAGGAGGTAGCAGCAACGGGGCTTGGCGCGGGTACTTGGCGCAGCGGCGGCTCCAGGCGACGGCGACTCCCTGCGACGGCGGGGCTCGGCCTGGTGCATCCATGGCGGGGTACCTACTCCTGGTGCAGGGAAGCAAGGGAGAGGCAATGAGTGAGAGAGAGAGGTGCACGGGGAGAAAGGGAGAAATAGAAGAGGAGAGGAGCGGGACGAGGCCGGTCCTGGCCGTGGTCGTCGGCGCGCTGGAGAGGAGCTCCGGCGAGGGTCGAGATCGAGCTCCTGATCTGGCTCGATGCGGCTGCTGCGGGGCTGAGGGCGCCTGGGAGGCAGGGGCTCGAGCTCCTGGTCTTGTCGCCGGTGGTGGTCGCCGGCAGCAGGTCGCGTTCCTGCTCGAGGAAGGAGGCACGCGAGGGCTGGGCTGCTGGTGCTCGCTCGTGGCTCGGAGCCAAGGCCGACGGGGATGAGGTCACGGTGGTGTCGGGTCCTGGCGAGGAGGAGGCTGCGGCCTCAAACGCTCGCGGGCGCCGGGGCACGCGAAGCAGGCGGCTGGAGGCCGGGGCGATGCTGGTTGGGTGGGGATCGATGGGATGGATGGGACGGGGAGGTCGGGCGCTACTCTGGTTGGTGGGTGGCTGAAGGCGAGGTGGATGCGGGATGGATCCCGAGACAAGACGAGTGGCGGCGGCTAGGAGGATCCCTAGCAGATAGGGTTTGGTCTAATTTAGGTAGGTTTGGTCTATATATATATATGAGAAAGAGGGGCTTTGGATCATCCGATTGAAAACGAACGGTTGAGATAAAATAGGCTTCGGAAGTCCAAATAACAAAACTGAGATATTTTAGGGATGTTTGGGGATGATCCGGACCCAACGGTAACGAGAACCCCGGGTCGGTTCGGGGCAGTTTCGGACAAGTAGTGAGGAGATGAAAAGTGGCCTGTGTAGAATGTGTAGGCTGAGAAGAGAGAGAGAGATGGCAACCCGGCAACAGGTTTCAGAGCACTGAAACGTCCGAAGTTTAAACCGGCTATAATGCCGCTATAGATTTAACGGTTGGGCTATCAAACAGACTCCGAATGCGATGAAATTTGACAGGTGGTCTACCTATGCTATAAAAAGAC
Organism: Secale cereale; assembly: GCA_902687465.1. NCBI lineage: Eukaryota > Viridiplantae > Streptophyta > Magnoliopsida > Poales > Poaceae > Secale > Secale cereale. The sequence continues at coordinate 292,165,953 of LR738709.1, forward strand.
CACACGTCAAGTTTCATCCCATTCCGAGCACATTTTTCGGCCACTTATTAAATAAATATTCGGAGGTGCCGCGGGCGCGTGCGAGTGTGTCTGGGCTCAGAACAGACAACGGAGAGGACAGGGCAACTACGGACGGAGGCAAGTTTTGAAAACATGCTGATGAAATGCACATGATGACATGATGCAATGCAAAATAAATAACACAAGCACAAAAGAAACACACGGAAGAATCCGGAACATCTGGAATCTCTGGAATCTTCTGGGACGTCGGTCTTCGGGCGTCACAACTCTCCCACACTAACAGAGGATCTCGACCCGAGATCCTAGAGATATCACCGGGTAAAAAACGGAAGAGGAAGAGGTAAACAAAGTTGCTTGTTTGACAGACGAGTGAAACCACGAACCTTGAGAGGTTAAACAAGTTGAAGGAAAGAATGCAACGGAGATGAACGAAGTTAAGTGCACTCCGTTAGAAAAGGGTAACTAGGAGCATTATGAGAACCTTGAAGGTTGAAAGACATGAAACAAGAGCTTACGAACCAAAGAATATGAAACCGCAAAGTTATAGCCAAGGAATAAGAATGACAAAATTTGGGCAGCACACCGTCTGGAAATGGAAGGAATTGAACAAGAACTTAAGGAGATGGAATGATACTTGATGATTTCAACAGCATACTGCCTCCGAAACAATTAAAAGAATGGCACAAGAGGTAAGAAAGATTCAGACAGCACTCCGGTTGAAAAAAGAGGCAAAACATGAAAGGATGACGGAACTAGAATGAAGAATACAAAACTCCGGTTAAATGATAAGCAAGGGAAAAATATGATCTTGATAAAACGAGATGATGGTTTGGAGAGAGCAACATAATAATACCTCCGGAATGAAAGAATAGCATATAATCAATGAAAGAAATGAATGGAGAAGAAAAATGACAATCTCTCTCAAAAATGAATTTGAAAGAGCATCTTAACCAAGATGGGTTGAACATAGTTGTTGGAAAAATCAACAACGAAAAGAATAAGCTCATGTGGGCTTATGGAAAACATCTCAAAATTAAGAGGTGACAACCAGCCACTAACAGAAATATTTGCTTGGGTTGAGATCAACAAGGAGACGAAAGAGTTATTTCACCGGAATGATAAATGAAGAACTTGGGTCATTTATGAGCACCATAAATAGCAACAATCCTTAGGAAAAGCTTTTAGGTGAAATACAACCCAAGATTACTCCAACAAATAAATTGAATGGTTGGAAAGATCTCCTGAACAAGGAAAATGATGGGTTTAAATATCTCATTCTTGATAACTCGTGAGTCATGAAACATGAAGGGATTGTCAAGAATGACATAACACCATCTGAAAAGATGAGGTAGAAAGGATTTCAAATGGAAACATGAAGAAGAATGCTTGAGCTCCAACAAGAATCTTGATGAAGACTTCGAGGATGAATTAAGTCTGATGAACCACCATGAAACTCCGGTAATGAAAGCATGAGAAGTGAAAGATGAAAAGAATAAGATTCAAGGCCTGCGATGAATTATATGGAGCTTTGAAAAGATAATTGAAATAACATGGAGCTCCGGAAAACAATATGAACAGCTTAGAACCGAGAATATGATATGATGGAGAAGCTCCAGACAAAAGAATTAAATCACCTTGAAGGAATAAGAATAAGAATTATGTCATGCATCTCCTTCACCAATTTAAATTGATGACAACCAAAGGATTTGGCATACTACTTATTCTCGTTGAAAAGAATTAAAGAGGGATCTAGCACAAGCTTGGATAAATCTTCAACGAACCACCGGTAGGATTATGAAAAGAACAAAGAATTAAAACGATAACAACGGAAGGGTAAATCTTGAAAGAACCACCGTAAGAATATGGAGACGAACGAAGAGACATCAATGAAGAATATTTGGAGGACGAAGTTGAAAACTGAGAACGAAGAAATATTCTGAAATGATGGCCTTCAGAGGATCACAAGGAAAGAATTCATGAAATGCTCCGGGCGGTATGAAAATGATTCCTCACAATCGGAACAATAATGAGGAAGGCATGAATCTAGAACCACGAATCTTAAAGAGAACGGGCCAAGATTTAAGAGAAACACTTCTCCGGTCTCCAAATGTTGAGAATGAAGACGAGAAAAGCCATAAGAATTGTTGGGCACTCCGGAATGAAGAATTAAAAAGGTTGAAACAAAGGTGAAAAGAATTTGAAAGCGATCTTGGAGAAGGCATGTGACTGATGGAAATCATTCTTACGTCACACTTGAAAAGAATTCTCCGGAAAGAAGAGTCAGGTAAGATCCTGGGAAAAGGCCTGTGGGTTAGGGCCCACTCAAAAGAAATCACCGCTGGAAAAGATTGCTTAATAGATATTGCACCGGTTGAATTAAATGGCTTGAATAGAAGACAATCCTCAAAATAATTTGAACGGATTAAGAATGGAATTATGAATCTTCAGCACTCCGGATATGAATAACAAGAGGAGAATGATTAATTGGTGCACCGGAATAAGAAAGCATTGTGAAATGAGGAAAAAGGATAAGATCAACACCGAAATCTTGAATTACATCCACCGGAAGAATTAGAGAACAAAAGAATGATGAACTTGAAGCTCTTGAGCATCTTGACGATAAAACACCGGATAAGAACAATGAAGGAAAAGAATGAAGAAACATCACATGAATAAAATGGATACTTCATTCTAGAATTTCTGACTCCGAGAAGAAGAAGGGTGGGAGGGCGGGGAAACAAAGACAACTTGAGACAAACAAAATGGGCACCGGTTGAAAAAGAATTTAACATAACCATCTTGATGATTAAGAAGGACTAGCACTCCCATAGAAATATGAGAAAACCGATTAAGAAAGGTATGGAATCAACATTTGACATCGAAGCAACTCGAATACCAGAATCAAATCAAAACAAAGGATAGAATGTTGCAGAAGAATCTTCACAATATCATCCGAACAGCGAATTGAACGGATGAATTCCGCAGGTACATCAACTTTACGAGAAGCAACTTGGAGAATAAAAAAAAAGGAACAAGGAACAAATAGAACAAACACAAGATAGAAGCTTCGTTCGACATCTTCGTGCTGAAAGCTCATGGAACGTGTTACAAAAGGGTTTTGTCATCCCCGGATCAGCATAGCCAAGGACCCTTTAAGATGCAACTCCCGATCAGAACAAGTCCATAAAACCACTTCACTCAATGTAGAACCCCAAACTTCATATCGTGCATCCGTTGGAAGAATGCCTAGAACTACTTGATGAGCCCACCTATAGATTTCCGAAAGTTTCCAGTTATGCAATCAGGTGTTGGGGATACACGGGAAGCACCGCGCAATCAACTCTAAACCTACATCCAGGTGTATCCATCCTTCAACACATAACCAGTCTTTCTCGGAAACTGTGTACCTCGGACCTTCGAAAAGCATCCACTATAACAAGCTATGGCAATACTCTCGAACTACCTCCCCAGTACTGGGTGATGTCGGGGTTATCTTGCCACTGGCCGTATAGGAGAGATTTTCGATGTCGGCCGTCTTAAGTATTTAGTACTGCCGCGATATGCTTGTGACAACAATACCCCGAAGCTCAACTCCTCGGTAACAGGAGGCATCGAGAACAATATCCTTGTCACAAGAACATCGAAACAATCCCAGAATACTCGCGGGATCCTAAAAAAAAAATTTGGTGCAATTTTTGAAAGTAGAAGAGGCAAGAGTAGACGTCAGGAGTCCTCACCAGAATGAAAAGAGATGAGAAGCAAAGAAATCCTACTCTCCGATATAATATAGGACTCAAAACATTTTCAAATGTGTGCCTAGACTCGACCGTCAACGATTCGATCAATCAGTGGGGGCTTCTAGGTCGGAGAAGGCTCTGAATACCAACTTGTAATGCCCAGGATGGGACTATACCTCCTACGTGTCGAGGCACGACTTAAAGGTATAAGCCCATCCTAGAATGATCTCAAGTTTGGTATCTTTGCACGACTCATGTAAAAGAGGGATTAAATTGCAAAAAAAGGGAGATAGTTGGCTTACACTCGCCACTTCACACAAAACAATAAATAAGCAATACATCATTCAAAACTTCACAGCCCATCTAAGGGTAAGATCCAAAAGCAAGATACCAAAACAACATAAAGCCACAGGTCAGGATCGAATCCTAGTAGAAACCACTACTGAACATCGAAACGTCACAAGCAAACGGCCACTCTCTTCATCGAGCTCCTGGTGAAGAACTTGAACCAGCTTCGGCATCAAACTCGGCTGAACCTGCATCTGGTGTTGTAGTAACTGTGAGCCACGAGGACTCAGCAATCCCATAACCATGGGTAACAAGACTAGCAAAGCTTTATAGGTAGGAAGAGGTAAAGTGGTGAGGCTGCAGCAGCGGCTAAGCATAATATGGTGGCTAATTTACGAGTACCAGAATAAGATGAGAAGCTACGCAAACGGTCGCAAAAGAGGTGATCGCTAAAGATCCTAACTACATACGGTCAAACATAACCCCACCGTGTTCTCTTCTCAAAGTGAAAAGAGACAGTCACGGTTACTCACACAGTTGTGTGTTTTACTTCGGATCATCTGTCAAGTTTTCTACAACCGGACATTAACAAATTCCAATCTGCCACATAACCGCGGGCACGGCTTTCGAAAGTTCATAACCCTGCAGGGGTGTTCCAACTTAGCCCATCACAAGCTCTCACGATTAGCTGAAGTGATAAATATAATGTCATCACTCCTTATCTTAGGGAAAATCCGATCAGGCTCGGCTTCCCGGTAGCACAAGTCATTTCGACAATGGTAAAACAAGTCCAGCAAGACCTCCCGGCGTGCCGACACCCTGATAGTAGCCGCGCGTATCTCGTCTCAGGCCACGTCCGGATGAGCAGTACGTACAGATACCGAAGATCCCAGCGAACTGGGTGGTATCCGCAAGTGGCTCTAGTTTGGGACCAACACCATCAGCACTGGCCCCCCCTGCTATGTAGAATTAAGAATCCTCGGGTAGCGCTAACTCCCTATGCAATTTAATTAATTAATTAAGTTGTTATTATGAGCAAATTAAAACCAATGTTGGGCCTTGCTGGAGGAGTTTTATTCAAAGTCGAACTGTCAAGGGGTCCCCATCCACCCATCGTGTAAGGAACGCAAAATCAAGGAACATAATGCCGGTTTATCGGCGCCTAAGGTGGCATGAGTGGAACAAAACACCGAGCAAAAGGCCAAGCCTTCCACCCATGCCGAGTGTATAGGTGTGTTAATAATAATTATAGATATTGTGATATACCACAACAACAAGTTCCCTCCTGGAACGATCTTCATCTTCACCTGCAACTAACAACGCTATAAGAAGGACTGAGCAAGCGAGGCTGAGCAAGCGGGTAACATAGCCAGACAGTGGTTTTGCTAGGAAGGTGTCAAGGTTAGAGGTTTCATGGCAACAAGGAGGGGCTGACATAAAAGATGGGTAGCGCGACATGTAACGACAGCATCGAGACAACTAAGCATGGCAATGGTAGTAAAGGTATCCAAGGGTATGATCATCTTGCCTGGGATTCCACAAGGGAGAAGAACGGATCCATGAAGAAGACGGAGCAACAGTCGAGAGAAACCTCACAACTCCGGAACGAAACCGAAGCTAACAAGAGAAGCAACCGGAAAGAAGCAAAACAACACGGTAAACACACAAGCATAAACATGGCATACGATGCACATCCAAATATGATGCATGTCCGGTTTAAATATGCATGGCATGGCAAAGTGCACAAACAAATACTACAAGTTAAGTGGAGCTCAATATGCAACGAGTTGCATATTGACGAAACACCACATTTTATTTATTTAGTTGACTCCCGTTATTTACAAGACAATGTTAAATGTTTTTAACATGGCAAGAGGTGAAACAAAAACAAACTACCTATCTAGGCAATTTAAATGAGGCCGGAAATAACAACAAAGGATTCCGGAAACTCCTCATGCACATATTTATGAGTTTGGTACTGTTCTGCCTATAACCACATTTTAAAGTTGTTAAACAGCAAAACAAAGTGCATCAAGTTATTCTACACATTTTTCCACCCCATTTACATATAAGGTTTATTAAAAACCGAGCTATGGTTATTTAGTTATGAAATAAACCATTTTAGTATGGCATTTTATGCAAACAAAGCAAACAACAAGTTTAAACATTTTAAACAGGGATGAAAGTTGCAAAATATTATTCTACACAAAATTCTGGTCATTTAACATATATAAATTATTTTATTCTGATGCAAGATTATCTAGATATTAGCAATTTAATATGATGGCATTTCCTGTAAAATGCATGCATTGAAAAAAAACACTAAAACGCAACAACAGGGAAACAACACTATGGGCCGGAAGCATCACTGCGTGAAGCCCAGAAGTGGAATTTGGCCCAGGCGGCTGAGTGTGCGTGAGCCAAGGGAAAAAAAATGAAACACACAAAAAATTGGGTGGCTGGGAATCGAACCCCCTCCCTCCTGGATGCTAGCACGAGGGTGGAACCACTACGCTAGGCGATGTGTTCTGACCAGACTTAGTGGCAAATCTAATTAACCTCCACAAGCCAGAACGGACCTTGGAATAAATAATGACAGCTTCAGTATCGACAGGAGTTGCTCACATCAGGGAAAATAGAGAGCGGTCATGGCGATGCAGGAGGCGAGCGTTGGGGCGCCGTTCAGGCGAAAAGGAGGTAGCAGCAACGGGGCTTGGCGCGGGTACTTGGCGCAGCGGCGGCTCCAGGCGACGGCGACTCCCTGCGACGGCGGGGCTCGGCCTGGTGCATCCATGGCGGGGTACCTACTCCTGGTGCAGGGAAGCAAGGGAGAGGCAATGAGTGAGAGAGAGAGGTGCACGGGGAGAAAGGGAGAAATAGAAGAGGAGAGGAGCGGGACGAGGCCGGTCCTGGCCGTGGTCGTCGGCGCGCTGGAGAGGAGCTCCGGCGAGGGTCGAGATCGAGCTCCTGATCTGGCTCGATGCGGCTGCTGCGGGGCTGAGGGCGCCTGGGAGGCAGGGGCTCGAGCTCCTGGTCTTGTCGCCGGTGGTGGTCGCCGGCAGCAGGTCGCGTTCCTGCTCGAGGAAGGAGGCACGCGAGGGCTGGGCTGCTGGTGCTCGCTCGTGGCTCGGAGCCAAGGCCGACGGGGATGAGGTCACGGTGGTGTCGGGTCCTGGCGAGGAGGAGGCTGCGGCCTCAAACGCTCGCGGGCGCCGGGGCACGCGAAGCAGGCGGCTGGAGGCCGGGGCGATGCTGGTTGGGTGGGGATCGATGGGATGGATGGGACGGGGAGGTCGGGCGCTACTCTGGTTGGTGGGTGGCTGAAGGCGAGGTGGATGCGGGATGGATCCCGAGACAAGACGAGTGGCGGCGGCTAGGAGGATCCCTAGCAGATAGGGTTTGGTCTAATTTAGGTAGGTTTGGTCTATATATATATATGAGAAAGAGGGGCTTTGGATCATCCGATTGAAAACGAACGGTTGAGATAAAATAGGCTTCGGAAGTCCAAATAACAAAACTGAGATATTTTAGGGATGTTTGGGGATGATCCGGACCCAACGGTAACGAGAACCCCGGGTCGGTTCGGGGCAGTTTCGGACAAGTAGTGAGGAGATGAAAAGTGGCCTGTGTAGAATGTGTAGGCTGAGAAGAGAGAGAGAGATGGCAACCCGGCAACAGGTTTCAGAGCACTGAAACGTCCGAAGTTTAAACCGGCTATAATGCCGCTATAGATTTAACGGTTGGGCTATCAAACAGACTCCGAATGCGATGAAATTTGACAGGTGGTCTACCTATGCTATAAAAAGACCACACGTCAAGTTTCATCCCATTCCGAGCACATTTTTCGGCCACTTATTAAATAAATATTCGGAGGTGCCGCGGGCGCGTGCGAGTGTGTCTGGGCTCAGAACAGACAACGGAGAGGACAGGGCAACTACGGACGGAGGCAAGTTTTGAAAACATGCTGATGAAATGCACATGATGACATGATGCAATGCAAAATAAATAACACAAGCACAAAAGAAACACACGGAAGAATCCGGAACATCTGGAATCTCTGGAATCTTCTGGGACGTCGGTCTTCGGGCGTCACACACCCACCTTCTGCTTCATGGCACGCGGTGCCAAGGTAAAATCACGCGATGCTTACTTTCAAACATCTAGTGAAGATGACTCTGATTGTGAATCAAAACCTAGCTACAAAACACTTGCTAAAATTGCCACTGAACAACAGAAAGCCATGGAACATATTCAAAAACTGTTAGACAAAAGCGATGAACTGTTGGACGCGGAAATGACCTATTCTCAGTCCTTAATTGAAGACATAAAAAATCTTCATGTTAAGTACAAAGAACTTGAAGAGCTTTATGAATCGCTTTCAAAAACTCATGAAAAGCTGTCCCATGATTACATTCAAAGGAAGCGAGAACTTGAGAAAGTGAAAGCGGCTCATGAACATCTTCAAAAGGAGAATGAGTCACTCCGCGCACAACTGATCAGCTCCACTCACCAAGAGTTTGAACCACCATGTCTAAAATGCATTGAACGTGATAATGCTACATATGTTGCTGAATGCTCTACTGCTGCCACTGTTGCAATGTCTTCAACTATTGATGTGGTAATTAACCCCTCTGCCGAGGAAACCACTACTATTGCTGATGAAAATGCTAGGTTGAAGACTTTGCTTGAAACAGGGATGTACAAAAGCCTCAAAGGGCATCAGACTCTATGTGATGTCCTCAAAAAGGAGATACTGAACCGAAACCCTAGGAAAGAGGGTGTTGGGTTCGACAGGAAAATGAATGTTGATGGTTCATACTGGAAGCCTGAGCAGTATCCCAAAACCACATGGGTTGCTGCAAAGGGACCTTCAGTGGATCCATCTACCTTATCTGGCTTCACCTATGCTAATCCTGTTATCATTGATGAATCATTTGATGCAAACTAAAAACTGTTTAAGAATCAAAATGGTGAAGTGTTTGCCAGGTATATTGGTACTAACTGTAGGAATGGACCACCTATGAAGAAGATCTGGGTACCCAAAGGTTGTCTTGAGAAGCTTCCAGCAAATACTATCATGATATCTCCTGGGATGAAGACAAACCCCAGACCAAAGGCTTCATATGGTCCTAAGGCTTCATACAGACAAAGGACTCACCTTTGTCACCCTAACACAGATGTTTTGCAGGGAAATCATACTCAGACCCATGAATATGAGCGTGTTTCTTCAAACTGCTATGTTCATAAATCAAAGAACTTTTCTGCCTATTCTTATGAGTATTATTCTCCTCCTACAAGACTATTTGCTAGGGCCCCAAAGCCAAAATTCTCAGATGCTGCTCTTAGACTCATTGCTTCTAAGCCACCCCTGAAGATGTGGGTGGTTAAGAAGAACTAACTTTCTCTTGCAGGGAAGGTCTCCAGCCTACAATCAAAGGCTTCTGATGCTATTGCTGGGGACCTAAAACACTTGTAGGGCACAAGATCAAATGCCCAAAATGACTTACTGCTCATACCAGTCACAAATCACTTGCTGAACATCTTATTAGTCCTAACTTGCATCTAAAGCTTTCATAATCCACTTATGCATCAATTGTTTATGCTTCATAATGGCTTTTGGTGAAGCCTATCCTCCTAACTGCATTGTAGGGAGTGACACCAAAGTCTTCAGAATGGATTATGGACAGTGGATGCACAAATCATATGACTGGTGGCCGAAATCTTCTCATGGACTCAACTTTACGTCCATCCAACAAGAGTCACATCACATTTGCTGATACTGGTAAAAGCAAAGTGTTGGGTCTAGGTAGAGTTGCAATCTCAAGAGATCAGCACATCGACAAAGTCATGCTTGTTGAATCTCTTGGCTTCAACTTAATGTCTGTCTCAATGCTTTGTGACTTAAACATGATTGTGATCTTGGGTAAATTTCGTTGCATTGTACTAATGGAATCTGACAAATCTTTAGTATTTGAAGGATACAGAAAAGGTGATCTGTATATGGTAGATTTCTCAGCTGGACTACAAATGGCCATATGTCTTCTAGCAAAAGCTTCAGAGTGTTGGCTCTGGCATCGGAGGCTAGGATATGCTGGCATGAGGAACTTGCACACTCTCGCAAAGAAGAAGCATGTCATAGGCATCGAGGAAGTCAAGTTCAAGAAATATCATCTATGTGGTGCCTGTGAAGCTGGGAAGATGACTAGAGCCAAACACCCCTCGAAGATAATCATGACGACATCCAAACCTTCGAGCTGCTTCACATGGACTTATTTGGCCCTACTCACTACTCCACATTCTCTACCACAGCATGTCTCTATGGCTTCGTCATTGTTGATGATTACTCAAGATACACATGGGTACACATAATACTCTACAAGACTGAATTGCAAGATGTCTTCAAACGCTTCGCCAACCGTGCCATGAACAATTATGGCATCAAGATCAAACATATCAGAAGTGACAATGGCACTGAATTCAAGAACACTAGCCTCGATCTTTATCTGGATGAGATGGGAATCACTCATGAATTCTCAGCCCCATACACACCTCAGCAAAATGGGATCGTTGAGCGCAAGAACAGAACCCTAATTGAGATGTCTCGAACGATGCTCGATGAGTACAAAACCCCAAGAAGATTCTGGCCCGAAGCTATTGATACTGCATGCCATACCATCAACCGTGTTTATCTTCACAAGCTTCTGAAGAAAACATCCTATGAACTCCTCATTGGAAAGAAGCCAAATGTAAGCTACTTCAGAGTATTTGGAGCTAAGTGTTGGATCAAGGATCCTCATCATAAGTCAAAATTTGCACCCAAAGCTCATGAAGGCATCATGCTCGGATATGGAAAGGACTCACACTCCTACAGAGTCTTCAACATTTTTCTTTATAAAACTGTTGAGACTGTGGATGTGAGGTTTGATGAGACAAATGGATCACAAAGAGAATCCCTACCAAATGTGCTAGATGAAGCTTCGCCAAATGAATCTATCAAGCTTATGGGAACTGGTGAGATCATGCCTTCTGAAGCACAACCCGACGAGGAACTTATCATCTCTGCTCCAAATCAACCTGACGACAATGCTCAGCCCGAAGACAATCCTCCTGATGAAGACAATGCACAACAAGAGAAAATTCTTCGTCCAGCTCATCATCGTGTTGCAAATGAAGTGCAAGTTGAGAAGATAATTGATAGCATAAATGCTCCTGGTCCACTCACTCGCTCTAGAGCAACATAGCTTGCCAATTTCTGTGGGCACTTTGCTTTTGTCTCAATATCTGAACCAAAGAAAGTTGCTGAAGCTTTTATGGAGCCTGAATGGATTCAAGCAATGCAAGAAGAGCTTCAACAGTTTGAGCTGAACAATGTGTGGGAACTTGTCAAGCGTCCTGATCCTCGAAAGCACAATATAATAGGCACAAAATGGATCTATCGCAACAAGCAAGATGAGCATGGTTAAGTGGTCAGAAACAAAGCTCGTCTCGTTGCTCAAGGATACACTCAAGTTGAAGGGATTGACTTCGATGAAACATTTGCTCCTGTGGATAGACTTGAAGCTATTCGCATACTGCTAGCCTATGCAAATCATCACAACATACTTCTATATCAAATGGATGTAAAGAGTGCCTTTCTTAATGGAAGAATTGAAGAAGAAGTGTATGTTGCACAACCACCTGGCTTTGAAGACCCAAAACATCCTGATATGGTATACAAGCTCAACAAGGCACTGTATGGCCTCAAACAAGCGCCTCGTGCTTGGTATGACACCCTCAAAGACTTCTTGAAGAGCAAAGGCTTCAAACCTGGATCCCTAGATCCAACACTCACTACTAGGAAAAGGCCTACTAATGGCGCACCTAATTTGGCCATTAATGGCGCATTAGTGGTACGCCATTAGTGCCACGCCATTAGTATATTTTACTAATGGCGCACCTCTGGTGCGCCATTAGTATCTGGTATACTAATGGCGCACCACAGATGCGCCATTAGTATGCACAGTAGTGCGCCATTAGTATGCCTCCCAGGGGGCCATGTGTACCCAGGTGCTTTGGCATACTAATGGCGCACGCCAGCAAGATGCGCCATTAGTAATTTCGGCATAGTAATGGCGCACTGTCTGATGATGCGCCATTAGTATCCTTTGGCATACTAATGGAGCACTGTGATGTGATGCGCCATTAGTATGAATATTAGGTTTTTTATTATTATTTTTCTGTTTTTTTGCACAGATTACAAAATGTATAATTGGACAGAATATAGACAGCACACATCAACAACAAATTCATCGAATACAATAGAAGATTAGTCTCTGTATACAATTCATCATATTAGTCTCCGAATACAATTCATCATATTAGTCTCCGAATTGAAAAGACCGAACAAAGATAGAACAATATATTACAAGTCTCGAGAACGCGAGTAGCGAGTTTGTCTTCACATTACAAGTCGATATCGATCATCTAAACTACCATCATATAGAAGAGAGTTGCGGTCATCACGATGAGCATCATCACGATGAAACTCGTCTTCATCCGGTTCCTCCAACGCTCCCTCCCCTCTCCCGCTAGATAGCGGGCGTATCTAGATTCGGCCTCGGCCCTAGTGGTGTACCCTTTGTAACTGTTACCGCTGAATCGGTGAACCTGTCTCCGACACTCCTCCCAGTCGTCGTAGACTCCGGGAACCTTACCCTTGTACACGACATACGACGGTATCGCTATGCACTAGCCAAACGAAACATTAGTACCAATTCACAGACAATACATAAGCAATATATAAGTATGCAACAGAACGATCGAAAGAGAAAAGCAATACATTAATAGCATCGATTACATCTAAGTTGAACGACTCTCGAAACCAAAGAGACATACTACAAGTTCATTAAAGTTTAATTACAACATGAGCCAATCGATGTTTCAGGACTAGACACAGCATCACTGCTTTCGACTCGACTCAAGGGACCGGAGCATGGATGAAGCCGCCGTCTATCGTGGGAGTCATGAAATCACGGGCGTTGTCAGCCTGCATTTGTAGCATTGTGTCGATGTCACTGTTCGACGGTTGATTTCTGAGGTAGAACTGCCCCGAGGTACGAAGGACATCTTGATGGATGATTTCCGCAAACTCCGACTGAATGCGAAAGAATTCTTGTCTGATGTCCGCGTCCTGGATTGCCGACACGCTCGCGGCCCAATCTTTGAGTTTACTCGGTAGCAGAAGTTGATGATGGTCCCGTACGATCGCCCGCATGTGATGGATGGCGTAGTAGGCAGCCTTCTGACCGCCAGGCGGCTGCTTGACGCAGCAGAACGTCGTATTGTGGGAGAACACGTGCTTGCCGGTCTTACGAATAGGCCTGGTGAAGGTGCCTCCAGATTTGGTGTAGCCGGGGAGAACATCATCAAGAACCTTCTTGACATTTGTGTAGTCTACGTTCGACTGACGGTCCGGGTCGAAATACGTGGCCATGGAATATTTGGGGCTTAGGAGGATGAGCGTGCAATGTGTGTCACTGTAGAAAACAGGGAATGTTAAAAGAAGAATGATCGAAATCTAAGAATTCATATGTTACGGGGCGGTTGAGGTGGAGGACTTACTCGGGAAAGTAAGGCACGAGGAAGTTATCCTTATCTCGGTTTGCCAGAATGACGCCTTCGAGGTAAGAACTCGCGACTTGCTGGTCCCCAGCGCTGCCCAAGATCTTGGCACACATGTAGAAGGGGTCGACTATCACGATGTCCGGGGTCTTGTCGCGAATGATCTGCATCTCCATACTCAGCGAAAATAGCCGAACGAGGGTGTAGTGCAGCGGAAGAAGGTTCAACATAGCGTGGATGTCATCAAACCGCAGGACGATCGTACCCCCGATGGAGTTATCCACAAAGCCCTTGCCCTCTGGCACCTTGGCCGCGAAAACCGGGTATGCCACATCCTTCTCTCTGAGATGCCGCTTCTCCAAAGAAAGAACACTGTCATGCAGACTCCGCATAGCACCGGTTGCAGCATCGAGCATATTTCTCGGTAGCATCGGCCTACCCGCCACATGCACCCTCCTCATTACATCCTCAGGTGAAGGTGGCCCGTCCTGAGCACGGATCGTACTCGGTGCCGGCTGGCTCGCACCCTTGTTAGTTTTTCTTTTGCGTGCCTTCTTCTTCTCCTGAATTGGGACCGAGTTCTGCTCACAGACCGCCTTCTTGAGTCTGTTGGGGCTGATAATATTTCGCACCTCGCCTATCTAAGGCTTGGTGAAGTCGGCAGCTGGAGGCGTCTCCTAAGAGCTGAACGGCAGACGACGCCTGTTGCAACTTGGCTTCTCCGCGGTACCAGCTAGATCGCGCACGTCTTTTGTTGGGTTGGGTTCTTGAGAAGGAGGCCCCATGAAGTCGCCACCGTACCCATGATCGGCAAAGTACTGATCGACGTTGCCAAATGTATCGTCGTCATCATCGTTCTGATCCTGTGCCATATGCATGTTTGGATCCAGTGGCATAGGGATGCCCGGCACCGTTGCGGCGGTCTTGCCATGGGGACGACTTGGCACCGACACGACTGGCGGTGTTTTCTTTGGGGTGGTGTCCCCCGCCCCCAAACGAATTTGGCTCTTCGGCCAAAGCAGGGGCCAGCTCAGGCAGGCGCTGAGGGTCATCACGTCATCATCGTCGGCCCCGACGGGTCGAATCGGAGGTAACACCTCGTCGCAGCCTGGCAGCACCCGAACCAGTTGAACCCTAAACAAGTTGGGTGGCATCTGGGTACTGTGGAACAAGGGGTTGCCTGGTTGAACGATTTTGCCCTTGGCGACATCGACCAACTCGTTGTTCATGAAGTGCAGGAGAGTGCACGGAACGTCGGCGGCGCCCTGCGAAAACATGTAGGGCGTCAGGGATGCCCAGTCAAAGGCAAGGAGATGAAGTCCTCGGCCGAGAGAGGCTTAATTAGTTACCGTGATGATGGCATCGAGCTCGGCTAATGTCGAGGCACCGCCAACGGCGGGCGTGAAGTTGACGGAGGGGCCGCTTGCTGCAGAGGTGCCGGCCGGCGTACACCCGGGTGCATTAAGCTCCCGTGCAGGCGTTGGAGACACTAATGCCGCCTCCGCCGGAGACACCAATGGCCCCGCCATCGCGTTCTGCGAGTTGCTGGCCGTGAAGCTGGGAATCGGGGGCGGCCCCTGTTGGCCGCCCGCAATCCACGCCTGCAACCCCTCGATCAAGCTAGGCACAATGGCAGTGATCGTCGCTCCGAGCTGTTGTTGCACTTGCTCTTGGACAATCTCCGGAATCCGCGCCACCTGTGCCTTGAGTTCTTGAACCTCGCGCGCCTGGCTTTCCGAGCTGGTCTTTTTCTCCTTTCGCCCACCAGCATTATAGTATGACGACCATTTTGTCGACAAGCCTTTTGCCGGCCACACGACCAGCTGACGTCGGCTTACTGAGCTTATCCTTGTTCTTCATTACATTCAACGCCCTATTTAGAGTCGTGTCCCAAGGGTTGCTCTTAGTCGACCCCGCGCTACTGCTTTCAGTCGCCTGCGGAAGGAATGTGAATCATTTAGAAATTTGGCTTCATTAATTAGAATGCAACCATATGGAGCTAATTACGCGGGGGTGTATTCCTTACCAGAACAAGCTCAAGCGCCCTGGTCTTCGGATCCGTGGTAAGCTCCTTTGTTTTCGGGTCCTTCTTGTACCGGGCCCTGACAAAGTTCCTGGTCTACTTGTCACCGTATTTATCAAAGAGGGGCGGTAGGCCTTGCTCGGCACGGTCCGCCTCCTCCTTGTTCCATATAGGCTCCGCCACTCTATAACCGCCGGGACCGAGTGTGTGTTCCCCTAAGTTCAGCTCCCGCATATCTTTCCCCCACTAACTTGATTCGGAGGTTGCGGTGCTCGAGCACTTGATCTTGAAGTCATTGTAGTCATCTTCGGTGATCGAAGGATTTTTCTCATTGATCTTCTCATAACTCTCACCTTTCTCGATCATTCTCTTCACCGTGCTTTTCCAAGTAGACAGGGCCGTGCTCATCTTCGTGAGGGCAGCATTGTTCACTTTATTCCCTTTGAGGCTTGTGTTTTCAAATTGAGCGGGGAACTTGTATCGTTCGTGCAGCTTCATGAAGAGGAGGTTGCGCAAATTCCCTCGGTCAGGATGCCTCAGGTTCTCGGTGTTGATCGAGACGGTGCTCCGGAGAATGCACCCGAGCTGAAGCGAGTACCCCTTGACTATTCGTTCGGGCGCCGTTGGATTCCCGTCGGAGTCCACTTCAGTAACTTCCTCCTTGAGGGTGCGGAGCACGGTCGGGCGCCGGTCCTTCCGTTGCCTCTTCGGTTGGCTGCCATCTGTGCGTGCGCCACCATCATCAGTGGTGGCATCCTCGGTGGCACCATCAGTGGTGGCATCAGTGGGGTCATCCTCGGCGGTACCATCAGTGGTGTCAGGATCGGTGGGGAAGGCGGCGTCCTCATACAAGTGAGGTTGTTCCTCCATCTCCTGGGACAGCTCCCAGAATGCCTTGCCGCCCGAACCGCCAGCCTCATCGTTGTTGGCCATGTTTCTCTCTAAATAGGAACAAAGTTTGGTCAAAAAGTTGGTTATTGTCAAGGAACAAGATCATGGTCTCATCATTTAGGGTTTGTCGACACCGAGGCATCCTAAAAGCTAAGCTTTTATAATTGAGGGTTTTTCGATGCCGAGGCACCCTAAAAGCCTAAGCTTTCATCATTTCGGTTTTTTTCGACACCGAGGCACCCTAAAAGCCAAGGTTTTATAATTTATGGTTTGTCGACACCGAGGCATCCTAAACGCTAAGCTGGGAAGGAGAATTCTAAGTTGGGCCTAATCACTTGGCTCTATTGCCGCCTATGGTTTAATGCAGGTAGAATAAAGGGGCACTTGATCCTACTTAATTAACTACTAAGATAACCCGGCCCATGCATTAGTCACAAGTACCCTATATGTCCTATTTTTAGCAAAGTCATGCTAAAATTCACGGAAAATTTCAGCATGACCTTTGCTGAAAATAGGACATATGGAGTACCCGAATTTGCCGGAACGGAAGTTAATCGACATTCCAGCAAACTCAAGGGCCTCTCGGGGTATCTGCAAAATCATTATCCCCGCCTAATGAAGTCGCCAATGGGTCATTTCAGAAGATCACAAGTAGCATCATCACAAGTACAACATCATGACAAGTACAGTAGCAACAGCAGTGAATACAGGCATAACAGCAGCATCAACAGTTAAGAAAAAGTTGCAGAAGCTTGTAAAACAATAGTTTGAAGTTCAAATATTTACAACAAGGAACCAAATACATGACCACCATTATTATCATTGTGCTAGTGTGACATACAAGTAGTACTAGTGTACATGAAAAAAAACCTAAAACCTAAAACCCCAACAGAACATCAAGCCCACCAAACAGGGACTATGGCATGCCAAAGTATGACAGCAAGCACTAACATGTCTTCCAATAAGTATGACAGCAAGCACTAACACAAAAGATAGAAACCAAGTGCTATCGGGACGACTCTGGAGCCAGATGATTTATTAAGCCATCTTTTAGATTTTAGTAGTCAGGCGGCTGATTTCAAGCATTTTCCTGCTAATTTCAGGCGGCTGATTCAATTAGTCTTTCGTGGTGGTAACAATGGTGAGATGAACTTTTTATTTTTTTGGGTTGATGACTGGATTATGCTTTGGTTTCCAGTACAGATTATGTTCTAGAAAGAATAACCTAGTTTTTTTCTTTTTGCTTTTACTTGTTGTATGCTTGTCTTACCAAACTCATAGTCATTTCCGGTTGGTTGTACCGCTGCAACTTGCCATCGACTGAGATAATACTGGTACTAACCTAGTGGCTGTTAACATTCTCTGCCCTAACCTAGTATGCATCAACCACATGTACTTACTAAATCAATTAATCACTTTTGACCAATCCAACTGTGGTGTCGGCAAACCAAAATACTTACGTCTTGCCACATTTGTTCTCATGAGACATCGCCTCCTATTCTAAAAGAATGAACTGAACACTTGGTAGTATATGTTTTATTTATTTATTACCCTAGCACGCAAAACATAAGATTGAGTGGGAACATTGCATGAATAGAAGTAAAATAGGCCCAAAAGATGTATATATATGTATTACCAAACTCATAGTCTTATAGCAATAGCAGCAAGAAGCACACCTAACTACAACATCAACGACAGGGTATAGCGTCAACAACAGTAGTTCAGCGGTAGAAGCGTTAGTATTATAAAACATTCAGACGTTGCTTATGTCACTTAGACCAGTAGCAGCAGGAAACACACCTAACTACAACATCAACGACAGAGTATAGCATCAACAGCAGTAGTTCAGCCGTAGAAGCAGTAGTTCAGTCTAGATAATAAGAAGTAGAAAACATGTAGCATGTAGTGGTACTTCTGCTTGTAGACTTGTAGTGATATGCTGTATCTTACCTCAGGTTGTCATGGTAGGAAATGCTTAAGTATTGCATCAAAGATTTAGTCAGTAATATGCGGTGGTCACTACTTGATCAAGTAGCAATCTAAATAAACAGAGGCTGGCGGAAGACCTTTAGTTGCCAATGCAAAATTACGGATGTAAGTTTGAACATGTTTATTATTCATTTTGTTAATTTGCTTAATTTTCTTTTCTTTCGATACAGGGACTACAATACAATACCTCCTACATGGCTAGATCATATTGCCTAAAACTTTTGACTTTATTGTCTCACTTATCTAACAAAATAGGTGGCGATTCATCTAGTTAAAAATTGAACTGGCAGAAAAGTATCTTAAATAGATGGAGTCAAACTAGGGAATTAAGGAACCCTCTGTCACATAGCTAGATTTGATACACATTTTTCCTAAGAAATAATAAAACCAGCAGAGACAGCACTAGTAAACTAGGGATGCACAAGTTTGGGCGCGCCAAGACGATCAAGGACTCGGCCACCAAGATTCGTCGTAGATAGCAGTAGTACAAAGAAAATTTCCTACGACTCACTGCTCGTACAAAAAAAATAAAAAATAGGCAGCATATCGTATGCTAAAACTAGGATGGCCTTGCGATGACAATTGCAGCTTCTGTAACCAAGTGCTAGCTGCGACAAAAAACATCGAGATATTGCTTATGCAAAAAACTTTCATATGAAGAAGGTACTGCCTGCTACATTACTTGATATATAGATACTGTTGAATTAACCACTATGTAAGAGGCCTGTCCACCACGGACTAGTGGTAGGCTAGCTAGCTGCTATATAATTCTTTGTATCCCCTTATAAACAAACCGTGAGATCAAAGCAATAAAAAGGCGCGACATGAGCCTTTTGCAGTCAATCTACGTGTGCATGAGTGCTTTTGTGTGTTTCCAGCCAGCCCTAGCTAGGATTATGAACTCCTATACTAGGGTATCGCTTGGAAAGAAATCGAGCATTGCTAGTAAACGAGGCAAGAAATCGAGCACTAGTAAACGAGGCAAGAAAATTCCTTAAAGTAAATCGAGCACTAGGATGAACTAACCGAGAAGAGGCAGAGGGAGACGGCGAGCTTGGGGAGGCGTGGATAGACGGCGGCTCCAAGTCTCCGGCGGCGGCTCCGAGGACGTGGGGCGGCTTCG
Organism: Secale cereale; assembly: GCA_902687465.1. Taxonomy (NCBI): domain Eukaryota; kingdom Viridiplantae; phylum Streptophyta; class Magnoliopsida; order Poales; family Poaceae; genus Secale; species Secale cereale. The sequence continues at coordinate 292,185,625 of LR738709.1, forward strand.
AGGCTCCGAGGCTCCAAGACTCCGGCGGCAGGGGCGCGTGGGGCGGCGTCGAGCGCTAGGGCTAGGGCTCGGGGGCGCGGGAGGCAGCGGCGTCGTCGAGCGCTAGGGCTAGGGCTCGGGGGCGCGTGGGTCGGCGTCGGCGAGCGCTAGGGCTCGGGCCGGGGCGCGGGGGGCGGCGGCGTCGGGGGCACGGGGGCGGCGGCGGAGGAGAGGGGAAGGGGATCGAGGGCGAGGCGAGGGAGAGAGAGGGGGGAGGTGTAGTGGGCCGGGGGCATCAATATATATGGGGCACAATACTAATGGCGCACCGCGCCCTGGTGCGCCATAAGTACGTCCATACTAATGGCGCACCTCCCCCTGGTGCGCCAATAGTATTTTTTTGATTTCTGCGCGAGCCAACAGTTTATCTCCCACCATACCTCATACACATCAAGTCCCCCTAGCTAGCTCGACTGGTCAGCCCCCAGTTCTCCCACCAGGAGGTCCTAGGTCCGATTCCCAGGCTCCACAATTTTTTTTATGCATTTAAAATGCTGTTTGATACTTATTTGTGTTTAAATATGTTCAAACTTGTTTAAATCATAATAGTAATATTTTTTATAAGACAGAAATAATTTTTTTAAAAATATCATCAAATTTGCTATTTGAATATATTTATGAATCATGTGAGTTCATGGGTCGGCGGCGGCGGCCGGTGGAGCGGGGGAGGGTGCGGGGGGTCGGCG
>LR738709.1:292186535-292264323 GCA_902687465.1 Secale cereale
CGGCGGCGGCGGTTGAGTAGGGGAGGGGTACGGGGGGTCGGCGGTGGCGGTTGAGTAGGGGAGGGTGCGGGGGGTCGGCGGCGGCGGCCGGTGGACCGGGGGGTGCTCGGCGACGAGGGGGATCGAGATCAAGTGTCCATGAAATTTAAAAATATTCATGATAGTTCAAAAAGTGCCCATGAAATACAATCGAGAAATGAAGGCTACGATTTAAATACAAACGATCTTAGCTAGCTATCTGTTCACAATCTTCTTGCCCTTCTTTTTCGCAAATGGAGTTCTTCTGTGGAACGGACGTCCTTTAGGTAGGGTGGTCCTGCTTCTTCTTGTGGTGTATGCTGCTACTTCATCATCGTCGTCATGTTCGATCCTCGGGTCGCCGTACTTGTCGAAGTCTTGCTCATTGGCTACTCCATCCATTCCGATGATCTTCCTTTTGCCTCTCCTCACGACAACACGACTGGGCTTTGACGGGTCAGTAATGAAGAAGCATTGGTCAACTTGGGAAGCCAGTACCCATGGCTCATTTTTCACGGTGACGTTTGCGCCCGCGGTCTTGGATTTGGCTTCGGGTATAACCATGGTGGTGAAATACCGGTCTTCTTTTAGGACGCTCTTGGCCCATCTGACACGGAACATCGGGACCTTCTCTCCAGCGTAGCTCAGCTCCCAGATCTCCTCGATCCTTCCGTAGTATCTATCCTTGTCATTACCGGTGTAGGTTTCCATCGTTACCCCGGAGTTCTGATAACCATCGCTCTTCATGTCCTTGGCCTCGGTGTAGAATGTGTAGCCGTTGCCTCATAGGTCATCAGGTTGTGCTCGGCGCCCTGTGACAAGGCGAATATGAGTTGTTCTTCCGCGGAAGAATCCTCATGTAAAGGGTAGGACAGAAGCTTCTGCTTGAACCAACGTGTGAAACATGAGTTGTGCTCTTTGATTATATCTCCGTCCGTCCTCTGTTGGCCTCGGTCATTGTACGTCTTCTCAATAAAGGTTTTGTGCTCTACCACCCAAGGATCGACCACGTCTATGTGTTGTAGCGCGACTAGGTTTGCTCTTTCAAAGTCGGCGAGTCAACCCTCGAAGTCGACACGCATTTCGTGGCGACCCTCACGATGACCCCATCCAGCGAGCCTGCCGAGGTGCCTGTTGACGGGCAGACCAACGGGGTTCTCGATGCCTAGATAATTCGTGCAGTAGGAGATGCACTCTTCGGTCAGAAAGCCCCTGGCTATGCTTCCCTCTGGACGTGACATGTTGCGAACGTATCCTTTGATGACACCATTCATCCTTTCGAACGGCATCATGCTGTGCAGGAATGTCGGCCCGAGTTGGATGATATCGTCCATGATATGGACCAGTAGATGCACCATAATGTCGAAGAATGCGGGCGGGAAGTACATCTCAAGCTCGCATAGTATCACCACGATCTCTTCCTGTAGCCTTCTGAGTTGCCTCACGCCAACAGACTTCCGAGAGATGACGTCGAAAAAGTTGCATATGCCAAATAGGGTTTCACGGACGTGCGCGTCCATGATCCCACGGATTGCAACTGGAAGTATCTGCGTCATTAGCACGTGACAGTCGTGAGACTTAATCCCGCTGAACTTCAGCTTCGCCCGGTCTAGGTATCTGCTTATCTTCCCCGCGTAACCGTAAGGAAGTTGTACTCCTACGAGGCAAGTGAAAAACTGCTCGATCTCCTCGTGACTTAGAGTGAAGCACGCGGGAGGGTAGTCATTTCCGGTCTTCTTGGCCTTTTTGCCTTTGCGACGACTTTCCGTGTCCTGCTTCGCCTCATCATCATCATCATCATCATCATGATCATCATATATAGCGTGAAGCTCCTGCCTGATGCCCATTGATTTCAAGTCTGCCCTTGCTTTCGGCCCATCTTTGGTCCTCTCTGGCATGTTGAGCAGGGTACCAAGCAGACTCTCGCACACGTTCTTCGTGATATGCATTACATCAAGGCTGTGAGGCACACGGTGGATCTTCCAGTACGGCAAGTCCCAGAAAACAGACCTCGTTTTCCATACCTTCAGCAGCGGCTCTGGCGCCTTTCGCTTCTTTCCCGGCTCTGGCGCCTTTTGCTTCTTTCCCGGCAGTGGGCAATCTTTCCAATTTTTCAACAGCTCATCTATTTCCTCGCCGCTCCTCGTACGCGGGCGTCCTCGGGGTTCGGTTTCACCATCGAACAGATCCTTGCGTTTTCTCCACAGGTCATCGTCGCGAAGCCACCTTCGATGTCCCATGAACAGGGTTTTTGAAGACCCGGGATCTCTATCTAGCTGGCGATACGTTGTGTCATCCATGCACCTGACACATCCAGAAAATCCGTGGACCACCTGCCCCGCGACATATCCGTAATCGAGATAGTCATGCACCGTCGTGAGCAGTGCAGCTCTCATAGGGAAATATTCTTTCTTTGCGGCGTCCCACGTATTGGCTGGCGTTTTCCACAGCGTGTCTAGCTCCTCTTTCAGCAGCCCCAGATACAGATTGATGTCGTTCCCTGGTTGTTTCGGTCCTTCAATTAGCATACTCATGTGAATGTACTTCCTCTTCATGCACAACCAGGGGGGAAGGTTGTACATCCACACAAACACAGGCCAGGTGCTATGTGTGCTTCTCTGGCTGCCAAACGGATTGACTCCATCGGTGCTCGCGCCCAGCACGATGTTCCTTGGATCGTTCCCAAATTCTAGGTCTTCGAAGTTCAACGCTTGCCACTGGCTCGCATCCTTAGGGTGACTCAGCATCTTGTCTTTTTTATCTATCTCCGGATCATTTGCGTCATCTTCTCGCTTCTTCTCCTCCATATCCGCGTGCCAACGCAGGAGCTTTGCTACCTTAGGGTCCTCGAAATACCGCTGCAGACGAGGAGTGATCGGAAAGTACCACACCACTTTTCGAGGAGCTTTCTTCCTCTTCTTGTATCGAGTGACGCCGCACACCGGACATATGGTAGACTCCGCGTGCTCGTCCCGATAAATGATGCAATTGTTCATGCACACAGGGTATTTCACGTGCGGTAAATCCAGAGGACACACGATTTTCTTCGCCTCCTCCAAACTGGTGGGGCACTTGTTCCCCTTGGGAAGACGTTCGTGCCAGAATGACATGTTCTCGTCGAAGCATGCGTCGGTCATTTTGTGTTTTACCTTCATCTCCAGAGCCATAAGCGTTACTTTCAGGCGGGTATCCTCGGGCCTGCATCCTTCATACAATGGAGTAACCGCGTCTAAGTCAAGTTGATCCATCTTGGCTTTCTCTCGGGCGGCAGCTCTTGCGTTATCGGTCTGCTTGAGAAGCAGCTCTTGAATATGAGGGTCCTGCACCCAGCCCATCGATGGTCCAGCGTCGTCTGCTCCGCCGGCATCATCATCTTCATGATCATGCCCGTCATCTGCTCCGGCATCTTCCTCATCATCATGTCCTGCATCTTCTACATGATGACTGTGTACAGCATCACCGTCGTGATCATCTCCTGGGGATTCTTCGTCTTCTCGCCCGCCCGAGCCGCGGTGGTTGTCTTGCTGCCCTTCCTCATTTCTTGCCCGGCCCCCAAGGACGACTTCGTAGTCATCTTCATCACCTTGCCACCGATAGCCATCCATGAAACCACGCAAGAGCAGGTGGTCCCGCACCTGCCCGGAATCCGGGTCCGCAATAAGGCTCTTCAGCTTGCATCTTCGACACGGACATCTTATCTCCGTCTCGTTCTTTTGAAGCATCTTGGCCTTCGCGGACCTCAAAAACCTATTCACGATGCCTTCGGTCATCGTGCGCACCATGGTCGCCTGCGGGGTAGAGCAAAATGATATTTTAGAACCAAGAAAAAATTTGCCATGACTTTCCCTAAAAATAGGACAAAAAAAATGCTTAATGCCAAAATTCTCACCGAAACGGAAATGAATCAACATTCCGAGAAAATATTGGCAACTATCGCATTTCTAATACCGGTACACCTCCAAACACAAACACATATGCAACACAACAAACATATGCAACACCACGAACATACATAGATCTAGCTAGGCCATAAAAAGTGCATGTGCACATTGTTGTATGGAGAACAACATAAATATAGCTTGCCCCCTTACTTACCTATCAAAACAAGGTAATTTAACCACTTAATTTGAATGAATCAATGGTGGAAATGAGGTGAAAAAGAGGAGGGACCCGAGAGGGAGGAGGAGGTGGAGAGAATGAAGTGGGGGAGAAAGTGAGTGTGGGTAGGAGAGGTTGTCCAAAATATCTTGTTGCTGCCCACTTACTAATGGCGCACCCACTATAAATGCGCCATTAGTAATCAAGGTTACTAATGGTGCATTTATAGTGGGTGCGCCATTACTAGTTTTGCAAAAAAAAAATCATACTAATGGCGCACTGTCGCACAGTGCGCCATTACTAGTTTAAACTAGTAATGGCGCACTGTGGGACAGTGCGCCATTAGTAGTTTTGTAAAAAAAAGAATAAAAAATATCATAAAAAAGAACATTAATGGCACACTTTACTGCTGGTGCGCCATTACTAGTTACAACTAGTAATGGCGCACTTCGTCTGGATGCCCCATTAGTATGTTTGGACAGGCGCACTAGTTCAAAAAAAACTTTTTGATACTAATGGCGCACGCTGGGCCTGGTGCGCCATTAGTAGTTTGAACTCTAATGGCGTATCTGAGGTTGGTGCGCCATTAGTATATACTAATGGCGCACTGCTTGTCTGGTGCGCCATTAGTATCAATTCCATCTATAGCCCTTTTCCTAGTAGTGACTCTTCACGAAGACATATGATGATGAGCTATTTGTGTGTCAAATCTATGTGGATGACATTATCTTCGGCTGCACAGACAAGAAATACAGTGATGAATTTGGTCACATGATGCCAGAACAATATCAAATGTCTATGATGGGTGAGCTGAAGTTCTTCCTTGGTCTTCAAATTCGTCAGCAAAGCAACGGCATCTTCATATCTCAAGAGAAGTATCTTAAAGACTGCCTGAAGAAGTTTGGAATGCAAGACTGCAAAGGGTACTCGACGCCAATGCCTGCTAAACATCATCTGGGTCCCGACGCCAATGGTAAAGAGTTTGATCAACAGGTATACCGCTCCATGATTGGTTCTTTACTTTATTTATGTGCATCTAGGCCAGATATTATGCTTAGTGTTTGCATGTGTGCTCGATATCAAGCGGCACCAAAGGAGTCGCATCACTTAGGTGTGAAGCGAATACTTCGATATTTGGCTTACACCCCAACACTAGGATTATGGTATCCAAAGGGCTCAGAGTTTGATCTAGTAGGATTTTCAGATGCTGATTATGCTGGTGACAAAGTTGATCGCAAGTCCACATCTGGCACATGTCACTTTCTAGGACGATCACTTGTCTGTTGGTCTTCAAAGAAGCAGAACTGTGTATCACTCTCCACTGCTGAATCTGAATACATTGCTGCTGGATCTTGCTGCGCTCAGCTTCTCTGGATGAAGTAAACACTCAAGGATTATGGAGTCCATCTAAAGCATGTGCCACTCTACTGTGATAATGAAAGCGCCATCAAGATAGCCAACAACCCAGTTCAGCACTCGAAGACAAAGCACATTGAAATTCGTCATCACTTTCTCAGAGATCATGTTATGAAGGAAGATATTGATATCATACACGTCAACACTGAAGAGCAACTGACAGATATCTTCACAAAGCCCTTGGATGAGAATAGGTTTTGCAAGTTGCGGTGTGAGCTAAATATCTTAGAATCCTCAAATGTCTTGTGATCAAGCACACATCCTAACACTTATGCATATTGATGACTTAGATGTGCAACACACGAAGTAAAGTATATCTTCAATCAATGAAGACTTACATTCTAAGTGTGAATACATTAACATGGAATTTGACTTTAGAGCGCCACGATAATTGTGCGCTGTGTCTGGGTCTAATACTTCCTATACGGTGGGTAACGCCACCACCAAATTCTTGTTTGAAGCATTTTTCGTGGCGTTACATTTGCAAAGTCTTCGCACTTGGTTTGTCTTCACATAGGATATATATATAGAGTTGTGTTCTGTCCTCAACAACATTCACTTATAGCTATGTCTTCATATCTGAATCTTTTGGACTAAGTGAATGTGATCGGACCCTAACCTCTCTATGCTTTCTCATCCTACTCTATCTGTCCAAATCATATGCATTCTGTTGAAACAGTCGAATATCTTCTCTGCATCCTTGTCAGCAGAAGATACGAAGACAAACTTTAAATCTGATTTCAATGCTCCATCTATTATGCCTGAAACCCGGAGAAGCCGGAACGACTACTCCGATAGTCGTGGTGTACGTGGGATCGTGGGACAACTCCCAATGCATTACATGACCGCCACATGTCACTCGTACGTGAACCGTCAGGGGCACCTGAGTAATTACGCTATGCCATCTCCCATGCCTATAAATGCACGTCCCATCACAGTCAAAAGTTTCTTCCACCACCTCTCCACCTCGAACAACCCTAGCGCCTCCGCTAGCTTTCGACGACGCCGGCGACGAAGCGCTTCGCTGCCACAACTTTGTCGACGCCGTCCTCACGCCGGCCGCGGACATCTTCCTCTCCGCCGTCGCCGTAGCTGTCCTCCGTCGCAAAGTTAGGGCACGGAAGACCAAACTGCTGGGCATCCAACTCCTACCCCGTCTAAGCAGTACATCGTGTGGTAAATAAACTTGCTTTTTACCATCTTCTAGATCCATAAAGATTCATCTACTTTACCACAAGAGGTTTCTGCCTACTTAGATATACAGATCTATCCTGTTTGCATCTCATATCTTGCCTAGTACATTCACATATGCTTCAACTATAGTTAGATTCCTCACTTGTACTTATTCGTGGATTCGTACAAATCTGGAACCAACACCCATGAGTGAATGTCTTCGCACTATGAGGTCAAAGTCTTCAAAACTGTTTTAAGCTTCAAAACTTCTGAGAATGCATATGACCTCTTCCCCTTCCCTCGCATCTCTAATGCTGTCACAGGTACATGTCCGTGAGAGAATCCCTTGGTTCTCATAGTTTGCATTAATTTGCAGAGTTTTTGCAGCGTCACATTCATTCTCCTGAAGCTAGTTCCTGTCTGACCAGCAAACCGAAGCATTTGCCTGTTTTGAAGCCATTCAATTTGAAGCCATTCAGGTTGAAGCAAATGACAACTGACAAGACAGTAAGAAAGGGTGGCAGACAGCGCCGTGGCAATACCTCTCGTGATTTGCCTCTTGATCTCAGTGAAATATACAAGACTGATCCAGAGGAGGATTATAATCAGAGGAAGACCCGAATCCAATGGATTCGAAGATACTGGGCTGAACAATGGTTCAAATACAAGTTCGTGACCCCAGAGTATGCCGAGAAAAACGCCATCAAGCATCCGTGGGGAGATATCACTTATAAGAATCTTCCCTCGAAGACTCGTGCTGAAGCCATTGCTCAAGGCTTCTATCCCTGCATGGTTAGAGGGCCACAGCCTGCTGATGCTGATCCAAGCTCTCTGCTCTAGTGTCGCGACGACAATCTTTTCAAGCGAATTCTTCAATTCGCCAAGACCTCGGACAAGGAAAACCAGAAGCTCTGGGAATTAGACTTCAATCCTGGCCCCTTTGCACCCCGCATTGATGGCTCGCGTGAAGCTGAACCGAATCTGGTTGGGCCCTTCTACAACCTAGAGGGTCTCATCAGTCACATAAGGGTTCAAGGGGCAGATGTCGATCAGCCTGAAGCTGATGATGACTCTGAAGAAGCACCTACAACGCCGAAGCCTTAGAAGAAGAAATCAAAGGCTTCAAAGGCTACTCCACCAAGAGCTTCAAGAGTGAAGCCTTTGGCCACTGCTCCACCTGCACCAAGTGTGCAATCTAAGGAGCACTTCAGAATTTCCAAGAGCAAACAGCTGAAGAGGAAGCCAACGCGCAATCCCAGTCCAGCTCTCACTCCTGATCCAGTACTGAAGACTGCGAATGAATCCCTTGATCTTTCAAGTGATGAGGATCTTGGAGATGATGCCTTGGAGCTATTGATCAAGAGCAAGCAGGATGCTAAAATCTTCAATGATTTGCCGCTCTTTGATGTTGAAGTGCTCAATAACTTCATTGATGAATGGTTTGACACTCCCAACCCGAGCTTCGATGATCTTCAACTTCCAGTTGGCCTCAGCGTCTCCTTCCATGGCGCCATTGCTTCTGAGCTGGCTCTGGCTCAAAGAATTGTTGAGCTGAAGCAAAAGATAGACTATGAAAAAGCTCAGTTCAAGAAGCATATGAACAAGCTCAGTGTGCAAGAAGTTCAAAACTTCAAGGTTATCATGCAAGAGCTCAAGGAAGCCTTTCGCCAGCGTCGTGAAGAAGCTAAAGGTTCACGTGAGCGCATCAAGGACTTGGCTGCAAAATGCATCCAAACATTCAATGAAGCTGAAAAGCGCAAGGTACTTGGGCGTCCTAGCATTGATCCAAGAATGGCTGCCAAGAAAAAGAAGAAGCAGTCTGTGCCGGAAGCAGAAGCATTTGGGCAAGAAATGCCTCGCATAATCTTCCCTGCTAGCATGACTGGCACGAAGCCTAAGGCAACTACAACCGCTTCAACGCTCGGGAAGACTAAGGTGGCTGAAGCTGATGCTCGCAAGCGTAAGCAATCTACTGATGAAGCTCCACCCACCAAGAAGCGAAAGACCAAGAAGGATAGGGCTGCTTCCAAAGAGCCTATCTTTGTCGAGCCAATCTCAGTTGCTCGCCCTGCATCTGCCCAGAGAGAAAGAAGACTGACTGTTCATGAGCCTGCTCCTACAGAGGCTGAAGACATTCCAGCTGTCGATCCCACCGCAGCTGAAGACATTGGTCCTCAAGACAATGTTGAAGATGATACCGTCCTTCCACAGATCGAGTACAACATCGACTCTTCGCCTGTTCTCACGAACAGCAAACGCATCAGCATTGGTCATCCATTGACGCCAATTGCTCAGGATGACTCGTGGGCTGATCACCCACAGGAAACCCAAGACACTCCCCAGCAACCTCAAAACACAAGTATGGTGTCTGAAGACGAAGACTTTGAGGCCCAACAACCTCCATCTCCTCAGGCGTCGCCAGCCTTTCGCAGGCTTCGCAAAGGACCAAGGCCTCAAGTCACTGCCTCAACAGCTCCAGAAGGAGTAGAGCAACCATTTGCACCTGTTGCTGCTCCTACTGGAAGCCACTCAAAATCTGAAGCCAAAGTTGCTGAAGATATTCCGGCTGCATCAGCCGAAGAAGAACCACCCCAAAAAGAAGAAGAAAGTACTGCCACACCACCTGTTCTCGAGGAGAACGTGTCCGGCCCTCCAGCTCCTGAAGTGGAGGTAACAAATTCAGAGGCTGCCACCACCAACGCTGAAGCCAATGACGTGGTCATGGCTGAAGCTTTTGTGGCACCTGAAGATATTGTGGCGCCTGAAGAACCTGCGCTTGAAGTTACTACTCCTGAAGCCAGTACTATGCCTGAAGCCAGTACTGAGCCTGAAGCGAATGCTGCACCTGACGCCAATCTGCAGCTTGAAGACAATGCCTCTGCTCCTGTTCCACCTCCACGGCCTCACACAATTGAGCAAGCATACAACAAGGATGATCAGCTTGTTACTGTCCAGTGGCCAATTCTCATTACACCACCTACAACTGAACCACGTGCTGTTGGTCCTCAGTTTGATCATCATATTGCGCACAGGCCCCAAGTTCAGAAGCCTAAGCCAAGACTGCCAAGGCTTCCAGGTATTGCAACATCATCAGGGTCATTCAATGCCAATAGCTTCACTGCGCACAACACCTTCTTTGACAGCGCCAAGAACCCATATTCCAAGCCAAGAATATCATCAAATAGGTTCTGGAGCCATCAACAGTGCATCTACTACTCAAGAGTACTATATAATCAAGGCCGCATTTTCCCTCATATGCGTCTTGACAGTGAAGCTATTGCTGGTCTGCCCTGCTTGGAGGAAGCCCTTGACTGCTTCCGTGATGCTGGCCTTCTCAATTTTGTGCTGGATAAAGAGCATTGGAATGAAGAACTGCTTCTGCAATTCTATGCAACACTTCACATCCGAGGCTACAGCGGGGATCCAAAGACATGGGTCCTTGAGTGGATGACAGGCAATGTGCATCATGAAGCAAAAGCCCTTGATCTCATTGAGCTCACTGGCCTGCCCACTCCAGGAGACCTATATGAACCTGGCTATGAACTGCACACTGAAGCCTTGGAGAGCATCTTTCAGAAGCGTAAGCCCAACATGAGCCAAATGCTCAGCATGATGAAGCCTCTGCCAAGTGATGCTGAATATCCTAAGGAATTCTTTGTTGAAGACCTTGAGTACCTGCCGCGCACCATCTATCACATTATAAGGCGTACTCTATGGCCTGTCAAAGGACATTCTTCATCAGCCAAGCTTGAAGGCACTATGAAGACTTTGGTCTTCTATATCTTCAATGGCATCAGCTTCAATGCTCAAGATTTCTTCATCAGGCAAATGGCCACGTCTGGAGCTGATCTATTTGGACTGAAATTTTATGCCCCTTGGATAATGCGCCTCATCAAGTTGCACTCAGTTGTCACTTATCAACCCTCTGCTCGCAACCATCAGATTTTCTTGCCTGAGGTTGATATGTCAGCTGAAGCCATTTACCAAGAGCCTGCAAAGGAGCCAGTTAGTCTTCACAACGCTGATCATCAAAGCTTCACTCAGCAGATTGAAGGGGTCCCAGCGGTCTCACGCGTCTATCCTCTGGCTGGCCGTACTCGACTACCTCGACATGCTGAAACCAAAGCCACTGAAAGCACCATTGCTCAAAGGCCTCAGAAGCGATCTCGTGTCCTGAACAACCGAGAGCTTCTTGTAGCTCTTCATCAGAAACATGACAAGCATCACCTCTGGTTAAAGCGTCAGATGCAGAGCCTCTTGGTGGATGTCAATCGCATTCGCAATCTTGCCCCCAAGAATGCTTTTGTTGCTCATGAAACATGCAGGCGGTCTTGGAAGAGTTTGACTTTACTGAGTGCTGAAGCGGATCTTCAAGACGATGGCTTCACTAAGAGATTCAAGTTTGACAACACTCCTCCAAGGACTGCTGTTATGCGTCGCACTCCATCCCTTGAAGACTCTGAGTACTCTTCCTCCGCTGCAACAATTGACGCCAGGGTGATCGATGACCAGGATGATGCTACTTCACCACCTACTACTTCAGCGCGCATCGACACTGCACCAACCACCTCTGCACCGCCAGACGACAACACCGACCCTGCATCCTCTTCTGCTCCACCTAGGAATGAGTAGAGGCTCTATGTCTTCAAACCTTTTTGGTCCTTACTGACAAAAGGGGGAGAAGCATATGAGTTGATAGTCTTCAAGCGGGTCCATATGGGCGGGTGCTTTATAATTTGCCTAGTGTTTACAACTCTCGTTTTGCTACATTTGGTTCTTTGAGTTGTAACACTTAAACTGATGGTCATCTGCTATGTTTGTTTTGCCACTCTGTAATGCGATGATAAATTCCGCATCTGCTACCTTATATTCCGCACTTAGTCATTCTGCAGACGTCCATTTTTCATTGTGCATGTCATTATCTTTGATATATCAATTATGCATGATGAATTGTCTTCATAAGTTGAAGAGGATCGCCACAAGTACAACCTGCTATGTGCATTTGCATTCAAGGCAAAACAACTATATGCACATCTTCAGGGGGAGCCTTTTGCTACTTACGAAGACAATACCTTTATCCTTTACAATTTCACATATCTTTATCCCCATTGAAAACTTCAACCAGTTTGTCATCAATCACCAAAAAGGGGGAGATTGTAAGTGCATCTAGTGCCACCCCTAGTTGGTTTTGGAGTATTGACGACAAACCTGGTTGAGGGACTAATGTGTTTGTGAGAATTGCAGGATAACACAGGTAGTAGTCCCTCATTGATTCGGTTAACCTACCGGAGATGACCCCTAAAAATGTATGAAGACATTGATAACTGTGGTGGTATATGAAGATAATCATATTGAACACTATGACATGAGAAGACATTGAGTGAAGACTATGCAAAGCGAAGATGTAGAGTTGTCGCTGTTTCCTTTTCTTCTTTATTGAGTCATAGGAACCACCGCACTGTTAAGTGGGGTCCAAGTGAACTAAGTCAGAATGACTGATGTGATGCTCAACCAAATCCTATGTCTTCGAGCGAAGACTATGAGAGCAAATCTTATCCAGAGGCGGATGAGTCAGCTTTACTTGGAGCTCAAGTAAGGTTGCCGTGTGTGTTTGAAATCTGACCGTTGGAACACGTGTCAGTTTCTTAGTGACCCAGGGTCACTTCGGACAAATCAGGTCGGGTTGCCTAGTGGCTATAAATAGCCCACCCCCTACACCATAAATTGCTGGCTGCTCAGAGTTATTGCATGGCTTTTGTCGTTTGAGAGCAACCCACCTCCGAAGCATTTGAGAGAGAAATCCTTGCGAGGACAAAGCCCAAACACCCGGAGCCAAAGAGTGTTAGGCATCACTGAAGTCTTTCTGTCTGTGTGACCTGAAGACTTATTACACTTGAGGACTATGTTTCCTACAGCCGGTTAGGCGTCGCGTTCTGAGCATCCAAGAGTAATCGTGGATTGCCGGTGAACGAAGTCTGTGAAGGTTTGGAAGTCTACCTTGAAGACTTACCAGAGTGATTGGGCGAGGACTAGGTGTTCTTAGGTCAAGGGGAACAAGGTGAAGACGCGGTCTTCTGAGTTAGATCTCAGCCTCCCTAACCAGACGTATAGTTGTCACAGCAATTGGAACTGGTCTAACAAATCACTGTCTTCCCCGAGCTACTGGTTCTATCATTTCCTTCCCTTTACTTACTACTCTATGTTGTGAATACATTGCATGTTTGCGTTATCTGATTGTCTTCACTGAGTATCTTCTTGTTGTGATTGGCTTCATTCCTTCTTCCTTTGTGATCACTACTGCCTAGTTGCTATTAGTCTTTATGCTTTCACTTCATTGAATACATGACTATGGCTTATCTAGTGTAGTCCACTTTCCGCTGCATACTAATAGGCTTGAGCTTATCGTTTGTCTTCGAAACTACCATGTTTTGAAGCATTACATAAAAATTGCCTATTCACCCCCCTCTAGTCGATATACTTCACTTTCAGTAGGATAGTAGCAAATTTCCCTTAAGTGGAGGACCTAAGATTTATCAATCCGTGGGAGGCGTAGGATGAAGATGGTCTCTCTCAAGCAACCCTGCAACCAAATAACAAAGAGTCTCTTGTGTCCCCAACACACCCAATACAATGGTAAATTGTATAGGTGCACTAGTTCTGAGAAGATATGGTGATACAAGTGCAATATGGATGGTAGATATAGGTTTTTTAATAATAAAATATAAAAATAGCAAGGTAACTAAAGATAAAAGTGAGCATAAACGGTGTTGCAATGATAGTAGGCAAGGCCTAGGGTTCATACTTTCACTAGTGCAAGTTCTCTCAACAAGGATAACATAATTGGATCATATTACTAGCCCTCAACATGCAACAAAGACTCACTCCAAAGTCACTAATAGCAGAGAACAAACGAGGAGATTACGGTATGGTACGAAACCACCTCAAAGTTATTCTTTCTGATCGATCTATTCAAGAGTCCGTAGTAACGTTCAATCTAGCATAGAGTTCGTACTAGAATAACACCTTAAGACACAAATCAACCAAAACCCTAATGTCACCTAGATACTCCATTGTCACCTCAAGTATCCGTGGGCATGATTATACGATATGCATCACACAACCTCAGAAACATCTATTCAACCAACACATAGAACTTCAAAGAGTGCCCCAAAGTTTCTACCAGATAGTCAAGACGAAAACGTGTGCCAACCCCTATGCATTGATTCCCAAGGTCACGGAACCCGCAAGTTGATCACCAAAACATACATCAAGTAGATCACATGATATCCCATTGTCACCATAGATAAACACGTGCAAGACATACATCAAGTGTTCTCAAATCCTTAAAGACTCAATCCGATAAGATAACTTCAAAGAGAAAACTCAATCCATTACAAGAGAGTAGAGGGGGAGAAGCATTATAAGATCCAACTAGAATAGCAAAGCTCGCGATACATCAAGATCGCGCCATCTCAAGAACACGAGAGAGAGAGAGAGAGAGAGAGAGAGAGAGAGAGAGATAAAACACATAGCTACTGATACATACCCTCAGCCCCGAGGGTGAACTACTCCTCCCTCGTCATGGAGAGCGCCGGGATGATGAAGAGGGCCACTGGTGAGGGTTCCCCCCTCCGGTAGGGTGCCGAAACGGGGTCTAGATTTGTTTTCGGTGGCTACAGAGGCTTTTGGCAGTGGAACTCCCGATCTAGGTTAATTTCCAAAGGTTTCAGTATTTATAGGATTTTTTGGCATAGGGCACACGCCAGGGGGGCTTCTGGGCTGTCCACGAGATAGGAGGGCGCGCCCCCCTACCCAGGGCGCGCCCCCCACCCTCGTTGGCAGCCCGTGGCTCTCCTGGCCCAACTCTTGTACTTCGAGGGCTTCTTTTGGTCCAAAAAAAATCATCAAAAATTGGCACGTCAATTGGACTCCGTTTGATATTCCTTTTCTGTAAAACCCTAAAACAGGAGAAAAACAGAAACTGGCACTGGGCTCTGGGTTAATAGGTTAGTCCCAAAAATCATATAAAAGCCCATAAGACATCCTAGAAGGATAATATAATAGCATGGAACAATAAAAAATTATAGATACGTTGGAGACGTATCACTACACTTTCCATTAGGAGTAAGATACCAAACAAGAATATCTTGGGAAATTGTCCTGAATTATGGTAGTATGAATGATTATAGACGCCATGGGCTCGTCAAAAAGAGAATAGATAAGATCATTGTTCCATGCTTTTTACCCTTGCAGCCAAAGGTCACTAACTCGAGCAGGATAGATGAAACAAACATGTTGGATAATTAGGTGATCATGAATATTGGTCCAAGCCGTGCACCAAGGGGTACTCCAAATGGGAATGTTCCCTTGGGTGATATGGTATAAGTAATGAGATTTGATTTTAGGGAGCAATCTAAGAATGGATGACAGAAAGCTGATTTTGGAGGGCTAGAAGTAGTAGTCCATATGGAAGTATCCGAAAAATACTTAGACTTGAGTACAAGAGACAAATGTGAGTTGGGAGCATTATCAAGTCTCCATGCAGAGGCAAGAATATGACCTTGGTTCATGGCTTGAAGATTTCTTATTCCCAAACCTCCCTCCTCCTTAGAAGTGCATATATCCTTTCATGCACTAAGGCAAAGACCTTTCGAAGAATTGCCCTCTTTAATTCCCGTCCACCAAAAAATTCTGATAATAGAAGTGAGTTTGGATGTAAACTTTTTATTAAAAATATATTTTGCATGTAATAGACCGGAATGGAAGAAAAAACAGACCGAATAAGCTCTAACCTAGCTGCATGGGAAAACATGTTGGCCTTATAGGTAGGAAGCTTGGCCCTGAATCTATCAAAGACAAAGTTGTAAGCGACAACTCAATTCCGTTGGATATTATGACGGAGGCTCCCAGTGATAAATATCTGGATTTGCCAACAAATGTAGGGTTAGATAAAACGGACTCCTTCGAATTTCTGATTGAATGAATTGTTAAGAAAATTAGTGGTTGGAAGGAAAAAATATTGGCAGCCACAGGGAAGGAGGTCCTGCTCAAGGCCGTTGTGCAAGCCATACCCATCTATGCAATGTCGGTCTTTAAATTTCCTCGAAACATTTGTAAAGGAATCATTGACGTGATAGCGCATTTCTGGTGGGGTGACGAGGAGAACCAGAGGAAGATGCATTGGATGGCCCGGTGGAAAATATGCGTACCTAAAAACCAAGGGAGAATGGGATTTCGTGTTATTCGCTGTTTCAACTTGGCTTTGCTCACAAGGGAGAACCAGAGGAGAATGCGTTGGATTTCACATTTCTTATTGATAACTTTGATTCCTTGTGTGCTACTATCCTAATGGCTAAGTACTATCATGATGGCGATTTGTTGAACACCAAACTAAAGAAAGGGTCTTCATTTACCTGGCAAAGTATCATGGCAGGGACGGATTCCCTAAAACGCGACTACATTTGGCGAGTGGGGAATGGTCCAAATATTAATATGTGGGAAGACGCCTGGATCCCCAACTGTGCCACGAGAAAAAAATGTGACACCCAAGGGGGACATTTGTTATCGAAGGTGGGTGACTTGATTGATCTTGGTACAAATAGTTGGAATAAAAGTCTCATTAGACAAACTATGTGGCGCATTGATGTACCACAGATTCTTTCAATTCCACTTTCACACTATGATATGCCACACTATTGATTGGGGCTATACAAAAAAAGGTATGTTCTTGGTTCGGTCTGCCTACTCTAGGGAGTGGGAGCATCAATATGCAGATAAATTAAGACATTCTAATGGGGGGGGGGGGCAAACCTCAGCTAACCCAATTTGGAGCAAGATATGGAAGTTATCTTGCCCGGTAAAAGTAAAAAAATTGGCGTATGTTGCATGGTACGCTTCCATTGCGGGTTACGCTTGCAAATAGACATATGAAGATATCGCCCAATGTCCTACTTGTTTGTAGGATCTAGAAGATTCAAAGCACATGCTTTTCCTTTGTAGAAAAGCTAAGGATGTGTGGAAAAGACTTGGGATGTATGATATTATTAATAAAGCATGTGAGGTCGATCGTGCTGGAGAAGCGGTGTTGGAATTTTTATTACTTCTACCAAACCAAGAACTGTTGATGTTGGGCCACCACAATGTGCGCGAAATGATTGTTGTCTCAGCATGGTTTCAATGGCACGAAAGATGAAAATTGGTGCATAAGGAGACACCACAGAATGCACATCAGATCTATATGGGGATTCTTGCTCTTACATCAAATTTCGTTAATGCATCATCCCCCGGGGATTTTATGAAAAAGGGGGGTTGGTCCTGCCCTGCCAAGGGATTTGTAAAACTTAGTGTTGACGCTTATTTTGACCATGACCTCCTGAAGGTCACAATGGTGGCGGTCCTGAGAGATGACAAAGGTAGATTTATTGCGCGAGGCAACGGGAAAATTGACTATTGCGCGGATGTTCTGATGGCGGAAGCTTCAACTCTCAAATTTGGTCTAGCACCAGCGCAGAGGGCGGGATGTAATCACCTTATTATTAACTTGGATAGTCTAGAGGTGATTGAAACCATGCAGACTGGAGGACGGTCCGCGGGTGCGGCGGCGACAATTTTTGAAGATTTTTTTCATTACACTTGTGATATCATTAGCACCAGATTCGAACACTATAATAGAGAAGCAAATAAGGTAGCTCACGAGCTAGCTAGAGTAACTAGATTTTCTTTCACTTCGGATTGGTTTGAGGAGCCATTAAATGAAATTTTAATGATCCTCACAAACGAGGTACTGGTTATTTCTAATGAATAATTTTTTTGTTTGTTTCAAAAAGAAAATAGGTGATCGGAGATCATGAAAATAATGAACGGCGTGTACAACTCACGTAGCCTTCATGTATACTGATAGCTAGGTGAAATGGATCATTATTCTTCTAGAAAACTTTAGGTCATTGTGTTAGGGCATCTTCAACGCGGGCTCTTTAAGCAGGCAATGTATTTGTCTATAGATCGGTCTGGACCAGTATCCGGAGACGACTATTCAAAGCTAGCCGCTAACGTCGTGTCACATTTTTAATGTTATTTAACGAAAATAAATAGATTTGATGCAAGTTTAAACTGATTGAGCAGTTTTCATTCAACCTTAGATAATCTTTACATAAAATCCGACGATATTTCGTCTGGTGAACTGCAACTAAAAGAGACAAAACTACCATATACTTTGCGGTTACCTCATACGCCATGGAAGGCTGGCCAACCACACTTCCGTCGTCGACGCTGTTGATGGAGTCGTCGGAGTTTGCTTTGAGCGACGAAAGGGTCTGGGTCACGGCAGGGCTTCCCGGCCGTCGTGTGCTGCTCACGGATGATCTCCTCTTACTCAGGCGTCGCGCAAATGCAGTCTCAACCACCATGGACATGGGCAGGGGAGAGACGGACGACGGGCTTGCCGAGTGACGGCGGTGGTGGTCTTGTAAAATACCACTCCTCGCCGTACTTTGCCATCTCTTCGTCAAGGTGGCGGAGACAACGTTTGCTCGTATTCGCCATGTTCTTGGACCGGTTGAGGACCTAGGCCATTGCAAGCTCTGGGTCCTTGAGGATTTGTGGCGGCAGGATGTTGTGCCTGTCCTACCGCCACTCCCTGTCTATGAACTCGTGTGATGTCAAGGTGCTCCGGCAGGATGAACTGCCGCTGCCGATGTAGTGGAGTATGTGCACATGCGCCTTTGTGGCGATCGTGTGGGGCAGGCCGCCACTGGCGCAGCTACGCGGGAGCGACTCTGCTCCTCCACGACGCGGCTTGGCGGTGGCAACTAGTCCTCCTCTGATATGACTCTGATGTATCTATATTTTATTTATTGTTTCATACCATTGTCCTACTACTTTCACATATTTTTGGCAATAATTTACACTATTTTTTTGGACTAACATGTTAATCCAGTGCACAGTGTCAGATATTGTGTTTTCATTTTTCTGTATTGCAAAAAAATCATATCAAACGAAGTCCTAACATGACAAAATTTGTCGGAGATTTTTTTGGAACATATGTGAATTTTTGGCGCAAGAATCAATGCTCGTGAGGCCCATGGGCTTCACAAGCTCAAGGGGCGCCACCCCCCTTGGGGAGCGCCAAGAGAACTTGTGGCATTCATAGAGTTCAATTGGAGGTATCTTTCGGACGCAAGGAAGCTAATATCGGGGAAAAATCATGTGAAAATTTAGCTTGATAGAAGTTACAGATCTCTGGATATTTAAGAAACAATATTCGGCTAGAAACAAAGACGCGAAAACAGAGAAGAAAACGGAGAAAGAGATCAACTCTAGAGGTGCTCCCGCCCCTAGGGGGTGGGGAGGCGAAGGATCCGAGATGGAATCCTTCTTCCATCTATGTGGAACACCAAGCAATAAGAAGGAGGAGGGGAACTCTCCCCCCTGTCTCCAGGTGGTGCCGGAACACTACCGAGGGAACAATCATGACGGTGATCTACATAAACAACTTCGCCGTCGTCATCACCAACTTTCTCCCCCTCTATGCGGTGGTGTATCTCTCTACCTGCTATAATATCTACTTAAACGTGGTGCTTTATGCTACATATTATTATCCAATGATGTGTTGCACTTTTAGATGTCTGAGTAGATCCCTTTTGTCCTATGGGTTGAATGGTGATCGTGATTGGTTTGAGTTGCATGTTTCATTTTTGTGTTGTCCTACGGTGCCCCCCATTTCACGCAAATGCGGGGGATTCCCGCTGTAGTGTGTTGCAATATGTTCATGATTTGCTTACTGTCACGGTTGCTTGAGTGACAAAAACACATACTTGGGTAAGTGGGTTGTCGCGTAGGGATTAAAGGGGATTTGTTACTTAATGTTATGGTTTGGTTGGAAATATGCCCTACAGGCAATAATAAAATGGTTATTATCATATTTTCTGTTCATGATAAATGTTTATTATTCATGCTAGAATTGTGTTGACTCGAAACTTAAATACATGTATGAATACATAAACTACGTCATGCTCATAGTAAGACTCTAATAGACTAGCTCGTTGATCAAAGATGGTTAAGGTTTCCTAATCATAGACATGAGTTGTCATTTGATAGCGGGATCACATCATTATGAGAATGACGTCATGGACATAACCAATCGTAAGCTTAGCATCAGATTGTTTAGTTATTTGCTACAACTTTCTTCATGTCAAATACCAATTCCTTAGACCATGAGATCATGGCACTCCCGGATACCGGAGGAATACTTTGTGTGCTATCAAATGTCCCTTCGCAGTTGGGAGATCATAAAGGTGCTCTATAGGTATTTTCGAAGGTGTTTGTTGGGTTGCATGGATCGAGACTGGTATTTGTCGCTCCGTGTGATAGAGAGATATCTTTGGGCCCTCTCAATCATACACAATCACAAGAAGCTTGCAAGCATATATATGACTAATTAGTTTAGTAATGAGATCTTGTATTGCAGAACGAGTATAGAGTTTAGTCTCGAGCAAGTAACATATCATAGGACAAAGGGAATTGCATACGAGATTAACTGAATCCTTGACATCATGGTTCAACCGATAAAGATCTTCGTTAAATATGTGGGAATCAATTTGGGCATCTAGCTCCCACTATTGACTATTGACTGGAGAGGAGTCTCGGTCATGTCTACATGATTCTCGAACCCGTAGGGTCTCACGCTTAGCGTTCGATAGCGCTAGGGTGGTATTGAGATATTAAAAGTGGAAGTCTGAAGGTTGTTTGGGGTCCCGGATGGAATCCGGGACATCACGAGGAGCTCCGGAATGGTCCATAGGTCAAGATTTATATATGGGAAGTTGTTGTCTGGGTTCAAGAAAAAGTTCGGTTTTTTAGTATTGTACCGGAAGCTTCCAGAAGCTTCGGGAGGATTTTGGAGGCGTCCAGGAGTCCGTAAAGGGTTCCACCACATCCCATACTATAGCATGGGCTGTAGGGGAGCACCCTAGCCTTATTGAGCTAGGTGCACCAGCCCCTACAAAGGCCCATGCACATGGGGAAGGGAAACCCTTAGGGGGTGCTCCACTTGGCTTGGAGTGCACTCCTCCCCCCTTAGTCGCCGCCCCTGCCTTAGGAGGGGGGCTAGGGATGGCACACCTCTTCCTCACCCCTATATATAGTGGGGAGGCGCAGGGGTAGCCAACCCTTCTACGCTTGCCCGTCTCCCTCTCGATACTCCTCCTTCATGTTCCGTGAGCGCTTGGCGAAGCCCTTGCAAAATTCTGCTGCCACCACCACCACCATGCTGTCATGTTGGTTCAGATATCAAATACCTCCTCCCCCTTACTTGCTGCATCAAGAAGTAGAGGATGCCGCCGAGCCGCATGTGTGATAATATCGGAGGTGTATTCCGTTCAGCACTAGATCAGATTGGATCGTGAAGAGTACGACTACATCAACCGTGTTATGACGCTAATGCTTGCGATCTACATGGGTATGTAGACACACTCCCCTCTCATTGCTTTGGATCTCCTAGATTTGATCCTGGGTGTTTGTATAATTTTCTTGATTTTCATGCAGCATTCCCCATCAGTGGTATCAGAGCCAGGTTTATGCGTAGATGTATATGCATGAGTAGAACACTAAGTTATATGGGCATTGATGTTCAGATTGCTTACTTTCCTTGTCTTATTTGGATTCGGTGGTATTGTGGTATGAAGCGGCTCAGACCAACCTTACATGTTCTCACGCATGAGACCAGTTCCGCTATTTGATATGCAACTTGTATTGCATAAAAGTGGCTTTGCGGGTGTTTGTCTCTCCTACTTTTGTTAAATATGATTTGACAAAAGCGGTCCTTGTAGAAGTTAAAAAAAACTTGAGTATCATCGCTGTGGTTTTGG
Source organism: Secale cereale (assembly GCA_902687465.1). Classification (NCBI taxonomy): domain Eukaryota; kingdom Viridiplantae; phylum Streptophyta; class Magnoliopsida; order Poales; family Poaceae; genus Secale; species Secale cereale. The sequence continues at coordinate 292,208,105 of LR738709.1, forward strand.
GTAGCTAAGAACGGTCCTTATAGTTTTCCCTAGTACCCACGTAAAAATTGCAACAACAAAGTAGAGGACGTCTAACCTGTTTTTGCAGGGCATCACAGGTACAACGAGCTGCTATACAAATGGTTTTTAACCCCTTTCCGCAAAGGCGTTTTTAACCATCGCCTTGCTAGTGTATGTGATAGGGGGGCCCTTCCCACACGACCCAGAAACCATCGGGGAGACGGAGTAGCAACGCATATATTTTGCATAACTAAAAGTATGCGATGTCGGCATCTATCCCAAACATGAGTCGTCGGACAACTATTTGTGATATCTCGAATATCCCAAACGCTCCATCCTCGCTACTCGTTTGTGCTCGCATTACCATCATAGTCGGTATTCGGTGGTGCTACATTTACGATGCGCGTCCCATCGCAAACAATTCATGATTATAGAACGTGTATGATAAGCAGACAATCACACACATTCACTTCTCCTGAACCATATGTGATATATAATTAAGAAGATTAGCTAATCATCGCACGAGTGTCGGATAGGATTATGAAATGTTAGACCGTCGTAACACTGTCGTATAGGATAACTATCGCACACGCTATTCTGTGGAGGAACGTTTACGATGCGTACCGCATCAGAAATAGTAAATGATTATAAAGCGTGTACGATAAGGCGACTATCACAAACATTTAGTTTGCTCGCACCATTTTTGATATTATCTGACATCACACATGCTTTTCAAGCAATAACTGTGTGCATGGTTACACACGTTTCCTCTCTGTGAACCGTGTCGGGTTATGATGTATATCACACGCGTTTTGCTTTATGGACCATGTGCGCCATAATGACCCGCAGAGCGTAATTTCACCCTAATTTCATTGCTGCTATTTAAAATTGAACCAAATTTGAATTTGCAACTAGGTTATAGCTTTATTCATATCCACAAGGTTCAAACAACCAATGCATTATTCGATTAACAAGTTATATATGTTCAGGAATTACATAAGCACCGAATAAAGAATTATGAAGCACGGTTGTATGCTTGTATTATTAAAGACGATAAAGAATGAGGCAAAAAACATTCTAGTTGCCGAACAAGGTGAAGCAGAATGCCCATATTGTGCTCTCCTCCATGTACAAGGCTCGCACGACTCTAGTCCAACCCCTTGTGATGGTCGACCGCCCATCCTTCACTGTCTTCATGAGGACATCTAGCTAGTCATCGCGTTCTGGTAGAAATACTTTGACCTTTGCATGCCCACCAATCATGCCCATATATAAGCCATGAGATGAAACTAACCTCGATGGAAAACATCAGGCGTTCCCAAAATTGTCATGTGTAAGTACATCGAAAGACATGTTAAGCACAACACGTTAAACATCAACCAAATATATCCATGGTAGACAACATAATCTCCAAATTATAGCTTCAGTGTGCAGGTTGAAGAACGCTACTTAAGCAAAACAAGAAGTGGAAAGGTGTGTTAACTGTAACATGCCTAACATTTAATAACAAACAACCATAGTGATTCAAACTGGTATTATGCCGGTCCAAGTACACTAGTTATTGTTAAATAAAAATGGAAATTCATGTTAACTATAACATGCTTAACAACAACCAAATGTAGTAATTCATAATGGTATTGTTGAAACTAGTATTGATGAAATTGAACTGCACACTTCATACTTGCACATATAGAACATCACTTTGTGAATAACTGAAATAAACAAGGCATACGACTAACAACCAAAGATAGCAATTGAAACTAGACATATGCTAACTACAAACAACCGAACAATCTAAAAACGTTAAAAAGAGGCATATGCTTGCTACAATAGGTTGATTCACAAGAAGAGTAGTTGAATGTACAAACATTGTCGACAAATAGATATTAATGAAAAAAGGAATGGCAAGATATAATTCAAATATATGATTCCTGGTAGGATAGCATTGCATATTTCACATGTATTATGGCTGGCTAAAAAAAGATCAGATTGCATAATTCGCATATATGATATAGAAACTAAACATGTGGCATTACAGAACATGTCTAAACTAAGCAGATGACATATATGATGTCTAAAGTAAGCAATGCAAGGCAACATATGCATGATCTGACCTATATCATCATGCCAAGTTAGAGCAAACACCTCAGGGGGTGAATATGAGTGGTCATCTCCCTCTGAATCCACCTCTGAACAATTAACTTCCTCTGGGTTACAATTTGGAGGAGGGGAGGGTTTGCCATTGCATCCACCATGGAGCGATGTCTGCATGACAATGTATTGCCGCACAAAACTTTTCTATTTTTCTCTACATGTTCAGAATGACTGTGTACAATGACTGACATGCATACCAAAAAATATAGTGAGATTATGTAAGGAGAATGCAAAAATCTAGGTAACAACCAATGGATAGATCCAAAAATAATGATAGCAGGTTGATGATAGCTTTAATTTAGTAAAAATACAAATGATGATTGCTTTACTGTTTGTTTCCCACCCAAGACGAACAACATAGACATACCCTAGGTGAATCAGATAATAGATAGAGATAATATTCATTGTTGCCTCGATATGTGCCCCAGAAGCACTTTAAAACTCAAGTTTGAAGATTAATTTGGACCCCACTTGAAGTCTAAGAGGTGAACCGGATGATAAAGTAGCAAGTAATATTAAGCAATGCATAACGTAAGTAGAAACAAAAGAGTGTGACCTCTCTTGCTGACCTGTGTACTCCTGAGGTTCATCTGCTGGGTCGATGATGGTGATGCAGTTGCGGTGGCTGCCGGCAGTGGGGAAGGAGATCCGAGGCGGGGGAAAATGGTCGGGAGTCGTGATGTCTGGTATGGTGAACACTTCTGTCGATGGAGCAGCTCAGGTTAGGTGGATGACAGCACGACAAGAGCAGGACAAACCTCAAAAAGTGTTCTTTGACACCTATCTGTAACTAAAGTAATTCTGTAAGGGCTCCTTTGGCTTGTAGGATTCTAAAAACACATGGGTAGGAAAAACACCTGAATATGATAGGAATACACGTGGCAAATAGAGCATTTGTAAACACAGGATTTCTGTCAACTTGGGTGTTTGGTTCACAGGAATTGGAAGAGCAGAGGAATACAAAGAAACATGGCCAAATTGAAGTCAAACCACATGAAAATGTGTACAGTTAGAATGTTATTCAATCACTAATGCACTTAGTCTTGTTTTCATGCTTATGATTTTTTAAAGTAGGTCCATGTGGATGGATGTTTTGCTCCATTCATTTCAAACAAATGCATGAATAGTTTAATAGTAGAGTACCATACGAAAATTTCATATTGCTATATTTTTCCTTCACCTTTTCATTTGAACCAAAATAGCCCTAAGGGATCGACATGAAATCATAGTAAAAAGTGATGCGACAAGTGTACAATACAACACTCAAGCTTGCAGTATTCTCTTCATTGTATTATGCCTCGAAGGATTCAACAAAATTAGCCACCTTGAGAATGGAAAAGAAATTTGGGATACTTTGGTTGATATGCACGAAGGTACCGAGTCCTTCAAGGAATCCAAGTTGTCTGTGATTCAAAGTCAACTTGACAAGTCAAGATGAAGGATCGTGAAGGAGTCGCCGAAATGTACTCTAGGCTTGCTCTCATCACAAATGAGATTTCCGGCTTAGGTAGTGAAGAGATGACCGACAAATTCATCGCCAAGAAGATACTTAGAGCCTTGGATGGAAAATATGATACCATGTGCACAATGATCCAAATGATGCGAAATTACAAAGATCTCAAGCCTACAGAAGTCATTGGTTGAATTGTTGCCCATGAGATGTCACTCAAGGATAAGGAAGAGCTTCACAATAAGTCTAGTGGTGCATAGAAAGCTTCATATGATGCTCCCACAACATCAAGTGAGAAGCAAGTTTTCAATGTTAATGGTGAAGAACTTCAACAAATTATAAGAGTCAAAGCAAAGATAGAAGCTCCAAGTCAAGGTCCTACAATGACAAAAGATCTTCTAGTCGTGATCGCAGTTCCTACAATTTTGGAAGACATGGACACTATTCCAATGAGTGTATGGCTCCCTACAAGAAAAGAGAAGATTCACCCAAAATGAGAAGTAAAAGAGACGAATCACCTCATAGAGAGAGAAGGAGTAGACATGATCGCTATTAACAAAGATCCTCTCGAAGAAGCAAGGATTCAGAAAGGAAAGACAAGTCATCAAAGAGGTACACAAGACAAAGACATCAAGCTCATGTTGGTGAATGGATTTCCGGCTCCGATTGAGATACTCACTCCAAGATAAGTTAACGTGCACTGATATGTCTCCAACGTATCTACTTTTCAAAACCCTTTTGCCCTTGTTTTGGACTCTAACTTGCATGATTTGGATGGAACTAACCCGGACTGACGCTGTTTTAAGCAAAACTGCCATGATGTTGTTTTTGTGCAGAATAAAAAGTTCTCGAAATCGCTTGAAAATCAACAGGGAATTATTTTGGAAAATATAAATAATACCTGCACGAAGATCCACACCAGGGGGCCTTGGGCCAGCCCACGAGGGTGGGGGCGCGCCCCCTGCCTCGTGGCTCCCCTGGTGCTCCACCGACGTACCCCCAGATCATATATCTTCCGTTTCGGTGAGAAAAAAAATGGGGAGAAGGAATTATCGCGTTTCACGAGACGGAGCCGCCGCCAAGCCTTAATCTCTCTCGGGAGGGCTGATCTGGAGTCCGTTCGGGGCTCCGGAGAGTGGAGATCGTCGCCATCGTCATCATCAACCTTCCTCCATCACCAATCCCATGATGCTCACTGCCGTGTGTGAGTAATTCCATCGTAGGCTTGCTGGACGGTGATGGGTTGGATGGGATCTATCATGTAATCGAGTTAGTTTTGTTAGGGTTTGATCCCTAGTATCCACTATGTTCTGAGATTGATGTTGCTATGACTTTGCTATGCTTAATGCTTGTCACTAGGGCCCGAGTGCCATGATTTCAGATCTGAAACTATTATGTTTTCATGAATATATGTGTGTTCTTGATCCTATCTGACAAGTCTATAGTCACCTACTATGTGTTATAATCCGGCAACCCCGAAGTGACAATAATCGGGACCACTCCCGGTGATGACCATAGTTTGAGGAGTTCATGTATTCACTATGTGTTAATGCTTTGGTCCGGTACTCTATTAAAAGGAGGCCTTAATATCCCTTAGTTTCCAATAGGACCCCGCTGCCACGGGAGGGTAGGACAAAAGATGTCATGCTAGTTATTTTCCATAAGCACGTATGACTATATTCGGAATACATGCCTACATTGCATTGATGAACTGGAGCTAGTTCTGTGTCACCCTAGGTTATAACTTCTACATGATGAATTGCATCCAACGTAATTTCCCATCACCGATCCAATGCCTACGAGCTTTACCTATATTGCTTGTCGCTTATTTACTTTTTCGTTGCTTATATGACAAAAACTACAAAAACACTATCATTACTTTTTTTGTTGTTACCGCCACTATCATATTACTTTGCTACTAAACTATCTTGCGGCAAATACTAAGTTTCCAGGTGTGGTTGAATTGATAACTCAGTTGCTAGTACTTAAGAGTATTCTTTGGCTCCCCTTGTGTCGAATCAACAAATTTGGGTTGAATACTTTACCCTCGAAAACTGTTGCGATCCCCTACACTTGTGGGTTATCAAGACTATTTTCTGGCGCCGTTGCCGGGGAGCATAGCTCCATTCTTTAAGTCACTTGGGATTTATATCTGTTAATCACTCTGAAGAATTTTAAGGACTCAAAAACCAAGATCTTACCCTCAACTACGAGGGGAGGTAAGGAACTGCCATCTAGCTCTGCACTTGATTCTCCTTCTGTTATGAGTAAACTTGCAACACCTACTCCTGCTATTGAATCTGATATGTCATATGTTCTTGATGATGCTACTTCTGCTATGTATGATGAAACTACCTCTATGCCTGATACTGTGCCACTAGGTGAATTTCTAGATGAACAAATTGCTAAGGTTACGGAGAGTGCAAATACTGATGATATTTATGAAAGTGATGATGAAACTACTCCCAATAGATATGAATTGCCTATCGTGCCTGAGGGTTATGTTATGGATGAAGAAACTGCTAGAGACTTTCTTGCTTGCAATGATAGATATGATCTTAAGAAGTTATTAGCTAAGCTGAAAGAATAGTCCTTGAATGCTAGAATGAAACATGACCCTGCTTTTGCTACTTCACCTATCTGTGTTACTAATAAGGATTATGAATTCTCTGTTGATCCTGAGTTAATTACTTTGGTTGAATCTGATCCTTTCCATGGCTATGAGTCTGAAACTGTTGTGGCACATTTTACTAAGTTGAATGATATAGCCACCCTGTTTACCAATGATGAAAAGATTCGCTACTACTGTATCCTTAAGTTGTTTCCGTTCTCGTTAAAGGGTGATGCTAAGACTTGGTTTAATTCTCTTGATCCTGGTTGTGTGCGTAGTCCCCGGGATATGATGTATTACTTCTCTGCTAAATATTTTCCCGCTCATAAGAAACAAGCTGCCTTACGGGAAATATATAACTTTGCTCAAACTGAAGAAGAGTTCCCACAAGCTTGGGGGAGGCTTCTCCAGTTACTTAATGCTTTTCCTGATCATCCTCTTGAAATGCATGATATACTTGATGTCTTTTATAATGGACTAACCGATGCTTCTAGAGATCACCTGGATAGCTATGCTGGTTGTGTTTTCAGGGAAAAACAGTTGAACAAGCTGAATTGTTGAATAATATGCTGGCCAATGAAAATAATTGGACACTTCCTGAACTAGCCCCTAAGCCAACTCCGAAGAAAAGAGGTGTTCTATTTCTCAGTCCTGAGGATATGCAAGAGGCAAAGAAATCTATGAAAGAAAAAGGTATTCAAGCTGAAGATGTTAAGAATTTACCGCCTATTGAAGAAATACATGGTCTATATAACCCGACACAGGTAGTAAAGGTAAATTCTCTTTATAGATTTGATGAAGGTGATATTCCTCGTTATAAGTCTGCTAGCCAATGCTTAGATGAGTTTGACAATTTCATTGTGAAACAAGAAAACTTCAATGCTTATGTTGGTAGACAATTACAACACAATTCTTATATGATTGAACGCTTGAGTGGTTATCTGTCTAGTGCTAAAGGTGAACTGAAACTTATTAGTATACATGATTCTATGGTCACCACTCAAGTAGAACAAGTACTTAAGGCTCAGAATGATTTGCTCAATGAATTAAATAGTAAGAATAATGACTATGCTGTTAGAGTTGCAACTAGAGGTGGTAAAATGACACATGAACCTCTGTATCCTGAAGGCCACCCTAAGACAATTGAGCAAGATTCTCAGAGAGCTAATTTAGATGCACCTAGTTCTTCTAACAAGAAGAAAAAGAAAAATGATAGGACTTTGCATGCTCCAAGTGAACCTGTAGCTGAGACACCTGAGAATCCCAATGATATATCTATTTCTGTTGCTGAGACACAATCTAGTAATGAACATGAGCCTCATGATAATATTAATGATGATGTTCATGCTGATGCTCAACCTAGCAATGATAATGATGTAGAGATTGAACCTGCTGTTGATCTTGATAACCCACAATCAAAGAATCAACGTTATGATAAGAGAGACTTTGTTGCTAGGAAGCACGGTAGCGAAAGAAAACCATGGGTTCAGAAACCCATGCCTTTCCTCCAAAACAATCCAATAAAAAGGATGATGAGGATTTTGAGCACTTTGCTGAAATGATTAGCCCTATCTTTTTGCGTATGTGTTTGACTGATGTGCTTAAAACAAATCCTTATGCTAAGTATATGAAAGATATTATTACTAACAAAAGAAAGATACCTGAAGTAGAAATTTCCACCATGCTTGCTAATTACACTTTTGAGGGTGGAATGCCTAAGAAATTAGGGGATCCAAGAGTACCTACTATACCTTGCTCTATTAAGACAAACTATGTTAAAACTGCTTTGTGTGATCTTGGAGCTGGTGTTAGTGTTATGCCTCTCTCTTTATACCATAGACTTGACTTGAGTAAGTTGACACCTAATGAAATATCTTTGCAATTGGCTGATAAATCAACTGCTATACCTATCGGTATTTGTGAGGATGTGCCTGTTGTAGTTGCAAATGTTACTATTCTAACGGACTTTGTTATACTTGATATTCCCGAGGACGAAAGTATGTCTATTATTCTTGGAAGACCCTTTTTGAATACTGCAGGGGCTGTTATTGATTGCAACAAAGGCAATGTCACTTTTCATGTCAATGATAATGAGCATACGGTACACTTTCCGAGGAAACAACCTCAGGTCCATAGTATCAATTATATTAGAAAAACTTCAACTATCACTATTGGAGGTTTTGAGTTTCTTCTTGCTACTATCAAGAAGGCATATGACATACTTACTGTTGGGGACATACATATCCCCATTGAGGTAACATAGTGTTATTCGAAAATTCTCTGGTTTCATGTTACTCGGAAAGAGTTTATTAACAAGACCTGATCAACCTTGTTAATGGATTCCTTTTGATGAACATGGGATAGGTGAATCTAGATAGCACAAACCTTCTGTACCCTCCTTTTACTTTCTGTTAATTAGGTTAAATAAAACAAAAATAGCATTGTCTGTCTGTTTCCAGACTTATCCGTGCAATAAAAAAATCCCCAAAATAAAAGTTCGCCAAATGCCATGAAAATGACATATGTTTTTTTCTAGAATATTTAAGAAAATATGGCACTGAACACACAGCGAGGGGAGACAACACGTGGCCAGGAGGGTGCAGGGCGCCCCCCCTGCCCAGGGCGCGCCCCCTACCTCGTGGGCCCCACGTGGCCCCCTCCACTTATCCTTGCACCCATGCGCTTCTTCTTCCTCCCAAAAAAAATCCTCAACCAGCTCAAACCCGAGTTCTAGCTCATCTTGCTGCCATTTTCTATCTCCTTGCTCAAAGCACCATTCACCAAACTGTTTGGGGAGATTGTTCCTTGGTATGTGACTCCTCCATTGGTCCAATTAGTTTTTGTTCTAGTGCTTTATTTGTTGAAAATTTATGCTGCTGTGGTGACCTTGTTCTTGAGCTTGCATGCCAAATTTTCTTGGTCCCAAGTAGTTCTAATGCATGATATAGCCTCTAGGCACTTATAGGAGTTGTTGCTATCAATCTTGTTGAGTTTGGTTAACGTTTTATTGTGAGTTACTAAAAATTTCAGAAAATTTCAGAAAATTTCAGAAAAATGTCTAGGAGAAACTTCCAAGGTGGTCCTTCAAGGAAGCAAGAACCGAGGCTCGCGTTCCGTGAGTCGGACGATGAACCACCGAGGGATGCTGATGTGCGGCCTTGTGAATGGCCGTCAGATGAATTTATGGGTCAAGCGGGCAGCAAAGATGAATTTTACGCATATGTGCACAACGCTGACCTCGAGACCTTCATACAAGATAAGTGTCCTCCTTACCGTGGCTTAACTGATAGCTTTGTGAGAAGGTTTAAATTTTTATCTTCACGTAATTCTCACACTGTCCTATTTGACCTTTATGATAAATCTTATACCATGGATTTAGAGGATTTTAATGTTGCCTGCAAGCTCCCACAATGGGGCAGTATGAGTGATCCTCGCAAATCTGAATTTAGAGAATTCCTTGCTAGTATTACAGTGGGATAATCCAGGGACGTCACACAAGCTACTACGGTTTTCCTGCTATTCATTACTTTGCTCTCTTTATCGGTAGATGCATAAAGGTAAAGATGAGGCTTGTCACATATGTGTCCCTGATCTTAGTGCTCTCAGGAGTGCTGTACTAGGTGATAGGGAATATAACTTGGGAGCAATTGTTGCACGTAGACTACACCATAATGGTTTGCATGGAGATTTATTTGGTGGGATCTATGCGACTCGCATAGCCCGCTATATTGGTGTTTCTGTGCACACGAATGATGAAAATTTACCTCCTGCTTATATAGACTGCCATGCTATGACTAGTCACCAGTTTATAAAGTGGGATAATCAAACCCTCAAATATCGACTAATCTTTAATAGGCAGCATGCCATCCCAATTGTTCTTCCTGCCCCTACTTTGTTTTACTTTCAGGAAAAAGGAAGATACACTATAACTATGGAGGAGGAAATGCCTATTATAACTTGACTGAGGCAACCCGCCTTCGAGTTGCGGCTCAGCATGCAGCATCTGCTGCATCTCAGTACGACCCCAACTACAACTTTGGATATCCGTCAGGCAAGTACTGGCCATAGACCAACTTAGGCCAAAAGCCTAAGCTTGGGGGAGTACGTGTTTCTCACCAACTTACATTCATGTTCACACTTATTCTAGTTGTCGGTGCTCACACTCTTTCACTGTACCATCCATGTTTCGTTTCAATTTCTTTTTCTTAGTCTTTTTCTTGTGTGCTAGAAAAACCCAGAAAAACAAAAAAAATTAGTTGTAGCTTCCAGCTAGTTTACTTTCTTTGCCTGTAGTAGTAGCTAAAAATTAAAACCCAACAAGATTTCCCGTTCTTCTCTTTGCTTGTTGGGAGCTTTCCCGTGTAAATAGTTTCTTTTCTTTTCTTTAGGGGTTAAGAGTAGAAGACCGTGATTGAAATTGCTTAGTGGCTCTCATATGCTCTGTTGTTGATTTAACCTTGAGCCATATTACCTTGTCTTCTCTCTTGTATTAAATGCCTGTAGATTCTAGCTTAGTCCAATGCACGTGCACTATTATTATTATACACACCGTTCGGTCGTGCGAGTGAAAGGCAATAAGGATGATATATGATGAACTAATTGAGATGAGAAAAGCTGGTATGAACTCGACCTCTCTTGTTTTTGAAACTATGATTACTCATCGTTCCTGATTCAGCTTGTTATGGATGAAACATGTTTGCAATGACAATTAGAGATCATCGTTGCTTATGCCATGATTAATTAGCTAAGAGTTTATAATGGTCTATCTTGCATGCCAACATGATATTAAAATGGTTGTCATGTGGTATGATGGGTGGTATCCTCCTCTGAACGATTTAAGTGATCTGACTTGCCACATGTTCACGCATGTAGTTGAAACAAATCAACATAGCCTCCACGATATTTATGTTCATGGTGATTTATATCCTACTCATGCTTGCATTCATTGTTGATTAATTTTAATGCATGTCCATGACCGTTGTTGCTCTCTAGCTGGTCGCTTCCCAGTCTCTTTCTAGCCTTCACCTGTACTAAGCGGGAATACTGCTTGTGCATCCACTTCCATAAACCCCAAAGTTATTCCACATGAGTACACTATACCTTCCTATATGCGGTATTTACCTGCCGTTCCAAGTAAATTTGTATGTGCCAAACTCTAAACCTTCAAATAAAATTATGTTTTGTATGCTCGAACAACTCATGTATCAACTAGGGCTGTCAATATCTTCCATGCTAGGTGGGTTATTCTCACGATGAGTGGACTCCGCTCATCATTATTGAGAAAATGGCTGGTAACCGGGTTGCCCAGTCCCATGCTCAAAATCATAATAATTAAACAAAACTCCCCCAGGGTTGTTGCTGGTTTGGACGGTACCCGTTGTTTCGGGCTAGCCGTGGAGTGTGCTTGTTGGTGGTTGGGGGAGTATAAACTTTACCATTCTGTTTGGGAACCGCCTATAATGTGCGTAGCATGGGAGATATCGAGATTCTTGGTTGTTATGTTGACAATGAAAGTATACCGCTCAAAATATTATTCAATCTCTTTTTAAAAATCGAGCCCTGGCACCTCTACAAATCCCTTCTTCCCCTCTACGAAGGGCCTATCTATTTACTTTTATGCAGAGTCATCATCCTGTTATCAAAGAGCGCCAGTAGGAGAGCACCTCTGTTGTTGCATGTATTACTATTAATTTGCATTGAGTATGATCATGACTGGATCTCTTTTACCATGAATTACAATGTCTAGTCAGTCGTTGATATTTAAAGGTGCTCTGGATTTATGTTTTGCGGTCTCAGAAAGGGCTAGCGAGATACCATCCTGTTATATCATATCATGATTGTTTTGAGAAGTGTTGTCATCTGAGGTTTATTATTATTTCTCGCTAGTTGATTATGCCATTGATGTGAGAAGTCTTGAGACCTGAACATTATTGTGAATGTGGTTAGTTCATGATCTTGTTGAAAACCTGAATGCTAGCCTACATATTTACAACAACATGAGCAAACAGAGTTTGTCAAAGTTTTTCTTTATCACTTTCAGTTTATCAAATGAATTTCTTGAGGACAAGCAAAGGTTTAAGCTTGGGGGAGGTGATACGTCTCCAACGTATCTACTTTTCCAAACCCTTTTGCCCTTGTTTTGGACTCTAACTTGCATGATTTGAATGGAACTAACCCAGACTGACGCTGTTTTCAGCAGAACTGCCATGATGTTGTTTTTGTGCAGAATAAAAAGTTCTCGGAATCGCCTGAAAATCAACGGAGAATTATTTTGGAAAATATAAAAAATACTTGCAAGAAGATCCACACCAGGGGGCCTTGGGCCAGCCCACGAGGGTGGGGGCGCGCCCCCTGCCCAGCGCACACCCCCCCTGCCTTGTGCCCCCCTGGTGCTCCACCGACGTACCCCCAAATCCTATATCTTCCGTTTCGGGGAGAAGGAATTATCGCGTTTCACGAGACGGAGCCGCTGGCAAGCCCTAATCTCTCTCGGGAGGGCTGATCTAGAGTCCGTTCGGGGCTCCGGAGAGTGGAGATCGTCGCCATCATCATCATCAACCTTCCACCATCACCAATTCCATGATGCTCACCGCCATGTGTGAGTAATTCCATCGTAGGCTTGCTGGACGGTGATGGGTTCGATGGGATCTATCATGTAATCGAGTTAGTTTTGTTAGGGTTTGATCCCTAGTATCCACTATGTTTTGAGATTGATGTTGCTATGACTTTGCTATGCTTAATGCTTGTCACTAGGGCCTGAGTGCCATGATTTTAGATGTGAACCTATTATGTTTTCATGAATATATGTGTGTTCTTGATCCTATCTTGCAAGTCTATAGTCACCTACTATGTGTTATGATCCGGCAACCCCGAAGTGACAATAATCAGGACCACTCCCGGTGATGACCATAGTTTGAGGAGTTCATGTATTCACTATGTGTTAATGCTTTGTCCCAGTACTCTATTAAATGGAGGCCTTAATATCCCTTAGTTTCCAATAGGACCCCGCTGCCACGGGAGGGTAGGACAAAAGATGTCATGCAAGTTCTTTTCCATAAGCATGTATGACTATATTCGGAATACATGCCTACAATGCATTGATGAACTGGAGGTAGTTCTGTGTCACCCTAGGTTATAACTTCTACATGATGAATTGCATCCGACATAATTTCCCATCACCGATCCAATGCCTATGAGCTTTACCTATATTGCTTGTCGCTTATTTACTTTTCGGTCGCTTATTTACTTGTGGGTTATCATGTACTAATACAACTGTCATGTAAAAATTTGAAAAATTTCAGGGGTCAGTTGACTTTTATAAGACATTTAAGTGATTTTCTAGCCATTTAATGACCTTAATTCAAATTTGAACTACATGTACATGCACCAGCTAACCATTTGCAGTAAATTGGAAGCAATTTTCAAACATATTGGTGTCATGGGTTGGACACATGCATGGAGTGCCATGGTAAAACGAAATAAGCATTCGTGCCTTATATGAGGAAAGAAAATGTAAATATTTGGCAAGAAAACTGCCCCACATGATTGGCACTCTGTTTTTTGCGCCTCGAGGATTGGAAGGTGAGTGGCGCGAGTTATTAACCAGACACGGTTCTCTATTAGAAACCATCAGCTGTTAAGTTCACACACGGCTTTTGCTACGGGAACCACGTGCAATTCAAACTACAGTACTCATAAATTCCGGCGACCGATGTGTGTACTGTTCCCGTGGATCTAGATTCTGGCCGCCAATAAATACTATCTTGCTCACGTTGGCCTGCATGCATTCTCATCTACATCCTCCCCTCGCTCTCTCTCTCTCTCTCTCTCTCTCTCTCTCTCTCTCTCTCTCTCTCTCTCTCTCTCTTTATCTATCTCTCCCACACAAATCTCTGCCATGGCGCCGCCCATCTGCCCACGCGCCGATGAGGAGGTGCCGCCCCCCGAGGACGTTCAGTCGAAGAGCAGCGACAAGGAGGACCCCTATGTGCCGCTGAACAAGGTTGCGCTGGACCCCCCAACTTTGGAGTGGTTTTGGGGACTGTACAATATGTGTCTGTGGAAGTCGCTGCCGCTGGCTAAGAAAGCTAGGTAAATGGCATTCAAGAAGTAGATGGTAGAGGAGGAAGCCAGGTACCAAGCGGCCCATGAAGCCCGTGAGGCCGCCTAGAAAAAGGAGGTGGTGGAGCTTTGGGGGCAGGCGCGTCATCGTGCGGAGGAGGTGTATGAAGACGGGTACTTTGCGAGGAATGTCAAAGGTGCTAGGAGCCCCCTCCCTGTGTGGAGGTGGGCCGATAAGCTCCAGCGTGATATCGATGAGGAGCTCCGGTGGGCGCACAACCAAACTGCAAGATCATTCTCGCTCGTCTGCCAGCAAGAGGTAGATCGGTACATCAAGCGATGGGAGGCGGAGGAGGTGGAGTACTACTTCCGCACTAGGAAGACGTCGTGCGCCAGGGAGCTGACGGCGAGGGGCTGCCGGAATACTTCCCCCAGGAGGGATTATTAATTTTAGTTTTGTTCGTTTTCAATTTTATGTATTGTACATAGTAGTTAAGTATCATCACGTATAAGTGATGATATTATATATATTCCATGATAAAGTAATGAACAATTAATATATAATATGAATTCCATTTGTCTATCTGTTTTCGTATATTAATTTGTATCTAGATGTTTCATCGACATATACAGAATGGAAAGTATATATACACACATTGAAACAGAACATATAATAATGGAAAACAGAGTACACACATTGAAATAGAGCAATATTATGATTGTTGTGAATACGTAGCGATCCATGTCGAAACGACTCAACAAAATGAAATGCGTCCATGACCAGCGAACCTTGCCTACAATAGCTCTTGGCTCTACCTGAACTCGTGCAGGCATTTGTCCAAGCGGTGGACACGCTCGCAGTACATTTGGAGAACAATCTCGAGCTCCAAGTGGGCTATTTCATTGGAGATCACCAGCTCAAGGATGCGACAACCATGTTCCTCTACTGCGCCTAGGTGGACACCTATGCCAATGAGAAGGCCAAGCCTAGCGACCAGCATGTTGGCATCGAACGGGCCGTGGACAAGGTGAACGGCGCATTGAGCGTTTGGTGCAAGTACGGCGCAGCCGGCATCTGGTGCAAGGATGGCGTGGACGGCCTCTTGTGCAAGTACAGTGTAGACGTCCTCTGCCTAGTCTTGGAGAGGAATGGGGGTACTGATGGGATGTGTACCCATATGTGATGCCCTGTCGACAGCAGGCAAGCACCGATGGATCCGCTGTTGATGTGTAGTGCACCGCGCATCTCTCTCCGCCACGCTCCAAGAATCTCGTTGTGCGGCAAGCCGCAGCCTATCAGTACGAATGTGCCTAGCTTGCTCTACAATGCACCATCGATCATGTTGTGCAGCGTGCTGCAGCCTCTCGGTGCTCACATGCATATCTTGATCCGCGGCGCTGAAGCGCCATGCGCCAAAGGTCTGCTCAACCCTGGCGGTGACGTGCAGCACGACATCGTCCATTGTGTTGCTGGGGAGCGCCTCGGCGTCGACGGGCCGTGGCACCTTCTCGTTTTCCTCATCGACGAGGTTGATGGCAGAGGCGGTGCTTTGGTGGGTTATCATGCTTGGAATAGGTGGATGTGCTACAGGTTGCGCTTGTTGCCTTGGTGCGTAATACGTCACCAACGTATCTACAATGTTTGATTGTCCACGCTATTATATTATCATTCTTGGATGTTTTATAATCATTTTATAGTCCTTTTATATCATTTTTTGGTACTAACCTATTAACATAGTGCCAAGTGCCAGTTGCTGTTTTTTGCATTTTTTTTACATCGTAGGAAATCAATACCAAACAGAGTCCAAACACAGTGAAACTTTTTGTGGATTTTTTAGACCAGAAGACATCAAGTGGGCTAGAGAAGCGCCTGGGGGGGTGCTCCGAGGGGAGCACAACCCACCAGGGCGCGCCTGGAGGCCCAGGCATGCCCGGGTGGGTTGTTCCCATCGCATGTGCCCCTGAACCACCTCTTTGCTCTATAAATACCCCAACAAAATGCTTGGAACATTCCAGTGGGACACACTGAATCCGCCAAAAGGATCAATTCCAAATTCAGAAACCTGAGGAGAGCTCTCAAAATTTGGTCAAAAAATCTCTCTTGTCTTAAGAAAATAATTCAAGAAATCAATGACTGCATTTTTTTGGGGACCTGATGAGGAATACAGACGTTTGAGTCAATATGAAGGGAACTGTAGAAGTTTACTTAAAGAATGCCTGTTGGTGGTCTTGAATAATCAGAAGATATATTGGAAACAAAGAGGGAAAATCAAGGGAGTTAAATTTGGTGATGAGAACACAATTTTTTTCCATGCCAAGGCCTCAATCAACTACAGACATAGCAAAATTTCTATGCTTCACAATGAAGATAACATTGAAGTGACTGACCATGCAGGCAAAGTTGCAATTCTGTGGGAAGCTTTCAAGAAAAGACTGGGGCATTCTGAAGGACACAACATGCATTTTGACCTCAATAACCTATTTGAGCAATCAACACCTACCTCTGTTTTCCAAGAGTTAGAAGAACCATTCACAACTGAGGAAATTAATGAGATAGTCAAGAATCTCCCTACAGATAAATCACCTGCTCCCGATGGATTTAATAATGAATTTCTAAAATCATGTTGGGACATTATAGGTTCAGATGTTAGACAGCTAGTTATGGATTTTCATGAAGGAACGGTTAACTTGGAAAGTATTAACACTTCTTTCATAACTTTGATTCCAAAAAAGGAGGTGCCACTCTCACCAAATGATTTCAGGCAAATTTCCCTTCTTAATGGTGTTTTGAAGATCATTACTAATCTTCTGGCAAATAGACTTCAAAAGGTAATTCTGCAAATGATCCATGTCAACCAATATGGCTTCCTCAAACAAACAGTGATTCAAGATTATTTAGGTTGGGCCTATGAGTACCTATTCCAATGTTACAAATCAAGCCAAGAAGTGGTGGTGCTAAAACTGGATTTTGAAAAGGCATTTGATAGTATTGAGCACAATGCAATCATTGATATTTTAAGAGATAAAGGCTTTGGAGAAAAATGGATCCGCTGGATTCAGTCTCTCTTTGATCCTGCCTCATCTGCTGTCATGCTCAATGGTGTCCGAGGGAAAAGATTCTATTGCAAGAGAGGGGTTAGACAAGGGGACCCTCTCCCCCCTTGCTCTTTGTACTGGCAGCTGACCTTCTTCAATCTGTGTTGAACAGAGCCATGAGATTGGGAATCATAACTACTCCTTTACAAGTCAATTCATGCCCTGATTTCCCAGTTGTGCAATATGCTGATGATACCTTAGTTCTGATGCCAGCAAATGCCAAACAACTAATTTTCCTTAAAGCTCTCCTAAATACTTTTGCATCTGCTACAGGTCTTATAGTTAATTATGCAAAATCATTCCTTGTTCCAATTAATATTGAGGAAGAGAGAGCACAACTGCTTATCAATACAATGTACTATGCCAGGGGACAGTTCCCCTTTACATACTTGGGATTGCCACTTGGTTTGCAGAAGCCTACAGTGGAGCAGTGTCTGCCCATGGTCAATAAGGTGGCTAAAAGGCTAGCAGGGCTTGCCACTTTCATGACACAAGCTGAAAATTTTTATTGGTCAAATCAGTACTGGCGTCATTACCTATATTCTTCATGACATGCTTGCATATCCCAATCACAATAAAAAATCAGATCATCAAATACTTAAGACATTGCTTATGGAGAAGTCCTGATTTGGAAGATCGAAGGCCAACATTAGTAGCCCGGAGCACTGTTTGTAGACCCAAAGACCAGGATGGCCTGGGGGTTATGGACATTTTCACACAAAATAAGGCCCTACTTATGAAAAACCTACACAAATTTTACAATAGGCATGATATTCCATGGATAAATCTAATTTGGGAATATTATTATAGCAATGGCCAAATGCCAAGAGAGCAACAGGTAGGGTCATTTTGGTGGAAAGCTAATTTGGCACTCATTGACCAATATAAAGCCATGGCTAGATGCAATCTTGGAGATGGAAAAAGTGCTCTGTTTTGGGAGGATCTTTGGCATGCTGACTTAATGATAAGGACCTTCCCACATCTATTCTCTTTTGTGATTAATCCTATGGCCAGTGTCAACCAGGTTCTGAATGAGGTATACATGGAAGATCTATGCCATTTGCCAGTAACTTCCCAAGCTCATGCGGAGTTCATCACTATGGAAAACATCTGTCTAGAGATCAGTCAATCTGATTATTTCAATATGACAGACACATGGAGTTATATCTGGGGAAATGCTATCTTATCATCATCCAAGGCATACTCAGTACTGATGGGACACAAACAGGTTCCACATCATTTTAAATGGATATGGAAAAGCTCTTTTCAACCAAAGCATAAGGTGTTCTTCTGGATGCTGCTCCATGACAGGGTCAACACAAGGAATCTTCTTAGAAGAAAAACATTTATACTAGAGGACTACAGTTGTGCTGTGCTCAACTGTCAGTAAGAAGAAACTCTGCACCATTTATTCTGGAGCTGCCCTTTCTCTCAGCAATGTTGGGATTTTATATGCCCAACCAGAACAAGAAACCTTTCAGTGCTGGAAGCTTATCAGGACTTGAAAGAAAAACTTAATGTTCCCTTCTTCATGGAAATCATCATCTTGGGGTCTTGGACTATTTGGATATCCAGAAACAACAAAATGTTTTAGCATATTCAACCTTCCTTCCAAGGCTAGAACGCAATCTTCTTCGAGGAACTCAAGTGGCTGGCGTATAGAATCAAGCAAAAATTTGTTCACCCTTTCAGGGGTTGGATAGATTTTAGACTTTAGGCTTTTGTCTTTTTCTTGTTTTTCCTTTTCTGTCTTTTCCTCCCATTAGTCCTCTTAGGTCTTCTTTCTTTATTTATTTTCTGCTCCTCTCTTTTTTCTTGCTTATTGCCTGGTTGGGCTTATCTCAAGCCCAGTAAGACCTCTAGTTTTTAGCTCTTTTTATTAATAAAAGATGTAGTGGGGGTTTACCCAACTGTTTATAGTAAAAAAATCCAGAAACCCTAGGGGAGTCGACGAAAATCAATTCCAGTCGCGCCAAGTTCCAGAACCACCAGATCCAATCTAGACACCATCACGGAGGGGTGCATCATGTCAATTGGTGGCTCTCCGATGATGCATGAGTAGGTCTTTGTAGACCTACGGGTTCGTAGTTAGTAGCTAGATGGCTTCCTCTCTCTCGTTTGATTCTCAATACAATGGTCTCTTAGAGATCCATATGATGTAACTCTTTTTGTGGTGTGTTTGTTGGAACCCGATGAACTTTGAGTTTATGATCAGATCTATCTTTTTATCCATGAAATTTATTTGAGTCTTCTTTGATCGCTTATATGCATGATTGCTTATAGCCTTGTATTTCTTCGCCGATATTTGTTTTTTGGGGCCAACTTGATATATTTATCTTGCAATGGGAACAGGTGCTTTCTGATGGGTTCAATCTTATGGTGCTTGATCCCAGTGACCGAAGGGGAACTGACACATATGTATCGTTGCCGGTAAGGATAACAAGATGGTGTATATTTCTACATAAATAGATGTTGTCTACATCATGTCATCGTTCTTATTGCATTACTCCGTTTTCCATGAACTTAATACACTAGATGCATGCTGGATAGCGGTCGAAGTGTGGAGCAATAGTAGTAGATGTAGGTAGGAGTTGGTCTACTAATCTTGTACGTCCGGCCTATATAATGATCATTGCCTGGATATTGTCATGATTATTTTTAGTTCTACCAATTACCCAACAGTAATTTGTTCACCCAACGTTTGCTATTTTTCTCGAGAGAAGCCAGTAGTGAAACCTACGCCCCCGGGTCTCTTCTTTATTATATTTGCCTTTGCGATATATTTGCATTTGCTTTCATTTTCAAATCTATTAAACCAAAAATACAAAAATACTTTGCTGCACTTTATTTTACTTGGCATTCGATCTATTAGTATTTACAACTCTCTCACGTCCGTTTGCCTATTTTTGGCACCGTTACCCAAAAGGGATTGACAACCCCTTTAACACGTCGGGTTGCGAGTATTTGTTATTTGTGTGCAGGTGCTGTTCACGTAGTTTTGCGTGGTTCTCCTACTGGTTCGATAACCTTGATCTCATCATTGAGGGAAATACCTACCGTTGTTGTGATGCATCACCGCTTCCTCTTTGGGGAAATACCAACGTAGTTCAAGCCAACATCAAAAGTAATTTCTGGTGCCGTTGCCGGGGAGACATCATCAACATCTACCAGGTTCCTAATCACAAATCTCATCTCCTCGTAGTTAACATTATTTTCCATTCGCCTCTCATTTTCATCTCCCTCACTTCCCAAAATTTGTTGTTTTATAAGCCCTCTTTTCTGTTTGCCTTTTTTTGGTCGGATATATCACCTACTTGTGTTCTTGTTTACAATTGCTCAAGATGACACAAGAGAACACTAAGTTGTGTGATTTTTCTAATACCAACAACAATGATTTTATTGGCACTCCGATTGCTCCTCCCACCACTAGTGCGGAGTCTTATGATATTAATTCTGCTTTGCTGAATCTTGTTACGAAAGATCAATTTTCCGATACTCCTAATGAGGATGCCGTGTCCCATCTTAACACAATCGTGGAATTATGCGATATGCAAAAGAAAAAAAATATGTGGATAATGATGCTATGAATTGAAATTATTTCCGTTTTCTTTGCGAAATCATGCAAAAATTTGGTTTTCTTTGTTGCCTCGCCATAGTATCGATTCTTGGAATAAATGCAAATATGCTTTTATTACTTGAAAGTGCGACTATCCCTGGGTGGTTTTGGTAATTCCTAACAACTAATAACTCATTGAACTAATGCTCTTTCAAGATGATAATTTCAGAAAGTTCAATGATTGGCATGGCATGGACTAGGAATGTGGACCCCTCAAAATGCTAAGGACACATATTGGCTCAAGCTCAAGACTCTACATTTTCATTTTAGTGATCCAAGATCACATTGAGTCCATAGGAAAAGCCAATACTATTAAAAGGGGATTAGGTGTTGCTTAATGGCTTGCTTGCTCAAAATGCTTAGTGATATGCTCCAAAAGCCCTCAACCACTTTATCTTATCCACATATGTCCCAAACCAAAAGTCAAACTCGGCCCCACCGATTTGATCTATCCGGCGGCACTGAGTTCATTTGACATTGCCATAGCCAAAAACCCCAATCAGTTTGGTCTCACCGATAGGGATCTCGGTCTCACCGAGATGGGATTGCAAACTCTCTGTTTCCCTTCGTAACATTTCCGTCTAACAAAAGTGAGCGATCGGTCCCACCGAGTTCGCAATACAAACTCTATATTTCCTATTCGTAATGTTTCGGTGTCGCCGAAATGAGCGAATCGGTCCCACCAAGTTTGCCTGACCAACTCTCTGTTTGCCTATTACAGAAATCGGTCTCTCCGAGTTGATGTGATCGGTCTCACCGAGATTACGTTATGCCCCAACCGTAATGAAATCGGTCCCATCGAGTTCATCATGTCGATCCCACCGAAAAGCCTAACGTTCACATTTTGAACTAAGACGGTCTGACCGTGTTTCATGATTCGGTCCTACCAAGTTTGGTAAATTGTGTGTAACAGTTAGATTTTGTGTGGAGGCCATATATATCCCTCCACCCACTCTTCATTCATGGAGAGAGCCATCAGAAAGTGCCTACACTTCCATTACTCATTTTCGGAGAGAGAACCACCTACTCATGTGTTGAGACCAAGATATTCCAATCCTACCATATGAATCTTGATCTCTAGCCTTCCCCAAGTTGCTTTCCACTCAAATCTTCTTTCCACCATATCCAAATCTGTGAGAGAGAGTTGAGTGTTGGGGAGACTATCTTTTGAAGCACAAGAGCAAGGAGTTCATCATCAACACACCATCTATTACCTTTTGGAGAGTGGTGTCTCCTAGATTGGTTATATGTCACTTGGGAGCCTTTGACAAGATTGTGAAGTTGAACCAACGAGTTTGTAAGGGCAAGGAGATCGCCTACTTCGCGAAGATCTACCCTAGTGAGGCAAGTCCTTCGTGGGCGATGGCCATGGTGGGATAGACAAGGTTGCTTCTTCGTGGACCCTTTGTGGGTGGAGCCCTCCGTGGACTCGCTCAGCCATTACCCTTCATGGGTTGAAGTCTCCATCAACGTGGATGTACAATAGCACCACCTATTGGAACCACGCCAAAAACATCCGTGTCTCCACTTGAGTTTGCACTCTCCAAACCCCTCCCTTTACCTTCATATGCAATGATTTACTTTCCGGTGCTACAACTCTAGAATTGCTTGTGTAGGAAGATTGCTTGACTTGTGCTAAATTGCTAAAAACTGTCAAAACATAAAATTGGGAAAAGTCTAAGTTTTTATTTGGTTAAGTAGTGTAATCACCCCCTCTAGACATACTTTCGATCCTACAAGTGGTATCAAAGCTTTGGTCTCCATTTTCCTTGATTTCCATAGCTTTGTTGATCATAGCCTTGGTTTCACAACCTAGGAGAGTATGGCGTCTAGCGAGGGAAGTTACCACCATAGAGGTCCTTACTTTGATGGTACAATGTAGCGACCACGATCCTAATGGACCGAAGTCTCTGTGTTCTGTGTCATCCCAGGATCGGTAATGCTGACACACACAGTACTTGAAGGATTTATAACAGAGTGGCAATCACACACTTATTACATCGAATGTCTCCAATGAAAACTTATTACAAAAACTATGGCTTAAGGCCATCTAACAAAATAACAGCGGAAGGCTTGGAAGATAAGTGAGTCCATCAACTCCAACGGCATAGCTGAGTGCATGACAAACGACGTAGCACATCTTATTCCTCGTCTAAAAAGTCTGCAACGTAATATGTTGCAGCCCGAAAACGGGTCAGCACATGGAATATGCTGGCAAGATAACACAAAGGATGCAAGTAACAGAATAAAGGCTATACTACATGCATATTTGGCTGGTGGAGGCTCTAAGGTTAAAGTTTTTGCGTAAAGCCAATTTTTTCCTACAACAAAGGAATAAATTTTATTTTAACTATCATGTTGGTTGAAAATCATTGAGAAGGTACCTCCAAATCAATCCCAAATTAAAAGTTCATCATTAACCTAACAAATTAAATTATAGAGTGTTGAGATCAACCAATAATTCAAGTACCAGATACTCAAGATGTCCATAACCGGGGACACGGCTAATCATGATCAGTTTGTACACTCTGCAGAGGTTGGTGCACTTTTCCCACAAGACTCGATCACCTCCGTTTGGTTTCTCGCACTGCATGGTGTTTGAGAAACGGATGACCGAGACACAGTCTTTCCGAAGAGGTCCCCTTAACCGGATAGATAGGCCGGTACACCTACAATCCCTCTACATCTGCTAGCCCATCACGGAAAGGTTTCCCACAACTTACTCAACTATGCCAGAGCCCATATTGGCATGTGGCTGCACACGGAAGTTTCTAGCATGAATAGTTTTATGATCCCTTTGAGCCTGGGTGGCATTCCATAGGAAAAATCACACGGAACCCCGGGATTTTCTAGGATAACACTGGATTCCCCAGGTGCCCTGCAACCAATCCACCCAGATGTGTATTCAAGTAGCCACCTTAAGTTGAATCCTTAATTAACAACTCACATCTGTCATGGATTTCACTGAAACCCAAACCACGTCTACGAGCATAGCATAACAACCTAAGCAAACGTAGAAGTAACACCCAAGGGTTTGAAAATCATGCAGGTAACAGGTTCTACCTCAATCTACTTCCCAGTCCCACAAGTTAAGAGATCCTACTCATGCAATGTGTGAGGATTTGATCTAATGCATAAAAACTAGGTAATAAGAGTATGATCAAAGTGTTACTTGCCTTGCTGACGATTCGCAAAACCTAGAGACTCGTAGTAGCACGCTTCACAGTCCGGGTATTCTATCGCAAGCAAGCAATAGCATACATAAGCAAACAAGCAATGATGCACAAACAAAACTCCAAAAAGAAGAGAACTAACCAGAAAGTTCAACTTAAGAACTCCGGTTTGCAAAAAGAATCAACTCGAAAGAAGCAACGAAACTCAAACTACGAAAGAAACGAGATGCGGTTACTAATTAGCCTAAAGTTAAATTTTACAGTAGCCAAAACTTTGTTCAAGTTGATTAAACGTAAAGAGGGCATCGAGACGAAGATCTAGGATTTTGAATCACCTGATTCCGACTCTCGAGCGAAAAGAAAAACGAAAAACGAGATCAGGGCAGAAATCGCGATCAGAATAATCGCGGATAAATACCCCGAAAAAGAAAACTGACGAACAGGCTAACGAACGAACGTTCGCTGTCTGCGGCTAACGGACGAAAAGCGTTCGTTAAAACGAACGTACGGACAAACGTCCGCTAAATAGCTAAACCGAAGAAAAACCGAACCGATCTAAACCTAAAAAAACGAATCTACGGTTTACGAAAAACCGATCGGTTTTAAAAAAACCGATAACTACCTCGTAACGACGAACTCCGGTGAGACGGCGGTCCGGCAATCGGGCGGCTGCGGGGCGGCGGCCGGCTGCGGGAGGGCGGCGGCCGGCTGCGGGAGGGCGGCGGCGCGGCGGCGGGGCGGCGGGCGGCGAGCAGCGGCACGACTGCGGGGCGGCGAGCGGCGGCCGGCGGTGCGGCGAATGGCGGCGGTGGCGCGGCGAATGGCGGCGGCGCTAGGGCAGGGCGCGAGCGGCTGGGGCGTTAACGGGCCGGGGCGGCGGCTTATAAAGCCCGAAGTCCTGGGCCAACACGACTGTAAGTCGGTTGCCTCTTTTTTGTTTTTTTCAAAGAGTCCTCGCGCGGAAAAACTAACGAAAGAAATACTAAACGGACTCCAAAAATCCTGAAATAAATTTTCACTGTCCTCTAATAATATTTAGGACAAAGTGAACATTTTTCCCGGACCTAAATGCAATTTTCAAAAACGCGCATTTTTGCTATGCAAATAAAATCGCAAATAAATCAAGAAAAATACCAAAAGTGATTTTAACATTTTTCTCCAATATTTTTGTTATTTTGGAGAAGTCATATTATCTCCACTCATATATTGTATTTAGAAATATTTTTAGGAGAGAAAATAATTAGAATCACACTGTCCTCGTACCGGTATTCGAGTAAACTCCAATACGAAAACGGTAAAATTCCCAACTCTCTCCGCAGGTCCTTGAGTTGCTTAGAATTTCGAGGACTGCCACAAACAAAAATGCAAAGAGCATGCAATGCAATATGATCTATGTATAACATTCCAAATTGAAAATTTGGGATGTTACATACAAATTTTGCTAGCTGAAAGCATAAGATGAAAATGCATATTTTGGACATAACTCCGCCGTTTGGGCTATTATGTGTATTGGTTTGCAAGGTGAATTCTTCGATGGGAAGGAAACAAATCATGAAGCCTCCACTGAAGAATTGAAGATGTTGCACTACAATGCTCAAGCTTGTGATATCCTCTTCAACTGATTGTGCCTCGAAGAATTCAACAAAATCAGCCATCTTGAGAATGCGAAGGAAATTTGGGATACTTTGATTGATATGCACGAAGGTACCAACTCCATCAAGAAATACAAGTTGGATGTGCTTCAAAGTCAACTTGACAAGTTCAAGATGAAGGATGGTGAAGGTGTCACTGAAATGTAATCTAGGCTTGCTCACATCACAAATGAGATTACCGGCTTAGGAAGCGAAGAAATGACCGATAGATTCATCATCAAGAAAATCCTAAGAGCCTTGGACGGAAAATATGACACCGTGTGCACATTGATCCAAATGATGCCCAATTGCAAAGATCTCAAGCCAACGGAAGTCATTGGAAGAATTGCTGCTCATGAGATGTCACTCAAGGATAAAGAAGAGCTTCATAACAAGTCTAGTGGTGCCTACAAAGCTTCATGTGATGCTCCTACATTATCAAGTGAGAAACAAGTCTTCAATGAAGAATTGAGCTTAATGGTGAAGAACTTCAACAAGTTCTACGAGAGTAGAAGGAAGGAAAGAAGTTCCAAGTTAAGGTCCTACAATGACAAAATATCTTCTAGTCTTGAACGCAATTGCTAGAACTGTGGGAAACCCGGACACTACTCCAATGACTGTACGGCTCCACACAGAAGAAGAGAAGACTCACCTTAAAGGAGAAGTAGAAGAGAAGAATCGCCACCAAGAGAGAGTAGATATGATCGTTATGAACGAAGACCCTCTCGAAGAAGCAAGGATTCGGAAAGGAAGGACAAATCATCATGGAGCTATACAAGATGAAGACATCAAGCTCATGTTGCTGAATGGTTATCCGGTTCCGACTCCGATAAATACTCCGAGAGAAGCTATCACTCCAACTCAGAAGATACTCTAGATGACTGTGTTGCTGGAATTGCTCTTGTGTCATCCAACTCCTACGACATATTTTACTCACGAAATGAAGGAATTGAAAGATGCTTCATGGCTAAAGGCCCTAAGGTATCACACCCCGAGTATCTTGATTTCAATAGTGATGAAGATTATTTGCTAGGAGATGATGATTTACCTATTGGTAGCAATAGTAGTGAATACTATGATGAAATTGCTATTAATCATGCTAATCAAGATAAAATGAATGACAGTGATAAGGAGAAGATTGAGAGTCTAACTAAAGAATCAAACACTCTCAAGTTAGCTCATGAAACTACCTTAGTGGATCATCGAGAACTTTTGAGGACTCATGAGAAGCTACGCTTTGAAAAGCTCAATCTAGAGCAAGAGCATGAGTTCTTAAAAGCAATCAATGATGATCTTTGTAAGAAAAGTTCTTCTTACATTGCCAAGCGTTTACTCTTGTCTACTTACGTGCCACAAGTAAAATCTTGCAATAAGAACAAGAAAAAATCTTCCTCTAGTAGTAACAATAATCATGATAAAACAAATGTTTTTGCTTCTAGTAGTTCTCTTGATTCCACTAATGATTCTCTTAGCCAAGTTACACTTGTGCAAGAAAATAGCTTATTGAAGGGAATTATAGAGAAAGGTGTTTATAAGAGCCTTGCCGAGAGTAAGAAATTCGAGGAAATTGTACGTAAGCAAGGAAGGCATCGGAAGAATCAAGGTGTTGGTTTTGAACGAAAGTTCAATGCCAATGGAGTTGAGTGGGAAGAAGATCAATACCCCAAGACAAAGTTTGTTCCTCAACAAGTGAAGTATGATCCTACTTCCTTCAAAGGGACACAATCCCAAGATGATATTCCACCACAAGACCACAAGCTAAAGGGCAAGGACAAGCTTCAAGAGGAGATTGATGCATTTGAACAAGCTCCTAAGGCCTTGGTCAAGTGGGTGACTACATCAAGTTCTACTTCATCAAGTACATCTACAACTCCAAGGATTCCCATCAAGATGGTGTGGATCCTGAAGAAGAACTAGAGAGTTCTTGAGGGTGACTCCGCCAACATACTTCACTCTTATTCATATTGTCAAGGACAAGTGCAATCAACTTTCACATCTTGCACTAGTTCAAAGAGTCACAAACCCTCTTGTTAGTAAGACAAGGGACAAGGTAACCTAATGCTTTCATGGACAACATCTTGTGTGCAATTCACTCTATGTCCATGGATATCTTTTTTTGTTCCTTGTGGGACTAACCCGTGTAGGTATTGAAAGTGCAACTCACTCCAATGGATGGCTCCAAATGATCTACATCAACATTGAGCATCTACATCTTCAACACCTACATGAAGTCATCATAGACAAAACACAAGGTTAGTTTATCCCTATTAGGGGGGGGGATATCACGTCTAGGGGGAGCTTTACTCTAAATATTGAGCTAAAGCAACTCTAATGTTGTGAACACAACAATGCTTTATATAAAGGTGGCAACCCCACTTGAGCTTAAACAATGAGTATGACCTATGATCAAATGTTCTCATTTGACTCCTAAGTCAATATACTCATATATAGATGACCTAGTCATCTCCAATTGCTTGATAGATGCTAGATCAGATGTGCATGATTTGCCACAAGTTTCATTTGCTATCTTATTGTGTGAGCATGTTGAGTGCATATTTTTCTCATTAGAGGACATCCATTTGATGCTTTGATTGTTTGGCTTTCTTCTTTTGCCAAATGGATGGACAAGAATGCCTAAGAACCTCCTCTAGCTATCTATGCTTTTCTTGTCTCAAACTCTATTCATGCTACATCACAAAGTTTGATCAAGTCAGATCCGAACACTCTAAGTGAGGAGCACTCGGAGTCCCCGATTCTCATATACTTAAACTTCCAAAACCTCTTTGTGCATTTCGGTCTGACCGACTCATCCTTTTCAGTCTGACTGAGTTCGCTGAGTTGATCTAGGTTTTCAATCTCGGTGCAACCAATTAGAACTTTTCGATCACACCGAGCTACAGTAACTGTCAGCAGTTTTGCATCTCGGTGCCACCGAGTTGTTCCACTCGGTCACACCGGTTGGGTCAGAATATATATACCAACAGGTCAAATCTTGGAAATTTCTCCAAAACCTCTTCGCCTATGCGTGTCCCGCTCTACCGTCACGGGTCTCCGGGTCGTCCTCTTGTCGCCAGCGACCCCCTGGCATTGGTCTCTGCCACCGTCAACAAAATTCAACCCCGCCGTTGCTGCTGTAGAGAGCTCATCGCCAAGATAGGGTAGGAGTTTGACCCTTTGTGCAATCATTACCTCCGATTCTTAGCACAAAGCCAATGCCATGATTCTTGCCACGTATGATATCATCTTGTCCAACTAAAACATCCTTCAGATTAGATTCGATTCGAAAATTTAGGGTTAGGTTTCCGCCGAACTCTTCTCGGACCAACCGAGTTATGGAAATCGGTCTCACCGATTTGGCTTAGGCCATTGCACTTGCACTTTTCGGTCTGACAGAAACTTGCAAATCGGTATGACCGAGTTCAACTCTCAGTGAAACCCTAGCAAACTCGGAGTCACCGAACTATGTCTCGGTCTGACCGATTTCACTAGTTTAGACTGCAAAGTTGCTTCGGTGTCGCCGAGTTTAACAAATCGGTAGCTCCAAAATGCTTTCTGTAGAAACCCAAAACTAAGATTTTGACTCAATTGTTTTTACAAACCTCTGCACTTTGTGATGCTCATCTGCTCTATGTCATCTACATCTATTTAGAGGGTCTGCTTGCAGTTTTAGAGATGTTAAAGGGCAGTGACAATCAGAACAGGTCAGAGGAGAAGGCACATCTAAGTGAGGGCTCAAGTCCCTCCAATAGCAGCTACTATGAGAGCAACAGAAGCACTCCTAGCAATCTGCCAAAGGCTGCTACCAAGACAAGGAAGAATAATAATCTTGATAGTGAGGATGAAGATTTTGTGGCTGAAGAGGTTACTTCAAAGAAGAAAGTGACTAAGAAAGAGTATGGCACAGTTGCTTCAACAAATCCTGGTTTGAACAAGAAGAGAGTGCCAATGTCAAAGGCCAGAGCATCAACTCAAGAAACAATGGTGTTGTCTCTTGAAACAATAGATGATGAGCCAGCAGGAACCAAGATGAGGGCTAAGAAGACAACAGCCAGAGTGGTGGGCAAGCCATCAATGAGAGCTGAAGATGATGATGATGCTGAAGAGCCTGCTGCAAAGACTTAGAAGCTGATGGGGGATGCCATCAAAGCCAGGGCTGCTCCATCGAAGCCCAAAGCTGCCCATAAAGCTTTTGCAGCCAAGAGGTCCACTAGAGACATTCCAACAGCTGAGAAGAACAAGGCCCCAGTGGCAGATGTTCCTGAGGAAGAGGAAGATTCAAATCAAGAATCCTGAGATGATGACGAGTCTATTATGCTCAGAAGACTCAAGCCAAAGATTCCAGATCACAATGATGCCCATCTTGTTGCTCAGAACATGAAACTGAGAAAGGATGCAGGTGTGAGAAAATAGAGATAGACTGATCCATATGATGCAAGGATAAAGACTGTTATGGACTATAGGTTTCACACAAAGGAACAACATGATTTCTATGAGATAGTGCTGTTGGATAAGAAGCCCATTGGCTGTGATATGAAGTGGGTTGATTGGAAGTACATCGATAAATATGCTGATTTCTTTCCAGGTGTTCATGAGAGCTTCACGCAAAATGAAGTTGACAAGTTTGTGGGAAAGAAACTGACTAGATGGAACGAAGAGATGATCATGCAATTCTACTCCACTGCTCATTTCTATCCAAACTGTAGGATTGTATGGGTGACTGGAGGTACAAGGTACCAATCAACTGTGGTTGAATGGGCAAGTTTGATCAATGCCCCCAAAGAGAATGAAAATGACACTAATGTGTATGCCAAGTCCATGATGGATCCAAACTCTATGGAAAATATGTACAAGCCAATTCCTGACAGAGAAGTGAAAACTCACAAGTTTGGCTCCATATATCATATGTTGTCTGGATTGACAACAATCAACACTATACTTAGGCACACTTTGTTGCCCAATTCAGGAGATCATAGAATTGATCCGAGGTCACTCCATAAACTTGCTCCACATGTTTGATGTTCCCGAGAAGTTCAAGGTCATGAGTCTGATTGTAGAGACAATCAAGAGGACAACAGCTGGCCAGAAAAGGTCTTGTGGATATGCCCCTCACATTCAGATGCTCATCAACTCCAGGGTGGAGAAAGGACATATCTGCTTGACATGAGGCATCTTCGTCTTAGGCCATATTTCGAGGACAATGAAGTTGTCATGGATGCATCCCATCCCACTTAAGTTGAGGGCCAAGACAAGATTGCTCAAGCAAAGGAAGCCAAGCAAGCAAGTGCTTCTGGAGCTCCTAAGACCAAGCAAGATCGGCTCAATCATCTCCTTGAGGCCACTCTGAGGATTGAGAAGAGTTTGGACAACTTGACCCAGAATCAAGCAAGCCTTGAAAGGATCATTGATTCAAAATTCTATTATCTAAATGTGAAGGTCACAGAGATCCAAGCTACCGTGGAGAAGCTCAAGGAAGAGGCCGAGGATAAAGAAACGACAAATGCTTTTCAGAGAGTGCCAAGAGGGCAGAGATCTATTGTAGTGCCCATAGCTGACACTGGAGCAACTAAATTAGCACCTGCAGCCACAGCATCAGTGCCACCTCCAGTTGCCACTCCACCAGCTCCAACAACTTCCACAGAAGCATTCATCCTTCGAGTCCTATCGACGCCTCCTCCCGAATATCAAGCCTAGAGAGACACATAGCACTATGCATTTTCAAGCTTTTTTGTAACTTTTTGCCAAAGGGGGAGAAAGTGTATAGATCATAGGCTTAGAGAGAGAGAGAGAGAGAGAGAGCTTTTCTTCTTTTGCCCTCTTTGGTTTTTGGTTGAAACTTATTTGTGTGGTTGCTTGATACTCTATGTTTATGTGTGTGAGATACTTGTTGATCATGTGTTTGATCATATCATACTTTAATGCTTGTTTGAATGATGCTATTATTTATCTCTCATATATGATCATTCACTTTGCCTTGGTGATGAGTGCATATTTTACTTTTTATCATTTTGAGCGCTCCACCAAGATATATGTGACGTGGAAGAGTAACCCATGATCCTAATCGATTGTGCATTTGCATTCAAAAGCAAATTTTAAATAATGCACAAATTTAGGGGTAGCTCTTTATTATCACATACTTCTCAAAGCGGAGATATAATTCATTATTATTATCATTTTTCGAAGCTTTGACTTATATATTGTCATCAATTACCAAAAAGGGGAAGATTGAAAGTGCGACTATCCCTGGGTGGTTTTGGTAATTCCTAACAACATATAGCTCATTGAACTAATGCTCATTCAAGATGATCATTTCAGAAAGTTCAATGATTGGCATGGAATGGACTAGGAATGTGGACCCCTCAAAATGCTAAGGACACATATTGGCTCAAGCTCAAGACTCTACATTTTTATTTTAGTGATCCAAGATCACATTGAGTCCATAGGAAAATCCAATACTATTAAAAGGGGATGAGGTGTTGCTTAATGGCTTGCTTGTTCAAAATGCTTAGTGATATGCTCCAAAATCCCTCAACCACTTTCTCATATACACATATGTCCCAAACCAAAAGTCAAACTCGGCCCCACCGATTTGATCTATCTGGTGCCACCTAGTTCATTTGACATAGCCATAGCCAGAAACCCTAATCAGTTCGGTCTCACCGAGATGGGATTGCAAACTCTCTGTTTCCCTTCTTAACGTTTCGATCTAACCGAAGTGAGCGATCGGTCCCACCGAGTTCACAATGCAAACTCTCTGTTTCCTTTTTGTAACATTTCGGTCTCACCAAAATGAGTAAATCGGTCCCACCGAGTTTGCCTGACCAACTCTTTGTTTGCCTATTACAGAAATCGGTCTCACCGAGTTGATGTGATCGGTCTCACCGAGATTATGCTATGCCCCAACCCTAATGAAATCGGTCCCACCGAGTTGATCATGTTGGTCCCACCGAAAAGCCTAACGTTCACATTTTGAACTAAATCGGTCCGACCGAGTTTCATGATTCGGTCCCACCGTGTTTGGCAAATTGTGTGTAACGCTTATATTTTGTTTGGACGCTATATATACCCCTCCATCCACTCTTCATTCGAGGAGAGAGCCATTAGAAAGTGCCTACACTTCCATTACTCATTTTCGAAGTGAGAATCACCTACTCGTGTGTTGAGACCAAGATATTCCAATCCTACCATATGAATCTTGATCTCTAGCCTTCCCCAAGTTGCTTTCCACTCAAATCTTCTTTCCACCATATACAAATATGTGAGAGAGAGTTGAGTGTTGTGGAGACTATCATTTGAAGCACAAGAGCAAGGAGTTCATCATCAACACACCATCTATTACCTTTTGGAGAGTGGTGTCTCCTAGATTGGTTAGGTGTCACTTGGGAGCCTTCGACAAGATTGTGGAGTTGAACCAAGGAGTTTGTAAGGGCAAGGAGATCACCTACTTCGTGAAGATCTACCCTAGTGAGGCAAGTCCTTCGTGGGCGACGGCCATGGTGGGATAGACAAGGTTGCTTCTTCATGGACCCATTGTGGGTGGAGCCCTCCGTCGACTTGCGCAGTCGTTACCCTTCTTGGGTTGAAGTCTTCATGAACGTGGATGTACGATAGCACCACCTATCGGAATTACGCCAAAAACATCGGTATCTCCACTTTCGTTTGCACTCTCTAAACCCCTCCCTTTACCTTCATATGCAATGATTTACTTTACGCTGCTACAACTCTAGAATTTCATGTGTAGGAAGATTGCTTGACTTGTGCTAAATTGCTAAAAACTGTCAAAACATAAAATTGGGAAAAGGCTAAGTTTTTATTTGGCCAAGTAGTCTAATCACCCCCATCTATACATACTTTTGATCCTATATTACTAAGTATTTTTCGCCCATGAAACATATTTCCCTTAGAACCCAGATCATGAATTTCATGCAACTTGAACATGAGCATGTTGCACAATCTTGGGAAAGGATGAAAATGATGCTAAGGAATTGCCCAACTCCTGGGTTAAATCTTTGGATGATCATACAATTTTTTATGCAGGTTTGAATTTTGTTTCTCGTAATCTATTAGATTCCACCGTGGGTGGTACTTTTATGAAAATTACTTTGGGTGAAGCCACCAAATTGCTTGATAATATCATGGCAAATTATTCACAAATGGCATACCGAAAGAGCTCCTACTAGTAAAAAAGTTAATTCGCTTGAAGAAATTTCTTCTTTGAGTGAAAAAGTTGATGCTCTTATGAAATTGGTTGCTAGTAAAAGTGCTCCCATTGATTTTAATGATGTGCCTTTGTCTACTTTGATTGAGCAAAATAGTGATGCCATAGATGTGAATTTTATCTCTCGAAATAATTTCAATAACAATGCTTATAGAGGTAATTTTAATCTTAGGACTTTTACTAGTAATTCCTATGGTAATCAATCTTATAATAATAATTGGAACACCTCTGTCGGGGGAAACTGTCCACCACGAGCACCTATGGGACCGGAGCCCCTTGTTCGTGCGGTAAGAGGGCGGAGGGAGCACTAAGAGCAGATCGAGGTGAGCACGCGGGCAGTTTACCCAGGTTCGGGCCGCGATGGACGCGTAAAACCCTACTCCTGCTTGATTGTATTGAGTGTTGGAGCTCGAGAGCTTGAAGAACTAGCTACACCGAGCGTATGAGCGATCTAGGTTCCGAACCCTTTCTACGTTGTGCATGGGCCTCCTTTTATAGCTCAAGGGGTCACCGACAGGTGTCAACGTAGGAGAAAGGGGTAAAAGCGTAATAGTGGTGGTAGTTGTAACAGTGCGGGAACAGTGGATGAACAGTGCGCGAACAGTGGTCATCACCTACTTTGATAGTGGGGGACAAGAGTATTTAATGCCCGTCGCCGTCGACCCCAAAAGCGCCCGCCCTTGCGTCTCCGTTTGCCACGGCGATGGCTTTACCACCGTGGAGTGCCACCGTGTCCCCCAGGCTGCACAGCCATCCGCCACGCGTCCCTGGAGCGGCCCCAGGGCGACGCGTGGTTCGATGAGCTGGAGCGCGGGCACACAGCGTAACTCTCCCCGGCAAGCACCTTGCCGGGGTCTTGACCTTGCCGGGCCCGGGAGCATGTCGGGCTCTGAAGCTTGTCGCTCCCTGGGCCCTACCGGGGCGCATGCTGCGCCAAAGCATGTCTTCTGGTCTTCCTGGTGAGCTCCTCTCGCCAGGGTCTTGTGTTAGTGAGGTAATCTTGGGCCTGGGACGGCCTTCCCGGCAAGCTCCTCTTGCCGGGGTCTTGATCTTCTGTCTTGTATACTTTGTTTTTGAATGGTTTTTATATGGAGCAGGAAGGTCTCCGGCAAGCGCGTGGTAGGCCCTGCCGTGGGAAGCTGCTACTGCCCGTGCACAAGTTGGGGTACTGAGGTACCCCTACCTTAGTACACCGACAGGAGCCCCCGGGCCTGGGCCACACACGGTGCCGAGCGCTGTTGGGCCAGGCCCAAAACAGTGCACGGGCACGCGCGGCCCACAGCGCGCCGAATCCACTTCCGCATCCGCCGCGTCCCTCCGTAACGGCACGCGTCGATTGCGGCGTCGTGGGATGGAACGTGGTCACGTTCTTTTAATGGAAAGAGCGAAACGCCCCCCACTTCCCCATAAAAGCAGAGGAAGCAGGAGCGGTTCCCCTCCTACGCCTTCATTGCCTCTTCTTCCATCTCCAGAGATTCCCTTTGCGCTCCGCCTCCACACCTCCTCCGCCGTCTTCCGCATCTGCGGCGCCGCCGGACTCTTCGTCCCCCTTCCCTCGCCGCCTCCGCCATGGCCCCGAAGACCGAGAAGGCGAAGGCGGAGAAGACCAAGAAGGAGAAATCCGAGCAGGCAGCGAGGCTTACTCTGCTGCGGAAGCGGAACGTCGTCTTCTCGCCGAGGCTCAGCGCGCGGGAGCTCTGGAACAAGTACTACTTGTTCTGGGCCAAGGAGACCAAGGCACATCCCCGGACCAGAGCTTATCCTGCCGCCGCCAAGGACCATTACCCCGGCGGGTATTTCTTCTTCGCAGCTTTCTTCCATTGCGGCCTTTGTCCCCCTTTTTCCGACTTTTTCTGCGATATCATGCACACCTACGGCCTCCACCTTCTTGACTTCACACCCAACGCCATCCTCACGATGGCGGTTTTCGCACATCTGTGCGAAAACTATATTGGGATCTATCCGAACGTAGCGCTGTTTAGGCACTTCTTCACCCCTAGAGTAGAGGCCGGTGCCCCCCTCTCCGGGGGAATTTCTTGGGTCTTTCGCTTGAACAAGAAGGAGTCCTACTTGCCGGGGGAGCTCCGCGGCAAGTGGGAGGAGTGGCGCGCGGACAGGTGCTGGATAGTTGAGGACGAACCGCAACCCTTCACTGTGCCGCGCACAACAGCCATCGTGCGCGGCAGGGACTGGAGTGAGCTGGACTCGGACGACATCAAGCTCAACGTCGCCCTCGTCACAATTCTTCGTCTCCGGGTAGCTAAGTTGTCTGTCGGAGAAGTAGGAGCAGATTTCCTCCGCCGCCGCATTGCCCCTCTACAGGATAGGAAGAGGCCAGCATGGGAGTACGGCAACGCGGCGGACATAATGAGGTTGCACCCAGGGCTAAACTTCAACTTCACGGCGCTGGAGCTGAAGGGGATGGTCCGGGAACTTTTTAAGCACGACCCGGCCCACCCAGAGTGGTTCAGAGCTCCCCGGGGAGTGGTGCCTCTCTGCAACAGCACGGCCCGGGATCCTCTTCGCGCCATGATGCCCGCGTGTGACTCGCACGGCGTGGACCGCACATGGATTCCGCCCAAGTCATCAGACATCATCAGCTTCTTCGACAACCTGGTGGAGGTGGCGAAGAACAAGGATGAAATCAAGGGGCTCACACGGGACACCACCGACCAGGAGATTGCTTATATAGCTTCTCGGGTTGAAGAGGCCGCTGCAGCCGCAGCGGCAGGAGAGTTTGGCTTCTCAGTTGATGAGGCAGAGGCTGCGGATGCGTCCAGCCAAGCAGAGGAGGCGGAGATCCGCAGGCTGCTGCAGCTTCCTCCCGACGAGCTCGCCGGGGTCCCTTCTTTGAGGCACTCCGGGATCCCCGGAATCGTGACCGAGGCCGCGACGAGAGGCGTCGTTGCCGGAGGAAACAGAGGCGCCGCAGGGAGCGGAGGCGCCGGAGCGGGCGGAGGCGCCGGAGGGAGAACGGCCGCAGGGCAGGGCGCTGGGCCCAGCAAGCCATCCGAGGAGGAGGAGGAGGAGGAGGAGGACGCCGGGGCCGACGAGGACTCCGACGGGTCTCTGGGGCTCTATGCCGATGACGTCTCCTCGTCATCGGAGACCTCCCCGCCTCGGGCAAGTCCCAAGCGGTCTCCGCTGAAACGTCTTCGCAAGGCGACGACGGGGACGAGGGCGCAGGCGCCCCGACAACAATTAACTCGCCGGGCGGCGCGAGCTACCCGGGGGAGTCAAGCCGCGACGGGGGCGCCCGGCGCACCAACCACGGCGGGGGCGACCCGCACACAGGCCACGGCGGAGGCGCCCCGCACGTCAGCGCCAAGCGGAGGAGGGTCTTCGCAGAGCGGAGCGGCTGCTCCGCCCGCTCCCCGGGCCTCGGCGCCCACAGGGGCCGGGGCCTCGCAGCCCCCAGCCCCGGGGACTGCCAAGCGCCCGAGGGAGTCTTCGCCTCCTGCTCCTCGCGCGGACGCGCCTCAGGTGGCGTTCGACTTCTCCGCCCTGAGCGACGACGACGACGACGAGGAACAGGAGTAAGTACTTGAAGCTTTGTATTTTCTTCAACTCTGTCTTGATCCTTCTTGATTCTGATCTTGCTTCTTGTTTTGATTTCAGGACCTGGCCCAGCGAGCGGCGAAGAAGGCCAAGGTTCCCGTCGTCGAGGTCGCGGACGACTCGCCCGTCGCAGCGACCGGGGACGTGCCGGAGACGAGCTTGCCGGACCCGAGCGCTGCTCCGAGGAGCAGCCCCCAGCGCAGCCCCCAGCGTAAGTTTGGGTTCCATCTTTCCGCTCGTCGGGCGCGCTTGAGGATCTCGTGTTATGCTAACACTTTGTTTTTTTTGTTTTTATCTTGATTGTCTTGTGCAGAAGCGGAGCCGCAGCCACAGGAGCATCCGGAGACCGCTCCCGAGGAGCCGCAGGCCCCGCCGTCCCCGCCAAGGACGAACTCTCCGCCAAGGGCGAGTACCCCGCCAAGGGCGAGCAGCCCGGCAAGGGCGGCCACCCCGCCAAGGCAGAGCTCCCCGGCGAGGGAGCCCGCCGTCGACGAAGTCCGCCAAGGTAAGTTTTGCAACTCCATCTTCTTAAACTCGTCTTTTTTGGATATTTGCTTGAACTTCTTCTTCTTTTTCTTCTTCTTCTAGATCTCCCCCCCCCCAGAACAGATGGAGACGGAAACCGTTGTCGTGGAGGAGGGCGCGTAGGGCGACGGCGACAACGCCCCTGTCGTTGAGGACACGGCGGGAGCCACCGAGCCGGCTGCAGAGGAGACTGCTCCGACCGCAGACGCGGCGGCCGGGGAGGGGGACGGCGGCCATACTGCCGGCCTGGAGGCGGCAGGAGCGTCGAGCGCTGCGCCGGCCGCCGACACCTCCACCGAGAAGGAGCCGTCTGCGTACTATCTTGAGGCCCCCAACGGCGTCTACATTCAGGTGCCGTGGGGATCTTCGTCGCGAGCCCCCGCGGAGGGAGAGGCCTTTGATGGGGAGGTCCTCACCTCCGCGGGTCTGAAGATTGTCGAGGCGCCCGGCGGGAGTGACGGGCCTGAGGAGGAGAAGCTGCTCCACCAGCTCCTGGCCCTTTACCGGGCCAGGCGGGCGAAGCTCGCGTCTCGGGAGGCCCTCGCCGCCAAGGCCGCCGCTGATATGGAGAAGCGCGCGGCGGAGCTCCGCGCCGCCAACCAGGCTGCCCTCCGCGACGTGGCGGAGGAGCGCGAGAGGCTCGCCGGGGAGTACCAGGAGTGGCTCCTGGAGAAGGCCGAGGCCGAGGAGCAGCAGCGACT
The DNA here is from genome assembly GCA_902687465.1 of Secale cereale. Classification (NCBI taxonomy): domain Eukaryota; kingdom Viridiplantae; phylum Streptophyta; class Magnoliopsida; order Poales; family Poaceae; genus Secale; species Secale cereale. Next base: position 292,246,896 of record LR738709.1, read on the forward strand.
CGCCGGAGAGGAGCTGTCCCGGCGAGAAGGAGAGCTTACCCAACGGAAGGTCAACCTCGACTCCCACGAGGAGGACCTTGCCGCCCGGGAGCAGGCCCTTGGCGGAGAGCTGAAGGAGGCGAAGGCCGCCGCGGCTGCCGCGGAGACCGCCAAGGAGGAGCTCGCGGCCAAGGTTGCGCAACTGGAGGAGTCTCTGAAAGCGAGCGTGGAGAGGGTCACCGCGCTCAACACAGAGCGCGAGAAGGACGCCCACACCAACTCCGAACTCCAGGTGCGTCTCTCCAAGCAAGGCGACGAGCTGAAGGCCGCCAAGGATTCGATTGAGGATCTGGAGCTGAAGGTTTCCACGCTGAAGGACTCGCTCGACGCCGTCCGGGACCGGGAAACCAAGCTGAAGGAAGATCTCCGCAGGGAGCGAGGCTTGGTGGAGAGCGCCACCACTGCGGCTGAGAACTTCCGCCGGACCGTTGAGGTGTGGACCGACGACTTGGTGGCCTCTGCATCCAACATCGACCAGGAGTTGTTGGCGCTGAAGGTCGAGCATCTTATATACTCTCCGGATCCAAACCTCCCCCACAGCGCCAAGCTCAGCGTCTTCTTCAGAGGGATCGCGCCGGCCCTTGCAGGTCTTCGGAAGAAGCTCCCCGCGCAACTGGCCGAGGAGTCGCGCCAGCTCTGTGCGGGAACCTTGGAGCGCGTTCTGACGAAGATCGTGTACCGCAACCCCGGTATAAACCTCTCCAACGTTCTCCGCAGCTTGCCGGCCGACGCGAATATGGAGGCACTGAAGGCGCAGGTCGCCCACATTATCGCCAAAGTGAACAAGATCTCCAGGATCGAAGGCGACCGCGTGGACTAGGCCTCCTTTTCCTTTATCTCTTTTGTTGCTGCATAGTGTGCTATGAACTCATTAGTCATTGCGACAAGTTATCCTTTGTAAGATATTTATCTTTATTTTGATCAATCAGTGCAATGTTATCTTCCTTGTCTTGGTCCTTTACTTTGTATGTTTTTTTTACCCTACGCTTCCAGGGAGCTTGCCGGCAAGGGGCCTTTGCCGCGAGCGCTGAGTGCTGGACTCTGAGCAGCCTGCTGGCCAAGGTCTTACCGGCAAGCAACCTTGCCGCAGCTAGTCGCAACGCACTCAGCTTGTTGAGTGAACTCGAAAACGAAACAAGGGCGCGACACTTGTCGCAGCTCACTTAAGTCGCTGAGCGTACTCGAAAACAAGATAAGGGTGCGGCTAGCTACGGGTAGGTTCCTCCGCGCACAGGTTTTCCATACAAAGTGTGGATGTTCAAGGAAGACAACTAAAATTTAAAAATTTGAATTGCCCAAATTCTAGTAACTTAGCTTTCATATTACGCTTGCTTCCCGGTAAGGCTTCTCTTTCTTGAAAAGCACTTGGTTCATCTTCCATCTCCTTCCCCCCCCCGGCAAACTTGTGCGCGAGGAACATTCCTTCTGCTTAAGAGGCAAGGAAAAAAGAAGAGGGAAACAAGTATATGGCCTTTCGGCGTGCTAGTGCTTACCGGATTTGTATGTTGCACAAGATGCCAAATAACGCATGCAAATAGCGGAGAAAAGCATGGAAAAGGCAAATAGCGCAAAACACAAAGCTTTACTGATGCACGGGGTCTGCGCCCGGCTTTGTACAAAGGGTTACATGCAACAGCGGCAAAGCTTGTACGAAAGGTGGTTGCCGGAGCGGATCACGGCAACCGCGCCTTATGGGTGAAACTTGCGAAGATGCTCTATGTTCCAGGAGTTGCTCACCGGTAAGCCTTCTTTGGTCTCAAGGCGGACAGCGCCGGGCCTTGTGACTTGTCTCACCCGATAAGGGCCTTCCCACTTCGGCGTCAACTTGTTGGAATTCTTGGCGGACTGAACACGCCGAAGAACAAGGTCGCCTTCCTCGAGACTCCTGGCCTTGACCTTGCGGCTATGGTAGCGACGCAAGGCTTGCTGGTATCGAGCAGCTCGTACAGCAGCCTGGAGACGTTCCTCCTCGAGGAGCAATGCATAATCTTGTCGCAGTTGCTCTTGCTCGAGCTCATCATAAGCGAGCACTCGAGGAGATCCGTATACGAGTTCCGTGGGGAGAACTGCCTCTGCTCCATAGACTAGAGAAAAGGGTGTCTGTCCGGTTGCTCGACTTGGTGTCGTTCTGATTGACCAAAGAGCCGCCGGTAGCTCCTCTATCCAGTTTTTTCCGCACTTGCGCAGCCTGTCAAAGGTCCTTGTCTTGAGCCCGCGCAGCACTTCAACATTTGCCCTCTCCGCTTGACCGTTGCTCCTTGGGTGAGCAACAGAAGCGAAACAGACCTTGGCGCCAAGGTCTTGGACGTACTGCATGAAGGTGCGACTAGTAAATTGTGTACCGTTGTCGGTGATGATCCTGTTAGGGATTCCGAAACGGCAAACAATCGACCTGAAGAACCTGACCGCTGACTGTGCTGTCACCTTTCTCACTGGTTCCACTTCTGGCCACTTTGTGAACTTGTCGATTGCGACGTACAAGTACTCAAAGCCCCCGACAGCTCGGGGGAAAGGGCCGAGGATATCGAGCCCCCAGACCGAGAAGGGCCAGGACAAAGGAATCGTCTGGAGAGCTTGAGCTGGCTGATGAATTTGCTTTGCATGGAACTGGCACGCTTCACACTTGGTTACTAGTGCAGTTGCATCTTGGAGGGCTTCTTGCCAGAAGAACCCTTGCCGGAAAGCTTTCCCGGCAAGCGCCCTTGCGCCGATGTGGTGGCTGCATATGCCTCCGTGTATTTCTGCCAACAGCCTCTGTCCATCTTCCCTGGAGATGCACTTCAACCTGACACCATTGAGTCTTCTTCTGTACAGCTCATTATCTACGAACTGGTACATACTTGACTGCCTGGTTATCTTCTCTATTTCTTCTGGGTCGTCGGGAAGTTCTCCAGTTTGCAGAAAACGGACGATCTGCCGCGCCCATGCCGGAGCCTGAGGCTCAATGGCAAGGACTAAAGGCATGAGGGCCGCTGTGGGAACCTCAGCTTCTACGGCAAGAACCTCTGGTTCTGCCGGAGCTGATGGTCCCCCGGCAAGCTCGCCGGGGCGAGGCTTGTCGGGAACACTTGCTTCAACTGCACAGATCCTTGGATCTGCAGGAGCAAACTGTTCCTCAGCGTTCTGGTTGTTGATCTTGGGGACCTTGGCGGCGTCCTCGGGGAGATCCGTCGGCAAGTAGTCGTCGGAGACCAACTTTCTCTTCTTGGACTGCCCAATTGATGGTGTAACGGATGGTTGAGTTAGCTTGAGCAAGAAGGTCCCTGGTTCCACAGGTAACTTCATCGCAGCACACTTTGAAAGGCCATCTGCAATGTCATTCTGAGCTCTCGGGACGTGCTCCATTTGCAGACCTTCAAAGTGCTCTTCAAGCTTCCTCACTTCATCTACATAAGCTTCCATCAAAGGGCTCTGGTAACTCTTGTTGACTTGTCGGACCACCAACTGAGAATCTCCCCGCACAATCAGCTTCCTGATCCCAAGTTCGGCCGCAATCCTGAGGCCGGCGAGCAAACCTTCATATTCAGCAGTGTTGTTTGCCGCTTGCTCCCTGGGAAAGTGCATCTGGATAACATACTTGAGGTGTTCCCCGGTGGGTGCTATGAGTACCACACCTGCTCCAGCGCCTTGCAGCGAGAAGGCACCATCAAAGTATATTACCGATTCACTTGTCGCTTCTTGTACGGGTACGCTTGTCTCTGGAACTTCCTCATCGGGCGTTGGGGTCCACTCAGCTATGAATTCTGCCAAAGCTCGGCTCTGTATGGTTGAGGTACTTTCAAACTTGAGTCCAAAGCTTGATAATTCCAGTGCCCACTCAACGATCCTGCCTGTTGCTTCTGGATTGTGCAATATCCTCTTCAGCGGAAAGCGAGTGACCACTGTTATCTCATGTGCCTGGAAGTAATGGCGCAGCTTTCTCGAGGCCATGAGGAGGCCGAAAAGCAACTTTTGCACCCCGGAGTATCTTGATCTAGCCCCCTGCAAGAGGGAACTCACAAAATACACCGGGCGCTGCACCATCTTTCTTCGCACTTCTCCTTGATCCTGCGCAGAGTTGTCCTTGTCGGGGCCAGAGCTTGTCGGAGGAGCCCCCTGCTTGTCGCTGGATTCGCTTGCCGGTGGTGCTGATTCCTCGTCGGCCTCCCTCTCCGCTACTAACGCAGCACTAACCACCTGGTTGGTTGCCGCTAGGTACAGCAGCAACTTCTCCTATGGTCTAGGTGCGACAAGTATTGGAGTGGAGGATAGGTACCGTTTCAAGTCTTGCAGCGCTGCCTCCGCTTCCGGAGTCCATTTCATTGGACCTGCCTTCTTCAAAATTTTGAAGAAAGGAAGGGCGCGTTCTGCAGACTTCGAAATGAACCTACTGAGGGCAGCCACACAACCTGCAAGCCTTCTGACATCCTTGATGCGCTCCGGGGCTTCGATCTGCTCGATGGCTTTAATCTTGTCGGGGTTGGCTTCAATCCCCCTCTGTGACACAAAGAACCCGAGAAGCTTGCCGGAGGGGACTCCAAAGACGCACTTCTCGGGGTTCAACTTAAGCTGTATCTTGCGCAGGTTCTGAAATGTCTCTTCCAAATCTTGGACCAGGGTATCCTTGCTCTTACTCTTCACCACAATATCATCCATGTAAGCCTCTACATTTCTGTGGATCTGTGGCTCAAAAGCAGTGTGCACTACCCTTGCAAATGTTGAGCCTGCATTCTTCAGTCCAAATGGCATGCGTATGAAGCAATAAGTGCCACATGGAGTGATAAATGCAGTCTTCTCTTCATCTTCCTTGGCCATGAAAATCTGATGGTAGCCTGAATATGCATCAAGGAAAGAGAGCAGCTCACATCCGGCAGTGGAGTCAACGATCTGGTCAATGCGTGGCAAGGGAAATGGATCCTTGGGACATGCTTTATTCACATCGGTGAAGTCTATACACAGTCTCCACTTCCCGTTGGCCTTGCGCACGACGACTGGGTTTGCTAACCACGTCGGATGGATCACACCTCTAACTAGGCCTGCTGCCTCTAGCTTCTCGATTTCTTCGGCAATGAATTCTTGGCGCTCCACGGCTTGCTTTCTGACCTTCTGCTTGACGGGCCGCGCATGAGGACAAACAGCAAGCTTGTGCTCAATCACCTTCCTGGGAACACCGGGGATGTCAGATGGTTGCCAGGCAAACACATCGACATACGCCCGCAGGAAGGCAACGAGCGCGCTTTCCTATTTGCTGTCAAGTGTGGCACTGATGGTGAAGGTACCACCAGTGCCGTCCTCCTTGGCGGACACCTTCTTGGTTGCCGGTGGAGCGGCCATCCCCTTCTTACACTTGCCGGTGGAGCTCGATGGAACGTCCTCGACGGCAGCGCAGCACTCCGAAGAGGTGCGGTTGCCAGAGTGGGCCCCAGAGCTCTTGCCGGACTTGATCTTGGTCTTCTTCCCCCCGGGAGCTTCAGCGGCAAGTGTATCCTTCTCTGCTGCGGCTGCTGCGTCCCGGTAGATCGCGTCGGCGCAGACAAGCGCATCCTTCTTGTCGCCATGGACAGTGATGACGCTTATCGGCCCCGGCATCTTGAGTACGTTGTAGGCGTAGTGGGAAGCTGCCATGAACTTGGCGAGGGCGGGACGGCCGAGTATCCCATTATATGGTAATGGGATATCGGCGACGTCGAATGTGATGCGCTCAGTCCTGAAGTTGAGCTCCCCGCCAAAGGTCATCGGCAAGGTTATCTTCCCCTTGGGCTTGCTCCTTCCCGGGTTGATTCCTTGGAAAGAACCGGTCTCTTCGAGCTTGCCATCTGGGATTTGGAGTTTCTTGATCACAGCAGAGGATATCAAGTTCAGCCCGGCCCCGCCGTCAACCAACATTTTAGTGACCTTGAGGTTGCGGATGGTGGGTGAAACCAGCATCGGCAAGCACCCGACCGCAGTGGTGCGGTCAGGGTGATCCTCAAGATCAAAAATGATGGGCGTGCTGGACCATTTGAGGAGCCCGCGCGACTCCACGGGCGGCTCTGCTGCATTCACCTCCCGCACCCACTGCTTGAGTTGGCGGTGGGAGGTGTGCAGAGAGGCGCCACCGTCGACGCACAGGACCTCCGTGGCCTTCTGGAACTCCTGCTCGCTGTTATCTTCATCCTCCATGTCATCGTCGTCGTCTTCTTCGTCCTTGTCGCGGCCCCGGGGAGGTCGGTCACCTTGCCGCTGCTTGGCCTTGCCGCGGCGCCCTCCCCGGCCATTGAATGGCCGCTTCTTGCTTGGTTCTCCTCCGCCACCTTGGGCCTTCTCCTTGTCGCGCCTCTCGTACTCAGCTTTCTGCTGCTCGACGAGGTACTCGACGCGTTTGCAGTTGGAGAGGTCGTGACCCTTGGTGCGGTGGATTTTGCAGTACTGCTTGTCGGAGCCGTCCTGCTTGTTGGCTGCCGCTACAGGGGCAGGCTCCTTGCCGGAGCCGCCAGCCTGTGTTTGCTTGGCGGGAGCCTCCTTGCCGGACTTCTCGACGGCAAGCACCTCCTTCTTGTTCTTCCTTCGGTTGTTCCGCCGCCGGCTCTTCTTTGCCGGGGCGGCGTCGTCGCTGTCGCTTCCCCCCGCGCCGGCATCCTCTCCGGGGAGTCTCCTCCCCTCTTCGGCGCGCGCGCACTTATCAGCTAGAGCATAGAGCTCGTTGACATCCCGTATCTTGGTCATGGCCATTTCTTCACGCATGCGGCGGTTACGCACGTTCTGGTGGAACGCGCTGATAACCGCGGCAGGGTGGACGTCGGGGATGTTGTGCTGCACACGACTGAAGCGCTGGATGTACTTGCGCAGGGGTTCTCCTTCCTTCTGGGCCAGAATGTGGAGATCGCTCTCCTGGCCGTGGGGTTTGTGGCCGCCTGTGAAGGCGCCAACAAACTGGTGGCAAAGATCCGCCCAAGAAGAAATGGAGCCTTCCGGCAAGTGCATAAGCCAAGAACGAACGTTCGGCTTAAGCACGAGCGGGAAGTAGTTCGCCAATATCTTCTCGTCGCGCCCCCCGGCAGCCTGCACCGCGATGGTGTAAATGCTGAGGAATTCCGAGGGGTGCGTCTTGCCGTCGTACTTCTCCGGTACGTCGGGCTTGAAGTTCTTCATGCTGGGCCACTGGACGCGCCGCAGCTCGCGGGTAAACGCAGGGCAACCTGCCGCGTACGGCAAGTCGCCTGGTTCACCGGGCGCGCGCGTGTCGACAGCGGCTCCAGCTCGCTGGTCTGATTGTCGCCGAGCTTCTCGGCGGCGCTCGATCGTCGTTCGAGCGTCTTCTTGTCGCCGGTCGTCAAGGACTTGGCGCTGGTCCCGACGAGCCCGCGGATCCGACGACGCCGTGGAGCCGTCGTCGGCGTTGTTCCGGCGGGGCGGCGTCTTCTGCTTCCGCGGCGGTGAGTGCACGGTGGTTGCACCCCCGGCGGTCTTGTCGTCGTCGGCCTTCGTCTTCTCGACTTGCCGTGGCCGCGAGGTCGCCGGCTGCTGCGGCGTATCGTTGTTGGCGAAGGCGATCAGGCTCTGGATGGTTGCCCTCCAGTCTTTGGCCTTGTCTGCCGCTGGAGGGAAGTCGAGGAGTAGTTGCGCGCTTGCGAGCGCTTCTGCTGGAGTGGAGGGGAGCGGGGGCGAGCGGCGCGAGGAGCGGGATATGCTCGGACTCCTAACTGGGTTAGAAGGAGCAGGTTCCCGCCCCGGCGACCGCGCCTTGCTCGTGCCAGGACGATGGCCCGTAGCATCCCGCGAGCCTCCGGTTTGCCCTTGGCCCAGCAAGCGGATGCCACCTCCTATGGCATGGCGCTGCTGGGTTGTCGTTTGCTGAGATGGACGCGGCGCATCCACGGAGACCGAGGCTCGGTCGTCCGTCTTGTCCTTGGATTTGGTGGCGCCGCGAGTTTCCTCACCGGCGACCACCCTTCCGACGGTGTCTCCTCCGCCCACCGTTGGCTCCGGTGGCGGCGGATGCGACGCAGACGGGCCTGCGACCTCCGAAGCCTTCTTCTTCGGGGCCATGTCGCTGTTGTCGATGAAGCTGAAGAATCTGGAGAGGTTGATGAAGAATGCGCCCGCGTGAACGCCGGATCAGGTTCGCACAACCTCGACGCCCCCTACCTGGCGCGCCAAAGATGTCGGGGGAAACTGTCCACCACGAGCACCTATGGGACCGGAGCCCCTTGTTCGTGCGGTAAGAGGGCGGAGGGAGCACTAAGAGCAGATCGAGGTGAGCACGCGGGCAGTTTACCCAGGTTCGGGCCGCGATGGACGCGTAAAACCCTACTCCTGCTTGATTGTATTGAGTGTTGGAGCTCGAGAGCTTGAAGAACTAGCTACACCGAGCGTATGAGCGATCTAGGTTCCGAACCCTTTCTACGTTGTGCATGGGCCTCCTTTTATAGCTCAAGGGGTCACCGACAGGTGTCAACGTAGGAGAAAGGGATAAAAGCGTAATAGTGGTGGTAGTTGTAACAGTGCGGGAACAGTGGATGAACAGTGCGCGAACAGTGGTCATCACCTACTTTGACAGTGGGGGACAAGAGCATTTAATGCCCGTCGCCGTCGACCCCAAAAGCGCCCGCCCTTGCGTCTCCGTTTGCCACGGCGATGGCTTTACCACCGTGGAGTGCCACCGTGTCCCCCAGGCTGCACAGCCATCCGCCACGCGTCCCTGGAGCGGCCCCAGGGCGACACGTGGTTCGATGAGCTGGAGCGCGGGCACACAGCGTAACTCTCCCCGACAAGCACCTTGCCGGGGTCTTGACCTTGCCGGGCCCGGGAGCTTGTCGGGCTCTGAAGCTTGTCGCTCCCTGGGCCCTACCGGGGCGCATGCTGCGCCAAAGCATGTCTTCTGGTCTTCCTGGCGAGCTCCTCTCGCCAGGGTCTTGTGTTAGTGAGGTAATCTTGGGCCTGGGACGGCCTTCCCGGCAAGCTCCTCTTGCTGGGGTCTTGATCTTCTGTCTTGTATACTTTGTTTTTGAATGGTTTTTATATGGAGCAGGAAGGTCTCCGGCAAGCGCGTGGTAGGCCCTGCCGCGGGAAGCTGCTACTGCCCGTGCACAAGTTGGGGTACTGAGGTACCCCTACCTTAGTACACCGACAACCTCTGATCTTGAGAATAATATGAAAGAATTTATCAACACTCAAAAAGTTTTCAACACTACAATGGAAGAAAAGTTGAATAAGATTGATGATTTGTCTAGTAGTGTTGATCGAATTTCTCATGATGTGGAAAATGTCAAGATGAAATTTTTTGTGCCTAAGGTAGAGGAATCAATTAAATCTTTTTATGTTTCTATGGATGAAAGTAATTAAGAAAAGGACCGCTATGCTTAGAGCTAGAAGAGAATTTTTAGAAAAAACATTTTCTAGTGATTGCTTTCATAAAAATGGTGAAGATCTTAAAATGATTGGTGTTTCTTCTATTTATTACTTGTTTATTAAAATTAAGATTGATGAAAAAGGGACTAGAGAAGAGTCAACTTTTTCTAGAAGGTGTCCCGATAATTGGGAGGGTGAAAATCTTGTTGAGAAAACTGATAAAAGTGAGTTTGAAGAGGTCAAGACTCTAACTAGTGATGTGCCCACTCTTTTGGATTACAAAGACATTAATTATGATAGTTGCTCTTTGATGGATTGTATTTCTTTGTTGCAATCCATGATTAATTCACCCCATTCCTATGAACAAAATAAAGCTTTTACTAAACATATTATTGATGCTATGATGAAAGCTTTAGAAGAAAAGTTGTTATTAGAAGTTTCAATTCCTAGAAAATTGCATGATGAGTGGGAACCTATTATCAAAGTCAAGATTAAAAATTATGAGTGTTTTGCTTTCTATGACTTGGGTGATAGTGTTTCTACAATTCCAAAGTCTTTATGTGATGTGCTTGGTCTTACCGATATTGCAGAATGGTTTTTAAGTTTGCACCTGGCGGATTCTACTATTAAAAAGCCTATGGGAAGAATTAATGATGTTCTTATTATTGGAAATAGGAATTATGTGCTCATATATTTTATTGTTCTTGATATTGATTGCAATCCATCTTGTCCAATTATTCTAGGAAGACCTTTTTACGTGTTATTGGTGCCGTGATTGATATGAAAGAAGGCAATATTAAATTTACATTTCCACTAAGGAAGGGTATGGAAGACTTCCCTAGAACAATAATTAGGCCACCATATGAATCAATCATGAGGGCATCTTATGGATCCCGAAATAAAGATCACAAAACTTAGATCCTTGCTTTATGCCTAGCTAGGGGCGTTAAACAATAGCGCTTGTTGGGAGGCAACCCAATGAATAAAATTTATTTTTGCTTTTTACTTTCTGTTCTTGAGTGTTTGCAAAATTATGCCACTGTTATGATTGTGTTTTTTGTATTTTAATTAGTGTTTGTGCCAAGCAAAGCCTTTAGGATCATGTTGGGTGATAGTAGATTTGATCTTGCTGAAAAACAGAAATTTTTGCGCTCACGAACATAAATGTCAGTTTTAACAGAAGAGTGACTTTGAGTTGATTCTTTTTGAAGAATATTAATATACAAATTGTTCACGTGGTCCTAATGTTTCAGAATTTTTAGAGTTACAGAAGTATTCGAAATATCCAGATTACTACAGACTGTTCTGTTTTTGACAGATTCTGTTTTCTTTGCGTTGTGTGCTTGTTTTGATGATTCTATAGTTTTCTTTGATGAGATTTTTCCATAGAAAAATTGGAATACAGTAGATATAATGCAATAATAAAATATGAATTGGTTTGCTAGAGTACTTATAGTAGTGATTTGGTTTCTTATACTAACGGATCTCACGAAGGTTTTGTTGAGTTTTGTGTGATTGAAGTTTTCAAGTTTTGGGTGATGTTATGCTGGATGAAGGAATAAGGAGTAAGATGAGCCTAAGCTTGGGTATGCCCATGGAATCCCAAACTATTATCCAAATAGAAGAAAGCAACTAAGGTTGGGGATGCCCCGAGTGGCATCCCCTCTTTCTTCTAACAACCATCGGTATTTTACTCGAAGCTATATTTTTATTAGTCACATATTATGAGTTTTGCTTGGAGCGTCTTGTATGATATTAGTCTTTTCTTGTTTTGCTTTTTGTTTTAAGTCTTGAATCGTTGCTGGACACACCTATTTGAGAGAGCCAAAATTATGTCGTGACTTGTTAGAATTGCTCTCTATGCTTCACTTAAACTTTTATGAGCTATGTAATTGCTCTAGTGCTTCACTTATATATTTTTGAGCACAGTGTGCTTTAGTATTTTTAAAGAAATTCTCTCTTGCTTCACTTAGATTTGTTTGAAAGTTAGTATATTTTTAATAAATTCTCTCTTGCTTCACTTAAATTAATTTGAGAGAAAGAAATATTATGCTCATGATCTTCACTTATATTCGTTTGAGCTTATCAAAAGCAACACCTGAAAATTAGTTCTGAAGTGATAGATATCCAAGAAGGATATAATAAAAACTTTCATGAAGATCATTGGACAAAATAAAATTGATTACTTGTAATAGTTTTGAGATATGATGATGTGATATTTGAGTCATGTTGATGAGTAATTGTGCTTTAGTAAGAATATTGGTGTTAAGGTTTGTGATTCCCTATGCAAGCACTAAATTCAATAGTCATGCAATGAAATTACATCCTGCTTGTGTTGCATTGTTCGGTGTTAGTTATGTTTAATGTTCTCTTATGATGGTTTTCGTTCCTTGGTTGGTCGCTTCTCAACCTCTTGCTAGCCTCCACCTTGTACTAAGTAGAAATACTACTTGTGCATCCAATTCCAAAAATCCAAGTTGTGCCAAATGAGTCCACCATACCAACCTATATGCGGTATTTCCATGCCGTTCTAAGCAAATTTGTATGTGCCAACTCTAATTTCAAAATAAATTTCTCCTTTGTATGCCCGTACCGCTCATGAAGCGGCGAGGGGTGGCTAATAATTTTCATGCTGGATGTGTTATTCTCAAGATGAGTGTTTATTCACTTGTCATTGCAAGAGAGTATGGCGGTAATAGGGATTCCTAGTCCCGAAATGAAAAAGGAAAATTACTTTACATTCCCAAATAATCAATTCCTTGGAAAGTGTTGGTATGGAGGGCACCCGTGGATACGGTTAGCCATGGCTTGTGAAATTTTGGTGGAAAAAGGAATAAACTTTATTTTATGTTTGGTAACCGCCTATGATATACCTAGCATGGAATGTGTTGGGAACTCTAAGTCGTTCTCGTTGATAGGAAAAGCATGCCACCCAAAATAATTTTATCTCTCAATTTAAACCTTGAGCTCTCGCACCTCTACAAATCCCTGGTTCCCTCTGCGAAGGGCCTATCTTTTCCTTTATGCACTTTTTATTTTTATTTTGAGTCTCCATCTTCTCTCATAAAGCACCAACTACGGAACACTATTATCGCACTTGAGCATTGGATGTAGCTAATATTTGGATGTCACTACTGGAATCTGGCACTTTGCCATTTGCCATGGCAGATGGCAAAGGCATGGTCGGCGGATGGCAAAGGCTTTGCCATCAGCCAGCAGATGGCAAACAGTTTGTCTGAATTCCAGTGGGCAAAGGCTTCTTTGCCATCTGCTGGCTGATGGCAAAGACCCTATGCCTTTGCCATCAGCTGGCAGATGGCAAAGCCTCTTAACGGGGTTAGCCCCGTTAGACGGATAACGGCCTACTTTGCCATCAGCCAGCAGATGGCAAAGGATGCAGGCTCTATGCCATCTGCTGGCTGATGGCAAAGGCTGCAAGCTCTTTGCAGCTCTTTGCAGATGGCAAAGGCTGCATACTTTGCCATCAGCCAACTGATGGCAAAGAGCCCAAATAGGCCAGTCCAAATTTTTTCTCTAGATGACACGTGGTTTCTTTGCCATCTGCCAGCTGATGGCAAAGCTCTTTGCCATCTGCCAGCAGATGGCAAAGTGTCTATATTGCCCCCATTTAATTTTGTTTTTCTTGTATCAATTCATTTTCACAGAAAATCAAACACAAATATATTTATATGACCAATATAGCATATTCAACACATATTACCAATAGTCATGAACACACATATATATCCAACACATGTTACCAATAGTAGCAAGTTTCATCCGTACATATACATAGTTTCATCAATATTACACAGTTTCATCCATAGGTAGCAAGTTTCACAAGGTCAAAACAAAAACTAAATACAAGCACTCCATCAACCCAAGCTTCCGTGATCTTAAGAAAATCTGTAAAATGGGAAAGAAGAAAGTTAGAAGAAGAAGACTAGAAGAAGAAGATTATTATGATGCAACTAAAATGTGAAGATTATTATGATGCAACTTATATCCTAGGTTATATAGGAAAAAAATGCTAAGTGTAGGTCATAATATGTCTAAATTAGTGCATGGTCGATGACAAAGAATTTATTGATCAAAGTATCATCCATTAATAATTGTGTTCATCTTGCATTGTTGGTTCACATGTCAGCATTAAGTATCTAAACATGAGCTTCCTATACTTAAAAATTCTATCTATATGAATAAATATACCGAGTGTCTGACATGCTAAAAAGGAGGATGGTAGAAGCTGCAACTCATGATTGTAGATAATCCACTATTTATACTTACCTAGCAATAGGGCGTCTTAGTAGACAGTACTCAGGTAGGAACCAGATTGTTATCATCCCGAATTGCTTCAGAACCAAGGATGGCGACACTACTAATTGATCCATTGTCGATCTGGTTCACCAACTGCCACTTCACACAGTAGCTACAATTGAAGTTCCAAATTAGTAAAAGTCAAACTGACAAACAAGAAGAAGCTCCAGCTCTTGCTTGAAACTCATACCATTTCTATTACAATTTGTAAAAATGCCTAACCTGCAAATGGTAATTGGCATGCTTTGGCAATCACCCGGGAGCATCCTCCACATGCAAATGGTAAGTAGCAAAGTCCCACCTTATTCCACTGTCTCCACTCTCCAGCGGTCACTGCACTCTCTTCTCTCGACAGTTGCATATCCTTTTTCATGTCTATAAGAAACATCAAGTTTGATGGACAAAATATTTTATGAAACTCATAAAAGTCAAAAGCATCTACAAATGAAAATCAAGTATGTTTACTATTTATATCTTCTATCATCATTGCTGGATTTACAGTTAATGTAATGGAGCAAATGAAAGGAGGAAAATATTGATCAGGTTGGTGGCAGTATACTTAAACACTCTCTCCAACTTCCTCTTAAGTTTTTCTAATTCCCAAGTCACCTCAGTTTTCTGTTCATAACAAACGGTGGAACCGCACGTAGATGGCCAAAACCAGGATTTCGAGTAATTTGTCGAGCTCCACATTCTGGGTCTCCGGCGTGTGGGAAAAAATCGGGTGGATGCATGTCTGCGGTGCGCAAAGAAACATCGGCGGCGATGCTTCAGTTTTTGACGTTAGGAGATAGCGGGGCAACACTTGGTTGCGACGGCAGCAGCCTTTGCTGGTGTGGGTAAACTTTTAAGAACTATATAATCAAGACCTCCTTTCATCCAGGTTGTCTGGGATGGCTTCCTCAACTACTGCATAATCTGGAAATTGTGAAACAAATTTCATCATGTGAGAATATAATACATGTTCAGTGATATAAAAGTGGATTAGGCGCTAGGTGCCATATGACTAGGTGCCTATATACTTATGCATGGACTGCCACTCACATAACCCACCGCGCCTTGTACAGTGTTGCACATATTTCACGGTAAATTTAGGAAGTATTTTGCAAACAATTAAGAATGCTAGTATCCAGAAGCCATATAAAGGTTCGACCAAACAGAAATTAAATTTAGAGCAATTCTCTTGATCCTTAATCGTCTTTATCAAATATCAGCAATCATTATCATAAAAAAATGGATTGATCGTGCACATACATGGAAATGGAAGAAGAAAGATAGGTACAAATCAATGAGGAAAACTACACTATTTAGTAGATTACACAACAACTGGGAAGCTCGTAAATAGCATGGACATACCATCAGTTTTCTACAATAATGGACCAGCTCGCGAATAGCATGGATATACCCGTCTTTCCTCATCTCCAGAAGCCATCCCCAAAGCATGATTCCTGATTATATACATTGAAGAGCACAGCAGAATCATATTGGAAGAGAACCACATAGCGACAGCAAAATATGTCGTTCTTCACTCCAATGCCCTACAAAAACGTGAAATAAATGAGGTTACATGATGTACATACAACATGTTCAACAAATGATCAAACATAAATATAATTGTTGGCCCTCAAAATATGTGGTGCTACACTGAAATCACTAACCATGATCTCTGGAGGGAATTCAGAGTAGGAGAGCGCGTAGTTTAGCGACCAGGTGGATGGATTAACCAAGTCGCTCCCATGCTGTAAAAGATTGCATAAAGAAAATCAAACAAAGGTCGTTTTTCATTCCTCATCACCAAATCATCGTGGCCTCCCACGACAATGCTAGATGAGACATTGAAAAAACACAATAGCCCTAAAGGTCTTTCTTGCAGAACTATCCTCAAACACCCAGCGTACAACCACTTACGCGTTCTAACTCACCTGATGGAGAGGAGGTAGGCCTTGATGGGGATGCAGCGCACTAAGCCTTCTTCCCCCTCTTCCTCCTGTTGAGCCGAGGGGGCCGGAGCCTCCTCTGCCGCCGCCCGGATCCAGGCCCAATAGACTAATACACTCAATCACCCAAAACAGAAAAATAATTAACAGAGGGAATATAATTTGGTTCAAAGTAGACAGAGATCCCATCTTTCATTCTATTATTGTGTAAGCAAGAAAAGAAAATTGCATCTCCAGAATTAATGCCTCACCATCAAAGGAAACAATAAACTAAACAGCTGGGAAATAATTGCTAATAAAAAATTGCATCCCATGTGCAAGGGCATAGTGAGCACAGAAAACCAAACCAGCATTTACAGTCCTCAAGAAGACTAGAGATTGGTTGGTAAAAGATACATCATCATTGGCAAATATTAGTATCACATATAATAAATAAACCCAAACGATAACCAAATAGCTATCCAAACAAGAGAGCTGGAAAGCAGCACATATGACTACAACATTAATCTGCAGCTGCAGGTTAAGTACTGTGCATAAATATTTTAGGATCCCAAAAAATATTGTTACCTATCCAAACAGAGCAAGAACATGAATATGCAACAAATCTACTAGGCTCAAACACAGTTGAAGAATTCATACACCATTTGAGAAACCAAAATCTGACCACAACCAAGCAAACCCTAACTAAAACGTCAGATTGAACGCTAGCTAGGTGGTGTTACCAAACAAACACTAACTAAATAAATCCTATCCTAGTCGAGGTTCCTCATACGAATGAATACACAAGAATGCGCCGACGGTGGTCTGATGCCGACGATGGGTCCGCTGGCAATTGGATATGCGAGTATGTCGTTGCCAACTCAAGAGGTGTGTTCACATGATGATTCATATCATGCTTGGAAATGCACAATCTTGCGTGCTAAATCTGGATCAAAGAGGAAATGTGGCTACTGTGGGGGTGGAAGGTGTCGTCAGTTAGATCAAAGGCAACGAATGAGATGATTTAATTAGAACAAAAGGATGGATTCCGCTTATTCTCTGCATGAAACTAAGCACAACCCTGTCATCTACAGTAGAAAATTTACTCAGAAGTCAGCACACTCTCACAATCCTCACTGAAACTTTTTGAAATCTTTAGGTTGTGATAACTTTTTAGGAGTCGGTAGTACTAGCGTTTCAGACACTAACATGAGAAGCAAATTAATAATTATGCGTGCCACCGGAATTATCAGTGCTAGTGTATGTAGAGCTAAAGCTAAAGTTGTAACTTGATTCTGTGTTATTTGAAAGCATAGAAATAGCGAATCTCTACAACATTATTTGAAAAGACTAGTAATAGATTACCAGTTTACCACACACAGCCTCAAATGATGTTCCTATTTACTAGAGGATTTATTCCATCAGTTATGTGTGCGTTTTCATTCAATTCTTGTCTCCATGTTAGAGGTCCTTGGTCACTTCTGCAGGTGTGGCCATGAGTTCTGCTACTCATGCGATGCGACGCGAGTACAACAACTGCGAACAAGTATGCTAGTGCGTCTTCTGGGACGAAGGCAGTGCCGAGCACTCGGCAGGGCAGTCCTGCCAACCACAATCGGAACGAGCAACTCCGGAGGGAGATCACGCTGGATCCTAGACCCACGAACCAGCGCCTACCAACCGCAATCGGAATGAGCAACTCCGGAGGGAGACCATGCTAGATCCGAGACCTACCTACGAACCAATCGGAACTAAAATCAGGATGTACAAGTGCTCACCTCGGGCGGGCGGGCGGGCGGGCGGGCGTAAGATCTGGAGAGGACGACAGGGAGTTGCCGTCGGGGAAC
>LR738709.1:292264726-292286430 GCA_902687465.1 Secale cereale
CCATCTGCCAGCAGATGGCAAAGAGGTGGGGCTGTTAGGCCGTTACCCACTTAACGACAACAGGAGTTGGCTACCTCTTTGCCATCTGCTGGCAGATGGCAAAGATTGTTTGCCATCTGTTGGCAGATGGCAAAGAATTGGCTGATGGCAACCATGTTCTTTGCCATCTGTCAGTTCTTTGCCATCTGTTTTTTATAAGCAGATGGCAAAGAAGTTCTTTGCCATCAGCTGGCAGATGGCAAAGAGCTGGCTGATGGCAAAAACCCAAATTCCAGTAGTGTGTGTTGCATGCATGGATCAATGATTGAGCATGATGGGCTAGGGATAACTTGCTTTAGTATTGATATTTTAAAAGACATGGTTGCTTGTTGATATGCTTGAGTATTTAAGTCTCATGTCAAAACTAGACTATTGCTTTGAACCATATAAAAGTCCAAATGTCCATGCTATAAAGAAAATAATATGAGATGACATGTTAGGCAGCATTCCACACCAAAAAATTCAGTTTTTTTTCATTTACCTACTCGAGGACAAGCATGAATTAAGCTGGATGCTGATACGTCTCCAACGTATCTATAACTTTTGATTGTCCATGCTGTTATATTATCATTCTTGGATGTTTTATAATCATTTTATATCATTTTTTGGTACTAACCTATTGACATAGTGCCAAGTGCCTGTTGATGTTTTTTGCATGTTTTTTTCATTGCAGAAAATCAATACCAAACAGAGTTCAAACATAGAGAAACTTTTTTGTGGATTTTTTTGGACCAGAAGACATCCAGTGGACTGGAGAAGCGCCTGGGGGTGCTCCGAGGGGAGCACAACCCACCAGGGTGCACCTGGAGGCCCAGGCGCGCCCTGGTGGGTTGTGCCCACCTCGGGTGCCCCCTGAACTTCCTCTTTGCTCTATAAATATCCCAATATTCCAGAAACCCTAGGGGAGTCGACGAAAATCAATTACAGCCGCCGCAAGTTCCAGAACCACCAGATCCAATCTTGATACCATCACGGAGGGGTGCATCATGTCCATTGGTGCCTCTCCGATGATGCGTGAGAAGTTCTTTGTAGACCTACGGGTCTGTAGTTAGTAGCTAGATGTCTTCCGCTCTCTCTCGTTTGATTCTCAATACAATGGTCTCTTGGAGATCCATATGATGTAACTCTTTTTGCGGTGTGTTTGTTGGGATCCGATGAACTTTGAGTTTATGATCAGATATATCTTTTTATCCATGAAAGTTATTTGAGTCTTCCTTGATCTCTTATATGCATGATTGCTTATAGCCTCGTATTTCTTCTCTGATATTTGATTTTTTTGGCCTACTTGATTTATTTATCTTGCAATGAGAAGAGGTGCTTTGTGATGGGTTTGATCTTACAGTGCTTGATCCCACTGGCAGAAGGGGAACCAACACGTATGTATCGTTGCCATTAAGGATAACAAGATGGGGTCTATTTCTACAAAAATAGATCTTGTCTCCATCATGTCATCGTTCTTATTGCATTGCTCCGTTTTTCCATGAAC
Source organism: Secale cereale (assembly GCA_902687465.1). Lineage (NCBI taxonomy): Eukaryota > Viridiplantae > Streptophyta > Magnoliopsida > Poales > Poaceae > Secale > Secale cereale. Next base: position 292,266,252 of record LR738709.1, read on the forward strand.
TTAATACACTAGATGCATGCTGGATAGCGGACGATGTGTGGAGTAATAGTAGTAGATGCAAGCAGGAGTCGGTCTACTAATCTTGGACGTGATGACTATATAATGATTATTGCCTGGATATTGTCATGATTATTTGAAGTTCTATCAATTTCCCAACAATAATTTGTTCACCCACCGTTTGCTATTTTTCTCGAGAGAAGCCACTAGTGAAACCTACGCCCCAGGTCTCTTCTTTATTATATATACCTTTGTGATATATTTTCCTTTGCTTCTATTTTCAGATCTATTAAACCAAAAATAAAAAAATACCTTGCTGCACTTTATTTTATTTGGCGTTCGATCTATCAATATTTACAACTCTCTCACGTCTGTTTGCCTATTTTTGGCACCGTTACCCGAAAGGGATTGAAAACCCCTTTAACACATCGGGTTGCGAGTATTTGTTATTTATGTGTAGGTGTTGTTCATGTAGTGTTGCGTGGTTCTCCTACTGGTTCGATAACCTTGGTCTCATCATTGAGTGAAATACCTATCGTTTATGTGCCGTGTCATCCCTTCTTCTTTGGGGAAATACTGACGTAGTTCAAGCCAACATCAGTGTGTCACGCGCCACCTATGTTTATGCGCAATATCACTGGGTGGCGGCGGGAAACCAGTGAGGAGATGGCGGGAAACGGTGGCATGTTCATAAAACGCCATCAATCAATGGAAACTTAGCATAGAAGGAACATCGAGCTAGCACGACGCGTGCGAGCACATTGCTCGCCCAAGGCTATGACATATATACTTGTGTGCCCAACAGAGCACACTATTAATAGTAAAGAATAATGTTCTGTTTATCCTAGTAGAGCAGTGGCGGCAAGCGTCACAAAAAGAAGTAGATGATGATCACATTATGGTTTATCCTAGTTAATTATGCATGTAATAGTTTACTTTGGTGTGTGGAAATGTCATGTGTGTATTAGGCACCTATGTAATTGGATGTTTAATTTGGTTGTGCAATCATGTACTTATTAGTATATATGTTGTTGTTCTGTATGAAATTACATCGCACACGTACCACACACATGTTCTTAAGTTCAACCATTTCTGCTCTCTGCTCAACGCAAATAGTTCATCTGAGTGAACTATATGCCGTATATCACACACACCTTGATCTGGCTGACCGATTCTATTGTGTTGCCTAATCACAAATAGTTCATCCGAGTGAACTGTATGCCATATATCACACACACCTTCATTTGGCCGCCCATTTATGTTGTTATGCCTAATCCCAAACAGTTCATTGGAGTGAACCGTATGCCACACATCTCACATCCAACTGTACTATGAACCGTGTTTGATGTATCCGCCATCGCAAATGTTTTGCATCTTTTTTTGACGGGTTTTTTACATCATCATTTGCAATTAATGAATCACACACAGTTTCGTTGAAGGGTCTCTGATTGAACTGTCGCGTTTGGACCATCCTGCTGTAGTGTCATGATAGTCAAGATGAAACGAATGACAATGATAAGAAGGAGATTGAGCGTCTAACTAAAGAACTAAACACTCTTAAGCTAGCCCATGAAACAACTCCAGGGGATCATCGAGAGCTCCTAAGAACTCATGAGAAGCTAGGCTTCGAGAAGCTAAATTTAGAGCAAGAGCGCGGTTTCTAAAAGCTATCAATGATGATCTTTGAAATAAGAGTTATTCTTACATTGCCAAACGTCTCCTCTTGTCTACTTATGTGCCACAAGTAAAATCTAGTAACAAGAGAAATAAAGATTCTTCTGCTAGTAGTAACAATAACCATGCTAAATCCAATATTGTTTCTTCTAGTAATTCTCTTGATTCCACTAACGATTCTCTTAGACAAGTTACAGTTGAGCAATAAAATAGCTTATTGAAGGGAATATAGAGAAAGGTGTTTACAAGAGTCATTCTGGGAGTAAGCAATTTGAGGAAATTGTACGCAAGCAACAAAGGCCCCAGAAGAATCAAGGTGTTGGTTTTGAATGGAAGTTCAATGACAATGGAGTTGAATGGGAAGAAGCTCAATACCCCAAGAAGAAGTTTGTTCCTTAGCAATAGAAGTATGACCCACTTCTTTTGAGGGAACACAAGCTCAAGATGATCTTCCACCACAAGACCACAAGCTAAAAAGGCAAGGACAAGCTTCAAGAAGAGATTGACTCATTTGAAGAACCTCCTAAGGCCCTGGTCAAGTGGGTTCCCAAGACTACCTCAAGCTCTACCTCATCAAGTTCAACTACGATTCCAAGGATTCCCATCAAGTTGGTGTGGATCCCAAATAAGAAGAACTAGAGTGTTCTTGAGGGTGACTCCGCCAACATACTTCACTCATATTCATTTTGGCGAGGACTTGTGCAATCAACTTTCATATCTTGCACCAAGTTCATGGAGTCACAAACCCTCTTGTTGGTAATACAAGGGACAAGGTAACCTAATGCTTTCATGGACATCATAATATGTGCAATTAACTCTATGTCTATGGATATCCTTGTATGTTCCTTGTGGGACTAACCCATGTAGGTATTGAAAGTGCAACACTCCAAAGGATTGCTCCAAATGATCTACATCAACATTGAGCATCCACATCTTCACTATCTACATGAAGTCGTTACCAACAAAACCCAAGGTTAGTTCATCCCTCTTTGGGGGGATATCACATCTAGGGGGAGCTTTGATCTAAAAATTGTGCTAAAGCAACTCTAATGGTGTGAACACATTAATGCTTTATGTAAAGGTGGCAACCCCACTTGTGCTTACACAATGAGCATGACCTATGATCAAATGTTCTCGTTTGACTCCTAAGTCAATATACTCATATATAGACGACCTAGTCATCACCAATTGTTTGATAGATTCCATAATTGATTATGCATGCTTTGACACATATTTCATTTTCTATCTTATTGTGTGAGCATGTTGGTCGTATATTTTCTTCATTCAAGGACATCCATTTGTCGTTTTAATTGTCTTTGTTTTTATTGGCCAACTGGATGCACACGAATGCCTAAGAATTTTATCTAGCTATCTATGGTCTTCTTGTCTCAAACTCTATTCATGATATATCATAAAAACCAAACATGTTGTTTTTCGAACCCTTCATGTGAGGAGCACTCGGAGCCACTGATCCGTCAAGGGCTACCTTCCAAAACCTTCTACTATGGTTCGGTCTCACCAATCCACTAAAGCTCGGTCACGCCGGAAGCATTAGACTGGTCTACGTTTTCGACGTCGGTGCTACCAATTAGACTGACTCGGTCCCACTGATTTGCTGTAACTACACACAGTTTCGCAACTCGGTGCCACCGATTAGTTCCACTCGGTGCCACTGATAGCACATGGGTATATATATCTAGCAACCCGTACGGTTGAAAATTTCTTCGAACGTCACGCGTCGGCACCTCATTGTTGTCGCCCTTGGTCTCCGTATCGTGACCGTCGTCTCATGTGCATCTCTGCTGGAGGACTCCTTTGTCATCGATGGCAATCAACTGCTCCGTTGCCGTTGTAGAGGATCTTCACGGAGTTATGGTATGATTCGATCTCCTCATGCTTTCCCCTTCTGATTCAATGCACAAGGATAATGCCTAGTATCTTGCCACGTTTGAGATTCATTTATCCACCTGAAAATCCATTAGAGTAGATTCGAAGAATAAATTTAGGGTTAGGTTTCCGCTAAACTCATCTCGGACCAACCAAAAGGAAATTTTAGGTCCCACCGATTGGCCCTAGCCATTGCACAAGTACAACTCGGTTCCACCAAAATGTACTGACCAGTGAGACAGAAAGTAAAGCTTTCGTGAAACCCTAGCATCTCGGAGCCACCGTACCATCACTCGATCTGACCGAAATGGTGTGTTTAGGCTATTTGTGTGCTTCAGTGTCACCGAAATGATCAGATCGTTAGCTCCGAAATGCTTTCTATGGGAAACTAAAACTAAAGTCTGGACTCAAAATTTTGAAAAACTATTTGCTATTTGTGATACTCATTTACTCTTCCCATACCCATCTATTCACATGGTCATGTTTTGAAGATGTCAAATGCTAGTGACAGTCAGAGCAAAATGTCAATCTCAATGAGGGTTCAAGCCCCTATGACAGCTATGAGGAGAGTAGCAGGAGCACACCAAGCAATTTGCCAAAGGTTGCCACCAAGTCTAAGAATAAGAGAACTTCGGACAATGAGGATGAATATTTTGTTGTAGATGATGCCACTTCTAAGAAGAATACGATACTCAGAAAAGAATAGGGATCTACAGCTACCACCTAGCCAAGTGCAAAGCAAAATACTGCTATTAGGAGAGTACCAATGTCAAAACCTCAAAAAACTACAGCTCCACAAGAAACCATGACCTTCACACTTGAGGAGCCACGTGATGAAGAAGCTGCTGCTGGTAAGAAGAAGAGGGCTAGGAAAACCACTACCACAGTGCTTGGCAAGCCTTCCATGAGGGAAGAAGAAGAAGAGGAGGAGGAGGAAGAACATGCTGAAGCACCTCTAGCTAAGGCACATAAGCTCATGTCTAATGCCATGAAGGCAACTGCTCCCTCCAAGACCAAGTCAAAGCCCAAGGTGTCTGCACCCGAGAGGTCTACTGGAAACATACTAGCTGCTGAAAAGAACAACGCCCTAGTGCTAGAGGTTCAGGATGATGAGGAGCCACTAGTGCTCAGAAAGTTGAACCCCAAGATCCTGAACCATGACAATGCACACCCAGTCATACAAAACATGGTGCTTGATACGTCTCCAACGTATCTATAATTTTTGATCATTCCATGCTATTATTTATGATGTCTTGGATGTTTAATGGGCTTTGTCATACACTTTTATATCATTTTTGGGACTAACCTACTAACCCAAAGGCCCAGTCCAGATTGCTGTTTTTTGCCTGTTTCAGGGTTTTGCAAAAAAAGAATATCAAACAGAGTCCAAAGGGAATGAAACCTTCACGAGAGATATTTTTGGAGACAATCACGCACGGGACACTTGAGAACCACGTCAGGGGAGCCACGAGGTGCCCACGAGGGTGGGGGCACCCCCCTTCCCAGGGCGCGCCCCCCTGTCTCGTGGGGCCCTTGTGAGTCCCCTGGTGTCCTCCTTACTCCTATATAAGTCTACGTACCCCGAAACCATCAGCAACAGAGGGAAATGTTGGGTAACGTAGTATTTTAAAATTTTCCTACGATCACGCAAGATCTATCTACCAGATGCATAGCAACGAGAGGGAAGAGTGTGTCTACGTACCCTCGTAGACCGGGAGCGGAAGCGTCAAGTGACGCGGTTGATGTTGTCGAACTTCTTCGCGATCCAACCGATCAAGCACCGAACGTACGGCACCTCCGCGTTCAGCACACGTTCAGCTTGATGACGTCCCACGAGCTCTCGATCCAGTTGAGCTTCACGGGAGAGTTTCGTCAGCACGACGGCGTGGTGACGGATATGATGTGTTCACCGGCGCAGGGCTTCGCCTAAGCTCCGCGACGGTATGACCGAGGTGTGATTCTGTGGAGGGGGGCACCGCACATGGCTAAAACAATTCAACTTGTGTGTCTTTGGGTGCCCCCCTGCCCCCGTATATAAAGGAGCAAGGGAGGGAGGCCGGCCGGCCCTTCCTGGTGCGGCTAGGGAAGGAGTCCTACTAGGAATAGGATTGCAATCCTATTCCTAGTAGGATTCACCAAAAGGAAGAAGGGGGAAAGGAATAGGAGAGGTGGCGCCCCCCCCCCCCCAATCCTAGTCCAACTAGGAACCCTAGGTGGGGGCGCCGGCCAGCCCTATGGGCTGCCTCTCTCTTTCCCTTTAGGCCCACTATGGACCATCCCCTCTCGTAGGGGGTTCCGGTAACCCCCTCCGGCATTCCCGATAAATCCGAAACTTTTCCGGTATACTTCCGGTGCCCGAATATAGCCGTCCAATATATCAATCTTTATGTCTCGGACATTCCGAGACTCCTCGTCATGTCCGTGATCTCATCCGGGACTCCGAACTACCTTCGGTACATCAATACTCATAAACTCATAATACCGATCGTCATCAAACGTTAAGCGTGCGGACCCTACGGGTTCGAGAACTATGTAGACATGACCGAGACTCATATCCGGTCAATAACCAATAGCGGAACCTGGATGTTCATATTGGCTCCTACATATTCTACGAAGATCTTTTATCGGTCAGAACCGCATAACTACATACGTTGTTCCTTTTGTCAAACGGTATGTTACTTGCCCGAGATTCGATCGTCGGTATCTCTATACCTAGTTCAATCTCGTTACCGGCAAGTCTCTTTACTCGTTCCGTAACACATCATCTCGTGACTAACTCATTAGTCTTTTGCTTGCAAGGCTTATTGTGATGTGTGTTACCGAGAGGGCCCAGAGATACCTCTCCGACACTCGAAGTGACAAATCCTAATCTTGATCTATGCCAACACCACAAATACTTTCGGAGACACCTGTGGAGCATCTTTATGATCACCCAGTTACGTTGTGACGTTTGATAGCACACAAGGTGTTCCTACGGTATTCGGGAGTTGCATAATCTCATAGTCATAGGAACATGTATAAGTCATGAAGAAAGCAATAGCAGTTAAACTAAACGATCATAGTGCTATGCTAACGGATGGGTCTTGTCCATCACATCATTCTCCTAATGATGTGATCCCGTTGATCAAATGACAACTCATGTCTATGGCTAGGAAACATAACCATCTTTGATCAATGAGCTAGTCTAGTAGAGGCATACTAGGGACATACTGTTTTGTCTATGTATCCACACATGTACTAAGTTTCCGGTTAATACAATTCTAGCATGAATAAAAGACATTTATCATGATATAAGGAAATACAAATAACATCTTTATTATTGCCTCTAGGGCATATTTCCTTCAGGAAAACCCTAATTCCATCTTGGAGCCTATTTCGGAGCTCCCCGGAGGGGGGATCCATCATGGAGTGCTTTTACATCATCATCATCGCCCTCACCATGAGTTGTGAGTAGTTTACCACAGACCTTCGGGTCCATAGCTAGTATCTAGATGGCTTCTTCTCTCTCTCTGAATCTCAATACAAAGTTCTCCTCGGTCTTCGAGGAGATCTATTTGATGTAATCTCTTTTTGCGGTGTGTTTGTCGAGATCTGATGAATTGTGAGTTTACGATCAAGATTATCTACGAGAAATATTTGGTTCTTCTCTGAACTCTTTATGTGTTCTCATAATATCCTTGCAAGTCTCTTCGAATTATTGGTTTGTTTTGGCCTACTATATCTATAGTTCTTGCAATGGGAGAAGTGCTTGGCTTTGGGTTCAATCTTGCGGTGTCCTTTCCCAGTGACAGTAGGGGCAGCAAGGCACGTATTGTATTGTTGCCATCGAGGATAAAAAGATGGGGGTTATATCATATTGCTTAATTTTATCCCTCTATATCATGTCATCTTGCTTAAGGCGTTACTCTGTTCTTATGAACTCAATACACTAGATGCATGCTGGATAGCGGTCGATGTGTGGGGTAATAGTAGTAGATGCAGGCAGGAGTCGGTCTACTTGTCTCGGATGTGATGCCTATATAGAATGATCATGCCTAGATAGTCTCATAATTATTCGCTTTTCTATCAATTGCTCGACAATAATTTGTTTACCCACCGTAGAATATCGCTATCATGAGAGAAGCCACTAGAGAACACTATGGCCCCCGGGTCTATTCTCAACATATCAATCTACATCTACTTTACCTTTTCATCTTTTACTTTCTGTTCTTATAAACAAAAATACCAAAAATATAAACTATCATCTCTATCAGATCTCACTTTCGTAAGTGGCCGTAAAGGGATTGACAACCGCTTATCTCGTTGGCTGTGAAGTTCTTATATGTTTGTGCAGGTGTGAGGGACTCGCGCGTTGCCTCCTACTGGATTGATACCTTGGTTCTCAAAAACTGAGGGAAGTACTTACGCTATTGTGCTGCATCTCCCTTTCCTCTTCGAGGGAATACAACGCAAGCTCGAGAAGTAGCAAGAAGAATTTCTGGCACCGTTGCCGGGGAGGCTTACGCAAAAGTCATATACGAAGTACCTATCACAAACCCTTATCCTCCGCATTACAGTTTTTTCCTGTCGTTTTCCTCTCCCCCACTTCACCCTTGCTGTTTTATTTGCCCTTCTTCTGCCATGTGTTTATCGTTCGCTTGCTTCTTGTTTGCTTCTGTGTTGGATTGCTTGCTTGTCACTATGGCTCAGAACAATACCAAATTGTGTGACTTCTCCAATACCAACAATAAAGATTTTATTAGCACTCCGATTGCTACTATTACCGATGCTGAATCTTGTGAGGTCAATGCTCCTTTGCTGAATCTTGTCATGAAAGATCAATTCTCTAGCCTTCCTAGTGAAGATGCCGCTACCCATCTAAACAACTTTGTTGATTTGTGTGATATGCAAAATAAAAGCGATACGGATAACGATATTGTTAAATTGAAGTTATTTCCATTTTCCCTTAGAGATCGTGCTAAAACTTGGTTTTCCTCTTTGCCTAGAAATAGTATTGATTCGTGGAATAAGTGCACATATGCTTTTATCTCTAAGTATTTCCCTCCTGCTAAGATCATCTTTCTTAGAAACGATATTATGAATTTTAAGCAACTAGATCATGAGCATGTTGCACAAGCTTGGGGGAATGAAATTAATGATACGTAATTGCCCTACACATGGTTTGAATATATGGATGATTATTCAGAACTTTTATGTTGGCTTGAATTTTGCTTCTAGAAATCTTTTAGATTCGGCCGCACGAGGCACTTTCATGGAAACTACCTTAGGAGAATCCACCAAACTCCTAGATAATATGATGGTTAATTATTCTCAATGGCACACCGAAAGATCTACTAGTAAAAAAGTGCATGCTATTGAAGGAATTAGTGGTTTGAGTGGAAATATGGATGAACTTATGAAATTATTTGCTGCTAAGAGTGCTTCTTCTGATCATAATGATATGCCTTTGTCCACTTTGATTGAAAATAACAATGAATCTTTGGGTGTGAATTTTGTTGGTAGGAATAATTTTGGTAACAATGCTTATAGAGGTAATTTTAATCCTAGGCCTTTTCCTAGTAATTCCTCTAATAATTATGGTAATTCCTACAACAATTCTTATGGAAAGATGCCTTCTGAATTTGAAACTAGTGTTAATGAGTTTATGATCTCGCAAAAGAATTTCAATGCTATTCTTGAAGAGAAATTGCTTAAGATTGATGAATTGGCTAGAAGTGTGGATATAATTACTCTTGATGTTGATTCTTTGAAACTTAGATTTATCCCACCTAAGCATGATATCAATGAGTCTCTCAAAGCCATTCGAATTTCCATTGATGAATGCAAAGAGAGAACCGCTAGGATGCGTGCTAAAAGAGAGAATTATATTAAAGCGTGTTCTTCTAGTTATCATGAAAAATAAAGATGAAGATCTGAAAGTTATTGATGTGTCTCCTATTAGATACTTATTTTCTAGTATAATTCTTGATGAAGATAGGATTGGAGATGATTCTGCTTTAAGGTGTCCCAATGATTCGGAGTTTTTAGATCTTGATGCTAAAATTGTTAAAAGTGGGAGTGAATAGATTAAAACTTTGCATAGTGATGAACCCACTACTTTGGATTTCAAGGGATTCAATTATGATAATTGCTCTTTGATTGATTGTATTTCCTTGTTGTAATCCGTACTAAATTCTCCACATGCTTATAGTCAAAATAAAGCTTTCACCAAACACATAGTTGATGCTTTGATGCAATCTTATGAAGAAAAATTTGAGTTAGAAGTTTCTATCCCTAGAAAGCTTTATGAGGAGTAGGAACCTACTATTAAAATAAAAATTAAAGATCATGAATGCTATGCTTTGTGTGATTTTGGTGCAAGTGTCTCCACTATCCCAAAAACTTTGTGTGATTTGCTAGGGTTCCATGAGCTTGATGATTGTTCTTTAAATTTGCATCTTGTGGATTCCACTATTAAGAAACCTATGGGAAGAATTAATGATGTTCTTATTGTTGCCAATAGGAATTATGTGCCCATAGATTTCATTGTTCTTGATATAGATTGCAATCCTTCATGTCCTATTATTCTTGGTAGACCTTTCCTTAGAACGATTGGTGCAATTATTGATATGAAGGAAGGAAATATTAGATCCAAATTTCCGTTAAGGAAAGGCATGGAACACTTTCCTAGAAATAAAATCAAATTACCATATGAATCTATTATGAGAGCCACTTATGGATTGCCTTCCAAGGATGGCAATACCTAGATCTATCTTGTATCGTGCCTAGCTAGGGGCGTAAAACGATAGCGCTTGTAGGGTGGCAACCCAATTTTATATTTTTTTGCTGCTTTTAGGGAATAAATATTGCATATAGCTTGTCTTTAGATGTGGTTTCATGTTTTGTTTAGTGTTTGTGCCAAGTAGAACCTTTGGGAAGACTTGTGTGAAGTTTATGTGATCTTGCTGTGAATAACAGAATCATTGAAGCTCACTAGAATGGTCGTCAGATTTTACTGGAGCGTGCTATTTAGTTGATTATTTTTGAAGATGATTAATAGACAAATTACTCACGTTTACCAATTTAGTTTAAATTTTTTGGAGTTAGAGAAGTATGTGAAACCTGCAGATTACTACAGACTGTTCTATTTTTGACAGATTCTGTTTTTCGTGTGTTGTTTGCTTATTTCAATGCATCTATGAGTAGTATTGGCAAGTATGAACCATAGAGAAGTTGGAATACAGTAGGTTTAACACCAATATAAACAAATAATGAATTCATTGCAGTACCTTTGAGTAGTGGTTTGTTTTCTTATACTAACGGAGCTCACGAGATTTTTGTCTAAGTTTTGTGTTGTGAAGTTTTCAAGTTTTGAGTATTGCTTTGATGGACTATGGAACAAAGATTAGCAAGGTCCTAAGCTTGGGGATTCCCATGGCACCCCAAGAAAAATTCAAGGACAATCAAAAGCCTAAGCTTGGCGATGCCCTGGGAAGGCATCCCCTCTTTCGTCTTCATCCATCGGTAACTATACTTGGAGCTATATTTTTATTCACCACATGATATGTGTTTTGCTTGGAGCATCTTGTATAATTTGAGTCTTTTCTTGTTAGTTTGCCAAAATAATCCTTGCTGGACACACCTATTTGAGAGAGTTAAATATGGCCTAGAAATTGATAGAACACTCTATGTGCTTCACTTATATCTTTTGAGTTGAATAGTTTTTGCTCTAGTGCTTCACTTATATCTTTTAGAGCACGGTGGTGATTATATTTTAAAGAAATTGTTGAACTCTCATGCTTCACTTATATCCATTTGAGAGTCTAATAAAACAGCATGGTAATGTGCTTAGGCTATAAAACTAGTCTTCACATGATAGACATCCAATATCAATGTAGTAAAAACTTTCACACTAAGTGCATTGAATATGATGAGAAGTTGGATACTTGATAATTGTTTTGAGATATGAGGGTAGTGATATTAGAGTCATGCTAGTGGAGTTATTATGAAATTGAGAAATACTTGTGTTAAGGTTAGTGAATCCCGTATCATGCACGTATGGTGAACCGCTTTGTGACGAAGTTAGAGCATGATGTATTTGTAATGTGCCAACCTTTGTGTGGAGGTCGGGGGCGCGCGATGGTTAAATCCTACCAACCTCCCCCTAGGAGCATGCATTGATTGCTTTGTTTTGATTACTCGTAGATTTTTGCAATAAGTATATGAGTTCTTATGACTAATGTTGACTCCATGGATTATACGCACTCTCACCCTTCCACCATTGCTAGCCTCTCTTGTACCGCCCAACTTTCGCCGGTACCATAAACCCACTATATATCCTTCCTCAAAATAGCCACCATATTATTCCTCAAAACAGCCACCATACCTACCTATCATGGCATTTCCATAGCCATTCCGAGATATATTGGCATGCAACTTTCCACCGTTCCGTTCATATGACACGCATCATGTAGTTGACATCGTATTTGTGGAAAGGCCACCATGCATAACTTTTCATACATGTCACTCTTGATTCATTGCACATCCCGGTACACCGCCGGAGGCATTCATATAGAGTCATACTTTGTTGTAGTATCGAGTTGTAATATCGAGTTGTAATGAAAGTGTGATGATCATCATTAGTAGAGCATTGTCCCATGGGAGGAAAGGCTAAATCAATAAAGCCCCTCCGCAAAAAAAAGAAAAAAAAGAAAGGCGAAAGAAAAAAAGAATGGCCCAAAAAAGAAAAAGAAAAGAAAAAGGGACAATTGCTACTATCTTTTTTTCCACACTTGTGCTTCAAAGTAGCACCATGTTCTTCATTGTAGAGAGTCTCATGCTTAGTCATTTTTATACTAGTGGGAATTTTCATTATAGAACTTGGCTTGTATATTCCAATGATGGGCTTCCTCAAATGCCCTAGGTCTTCATGAGCAAGCAAGTTGGATGCACACCCACTAGTTTCTTTTGTTGAGCTTTCATACATATTTAGCTCTAGTGCATCCGTTGCATGGCAATCCCTACTCACTCACATTGATATCTATTGATGGGCATCTCCATAGCCCGTTGATACGCCTAGTCGATGTGAGACTATCTCCCTCCTTTTTGTCTTCTCCACAACCACCACTCTATTCCACATAGTGCAATGTCCATGGCTCACGCTCATGTATTGCGTGAAAGTTGAAAGGTTTGAAAGAATAGAGTATGAAAACAAGTGCTTGGCTGAAATCGGGGTTGTGCATGATATGAATATTTTGTGTGATAATGAGGGAGCATAGCCAAACTATATGATTTTGTAGGGATAACTTTCTTTAGCCATAGTATTTTGAGAAGACATGATTGCTTTTTAGTATGCTTGAAGTATTATTATTTCTTATGTCAATATCGACTTTTATCTTGAATCTTTCAGATCTGAACATTCATGCCACAATTAAGAGAATTACATTGAGAAACTATGTTAGTTGGCATTCCACATCAAAAATTCTGTTTTTATCATTTACCTACTGATGAGGACATCACTAACAAGGTTACACCCACAGCTCCAACTGACACATATACAGGACCAATTACTAGAGCTCGCGCACGCCAATTAAATTACCAGGTACTTTCGTTTCTTGGTGATGAATCTAATGTTCATGAGAATATGATGCTGCCTAAATTGGATACATTTGTCTTGCTTACAAATGAAGGGCCTAGCTTGGACAAGAAGGATGAACATTGGAGCAAGATCAAGCATGGAGATGATGGCATGCGCAAGGGGAACAAGAATGGCGTTTCAATTGATGATTTCAGGACTTTGAAGCCACCATAATGAGTGCGAGAAGCCTTGGACGAAATATACAAGATGCCACTTCATAAATTTCGTCCAGAGGCTATTATAGGTGCTGCGTCACCTTATTATTGGGCCAGGCCCATGTAATTTCGAAATACTTGAGTATAGGCTGTTTTTAGAGTCCGTATGTGTGGGGAAACAAGAGTTAGGGTTGGTTTCGGACCCCTCCACCAAGGGCCACGAAATTCCCCCCCTCTTTCCCTCATATATACAACCCTTAGGGCGTCGTTTAGACTTTGGTTTTTGTTTAGATTAAAAGTTCGCCATAGCTGCAACTTCGCGTACTTCATTTGTGTTCAACGACTAGACAAAGGCGTCACAGAACCCCACTTGATCAATAAAGCTTTCCTCTTGAATTCGCAATATCCAGATTGCAATCTCAGTTTCTTGCTTGTTCTTCGTTTGCCTGCAGGAAACAGACCTTCGTGGTCAGGTTGATCGTGCTCCGGCGTGGTCAATAACCTCTCGGAGTTGGTTTAGCGATTGCTAAGGCGCGACATCCACGCACGTTCGTAGTCGGATCGTCAAAGTCGACTTCATCCAAACGATAGCCACCATCTCATCAAAAGACGGGACACCTTTGCCTCTATCAAGTGGTATCAGATTTCCAGGTTGCTCGGTGAGATTTTACAGTTTTTCGTAGATTAGATCGAGTATGTTCTTCATACCTACAGTCCACGAAAAAGCCAAAAAAAAATTAGGGTTAGTTCATCCCATCCGAACCAATCTGAGCCTTTGCATAATCTTTTCTGTATTTGCTTTGTTGAATTTGCGGTTGCATCGTCGTGTCAAGTTGCTGGTCTTAGTGTCTAGTTCTTTAGAGTTTCGAGTTCTGTTCACAGTTTGTCACGTCGCCGCCGCACCATATTCATCGCCGCTGCCATACCACCACTGCTGCCATATCCCACCACCGCCACCACATACCACCACCGCTGCCATAACCTACCACCGCTGCCATATCCTACCACCATATATCCACCGCCAATCCGAGTTCTTTTCATATTAGGTTTGTTCTCGAGATCCATCTAGGTTTCGGATTTGTGTTTCCTTGCCTGCGTAGGTCTCGAAAAAAAAAGAGTCTGGAGACCCCCGGGCAGTTTTTAGGCCAAAATTTCGACAGGTGAAAATATTTTTCCCTATCCTATTTTTGGGCTTTTCTGAGTCTTTTGAGACACGTGCCATCATACTGTTTTTTTACCGCACTTTTTCGTCGTCGCTGCCCTGATTCCGAAAAAAATCGTCAAAAAAATTTCATGCCTATCATCTTAGTTTGACTTGGGAAGTGTTTTGAGACACTCGCCATTATAGTGATTTTCGGCCCAAAAAAAAAGCAGCGCAAAAAAAAAAGAGCGCAAAAAAAAAAGGCGAAAAAAAAATTCAGAGTGTGCTTTCTCCTTTATTACGTGCAGCGCCGTGATTTTGTTAGTGTTCTAGGCTCGCGTCTCTAGTACGGTCTAGCCTAGGACCAGCACAGTACCGTCGTTGAGCATTTATTCAACTTTGCATCTCTGAATTGATTATTGCTGACCACTTTTGCTACCATCTTATAAGCCTTCCCAGCTCCACATACATCTACGTCGTGCGTTTGACTCTCCCTGGTAATTGCTTTATCCAAGCTTTGAGAGTTTTGACTACCACGGTTGCCGATCACCACCTGCTGCTGGGTAAGAACTGGTAAGAATTTGAGATTTGCTTGTCGGATTTGTGACACCCGCCACCACCACCACTTATTAGTAGTCTGTAGGATCATATTCTTGTGTGTTTCTATTGCTGCTAACCATGCTAGGATCACAAGTCGACGAGACTGACTGGGAGAACTTGACGAACATGGAGCTTCATGATAAGTTTCAGCAAATGATGAGTGTACAGGTGCAAGATGTGCTAAACACATTGGACGAGGCCATGGAGAAGATAGTTGGCATGGAGAAGACGTTTGACACAAAGCTCGATAACAAGTTTGCTGAATTGCTTACGCGTTTTCCACCACCACCGGCTGCTGCAGCTGTCCCACCTCTTCAACAACAACAACAACAACAACAACAACGGCGCCTTCTGAATCAAGTGGGACGAGCACAGCGCGTTCCCCTTGAGACTGGTCAAGCTTCTGGTGCTGTTGTTGATGTTTCTGTAGCTCCTGCTGCTACTGCAGAGGTGGAGGACCATTACGAGGATGAGGTTGACAAAAATCAGAACTACGTGCAACAACCAGCACCACCACCACCAGGTCGTCCTCATGCATATCATCGCAACGGTAGGGCTGCACCACCACCTGAGGTACATGACCATCTTCCTAAACTGAAATTGAATATTCCACCATTTGAGGGTAGATATGTTCCTGATATATATCTTACTTGGGAGTTACAAACTGAACAACGTTTTACATGTTTAAACTATCCCGAGGAGAGACGTGTTCCTGCTGCTGTCTGTGCTTTCACTAGTTTTGCATGTGTTTGGTGGTCTGAACATTGTAGATTATATCCTATTCCAGCTACTTGGACTGCTTTGAAAACTGCTATGCGTACTCGTTGGGTTTCCCCATATTATCAACGTGAATTACTTCAAAAACTGCAGCGCTTAAGACAAGGAAAAAATTCTGTAGAAGAATATTATCAGCAATTACAAACTGGCCTGATTAGATGTGGTATTGTTGAGGAGAATGAAGCTATGCTTGCACGTTTTATGGGTGGATTAAATAGAGAGATTCAGACCATTCTAGAGTATAAGGATTATACTAATATCACTCGTTTATTCCATCTTGCTTGTAAAGCTGAACGTGAAGTGCAGGATCGACAGGCATTGGCGTGAACTAACTTTTCTGCAGGACGACCTTCATCATGGACACCGCGTGCATCCTCTACTTCCTCACATTCTACTGCACCGACACCTCCATCAGCTGTTACCTCCAGCCGTGATACAAGGAAGCAGGCACAACCACCATTATCTGCCAAGAGCACACCTATTGGGCCTGCACAGAGTTCTTCTTCTTCCATGGCATCAACAGGGCACACCAGTGATATTATTTGTCGTCGTCGTAAGGGAAGAGGACATTTTGCGAGAGATTGCAAATCTCAGCGTGTGATGATTGCTACTGAGGATGGTGGATATGAATCCGCTAGTGACTATGATGAGGAGACTTTGGCTCTTGTTACACGTGAAGAACACGACGGAGACGATTCTGATCATGAGACGCAATACATGGCTCCTGAAGATGCTGACAGGTATGAATGTTTAGTTGCTCAACGTGTTTCGAGTGTGCAGGTTACACAAGCTGAGCAAAATCAGAGGCATAATTTGTTCCATACAAAGGGAGTTGTGAAGGAACGTTCTGTTCGCGTGATCATAGTTGGAGGGAGTTGCAACAACTTGGCTAGCATGGAGATGGTGGAGAAGCTATCTCTCACCACAAGACCACATCCACATCCTTACTACATCCAATGGTTCAACAACAGCAGCAAGGTTAACGTAACACGTACTATTCGTGTGCATTTTAGTATCTCTACAATATGCTGATTATGCTGATTGTGATGTGGTACCTATGCAAGTATGTTCCTTATTACTTGGTAGACCATGGCAATTTGATAAAAATTCTGTACACCATGGTAGAAACAATCAGTATACTCTTGTTCATAAGGATAAAAATATTACTTTGCTTCCTAAGACTCCTGATTCCATTTTGAAAGATGATATTAATAGAGCTAATAAAGCAAAACAGGAGAAAAATAAGAGTGAAAATCAGATTGTGGCAAAAGAATTTGAGCAACAAATGAAGCCTAATAATAAACCATCTACTGTTGCTTCTGAAATTAAATTGAAAAGTGCATGTTTATTTGCCACCAAATCTGATATTGATGAGCTAGATTTTAGCAAATCTGTTTGCTATGGTTTTGTGTGCAAAGAGGCATTATTTTCATTCGAGGATGTGCCTTCCTCTTTGCCTCCTGCTGTCACTAACATTTTGCAGGAGTTCGCCGACGTCTTTCCACAAGACGTGCCACCGGGATTACCACCTATTCGAGGGATTGAGCATCAGATTGACTTAATTCCCGGTGCATCGCTACCCAACCGCGCACCATACCGTACCAATCCAGAAGAGATGAAGGAGATTATGCGTCAAGTACAGGAGCTACTCGACAAAGGTTATATACGCGAATCCCTTAGTCCTTGTGCTGTTCCTATTATTCTAGTGCCGAAAAAGGATGGTACATTGCGTATGTGTGTTGATTGTAGAGGCATTAATAATATTACTATTCGTTATCGTCATCCTATTCCTAGGCTAGATGATATGCTTGATGAATTGAGTGGCTCTACAATTTTCTCCAAAGTTGATTTGCGTAGTGGATACCATCAAATTCGTATGAAATTGGGAGATGAATGGAAAACAGCATTTAAAACTAAGTTTGGATTATATGAGTGGTTAGTCATGCCTTTTGGGTTAATTAATGCACCTAGTACTTTCATGAGATTAATGAATGAAGTTTTACGTGCTTTCATTGGACGATTTGTGGTAGTATACTTTGATGATATATTGATTTTTAGCAGATCTTTGGAGGAACATTTGGAACATTTACGTGCTGTTTTTATTGCTCTACGTGATGCACGTTTGTTTGGTAACCTTGGAAAGTGCACCTTTTGCACCGACCGAGTCTCTTTTCTTGGCTATGTTGTTACTCCACAGGGAATTGAGGTTGATAAAGCCAAGATTGAAGCTATTGAGAGTTGGCCGCAGCCCAAAACGGTCACACACGTGAGGAGTTTCCTTGGCCTCGCTGGATTCTATCGGCGTTTTGTGAGAGATTTCAGCACCATTGCTGCACCTCTCAATGAGCTTACAAAGAAGGATGTGCCTTTTGTTTGGGGTACTGCACAGGAAGAAGCATTCACGGTATTGAAAGATAAGTTGACACATGCTCCTTTACTCCAACTTCCTGATTTTAATAAGACTTTTGAGCTTGAATGTGATGCTAGTGGAATTGGGTTAGGAGGTGTGTTATTACAAGATGGTAAACTTCTTGCATACTTTTCTGAAAAATTGAGTGGGCCTAGTCTGAATTATTCTACTTATGATAAGGAATTATATGCTCTTGTTCGGACTTTGGAAACATGGCAACATTATTTATGGCCCAAAGAATTTGTTATACATTCTGATCATGAATCTTTGAAGCACATTAAAAGTCAAGCAAAACTACACCGTAGACATGCTAAATGGGTTGAATTCATAGAGACTTTCCCCTATGTTATTAAACACAAGAAGGGAAAAGAAAATGTTATTGCTGATGCATTATCTCGTCGTTATACTATGCTTTCACAACTTGACTTTAAAATATTTGGTTTGGAGACCATCAAAGATCAATATGTCCATGATGCTGAATTTAAAGATGTATTGCAGAATTGCAAAGAAGGGAGAACATGGAACAAGTTCGTCGTTAATGATGGATTTGTGTTTCGTGCTAACAAGCTATGCATTCCAGCTAGCTCTGTTCGTCTTTTGTTGTTGCAGGAGGCGCATGGAGGAGGATTAATGGGACACTTTGGCGTGAAGAAGACGGAGGACGTACTTGCTACACATTTCTTTTGGCCAAAGATGCGACGGGATGTTGAGCGTTTTGTTGGTCGCTGCACTACATGTCAAAAAGCTAAGTCACGACTCAATCCTCATGGTTTATATATGCCTTTGCCTGTCCCTAGTGTTCCTTGGGAAGATATATCTATGGACTTTGTTTTGGGTTTACCTCGAACAAAGAAGGGGAGGGATATCATATTTGTTGTCGTGGATAGGTTCTCGAAGATGGCACACTTTATACCATGTCATAAAAGCGATGGTGCTGCTAATGTTGCTGATTTGTTCTTTCGTAAAATTATTCGCTTGCATGGTGTGCCAAATACTATTGTTTCAGATCGTGATACTAAATTTCTTAGCCACTTTTGGAGATGTTTATGGGCTAAGTTGGGGACTAAACTGCTTTTTAGTACTACTTGTCACCCCCAAACTGATGGACAAACTGAAGTAGTCAACAGAACTTTGTCTACTATGCTTAGGGCTGTTTTGAAGAATAATAAGAAAATGTGGGAAGAATACTTGCCTCATATTGAATTTGCTTATAATCGTTCATTGCATTCTACTACTAAGATGTGCCCTTTTGAAATTGTCTATGGTTTTCTACCTCGTGCACCTATTGATTTGTTGCCTCTTCCATCTTCGGAGAAGGTTAATTTTGATGCTAAACAACGTGCTGAATTGATCTTAAAAATGCATGAGTTAACTAAGGAAAATATTGAGCGCATGAATGCTAAATATAAACTTGTTGGAGATAAGGGTAGAAAACGTGTTGTCTTTGCACCTGGAGATCTTGTTTGGTTACATTTGCGTAAGGATAGGTTTCCTAATTTGCGCAAGTCAAAGCTAATGCCACGTGCTGATGGTCCTTTCAAGGTGTTAGAGAAAATAAATGATAATGTATATAAACTTGAGCTGCCTGCAGATTTTGGGGTTAGTCCCACATTTAACATTGCAGATTTGAAGCCTTACTTGGGTGAGGAAGATGAGCTTCCGTCGAGGACGACTTCAATTCAAGAAGGGGAGGATGATGAGGACATCACTAACAAGGTTACACCCACAGCTCCAACTGACACATATACAGGACCAATTACTAGAGCTCGCGCACGCCAATTAAATTACCAGGTACTTTCGTTTCTTGGTAATGAATCTAATGTTCATGAGAACAACAACAACAACAACAACAACAACAACAACAACACCACCACCACCACCAACAACAACAACAACAACAACAACAACAACAACAACAACAA
>LR738709.1:292288578-292313927 GCA_902687465.1 Secale cereale
ACAACAACAACAACAACAATAACAACAACAAAAAAACATCAATAGCAGCAAAACAGCAACAACAGCAACAACAGCAACAACAGCAACAGCAACAACAGCAACAACAGCAATAACAGCAACAACAACAATAACAACAGTTAACTGAAGTTAATCGGTCGATAATTTGTAAAAATGCAATAAACTCCCTCTGGAGTCCGGGCATAATTTAAGATGTTAATTCATCCAATATGTGAGTATATTGGATGTTATAAGATATTATATAATGGGACAAAGGGAATGTTGTACTACATCATTGTGCAATTGTTTTTTAGCTTCTAATATTAACTTAGTGCTTTTAGGTACATATGTCATTGGCAAAATCCACGCTTCGACCCTATATGCGTATGGGGCAATGACATATTGATGAACCAACATCAAGTGAATTAGCTGATTAAGATTGTTAGTAAAATGGGTCAAAAGATGGCAATTAAAATATTTGTTTACACTTTATCTAAGAGAACAGTGAACTGCACGATGGTAAGTAAGAACTCTGCAGCCTTCTTTTTACTGCACATAATGAGTTCTGTTAGATGACAATGTCTGAATGTTTTTCCTTTGTAGTCGCTCCCAAAGTAGTTTACTCAAGTTTACCTCTCAAACTACATGATTGGTGGTTATGCAAAGGATAAAGTATTTCTACCAGAATATGGTGATTATCCAGATGTTTTCATGAAGACAGTGAAGCATGGGCGGTCGGCCATCACAAGGGGTTACACTAGAGACGTGCATGCCTTCTGCATGGAGGAGGGCTCAATATGGGCATTCCGCTTCACCTTGTTCAATAACCATAATGTATTCGCCTCTTTCTTTACCATCTTTAATAGTACAAGTATACAACTATTGTTCATCATTCTTTGTTTAGTGCTTATGTAATTCTTGAACATATGTACATGTGAATCGAATAATGCATTGGTTGTTTAAACCTGATGGATATGAATAAAGCTATATCATAGTTTCAAATTCAAATTCGATACAATTTGAAATAGAAACAATTAAATTACTGTGAAATTACGCTCTGCGGGTCGTTACGGTGTAGTCCGAAAATCATGAAAATCGATGCGTCAACGTGGCATGCGCTCATGACCCCGTGGATTTTTTTTTGGTAAAGTTTGAAATTTTGATGATTTCTCCTTGGAAACCTAAGCATCTCAGAAGAAGGATCATAGTTTCCAAAAGGAGACGTGGCAATTCGAACTCCAGTGGATGGTGACTTCATCCTTTCGCCTCATAAAAATTTCCATGGTACGCAATCACCATTGTACCCCAGGTTTGCTTTTCTGGCGCATTTTAGGGCTCGTTTGCTATATTTAAGGAGTTTTTCCATTTACCATGCATTTTGTGCATATAAATCAAATCCTAGGCTCAACTGCATGTGTTGATGAAAGGGATGAGGATTGTCGTTCGATTAGGGAGCATCCAACAATGTAGATGTATGATCCGTGGGGTTTGGATTCTGGCCAATCAGAACGCACAACTCACATCGCATGCAGCAAGGGCGCATCGACCACGATATGGTAGGCACATGGCTTTCATGAATGAACCGTGTGCTATTCGCAAAACAGATTGCATATATGTTCTATTCATACAAACTGGAGTGAGATCAATTGAGTGTGCTACCTCCAGGGTATATAATCATAAATAGTTCAAATTCATTGCGTGGGCTGACAATATATAAAGGTTGACACACTAACCATTCTTAGATCAACAGGAGGCCGGTCATAACTCAGAATTTAGTACATGTGATAGTTCTAAATCGAACTAATTAAGTTACATAATATGCATAAAAATATCATGGCTTAATTCCAATGTTCATGGTTTTATTGATGATTTTAAGCCTCTCTGTAAATTTGGTGTGTGATCCTTGGCTAGCAACTCAGAAAATTCATCGTACTCGTCCTCATCAGCAACATCCTCGATGCCGAGTACCCTCCTCTTCCCATGCATCACTACATGATAGTTCTTATGCAAGGGATCTTTCACATAGAAAATTTGGGTAGCATGGGTGGCAAGTATGAACGGGTCCATGTATATGCCATCATTGACATTTTAACACATGTATTTGATGATCCACAACTATAGGGGATCTATCATACTCCTTTCGATAAGTTAGAGTGTAGAAGCCAACGAGGAGCAGAAAGAAAAGACAAGCGGTTTGAAGCAAGGTATTCTCTGCAGGCACTGAAATTATCGGTAACAGATAGTTTTGTGATAAAAGAATTCATAACGGGTAACAAGTAACAAGTATAACAAAGGTGCACCAAGGTGTCCCAATAATTTTTGTAGCAAAGGATAAGCCTGGACGAACTCTTATATAAAGCAAAGTGCTCCCAAGGACTCATTGGAATTATTGTCAAGTTAGTTTTGATCATGCTCATATGATCCGCGTTCGTTACTTTGATAATTTGATATGTGGGTGGACCAGTGCTTGGGAGCTGTACTTACTTGGACAAGCCTCCCACTTATGATTAACCCCTCTCGTAAGCATCTGTAGCTATGAAATAAGAATTAAGATAAATCTAACGATAGCATGAAACATGTGGATCCAAATCAACCCCTTACGAAGCAACACGTAAACTACGGTTTAAGCTTTTGTCACTTTAGCAACCCATCGTCTACTTATTACTTCCCAGTGCCTTCCCCTAGGCCCAAATAGTGGTGAAGTGTCATGTAGTCGACATTCACATAACACCACTAGAGGAAAGATAACATACATCTCATCAATATATCGAACGAATACCAAATTCACCTGATTACTTATAACACGACTTCTCCCATATCCTCGGGAACAAACGTAACTACTCACAAAGCATATTCATGTTCATAATCAGAGGGGTATTGAGTAGCATCAAGGATCTAAATATATCATCTTCCACCAAATAAACCAACTAGCGTCAACTACAAGGAGTAATCAACACTACTAGCAACCCATAGGTACCTATATGAGGTTTTGAGACAAAGATTGCATACAAAAGATGAACTGGGGTTTGAGAGGAGATGGTGCTGGGGAATATGTTGATGAAGATTGACTCCCCCCGATTTCACCCACCCGGAAGGAAGTTTTCCCGGTAGAACAGCTCCGCCGGAGCCCTAGATTGCTTTGTCCCAAATGCTTCCTTATGATTTTTCTAGGTTAAAACCCTCCATATAGTAGAAGATGGGTGTCGGATGATGGCTAGGGGGCCCACAAGCCCTAGGGGCGCGCCCTGGTGGGTAGGGACGCCCCCAGGTTTATGGCCACCTGGTGGGTCCCCTTATGTTGTTTATTTGCCCAATATTTTTTAATATATTCCAAAATAATTCTCCGTAAAATTTTAGGACATTTGGAGTTGTGCAGAAGAGGTATCTCAGATTTGCTCCTTTTCGGTCTAGAATTCCAGCTACCGCATTCTCCCTCTTCATGTAAATCTTCTAAAATAAGAGAGAAAAGGTATAAGTATTGTGCCATAATATGAATTAACACTCCATGATGCAATAAATATCAACATAAAAACATGATGCAAAATGGACGCATCAGTCTTCCTGTAATCATCAACCTTTACCTGACTAAGAGTGATCCATTTGCACCTGAATAATGACACCTTGACTTTCACATAGTTAAGCTACCATATCTCTATGATGGTTCCATAGTATACCCTTTTATCAGCTTCATCTACAGTCATGCATTCTATTCAACAACTTTGGCCCTCCCCAACCTGTTTTAGCAACACTTGGCCCCTCTCATACATAATTTCTGGATCTTCCACTATTTATGTCATACGCTCGGTACATCAATATCGTAGGTCATAGCTTTGATGACAACCATGTAGAAATGCCATCCATGGATCCGCGTGCCAAACGATTCTTCAGTCAGCTAGCGTAGTCCTTCTTGTGTGCCTTCATCTCGACATGTAATGGATGCACCATGGGTAAGAAGCTTTGTTGTATCACCTGCAAGTGTTCATCAACCTAAGCGTTGTGAGCTCAGTTGTTAAGTAGTACCGTCAAATGGGCTTTGTCGGTCAAATCTTCGGGTGCGGCGTTCTAGGTGCCAACAAGGACCAGCTTACCAGCCAGCCTTCCCTCGTGGCGAGAGAGTGGAAACGTATAGGTCTTTGTTTCATGTATTTGGTGCAAAACTCAACCACCTCCTCTGCGGTATAACCTTGTAGGATGCTTGCCCCTGGATGGCATCGGTTCCGACAATAACGCTTCAACATTCCCACGAACCGCTCGAAGGGATACATGTTGTGAAGAAACACAGGACCACAATACTTGATCTCGTAGACAAGGTGCATAGTGACATGGACCATGTGTCGGATGTCGGGTTCCGGCAAAACCCTTAAGGTTCGAACTCTGGGATGCGCACGAAGATCTCTCCTTCCGCCCTAGCTCGTCTACTCAACAGCCCTAAGCCTAGCTCGTCAGATCCGATGAACAAGAGACACAAGATTTATACTGGTTCGGGCCACCATTGTGGTGGAACACCCTAATCCAGTGTGGTGTGGTGGATTGCCTTGTAGGCAGAGGAAGAACTAGTACATGGACGAACTGCCTCCTGAGGATAGGTGTTCTTGAGCTCGGATAAGTTTGGGGTGTGTGTGAGGTCTCGATGATCCGATCAACTCGAGATGAGATCGGCTCAAGATGGTATGAGATGATCCATCCCTCTCAATGGTGGTGGCTAGTCCTATTTATAGTGGATAGGGTCCTCTTCCCAAATATTGAGCGGGAAGGGACCCCTCAACGGCCAAATTTGAAGGGGGGCAACTAGTACAAGCTATCCTAACAAAAGGTGGTCTTCGTTGCCGAAGGCTCTGGTGGTGACGCCGCCGTGGGCTCCGCTATGACCTCTGTCCTACCGTCCTACTGGTCTTGGTCTCGTTGCACCGATATGGAAACCTTTGCCTGACGCCTCGGGACTCCGCGCCTGCACCTGCTCCTTTAGCACCGAAAAGGAAACTGGCAATCTGCGCCCGCTGGTGCCCACTTGGCTTTGGTCGTCACTGCTCACGTCATGAGGACCTCGCGAGGTGCCCCTCGCCTTGATATCTCCGATCCTCACGAGCCGGCCTGGCGAGGCCACCCTAGGGCATGCCTTGTGTCGTCCGCCTCGCGAGACTTGGCCCCTCGCGAGGGTCTTGAGTGGTTGCTGAAGATGTTGGGCCGTACCAGGCCGCCTTGTGAGCCACGCCCTAGGCCGCAGGCAGGCAAGTCTGGGTACCCCCATCCCTAGAATGGCGACAGTAGCCCCCGGGCCCAAGGTGCGCTCGAACTTGGCTTCGTGGCGAAGCCAAGGGCCAACTGCGGAGCGCCGCGGGCCCTAAAGCCTGCGGTCCTGACTGACGTGTGGCGATTGACGTGATGTGGGCGTCTCCACTTCCCCATATAACCTCGATTTTTGCCCGACCGCCGGCCATTTTTACCTACTCGATTTTGCCTCCTCTGTCAGCGGCACGCCCGGCGGTTTTCTTCATCTTCTGAATCCCCTTCTCCGGACAGATCCAACACCAAATCCCTCCGCCGCCATGGCTTCTGGTAGAGAGAAGGGAAGGGGAGCGGATCCCTGTGCCTTGGCTTCCTCGTCGCCACTCTTCATGCCCGCCACCGAGTAGTCGGTGGTGATTACTGAAGAGATGATGGAGAAGGTGCGCCCGTCGCTCACCGCCGCCTCCAACGAGTGGGGGCGATGGTGGCTTGGCCTGCTTCTCGCGCCGCAAGTGACAGGTCTACCACCGAGGTCCCCTTTCATCTTCACGCCCTTTGGGCTGGCTTGATACCTCCCTTCTCTGACTTCTTCAACGCGGTGCTATTGCACTATCAAATCAGTGCGCTGCATCTTGACCCTCAGTCCATCGTCCTCCTTGCTGTTTTCGCCTTCGTCTTTGAGGCCATGGTGGGCATTTCTCCCTCCGTGGCCTTGTTCTGCCACTTCTTCTCGCTCCACTTGACGGACGCGCTCCAATGCTCTGGATGCGTGTCCTTCCAAACCATTGCGGTGACGGCTTTGACTTTCAGCCGATCGTTGGCGGCTTCAGGAAGCAGTGGGTGTTCGTCGATGTCGAGGTGCGCAACCCCCAGCTGCTCTCACCCTGGAGCCCGGCCGCTCCGAGCTCTGGCTGGGGTCATGTGAGGCTTGCTAGCCCGAAGCTAGCTCCTGTATGGTTCCGATTCGCCAGGCTGCAGAGGCTTGGTGTAACGGTGCCGATGCTGGTAAGGGAGTTCATCCAGTGTCGCGTCGCTCCGCTCCAGCGCAATTCTCGGCTGATGTGGGCCTTCTCCGGTCATGGGGACCGCATGAAGCTTCAGGCGCCCGCTCTTCCTTCTGAGGCACGGCGCATAGTGCTCAAGATCCTGACAGGTGATCCATCGCCGGCACGCCTACTGCACGAGGGCTGTCTCTTGTACTGCTGTTCGAACAAGATGGAGTTCGTGAGGCAGATGCCCTCTTTCGACGAATGGGGGCTTCGTCCGCTCGGGCTTGTCGGGTCTCGCGAGAATCCAGTATGTGTGGCTCCCTCGCTCCCTCCTGTTGAGGCGGTCGCCCCGGAGGTGGGTGCTGGGGGACAAGTGCTATCGTGTGCCGGAGGTACTGCTGCCTCTGCTCCGGCACCTCCTGAAGTTCCTGAAGTGCCATCCTCCGGAGTTCAAGGGAGTCGCCCCGAAGGAGTGGTTGGAGTGCAAGTGCCGCCGGATGCTGCTGAGGCCGAAGCCCCCGTGGGCTCTTCGCGTCGTCCTGAGGGGGGTGCTGGTGCCTTGCAGGGCGCCTCGCCTCCGTAGTTGCGCTCGATGTTGTCGACCATTCCGGGGCTTCGGTCGGCTTCGGCCGAATTTCGAAGTTCTCCGCAAGAGGGGGAGGGTCCTTGGTGATGGCGACACTGCTCCCCGACCGCTGAAGCTTAGGAAGCTCATCGCCATAAAGGAGTGAGTACCTTGCCCTTGTGACGTCTTGTGTGTTGCCTTCCTTCCTGACTATGATTCTTCAGGACCTCGCCTGCCAAGACTACGACACTCACCGAGGAGCGGGCCCCTGCGGCCCCAAGCCTCTCGCCTGCTCGGGGCGACCCTGGGCCATGCGCCTCCCCGCCCATGAGGCCGAGCGCACCAGCTTGGCGCCTCGACCCCGCATTCTTGCCATTCCTTCGCCGCGACCCCGCCTGGGGGCTGGGGAATGTGCCAAGGGCTCCCCCTTGGTCGTTGAACGCACCGGGACTACTTCGGCTCTAGCGTCTTCTTCAGGTGGTGGGCCCCAGCCCCTCCGGGCATCGACCGAGGCCCGAGAGACACCTGGGGCGGAGGAGATACCGGTTCCACCTCCAGGGGGAGACGGCTCTCCTCAGACTTCTTCAACTGCTCCTGGTGCCGAGGATGGCCCTAGTCTCCTGCTCGAGTCGGTGCGCACGTGCAGAGCTGCCCGTCGCGAGCTTCTCTGGGAGGCGGCGGACACGTTGGGCCGGCTTGGGAAGGAGCTTGAAGGGGCTGACGCTTGTCTTGAGGGTGAAGGTCTTCAACTGTTGGACGAGTGGCGCCAGCTAAGGGTGGCCATCAACCTCGGGCGCCTCCAACATGAGAGCGCCAGTGCGAAGGCAGATGCGTCCCTTGCCGCCTCGCGAGAGGCCTACGCCCAAGCAATGGACGAGGCCCGGGACGCCGACGCCCGTCGTGAGGCCGTGGAGAGGCGCCTCCTGGAGCTTCAAGTCTTTAACACCGACTTGGAGGACCGCACTGAGGTGCGTAGGGCCGCCCTAGCGTCGATGCGGGTGACGCCCCTCGAGGAGGCAGAGGTGTTGAGGCGCAAGGAGGCGCTGATGCTGGAGGCCACAGAGCGCAGCTTGGAGCTTGAGCAGTTGGAGGCGAGGGAGTGCCACGTGACCATGGCTGAGGACGCCGTCTCCGCTCACAAGTCCATGGTCCAGGAGGAGATCGATCGGAGGGTGGCAAAGGCCCACGCGGACCTCACCGAGGGTATAACTTGAAGTTGGAGTTCCAGCGAGCGGGGGCCGAAGGGAGGACTGCCGCCCTCAGGACGAGTCTAAGGGTGGCAAAGCTACATGAGAGGACCGCTGCGGCAGCCCAGTCTTCTGTCCAGGCCGAGTTGGCCTCCGCGCAGGCAGACCTGGCCTCGCTCCGGAGACAGGTTGATGAGGCTACGGTCCTTGCACGACAGTGCGAGGACGAGGACGGCCGTCGAATCGTGCTGCAGCATGAGCATGGTCACATGCTGCGGACCCTTCGGTGGAGGCCGAACCGGGCGCTGGGAGCAATCTGTGAGGAGAACGCCCCTGACCCCACGTGGAGGACTACGCCAGTCATCTTGTTTTCTTCACCGAGATCGTGACGCGCCTGGAGAATCGAGACGTGAGGGCCCGCCGCCTCGTTGAAGAGAAAAGCCTAGGCCTCGTGGGTCGTGCATTCTCCCGAGTCTTCAGCTACAACCTAAGCACGGATTCCAACTTTGACTTCGGTGCTGCCATCGCCCCCATGCTCGGAGCTGTCCGAGACAACCTGGCGCACTGGGTGGACGACCACATGGATGCCCTAGTCCAGGCCTTCGCCACCGATGATGATGATGCCGTGGTCGTGGCGGATGAAGGAGGCATGGTCGAAGACGCTGGCGACATGTCCAGTGACAACATTGGCGACGCATATGAGGGTGGCTTGGACGGCTCCGCGAGTGATATGTCCGATTGAGCTCGTATTCTTCTGACCTGATCCTGCACGCGTAAACTTGCAAAGGGCCCTGTTGGGTATGAGAGTATTTTGATGAGGGAAGCCCCCTATGTGTGTAAATTAGTAGTCTGTTTCCTTCCTTTTTGTTTGGTAACTGAACCTGAACCTGATGCGTGTGCCCTCAAGCCTTTATATATAGTTGTTGCAGCGCCTTATCCAGATCCTCCCTGTCTTCGTGAGGGTTATGAGGCTGTGGGACTGCTCCCTCCTGAGGTGGGCTGCTGTTGGTCCATGCTGTAGGCTTCGTGAGCAATGCTTGGCCCTGCTCCGGGGAACAGGGCCAGTGGCGTTCTGTTGGCCACGGCAGGATGCCTACGCGGCACAACTGCGGCGCATAGACTATTGCCCCGAGAGGGTCCTGCTGAGGTTGTAGTGGCATGCCAAGTGGGATTGGCCTTCCAGCCCCCGGGCCTGAGGGCCCCGGGTAAGATTTTTGAGACAGCCAGAAGTGGCAAAATCCAGCAGAAATCAAAGAGAACTTCCCCCCGTTTTGGCAATAAGCAAGACTTCAAATTCAACTCGAAAGACACGGCGAATCCAATTACAAAAAGGAAGGCGAGGAAAGCAAATAGCCGTGTCCTGCTCCTATCTAGTCTTCAGTCTTCTCACCACCATGGAGCTAAGTGCTGCCACTAGGATGTGGGAGGGACCCCCGAAGCCGAGGGCGGCTCTACGGAGACTCCGGGGAGTGTACAGCCCCACTCATTATTACGTGAGAGTGTCACGGGCAGAGATCTTCACAGGCCTGAGACTTACTTCATATCGCCAGACGAGGGCCCGGCCTTGCACCACCCTCGACATCCCTTGGGACGACCGGAAACCAGGACATGACCAAGGAGGCAGAAAGGCGATGCCAACGGCGCCCTCGGCGACCACGGGCCCTCTGCCAGGGGGAAGCTTGGCGAGGCTCGCCCCGACAGAGGACCTACTTTCGCATACTTCCCTGCTCCTCGCGCCGCTGGGGAGGCCGCGACTCTAGGCCTTCTACGCGCATCCCCCAGTGTTCCGCTCTGGTTGAGGGCGGAGCAGGCGCTCTCGGGTCGTCGACCATCGTCGTGGTCTGATTCACCTGCAGTCCATGGTTAGCGTATGCCTGCTGCTGTGATACTTGTGGTGCTCTGTCGTCGTCGCTGAAGGGGTCCACGGCGTCCCCGGTTGACACATGGTAATCTTCTTCCTCGTGAGCCTCGCCGTTCCATCCTGGCCCGTGGAAGGCATTGGGGCCCTCCCTGAACACGTACACCAGGAACACCATGCGGGGCATGTAGGCTTCGTCGGTAGCCCCACCAAGGGCGTAGCCCCCGTACCCCACGCCTTTAGCCCCTAGTTGCAGCATCTGGTTTTGGCGCCCGCTGGGTTGAACCCCATCGTACCCTCTCGATGGGCCGCCGGCGTCTGGTCTTGCCACTGATGAGGTTGCTGCAGCCGTAAGGAGGGCACCAGCATGCCTGCTGGTGTCGCCGGGTCTTCCAATCGTCCCAAAGGGTGGCAACGCCGGTCGGGGACTCACTAGTGCCCCACCTACAACCTGGGGTGGGGGTGAGGAGTAGAACGGCGGTGCGCCTCCCCAAGCGCAGCCTAGTAGCTCAACAACGCGTTCCAGCACCACGTCACGGCCGCTCTCAGCCATCTTGCATCGTAACAGTTCCACGATGAGCGCAGCCCTCGTGTTCGCCTGCTCCTGTCGGGTGTAAGGTGCCGTCGCCGTAGCATGGTTTGCAGAGCGCGCCGCGGAGCGCGCGCGCCAGGAGGCCGAGGCGGTGGCCGCCGGCCCGCGTCGCCCGGGGCCGGCGATGCTGGGTGGTGCTGGGGCAGCTTGGAGCGGAGGGTTGAGGTCTTCGTTGTCGGGCGGCGCCGCCCTCGCTGGCCAGGTCGCCCAGCGGTTGGCATGAGCCCCCTGGTCGTCGGCCATCGGGATGGGGGGCGATGACGGTGCGGGCGACGGAAGAACAGATCCGGTGACCCCTACCTGACGCGCCAAATGTCGGATGTCGGGTTCCGGCAAAACCCTGAAGGTTCGAACTCTGGGGTGCGCACGAAGATCTTTCCTTCCAACCTAGCTCGTCTACTCAATAGCCCTAAGCCTAGCTCGTCAGATCCGATGAACAAGAGACACAAGATTTATACTAGTTCGGGACACCGTTGTGATGTAACACCCTAATCCTGTGTGGTGAGGTGGATTGCCTTGTAGGCAGAGGAAGAACTAGTACATGGATGAACTGCCTCCTGAGGAGAGCTGCTCTTGAGCTTGGATGAGCTTGTGGTGTGTGTAAGGTCTCGATGATCCGATCAACTCGAGATGAGATCGGCTCAAGATGGTATGAGATGACCCCCCCCCCCTCTCTCAATGGTGGTGGCTAGTCCTATTTATAGTGGCCCGACTTCTCTTCCCAAATATTGAGCGGGAAGGGATCGCACAACAGCCAAATTTGAAGGGGGACAGCTAGTACAAGCTATCCTGACAAAAGGTGGTCTTCGCTGCCAAAGGCTCTGGTGGTGACGCCGCCGTGGGCTCAGTGATGACCTCTGTCCTGCCGTCCAGCTGGTCTTGGTCTCGTTGCACCGATATGGAAACCTTTGCCTAACGCCTCGGGACTCCTCGCCTGCACCTGCTCCTTTAGCACCGAAGAGGAAACTAGCACTCTACCCCCGCTGGCACCCGCCTAGCTTTGGTCATCACTGCTCACGTCATGAGGACCTCGCGAGGTGCCCCTCGCCTTGATATCTCCGTTCCTCATGAGTCGGCCTGGCGAGGCCGCCCTAGGGGATGCCTTGTGTTGTCCGGCTCGCGAGGCTTGGCACCTCGCGAGGGTCTTGAGTGGTTGCTGAAGATGATGGGCCGTACCAGGCTGCCTTATGAGCCACGCCCTGGGTCGCAGGCAGGCAAGTATGGGTACCCCCGTCCCCAGAACGCCGACACCATGAAATCAAATAATGACGATGGGAAAGACATCTATAGGGTGGACAATATTATTGCCATAGTTTATGCCATAGTTTGTTGAAGAAATCGCATAGATCAATGAGTGTATTTCTTATATGTGTGTCCATCTTATTCTTGATGCACACCAGGAGGATTTATGTCAACATTATGTGGCAATCAGGTGACTGCATGTGTTCCAACTTCATTTTACCTGAGCTCACATCCACGACACTCCTGATGTTTGTATAGTAGGAAGAGGGTGTCTTAACTTAAAACAAATAGTCGAAGAACTCTTTTGCTTATTTTGTACTGCAATTGTAACTCTGACGAGCATGGAGGAATTTGTTATCATCTTCTGCATCATTCTTTCATTTTGGTATATCACCAAGCATATCAAGTCGTGCACCATCACCATCCTTTGTTTTACCTTTAATCTTGACCAGAGTACTAAGGATGCTTTCACATACGTTATTCTGCATGTGGATGACATTGATGCAGTGATGTACACGTTGAATCTCCTAGTAAGGAAATTCTCATAACACCATTTTATTCTTAAACACTTTCCCCCTGGGTGTTTGTTTCACCATCAAAGCATGGTTCTTGCCAAGCACAAATTAATTTGTTTAGAAATGTTGTGGGTCAACTTCCCAGGATAAGGTCTTGGGACGAAATATAGGTTCCTTGGAAAAATTGCATCCCGTTAGTACACTCCCTGAGTCTTGTACTTCTAGCTACCTTGGGAAAGTCTTTATACTTGTTGTCGATTAATTCCCACCGAGCCCCATCTTTCAGGTGCCTCATATATTTATTTGCAATTCACTCATCATGATGCCACCGCAACCTCTTTGCATCTATAGGGTTTGCAAACAAACACCTCAACTTTGGAATTAAAGTCAAGTACCAAACAACCTTGAACGGGATTCCTGTCTTTATCTCGTTATCCAATTTGTACTTATCCTTTTTCTCTCATGTGCTTGTATCGTGCATGCTTGCATGTGGGACATGCACACAAATCTTTGTACTCGCCATAGTATAATATACAATCATTCACACAAACGTGTATCTTCTGTACTTCAAATTCCAATGGGCAAAAAAATTCCTCGCTTCATTCGTGCTTTTGGGGAGCACATTATATTTTGGAAGAATTTTTTGAAAAGATCTGACAACTCTGTGAAGCCCTTGTTTGATAGATTGTTTGATGCTTTAAATCACAGAAGTGCCAGTGTGGCACTCAACTTGGAATATTTCTTTTTGCGACCTGGATATAAATCTTTCTTGGAGTCTGCATCAATGGATAGTTGATCCTTGTACCCAATCATATTTTTGTTGGGCCTTGGAAATATGCAACCATGGCAGCAAAATCTGGAATATCAAGGACGTCGTCTGCGTGGTCGTCTTAGTTTTTCAGCGGGAGTTTTACCTTGTGTGTTTTCCATTGGTAGCTTGACACCTCAGCCCCGATGTTCGATTCAACATTCTTGTGCCTCTGGTCGGGGTTTGGCATCTTGCCGCCCTGGTTAAATTCATCCATGGCCGGCTATTCACCGTCTCTAGTCCAACGTGTATATCCATCCATGAATCCCCGTTTGAGTAAGTGGTACTCGACATCTGCAACTTGACGTGACTCTGAATTGTCAAACGACTACATGGACATAGGGTGTAATCATCATTATGAACACCCTTCTTTGTCTATTCAGCCAAATTGATGAACTCCGTCATGCCAATGATAAAATCTGAGCTTCTCCGATCCTTCATCCATTCAGATCGTTCCATCTGCACCACACGAGGGGTAATTCAAAAAACAACAACAACATTTGTACATGGATTATTGATGCCCAAAGATGGATGCATAAATCAAAAGATTTTATTTTCATAATTACTGAGGGTGCTCTATATTATAATCCAGCCGTGCAATGACATAAATTAATGGCTAGTCAATTGACATGCAGAGTACTCAGTACTCTACTACCCTTATGAATTGAATACCTTAATTAATCCACTCAATGGAAAGAATACCTTAGTTAATTAGCCGCACGGTGACCTCCGATGTAGTGCCCTAATGTCTACTACACGACCTTCATCTTGTAGACTCATGTTGGGCCTCCAAGCGCAGAGTTTTGTAGGACTGTAGCAATTTTCCCTCAAGTGGATGACCTAAAGTTTATCAATCGGTGGGAGGCGTAGGATGAAGATGGTCTCTCTCAAACAACCCTGCAACCAAATAACAAAGAGTCTCTTATGTCCCCAACACACCCAATACAATGGTAAATTCTATAGGTGCACTAGTTCGGCGAAGAGATGGTGATACAAGTGTAATATGGATGGTAGATATTGGTTTTTGTAATCAGAAAATATGAAAACAACAAGGTAACTAATGATAAAAGTGAGCACAAATGGTATTACAATGCTTGGAAACAAGGCATAGGGTTCATACTTTCACTGGTGCAAGTTCTCTCAACAATGATAACATAATTAGATCATATAACAATCCATCAATGTGCAACAAAGAGTCACTCCAAAGTCACTAATAGCGGAGAACAAATGAAGAGATTATTGTAGGGTACGAAACCACCTCAAAGTTATTCTTTCTGATCGATCTATTGGGCTATTCCTATAAGTGTCACAAACAGCCCTAGAGTTCATACTAAAATAACATTTTAAGACACACATCAACCAAAACCCTAATGTCACCTAGATACTCCAATGTCACCACAAGTATCCGCGGGTTTGATTATATAATATGCATCACACAATCTCATATTCATCTATTCAAACCAAGACAAAGAACTTCAAAGAGTGCCCCAAATTTTCTACCAAAGAGTTAAGACGAAAACGTGTGCCATCCCCTATGCATAAGTTCACAAGGTCACAGAACCCACAAGTTGATCACCAAAACATAAATCAAGTAGATCACGTGAATATCCCATTATCACCATAGATAAGCACATGCAAGACATACATCAAGTGTCTCAAATCCTTAAAGACTCAATCCGATAAGATAACTTCAAAGGGAAAACTCAATCCATTACAAAAAGGTAGAGGGGGAGAAACATCATAAGATCCAACTATAATAACAAAGCTCATAGTACATCAAGATCGTGCCAAATCAAGAACACGAGAGAGAGAGAGAGAGAGAGAGAGAGAGAGAGAGAGGGAGAGAGATCAAACACATAGCTACTGGTTCATACCCTCAGCCCCGAGGGTGAACTACTCCGTCCTCGCCATGGAGAGCGTCTGGATGATGTAGATGGCACTGGTGATGGTTTCCCCCTCCGGCAGGGTGCTGGAACGGGCTCCCGATTGGTTTTTCGTGGCTACAGAGGATTGCGGCGGTGTAACTCCCGATCTAGGTTTATTTCTGGGGGTTTCGGTATATATAAGAATTTTTGGCCTCGAGAACAAGTCAGGGGGACCCACGAGTCAACCACAAGGTAGGGGCCCGCGCCCTCCACCCTTGTGGATGACTCCTGGATCTTCTGGCCCAACTCTTTTGCTTCAGGGGCTTCTGCTGGTCACCGTACATTTTCAGCTCAATTGGACTCCGTTTGATATTCCTTTTCTGCGAAACTCAAAAACAAGGAAAAAACAGAAACTGGCACTCAGCTCTAGGTTAATAAGTCAGACCCAAAAATCATATAAAAAATCATATAAATGCATATAAAACATCCAAGATAGATAATATAATAGCATGAAACAATCAACAATTATAGATACGTTGGAG
Source organism: Secale cereale (assembly GCA_902687465.1). Taxonomy (NCBI): domain Eukaryota; kingdom Viridiplantae; phylum Streptophyta; class Magnoliopsida; order Poales; family Poaceae; genus Secale; species Secale cereale. Next base: position 292,303,965 of record LR738709.1, read on the forward strand.
ATGTATCACGCCCAAGATGCCATTCTATCCCGATCACCTAGTGAACTCGTGATTGGGGCACAATCGCATTTCGAGCACTTAGCAAGGTGAATTTTTTTACAACATACCATGTACTGAATAGATGGGAATATGAGATAAAGTCTTACACTCACCACAAGTTACAACCACTACAAAAAAGACACATCCGTGACATTTTGGGCCGAACAAAACTTTTTTCTGTCATACTTATGACACTTCTATGAAAATAATTGTGACAAAACATGGTATCATCATAGATGTGGTGGGGTCCTACTTCTATGGCAAAAAATCATGACAGAAAATTGGCTTTTCGTCCTAGGCGGGCCGGAGACGCTGCTGCATGACATTCTGTCGAAGATATTGACCATGGGTGTCCTCATCGACCACCCATGGTATTTCAAGACAATTTGGGGCCATCTGTTACCCCCCGGCTGTCTGCTCATCGGCTGCCTCCTAGGACATCTTACCTTAGGAGCTGGCTATGAGCATGCGGCAGGGGCCCAATCAGGCGGCAGCTCCACAGCCAACAGCTAGCAGACGGCCCTACGCCTCTCCCTCGGGATGTGTGTGATGTCTACACACGCTTCTACTCTTGTAGACTATGTTGGGCCTCCAAGCGCAGAGATTTGTAGGACAGCAGCAATTTCCGTCAAGTGGATGACCTAAGGTTTATCGAACTCAGGGAAGTAGAGGTTGAAGATGGTCTCTCTCAAGCAACCCTGCAACTAAGATACAAGAAGTCTCTTGTGTCCCCAACACACCTACTGCAACTAGGAGTTGTATAGGTGCACTAGTTCGGCGAAGAGATGGTAAAATATGGATGATAGGAGTGGCAAAGCAAAGTAATATAAATCTGTAATAAAAAGTGCAGCAAGCAAACAAGTGGTAAACGTGAGCACAAATGGTATTGCAATGGTGGAAACAAGGCCTAGGGATCATACTTTCACTAGAGGCAACTCCCAACAACATTAACATAATCGAATCACATGATATTTCCCATAAAACATGCAATGGAGACGCACCCGGAGGTCATTCCTTCGTGGTCAAGAGAGGACGAGAATTATGTAGGGCTACAAAAGCACACCTCAAAGTTCGTAGTTCTCAATCTAAGGATTTCCCAGTGTCACCGCGGCCATCCAAAGAGAGTCCCATAATAACCACAACATATCTAAAGGATAGTCAAAGACAAGCATCAAGAGACTCTCAATCTTCAATCAACACACAAGAGAGGAAATAACTCATGAAAATATTTTTCTAATCCATGTCCAATAGACCGCTGTCATCTTGGTCTCGGGGATTATACTAGATAAAGACAAGTGAGTACATCAATCCAATACATAGAGGAAGGGGAAATATCATGGGATCACCCTAGATTAACATAGCCTATGATCACAATGAAGATCACATCATGGGAGAGAGTGATAACCACATAGCTACACGTACGAGCCCTCGGCCCCGGAGAAGACTACTCACACATGGACATGGTGAGGAGGAGGTTGATGATGGTGTTGATGGAGAGGTGCAGCCCCGCGAGGAGGAGACGGCCGGCGGCAGCCACGGAGGCGGCGGCGGCGGACCTCGGGGCGGCGGCGGCCCTAGGGGGCAGCGGCTCCTTGGCCCCCCTTCTTCCATGTGGATGGTGCTGCAATGGTGCTGGTCCTCCCCTCCAAGACGGAGGCTCGGGAGGAGGAAAATTCGTGGCCCTTGGTGACCTAGGTTTCCTCTCTTTATATAGACTCTCGGATTCCCGTCATCAGATTTTGGGCCTCAGTAAAACGGGCTTTACTCGGCCATCCGGACTCCGATTTGGACGAATTTTATATCCAGAAGCATCGCCTCGAAATTCCCCACAACTTTCGCAACTAGACTTTTTCCATTTGACGTCGTCCTCGGCCCGTAACGTGACCATCTTTAAAAAATGTTCTCTGACAGATTTCAGGAAAGTCAGAGTCCTACTCCAATACGACTCCTTTTGCGTTTTTGTCAATTTCCAAGTAATTCCTACACAATAAAGTGTAAAACAAAAACATTGTGCACTTTTGCAACCATTAGTAGGTTAGTCCAAATATGATCAAACGTGTATGGAAGTGCATAAATATCATAGCAATATCACACAAAAAGGGCATGGAGCAAGCAGAAATTATAGATACGTTTTGGACGTATCAACATCCCCAAGCTTAATTCCTGCTCGTCCTCGAGTAGGTAAATGATAACAAGCATAATTTCTGTGGTGACATGCTGTTAACCATATAAGAACTTTTCACAGTCACATGATAAGTGCTTACCGAGACAATGAATCTGTAGTAATTAAGTTGCCTCATGAGAAAATCACAAAGAACTGAAATTTTTACAATATGATACTGAAACACTCAATAGATTTGTAGTGAGCATGGTGTGCAAATATGACAAAGTGATATCTCGCTTGCCCCCTCTAGTGAAGCAAAACATAAATGCAGGGGCACCTCCAAGGTTTAAGTGATGACTAGATACAATGATTTCAGAATAAACGATATCATAATCATGCAAAAGACAATGGTACTTTGGGACAATGCACATTACACTCAGAATGACAATCATGCTCTCAATAGTTGGTGCTTTAAAGAAGGTGGAGACTCTCGAACCGTGGCTTTTGTTGGCAAGGTTGAAAACCCGTGGTCGGAAACAAAAACTAAACATGTACCAGAGCTCTTGGTTTTAAAAACAGAGGTAATAATTATTTTTTTAGAATATGCATATTTCGTCAACGAATGCTAGCAGATAACTCAATCACTTCTTGAGCTGGACAAGTTTCGAGGAACGGCTCCCGAATAAGGACGATCACATCCTCTTAATCTCCTTTGTTTATCACTGCCAAAGTTTTCTGATTTCTCAGGAACAAAGCGTGAAGGAGGGTTTGTTTGTTGTATAATTTTTTTAATGAGCCGGGCGCACTCTATGCCAGTTCCTTCTCGTATTATGGGTTTGCATATTAGACATGCAATCCCGGGGTGAACCTTGTCCAACTTAAAAAGATCATGAATTAACTACTACTTCCTCATGAGCTAAAACAGAGGCACAAAAGAGAAATGCTTTTTTTGAATAATTCCGAGATGGTACATGAAAGTCTTCGTTAGGAATGGCAGGTAAATACCATGTATAGGAAGGTATGGTGGACTCATATGGCATAACTGGTTTAAAGAATTTTGGATGCACAAGCAGTCAGTCCGCTTAGTACAGGCGAAGGTTAGCAAAAGACTGGGAGCGACCAACTAAAAGAGCAATGACGGTCATAATCATGCAGAGCGACAAAGCAACATTGAATCAGGCATGGAAGTTATATCGCTACTCAGAAATTAAAGATCATCAAGGCTTGATAGACTTTCTTTACAGTCTTAAATATGCGTGAGCATACGCCAAGTCAATCAAAATAAATTCTTGAAGAAAGATATCACTAAACCATACCACATCATAGGCAAACAAATCATGTTGGTACTCCAATAACACATTGGGAAACCCCCCAGCTATTTGAGACTAACCATAAGAAAACATGAACTACTAAGCATCATTATGCACATAGCATTTTTATCATAGACATATCAACCAGTGCAACAGAAGCCAACTCTCTTAATAAGATAAGCATGATAACTAAAGAGAGTTCCAGCGACCAACTAAACAAAAGCTCTTTAAAAAGATAAGCATGAAAACTAAGAGCTAAACATGATAGTAGCTATTGAAAGACCAAGAACACACACAGCAAGGATAGACATGAAAATTCTATGCAATGTTCTAGGTTGAAGTGGAGCGTGTTTCTCTCCCACACAAAGAAGGCTGAGTTCCAACTCGTTATGAACAGCTAGAAAAGCTAAAGAAAACTAAAAAGGAAACTAAAAGCAAGACGCTCCAAGCATAGCACATAACACATGAAGTGATAAAAATATAGTGGAACGAAAGACGAACTGATAATGGTTGATGGAGAAGGGGATGCACGGGGGCATCCCCAAGCTTAGACGCTTGAGTCTTCTTGAATATTTCTTGGGGGTGCATGGGGGCATCCCCAAGCTTGAGCGTTTGACACTCCTGAATCTTTTTATCATCTTCCCTCGCACACTTGAAAACTCCCTTCATACATAACTCATCATAATCTGATTAGTGAGGTTAGTACCCATAATAAAATAATTTTTCCTTGCTGGAAATAAGGATATTCTTGAAGGTCTACTGTTTCTCAAGATTGCCAAAAGGTTTTTGCAAAGAAAAAGCAAGCTCAAGGTTTGCAAAATGAAGGAAAGGCAAAACAGGACAGAATCTGTGAAAAACAGACCAGCAGGTAGTAAATGATTTTTTCGGGGCACTTCTACAACTCTAATCAAAAAACTCAGAACAGACGCCTGAAAGACAATTGTATAGAGCACGCTGTCGAAAAAATTCAGACCAAAAAGATGATCTGGTGATTTTACACGAATTTTTCTGTCCAAGGACAGAATTTGTTTCCTGGACAGCACGTCACAACTTTTGAACTTTCTTGCAATCGGAGGCTAAACTTGGCACAAAGCTGAAAAATAAAGATACAATGATGTTGCTACAGTAGTAACAAACATTAAGACCACTAAAAACTGAAAGCAAAGATAACAAGGGTTGTCTCCCTAGAGCTCTTTCTTTATAGCCATAAAGATAGGCTTAAGACTTTAATGATGCTCTCGTAGGAATAAGAGTTGAAGAACAAAAGAGAGCATCAAGAAGCATATATAAAACATATTTAAGTCTAACATACTTCCTATGCATGGGAATCTTGTAAGAAAATAAATTATTGAAGCGTAAAGCAACTAGCATAGGAAGGCAGAACAAGCATAACTTCAAAATATTCACCATAAAGAGAGGGAACTTGATATTATTGAAATATCTATAAGCATATGTCCCCTTCTCATAATAATTTTCAGTGGGATCACGAATAAACTCAACAATATAAGCATCACATAAAGCATTGTTACCAGGATCCACATGCAAAAAGGTACTCTTACTCTCCACATAAGCATCTTTGGGGAGCCCATGGTTAGGACATTTTAGCATTAACGTTTTCAGTCTCCCCCAAGCTTGAGCTACGCTCTCTCCGTCACGAGACCTAAAGTTATAGATATAGTTCCTGTCTCGATGAATTTCATGAAGAGTATAAAACTTAGTATAAAAGAGAGACATAAGCTTTTGCCAATCAAGCAAGTGCGAGTTATCGAGAAGCTTATACCAATCTGAAGCTTTATCTATAAGTGATACGGCGAACAATTTACTCATGACAAACTCCCTTGATACACCTGCAAGCTTAAATAATGAACATAATTGTGACAGATATAGCAAGTGTTCACCGGGATGTCTGTCTCCTGCATAACGATTAGCCAAAACATAATCGATAATAACAGCTGGTATTTTATAGGGCACAATTTCAGTAGGGAGAGGAGCAACCACCACAGGTGTGGGGCGTCTTCCCACAAGCAACGAACTAAGAATGCGGTTTTCCATAAACATAACTAGTGAAATAAAAATAAGAAACAAAAAGATTTAATTGCAAGATCTAAAGATATACCTTCAAGCACTCACTTCCCCGGCAACGGCGCCAGAAATAGCTTGATGTCTACACATGCTTCTACTCTTGTAGACTATGTTGGGCCTCCAAGCGCAGAGGTTTGTAGGACAGCAGCAATTTCCCTCAAGTGGATGACCTAAGGTTTATCGAACTCAGGGAAGTAGAGGTTGAAGATGGTCTCTCTCAAGCAACACTGCAACTAAGATACAAGAAGTCTCTTGTGTCCCCAACACACCTAATACAACTAGGAGTTGTATAGGTGCACTAGTTCGGCGAACAGATGGTAAAATATGGATGATAGGAGTGGCAAAGCAAAGTAATATAAATCTGTAATAAAAAGTGCAGCAAGCAAACAAGTGGTAAACGTGAGCACAAATGGTATTGCAATGGTGGAAACAAGGCCTAGGGATCATACTTTCACTAGAGGCAACTCCCAACAACATTAACATAATCGAATCACATGATATTTCCCATAAAACATGCAATGGAGACGCACCCGGAGGTCATTCCTTCGTGGTCAAGAGAGGATGAGAATTATGTAGGGCTACAAAAGCACACCTCAAAGTTTGTAGTTCTCAATCTAAGGATTTTCCAATGTCACCGCGGCCATCCAAAGAGAGTCCCACAATCACCACAACATATCTAAAGGATAGTCAAAGACAAGCACCAAGAGACTCTCAATCTTCAATCAACACACAAGAGAGGAAATAACTCATGAAAATATTTTTCTAATTCATGTCCAATAGATCGCTGTCACCTTGGTCTCGGGGATTATACTAGATAAAGGCAAGTGAGTACATCAATCCAATACATAGAGGAAGGGGAAATATCATGGGATCACCCTAGATTAACATAGCCTATGATCACAACGAAGATCACATCATGGGAGAGAGAGATAACCACATAGCTACACGTACGAGCCCTCGGCCCCGGAGAAGACTACTCACGCATGGACATGGTGAGGAGGAGGTTGATGATGGTGTTGATGGAGAGGTGCAGCCCCGCGAGGAGGAGACGGCCGGCGGCAGCCACGGAGGCAGCGGAGGCGGCCCTTGGGGGCGGCGGCGGCCCTCGGGGCGGCGGCGGCCCTAGGGGCCAGCGGCTCCTTGGCCCCCCTTCTTCCTTGTGGATGGTGCTGCAATGGTGCTGGTCCTCCCCTTCAAGACGGCGGCTCGGGAGGAGGAAAATTCGTGGCCCTTGGTGACCTAGGTTTCCTTTCTTTATATAGACTCTCGGATTCCCGTCATCAGATTTTGGGCCTCAGTAAAACGGGCTTCACTTGGCCGTCCGGACTCCGATTTGGACGAACTTTATATCCAGAAGCATCGCCTCAAAATTCCGCACAACTTTCACAACTACACTTTTTCCGTTTGACGTCGTCCTCGGGCCGGAACGTGACCATCTTTAAAAAATGTTCTCAGACAGATTTCAGGAAAGTCAGAGTCCTACTCCAATACGACTCCTTTTGCGTTTTTGTCAATTTCCAAGTAATTCCTACACAATAAAGTGTAAAACAAGAACATTGTGCACTTTTGCAACCATTAGTAGGTTAGTCCAAATATGATCAAAAGTGTATGGAAGTGCATAAATATCATAGCAATATCACACAAAAAGGGCATGGAGCAAGCAGAAATTATAGATACGTTTTGGACGTATCAGCGTGCCGGGGGACCACCGCGCAGCTGAGGCATGGCTACAGTTGAGCACGTCCTTAGAGAATCTATAAGGGCGTAGCTACAGTGAATGTGTACCTTATGGCCGTCTCTTAAGCGGCGAGTCACTGTAGCCACGCTGCTAGTGACCAAGCTTCGGTCAGAGGAAGCCACGATCCCACTACCCACAGACGGCAGGGCCAGCAGGCGGCTGGCCCCACCGGCCAATGGGTGAGTCATAAACAAGCCGCCCCATGCAGGCGGTCAGGGGAGGTGGCCGCCTGGTAATAGACGGCGAATCCTGCCCTAGAAGTCTGAACCTCATCAAGATGACAAGACAGGGGCGTGGCGGCAGTGTACGGCAGGAGACGGCGGCACTGTAGCCACTTCCCTCCTGACGATGCTGCCGTCAGCAGAAGCACGCCTACAGTGAAAGGTAATCACATGGACCCTCATGCGGCGGGCCCCAGCAGACAGACGGTGAGGCCGGCACCAGAAGACGCTGACAGCCGGGGGACACTCCGTCGAGATTACAATTGTACCCCTGGGGGGATGGCCTATATAAACCCCCCAGGGTTCTCCATGAGGGGGGGTTGGAAGATTAAACCCTAGAAGAAAGAGAGCACGTAGAGAGAGAGAGAGAGAGAGAGAGAGAGAGAGAGAGAGAAACCCTAGCAACCATCCCAATTCCCTAGAGCGAAGGTAGAGAGCTAGCCTTGCTCATCTTCCTCCTCTAGACGACACAGCTCGAGGAGCAACCTTGTAGCTACCATAGTGACATTAGTCATGACGTGGAGTCCTCGCAGAGCAGGACTAGGGGTGTTATCTCCACGGAGAGCCCCGAACCTGGGTAAGATCCGTAGGTGTCCTAAGTTCCGCCTTATCCCGCTTCCAGGGCCCGGCGACGCTCTATTATCCCCATGCATGATAAGCCATCCGTTGGCATATGTCGCCCCAAAACCCCGACATTTGGCGCCCACCGTGGGGCTAGGTGCACCGTCGTCCGGAGACAAGTTCTGGATGGGAACTTTGTTCCTCCTTGGCGAGCACAGCCAGCCTGGCACGCCCGCACGCGTGGAAACCGGGATGCTTCGCGGCGCTGAGGCCGCATGCGTCGCGAGCGGACTCGCCGACCTTCTCGGCGGCGTCCACATTCATGACGAGCCCTCTCCGGCGGCCGAGCCAGTAGCTCTGGAGAGCTGCCTCGTCGAGCTCCGCGACAAGCTCCACATCATCGACGAGCGCGCCTCTGACGTGGAGTCAGTGGGCTCTTCTGACCCACTAGTAGACATGATCATCAACCTCGACGCAGAGCCCGTCGATTCCTTCCCCGAGCACGTGGTGATCATCGACGACCCCCTCCCTGCTCTAACGGGTGGCAGCACTGCCAGCACCGTCACGGAGGTGCTCGCCACCAACCACGATGTTCCGTCCGGCGGGTCGGGCCAAGACCCGCTCCAAGCCGCCCTACAGAACCTCGCCGCACCTATTGCGCTGGGGGCAGACGGCGCGGCGCTGGAGGCACTTCGCGTCTCGCTCCTCGACGGCGCCAACAAGCTGGCCGCTTCCCGACGCCTCACCGAAGCCTACCGCCACGAGATGGATCGTGCCATTTGCCGCACGCCTGCTGCTGGCGAGCCTAGCTGGGCCGATGCCGTTCGCGATCGCGGCGGGCTGCTAGCAGACATGTTGAGGGCCCCACGGCCCGTGTACCTCACTCCATCGGAGAACCTAAGGGCTGCCCAGACGGCAGTCGATGAGATGGGCCACTTGGAGGGAGACGAGCTTCGCTGCGTGACTGAGCGTGCCCGCCAGCTCCTCGACGCAGCTGCTGCACAGCAGGAGGCCCGTCGCCGGGCATCAGAGGCTGGCATGCAGGCTGACAACCGCGCCCTTCGGCGGGAGCAAGAAGCTACGTCCCGCTCTCCAATAGTTGGCGCCCCCAACCGGCGAGACTCAGAGCCGGCTGCTAGCCGTAGCCGGTAGACTCGTATCACCATCGAGAGCGACGAAGACAGCCGCCCAAGGGCCATAGAGCGGCGAGGAGAACACCCGCCTCCTCCTAGACGAGAGATGCATGTGTCTCCTCCGCCTGTTGACCACCCCTCTCTGGAAGGCCGCTTGGGCCGCCGCGAGGGGGTTGGGTAGAGCGACGCCCGCCACCGCCTAGACCGACTGGTTCGGTCCCAGGCGGTCAAAGAAGAAGATGACCTCGGCCCGGCCTGTTTCGGCCCCCACATCCGTAACGAGCCTTTCCCCAAGGGCTTCTCGCTCCCTAGATATACCCCCAAGTACAACGGATCAGTGAAGCCAGAGGACTGGCTGTGTTGGGGAACGTAGCAGAATTCAAAAAATTTCCTACGCTTCACCAAGATCAATCTAAGGAGTCATCTAGCAACGAGCATAAAGGAGTGCATCTACATACCCTTTGTAGATCGCGTGCGGAAGTGTTCGAAAGAACGTGGATGATGGAGTCGTACTCTTCGTGATCCTCATCACCGATGATCCCAGCGCCGAACGGACGGCACCTCCGCGTTCAACACACGTACGGTACAGCGACGTCTCCTCCTTCTTGGTCCAGCAAGGGTGGAGGAGAGGTTTACGGAGATCCAGCAGCACAACGGCGTGGTGGTGGATGCAACGGAAAAAGCTGCAGGGCTTCGTCGGCGCCTTGCGAGAGGAATTGGAGGTGTGACGGGGGGAGAGGCGCCAGAGGCTTGGGTGCGGCAGCCCTCTCTCCCC
>LR738709.1:292314101-292377004 GCA_902687465.1 Secale cereale
CCCCCCCCCCCCCACTATATACAGGGGACCAGGGGGGCGCCGGCCCTAGGAGATGCAATCTCCTAGGGGGGCGGCGGCCAGGGGGAGAACTTGCCCCCCAAGGCATAGGGGGCGCCCCCACCCCCTAGGGTTTCAACCCTAGGCGCATGGAGGGGGGCCCATGTGGGTGCGCCAGCCAACTAGGGGCTGGCCCCCTTCCCCTTGCGGCCTACGGGGCCCTCTGGGATGGGTGGCCCCACCTGGTGGACCCCCTGGACCCCTCCGGTGGTCCCGGGACACTCCCGGTGACCCCCGGAATTATCCCGATGGCCGAAACTGGACTTCCTATATATCATTCTTTACCTCCGGACCATTCCGGAACTCCTCGTGACGTCCGGGATCTCATCCGGGACTCCGAACAACATTCGGGTTACCGTGTGCATGTATCTCTATAACCCTAGCATCACCGAACCTTAAGTGTGTAGACCCTACGGGTTCGGGAGACACGCAGACATGACCGAGACGACTCTCCGGTCAATAACCAACAGCAGGATCTGGATACCCATGTTGGTTCCCACGTGTTCCTCGATGATCTCATCGGATGAACCACTGTGTCAAGGATTCACTCAATCCCGTATGATATTCCCTTTGTCTGTCGGTACGGTACTTGCCCGAGATTCGATCGTTGGTATGCCCGATACCTTGTTCAATCTCGTCATGGCAAGTCTCTTTACTCGTTCCGTAATCCGTCATCCAGTGACTAACTCCTTAGTCACTCTGAGCTCATTATGATGATGTCCTACCGAGTGGGCCTAGAGGTACCTCTCCGTCATACGGAGTGACAATATCCCAGTCTCGGTTCGTACCAACCCAACAGACACTTTCGGAGATACCCGTTGCGTACCTTTATAGTCACCGAGTTACGTTGTGAAGTTTGGCACACCCAAAGTATTCCTACGGTATCCGGGAGTTGCACAACCTCATGGTCTAAGGAATAAATACTTGACACAGGAAAAGCTTAAGCATTACGAACTATACGATCTCGTGCTAGGCTCAGGATTGGGTCTTGTCCATCACATCATTCTCCTAATGATGTGATCCCGTTATCAATGACATCCTATGTCCATGGTCAGGAAACCGTGACCATCTGTTGATCAACGAGCTAGTAACTAGAGGCTTACCACGGAGACGTTGTGGTCTATGTATTCACACATGTATCGCTGTTTCCGTACAATACAATTCAAGCATGAATAACAGACAATTATCATGAACAAGGAAATATAATAATAATCCTTTTATTATTGCCTCTAGGGCATATTTCCAACAGTCTCCCACTTGCACTAGAGTCAATAATCTAGTTACATTGTGATGAATCGAACACCCATAGAGTTCTGGTGTTGATCATGTTTTGCCCGTGGAAGAGGTTTAGTCAACGGGTCTGCGACATTCAGATCTGTATGCACTTTACAAATATCTATGTCTCCATCTTGAACATAATTCCGGATGGAGTTGAAACGGCACTTGATGTGCTTGGTCTTCTTGTGAAACCTGGGCTCCTTGGCAATGGCAATATCTCCAGTGTTGTCACAGAAGAGAGTCATCGGGCTTTACGCGCTTGGAATGACTCCTAGGTCGGTGATGAACTCCTTCATCCAGACTCCTTCTTGTGCTGCTTCACAAGCAGCTATGTACTCTGCTTCACATGTAGAATGCGCCACGACGCTCTGCTTGCAACTGCACCAGCTGACTGCTCCACCATTCAAAATATACACGTATCCTGTTTGTGACTTTGAGTCATCCAGATCTGTGTCGAAGCTAGCATCGACGTAACCCTTTACGACGAGCTCTTCGTCACCTCCATAAACGAGAAACATATCCTTAGTCCTCTTCAGGTACTTTAGGATGTTCTTAACCGCTGTCCAGTGTTCCATACCGGGATCACTTTGGTACCTCCCTACCAAACTTATGGCATGTTTCACATTAGGTCTGGTACACAGCATGGCATACATGATAGAACCTATGGCCGAGGCATAGGGAATGACACTCATCTTTTCTCTATCTTCTGCCGTGGTCGGGGACTGAGCCGTGCTCAATCTCATACCTTGCAAAACAGGCAAGGACCCCTTCTTGGACTGATCCATATTGAACTTCTTCAATATCTTGTCAAGGTATGTGCTTTGTGAAAGATCAATGAGGCGTCTTGATCTATCTCTATAGATTTTGATGCCTAATATGTAAGCAGCTTCTCCAAGGTCCTTCATCGAAAAACTCTTATTCAAGTAGGCATTTATGCTCTCCAAGAATTCTGTATCATTTCCCATCAGCAATATGTCATCCACATATAATATGAGAAATGCTACAGAGCTCCCACTCACTTTCTTGTAGATACAGGCTTCTCCCCAAGTCTGTATAAAGCCAAACGCTTTGATCACATCATTAAAGCGAATATTTTAACTCCGAGATGCTTGCACCAACCCGTAGATCGAGCGCTGGAGCCTGCATACCTTGTTAGCATTCTCTGGATCGACAAAACCTTCCGGCTGCATCATATACAGCTCTTCCTTGAGGAAACCATTAAGGAATGCCGTTTTGACGTCCATTTGCCATATCTCATAATCATAGAATGCGACAATTGCTAACATGATTCGGACTGACTTCAGCATCACTACGGGAGAGAAAGTCTCGTCGTAGTCAATCCCTTGAACTTGTCGATAACCCTTAGCGACAAGCCGAGCCTTATAGATGGTCACATTACCATCCGCGTCTGTCTTCTTCTTAAATATCCATTTATTTTCTATGGCGTGCCTATCATCGGGCAAGTCCACCAAAGTCCATACTTTGTTTTCATACATGGATTCTATCTCGGATTTCATGGCTCCAAGCCATTTATTGAAATCCGGGCCCGCCATCGCTTCTTCATAGTTCGAAGGTTCACTGTTGTCTAACAACATGATTTCCATGACAGGGTTGCCGTACCACTCTGGTGCGGAACGTGTCCTTGTGGACCTTCGAGGTTCAGTAGTAACTTGATCTGTATCTTCGTGATCATCATCATTAACTTCCTCCCTAGTCGGTGCAGGCACCTCAGGAACAATTTCCTACGCTGCGCTACTTTCCGGTTCGGGAGGGGTGACTGTGACCTCATCAAGTTCTACTTTTCTCCCACTCACTTCTTTCGAGAGAAACTCTTTCCCCAAAAAGGATCCATTCTTGGCAACAAAGACCTTGCCTTCGGATCTGTGGTAGAAGGTGTACCCAATCGTTTCCTTTGGGTATCCTATGAAGACGCATTTTTCCGATTTGGGTTCGAGCTTTTCAGGTTGAAGTTTCTTGACATAAGCATCGCAACCCCAAACTTTTAGAACCGACAGCTTAGGTTTCTTGCCAAACCAAAGTTCATACGGTGTCGTCTCAACGGATTTCGATGGAGCCCTATTTAAAGTGAATGCGGCAGTCTCTAAAGCATAACCCCAAAAAGATAGCGGCAAGTCGGTGAGAGACATCATAGATCGCACCATGTCCAACAGAGTACGATTTCGACGTTCGGACACACCATTACGCTGAGGTGTTCCGGGCGGTGTCAATTGTGAAACAATTCCACAGTTCCTTAAGGTGCGTGCCAAATTCATGACTTAAATATTCACCCCCACGATCCGATCGCAAGAACTTTATTTTTCTGTCACGTTGATTCCCAACCTCATTCTGAAATTCCTTGAACTTTTCAAAGGTCTCAGACTTGTGCTTCATCAAGTAGATATACCCATATCTACTCAAGTCATCTGTGAGGGTGAGAACATAACGATAGACTCCGCGAGCCTCAACACTCATTGGACCGCACACATCGGTATGTATGATTTCCAATACGATGGTTGCTCGCTCCATTGTTCCGGAGAACGGAGTATTGGTCATCTTGCCCAAGAGGCATGGTTCGCACGTGTCAAATGATTCATAATCAAGAGACTCCAGAAGTCCATCTGCATGAAGCTTCTTCATACGTTTGACACCAATATGACCAAGGCGGCAATGCCACAAGTATGTGGGACTATCATTGTCAACTTTACATCTTTTGGCATTCACACTATGAATATGTGTATCATCACGATCGAGATTCATCAAAAATAAACCATTGACCAGCGGGGCATGACCATAAAACCTATCTCTCAAATAAATAGAACAACCATTATTCTCGGATTTAAATGAGTAGCCATCTCGCATCAAACGAGATCCAGATACAATGTTCATGCTCAAATCTGGTACTAAATAAGAATTATTAAGGTTTAAAACTAATCCCGAGGGTAGATGTAGAGGCCGCATGCCGACGGAGATCACATCAACCTTGGAACCATTCCCGACGCGCATCGTCACCTCGTCCTTCGCGAGTCTCCGCTTATTCCGCAGCTCCTGCTTTGAGTTACAAATATGAGCAACTGCATCGGTATCAAATACCCAGGAGCTACTACGAGCGCTGGTAAGGTACACATCAATAACATGTATATCACATATACGTTTGACGTTGCCGGCCTTCTTGTCTGCTAAGTATTTGGGGCAGTTCCGCTTCTAGTGACCCGTTCCCTTGGAATAAAAGCACTCAGTCTCAGGCTTGGGTCCATACTTTGGCTTCTTCCCGACAACTGGCTTACCGGGCGCGGCAACTCCTTTGCCATCCTTCTTGAAGTTCTTCTTACCCTCGCCCTTCTTGAACTTAGTGGTTTTATTGACCATCAACACTTGATGCTCTTTCTTGATCTCCACCTCCGCTGATTTCAGCATTGAATACACCTGGGGAATGGATTTCTCCATCCCTTGCATATTGAAGTTCAACACAAAGCTCTTGTAGCTAGGTGGGAGCGACTGAAGGATTCTGTCAACGACCGCTTCGTCTGGGAGATTCATTCCCAACTGAGACAAGCGGTTGTGCAACCCAGAAATCTTGAGTATGTGCTCACTGACAGAACTGTTTTCCTCCATCTTATAGATGTAGAATGCATTGGAGACATCATATCTCTCAACTCGGGCATGAGCCTGGAAAACCATTTTCAGCTCTTGGAACATCTCATATGCTCCGTGGTGCTCAAAACGCTTTTGGAGCCCCGATTCTAAGCTATAGAGCATGCCGCACTGAACCAGGGAGTAATCATCACAACGCGACTGCCAAGCGTTCATAACATCTTGGTTTGCCGGGGCAGGAGCGTCACCTAGCGGTGCTTCTAGGACATAAGTTTTCTTGGCAGCTATGAGGATGATCCTCAAGTTACGGACCCAGTCCGTATAGTTGCTACCATCGTCTTTCAGCTTGGATTTCTCTAGGAACGCATTGAAGTTGAGGGTGACATAAGCGTGGGCCATTTGATCTACAAGACATATTGTAAAGAATTTAGACTAAGTTCATGACAATTAAGTTCATCTAATCAAATTTTAATGAACTCCCACTTAGATTGACATCTCTCTAGTCATCTAAGTGATACATGATCCGAATCGACTAGCCCGTGTCCGATCATCACGTGAGACGGACTAGTCATCAACGGTGAACATCTTCATGTTGATCGTATCTTCTATACGACTCATGTTCGACCTTTCGGTCTTCCGTGTTCCAAGGCCATGTCTGTACATGCTAGGCTCGTCAAGTGAACCCTAAGTGTACTGCGTGTGTAAATCTGGCTTACACCCGTCGTATGCGAACGTTAGAGCCTATCACACCCGATCATCACGTGGTGCTTCGGAACAACGATCCTTAGCAACGGTGCACAGTTAGGGGGAACACAATTCATGAAATTTTTAGTGAGAGATCATCTTATTTACTACCGTCGTTCTAAGTAAACAAGATGCACAAACATGATAAACATCACATGCAATCAAATAAAGTGACATGATATGGCCAATATCATCTTGCTCCTTCGATCTCCATCTTCGGGGAACCATGATCATCTTTGTCACCGGCATGACACCATGATCTCCATCATCGTGTCTTCATGAAGTCGTCACGCCAACTATTACTTCTACTACTATGGCTAACGTTTAGCAATAAAGCAAAGTAATTACATGGCGTTATTTAGTGACACGCAGGTCATACAATAATTAAGACAACTCCTATGGCTCCTGCCGGTTGTCATTTTCATCGACATGCAAGTCGTGATTCCCTATTACAAGAACATGATCAATCTCATACATCACATATATCATTCATCACATCTTCTTGGCCATACCACATCACATAGCACATGCTGCAAGAACAAGTTAGACGACCTCTAATTGTTGTTGCAAGTTTTTACATGGCTTCTATAGGTTTTCTAGCAAGAACGTTTCTTACCTATGCCAAAACCACAACGTGATTTGTCAATTTCTATTTACCCTTCATAAGGACCCTGTTCATCGAATCCGATCCGACTAAAGTGGGAGAGACAGACACCCGCCAGCCACCTTATGCATCTAGTGCAAGTCTGTCGGTGGAACCAGTCTCATGTAACCGTACGTGTAAGGTCGGTCCGGGCCGCTTCATCCCACGATGCCGCTGAATCAAGATTGGACTAGTAACGGCAAGAGAATTGAACAAACTCAACTCCCACAACTTGTTTGTGTTCTACTCGTGCAAGATGCTACGCAAAGACCTAGCTCAGATGCCACTGTTGGGGAACGTAGCAGAATTCAAAAAATTTCCTACGCTTCACCAAGATCAATCTAAGGAGTCATCTAGCAACGAGCATAAAGGAGTGCATCTAAATACCCTTTGTAGATCGCGTGCGGAAGCATTCGAAGGAACGTGGATGATGAAGTCGTACTCTTCGTGATCCTCGTCACCGATGATCCCATCGCCGAACGGACGGCACCTCCCCGTTCAACACACGTACGGTACAGCAATGTCTCCTCCTTCTTGATCCAACAACGGTAGAGGAGAGGTTTACGGAGATCCAGCAGCACGACGGTGTGTTGGTGGATGCAACGGAAAAAGCTGCAGGGCTTCGTCGGCGCCCTGTGAGAGGAGTTGGAGGTGTGACGGGGGGGAGAGGCGCCAGAGGCTTGGGTGCGGCTGCCCTCTCTCCCTCCCACTATATATAGGGGGCCAAGGGGGCGCTGGCCCTAGGAGATGCAATCTCCTAGGGGGCGGCGGCCAGGGGGGACAACTTGCCCCCCAAGGCATAGGGGGCGCCCCCACCCCCTAGGGTTTCAACCCCACGCCCATGGAGGGAGGCCCATGTGGGTGCGCCAGCCCACAAGGGGCTGGCCCCCTTCCCCTTGCGGCCTACGAGGCCCTTCGAGATGGGTGGCCCCACCCGGTGGACCCCCTGGACCCCTCCGGTGGTCCCGGGACACTCCCGGTGACCCCCGGAATTATCCTGATGGCCGAAACCGGACTTCCTATATATCATTCTTTACCTCCGGACCATTCCGGAACTCCTCGTGACGTCCGGGATCTCATCCGGGACTCCGAACAACATTTGGGTTTCCGTGTGCATGTATCTCTACAACCCTAGCGTCACCGAACCTTAAGTGTGTAGACCCTACCGGTTCGGGAGACACGCAGACATGACCGAGACGACTCTCCAATCAATAACCAACAGCGGGATCTGGATACCCATGTTGGTTCCCACTTTTTCCTCGATGATCTCATCGGATGAACCACTGTGTCAAGGATTCACTCAATCCCGTATGATATTCCCTTTGTCTGTCGGTACGGTACTTGCCCGAGATTCGATCGTTGGTATGCCCGATACCTTGTTCAATCTCGTCATGGCAAGTCTCTTTAATCGTTCCGTCATCCATCATCCCATGACTAACTCCTTAGTCACTCTGAGCTCATTATGATGATGTCCTACCAAGTGGGCCCAGAGGTACCTCTCCGTCATACAGAGTGACAATATCCCAGTCTCGGTTCGTACCAACCCAACAGACACTTTCGGAGATACCCGTTGCGTACCTTTATAGTCACCCAGTTACGTTGTTACGTTTGGCACACCCAAAGTATTCCTACGGTATCCGGGAGTTGCACAACCTCATGGTCTAAGGAATAAATACTTGACACTGGAAAAGCTTAAGCATTACGAACTATACGATCTCGTGCTAGGCTTAGGATTGGGTCTTGTCCATCACATCATTCTCCTAATGATGTGATCCCTTTATCAATGACATCCTATGTCCATGGTCAGGAAACCGTGACCATCTGTTGATCAACGAGCTAGTAACTAGAGGCTTACCAGGGACACGTTGTGGTCTATGTATTCACACATGTATCGCTGTTTTCGTACAATACAATTCAAGCATGAATAACAAACAATTATCATGAACAAGGAAATATAATAATAATCCTTTTATTATTGCCTCTAGGGCATATTTCCAACAGTCTCCCACTTGCACTGGAGTCAATAATCTAGTTACATTGTGATGAATTGAACACCCATAGAGTTCTGGTGTTGATCATGTTTTACCCGTGGAAGAGGTATAGTCAACGGGTCTGCGACATTCAGATCTGCATGCACTTTACAAATATCTATGTCTCCATCTTGAACATAATTCCGAATGGAGTTGAAACGGTGCTTGATGTGCTTGGTCTTCTTGTGAAACCTGGGCTCCTTAGCAATGGCAATAGCTCCAGTGTTGTCACAGAAGAGAGTCATCGGGCTTTATGCACTTGGAATGACTCCTAGGTCGGTGATGAACTCCTTCATCCAGACTCCTTCTTGTGCTGCTTCACAAGCAGCTATGTACTCTGCTTCACATGTAGAATGCGCCACGACGCTCTGCTTACAACTGCACCAGCTGACTGCTCCACCATTCAAAATATACACGTATCCTGTTTGTGACTTTGAGTCATCCAGATCTGTGTCGAAGCTAGCATCGACGTAACCCTTTACGACGAGCTCTTCGTCACCTCCATAAACGAGAAACATATCCTTAGTCCTCTTCACGTACTTTAGGATGTTCTTGACCGCTGTTCAGTGTTCCATACCGGGATCACTTTGGTACCTCCCTACCAAACTTATGACATGGTTCACATCAGGTCTGGTACATAGCATGGCATACATGATAGAACCTATGGCCGAGGCATAGGGAATGACACTCATCTTTTCTCTATCTTCTGCCGTGGTCGGGGACTGAGCCGTGCTCAATCTCATACCTTGCAAAACAGGCAAGGACCCCTTCTTGGACTGATCCATATTGAACTTCTTCAATATCTTGTCAAGGTATGTGCTTTGTGAAAGACCAATGAGGCGTCTTGATCTATCTCTATATATTTTGATGCCTAATATGTAAGCAGCTTCTCCAAGGTCCTTCATCGAAAAACTCTTATTCAAGTAGGCATTTATGCTCTCCAAGAATTCTATATCATTTCCCATCAGCAATATGTCATCCACATATAATATGAGAAATGCTACAGAGCTCCCACTAACTTTCTTGTAGATACAGGCTTCTCCCCAAGTCTGTATAAAGCCAAACGCTTTGATCACATCATTAAAGCGAATATTCCAACTCCGAGATGCTTGCACCAACCCGTAGATCGAGCGCTGGAGCCTGCATACCTTGTTAGCATTCTCTGGATCGACAAAACCTTCCGGCTGCATCATATACAGCTCTTCCTTGAGGAAACCATTAAGGAATGCCGTTTTGACGTCCATTTGCCATACATCATAATCATAGAATGTGGCAATTGCTAACATGATTCGGACTGACTTCAGCATCGCTACGGGAGAGAAAGTCTCGTCGTAGTCAATCCCTTGAACTTGTCGATAACCCTTAGCGACAAGCCGAGCCTTATAGATGGTCACATTACCATCCGCGTCTGTCTTCTTCGAAAATATCCATTTATTTTCTATGGCGTGCCTATCATCGGGCAAGTCCACCAAAGTCCATACTTTGTTTTCATACATGGATTATATCTCGGATTTCATGGCTCCAAGCCATTTATTGAAATCCGGGCCCGCCATCGCTTCTTCATAGTCCGAAGGTTCACTGTTGTCTAACAACATGATTTCCATGACAGGGTTGCCGTACCACTCTGGTGCCGAACGTGTCCTTGTGGACCTTCGAAGTTCAGTAGTAACTTGATCTGTATCTTCATGATCATTGATACGTCCAAAACGTATCTATAATTCCTGCTTGCTCCATGCCTCTTTTGGGTGATATTGGTATGATATTTATACACTTCCATACACTTTTGATCATATTTGGACTAACCTATTAACTCAGTGCACCCCAGTGCCAGTTTCTGTTTTCGGCTGTTTTTGTATTTCAGGTTTTCACATTACGAGAACTGCCAGGAAAAATCCAGAAAAATTATATAAAAAATCAGCGTTCCAGAAACTACCGTGTGCCCGAAGGACAGCCGGGGGGGGCCACCAGGGCTCCAGGCGCCCTGGCGGCGCCCCCCCCCCCTGGGCCGTGCCGGGGGGGCGCCTGGGCCCCCCGAGGCTCATCCGATGCCCCCCTTTGGCATATATTTAAAGCGTCTCCCGAAACCCTCGAGGGAAGAACTCTTTTTCGCGATCTCATCTCTGTTTCGCAGCCGCCGCCGCTTCCAAGATCGGGAGCACCAGGAGAACTCTTCCCGGCACCCTGCCGGAGGGGAGGATCACCACCGGGAGCCTCTCCACCACCATGGACGCCTCCCGGATGAGTTGTGAGTAGTCTCCCTTGGACCATGAGTCCATGACCAGTAGCTATGTGATGTTCTCCTCCCGTTCTTGTGCTTCACTAATTAGTCCTCGTGAGCTGCCCTACATGATCGAGGCACATATGTAATCCTTATGTTGTTGCTATGATGAGTTTGCTCGGATCCGATGGATTAAGAGATTATGTTCAGATTGTGCTTGAGTAATATATTTGATCTACCTCTTTTATATTTATGTTCATAAGTAATTCTTGCATGTTCTCCGTTGTTATTTATTGCTTTGGCCAAGTAATAGGTAGTGACTCCAAGACGGAACATTATGCTCGATTGTGGGTTCATGCCCTTCGATGACTAGTTTGAGTGACAGAAACATGAGTCTAGGGGATGTGCTGTTGCCACAAGGGGGAAAACAACGGTGCTTGTGCCCGCGGGTGCAAGGATTGTTTACTTTACGCAAAGTTCTTTTAATGCAGTTGTCTGTTGCATTGAGTTTACACTATGGGTGGGACTCGCAACTTAATGCCAGCGAGATGTTCTGGATAGATATCTCAAGGTGGATGATCAGTAGTAGATATTAATGGATTTCGGACTACTTACTTTGGCGTACCGCCCATGCTTTGAACCTCAAACTTTCTTGCAATGTAGTCAGTATTGGTTTGCGCACATGGTCCTGTCAATTGCCCAGCTGTAATTCGTTTACCTCACATAGCTGTTTTATCGTCTTTTGGGAGAGAGACATCACTAGTGAACATCATGTAATGCCCCGGATGTAATACTTTCCCTTTTGGGCATATAATATATCTCCGGCTTCATCTATTCCATTCCGGGTTCTTTGTCTTTCGGGTTTTCGTCGTTTTGTTGTGTGCGTGTGTGGCATTCATTCTTATCATATAGTCATGTGCATCGCATTGCATTTGTGCTGTCGGTTGCATCCGGTTCCACGCGTTCCTTCCCGTTGTCTGTTTCGCGTTCCGGAGCTCCCTCACGTGTCCGTGGCGTCCCGTAGACCTACTTTGGTGTTTGGCCGTGTAACGTTACCGGTTTGGCACGAGTCTTGTCGTGTGTTGTTGTTTTGTTGTGTGTAACCCGCCTGTCAAATCTCGTCGCGTTTCGAGTCCGTTTGCTACCCCAACAGTTATTCTCGTGGGCTCAAAGTGCCTCCACTTTGAGGCCCAAGACACCCCTCCAACAGCCCACCAAACCACTCCTAACCACTTCTATCATCTAGGCCATCCAAATCTGATCCTGTGGCCGAAAATCGCACTCCATTTGGACAACCCTAGCTACTTGTGCCTATATATTTGTCCACTCCCCCAAATTTGTGCCCCAAAACAAGGAAACCCTAGACCTCTCCTTCTTCCACCTCCAGCCACCAGCCACCTCGCCGGAGAGTTCGCCGGAATATCGCCGGAGTTCGCCGGAGCACCTCCACCTCGCCGAAAAACACCTCACCTCATCCTCCCAACCACCCTCCTCTCACCTCACCATCCCCACGGACCGGATCCCGCAAATCAGCAGCCACCCCGCCGTTTCCATCGAAGCCCGCCGCAGCCGGCGGCCAGATTCGCTCGCAGCCGCCGCCGCTGGAAGCTCGAGGGCGTCGCCCCCCCCCCCCCTCCCGTCGCCAGATCGGATCGAGCCGATCGCCTGGATCTGTCGCTGGGCGTTGACCCGAGCCGCCTGGGCCCTTCCCCGATTCCCCGGCCTCTCCATCGCGCCAGTGGGCCGCCTTCCATCGCCCCTCGGCCGCGTTGCGCCAGGCTCCCGCAGCCTCCCGTCTGGGCCAAGGCCGCCGCCAGCCGCCCCGCTCCGCATCTCCTCGGTGGGCCGAGCACCGAGCTGGGCCGCTCCTCCTGCAGCGCTCCAGCCGCCCCGCAATGGGCCGGCCTCCCACCGCGGGCCCAAGCCGCCCCTCCGTCGCTGCGCCGCTCCAGCCGGGCCAGTAGCGCCCGAAGGCCGCCGCCTCCACCAGCCGCCAGTTCGCCTGCATCGGGTCGGGCCCTCTCCAGCGCCAGGTCGCCGCGGGCCCTCTCCTCCGCCCCGGGCCCGATCTCCTTCGCCGGGCCAGATCCCCCCCTTCGGCCCGTTGACTTCTTCAGATCTGGGAGGTTGCTCTCTCTCTCTAAGTCCCTGTTTGTTTAATCTCTGATGCAGTTTTAGAATGATGATAACTTTGTGTGTGTCGCTCCGTTTTGCGCAAATGAGGTGTCCAGACGT
Source organism: Secale cereale (assembly GCA_902687465.1). Classification (NCBI taxonomy): domain Eukaryota; kingdom Viridiplantae; phylum Streptophyta; class Magnoliopsida; order Poales; family Poaceae; genus Secale; species Secale cereale. Next base: position 292,326,898 of record LR738709.1, read on the forward strand.
TCGTGGTGACTAGCACTACGATTCATTTCATTGTGCCATGCATGTTTGAGATCATCTAGATGCTTATTTTTCTGTTGCAAGAGTGCATCCCGATATAAACTGCTGATATGTGTTGTTTTTATGCCATCTTTGCATAGTGATATCTTTTAGCTCGTTTATCCGAATGATGCAAATGACATGTCCACGTGTTCGTCTTGCCTTGCTCTACATGTTGCTTGTGTTAGGTTGCATGGTAGATTTATTCTTTCCATGTTTATCCTCGTTGCAAAGTGCTATGTGGCAGTTTAGTTATTTAACTTGTTATGAAATGCCATCTTGTTGAGCTCGTTGCTATCGTTATGTTTATCTCCATGATGCATGCTTGTATGTTTTGGAATCACCATAATGTGTACTTTGATGTGGTGCTTACCACTTACCATGTTTAGTTTTGAGGTGACTTAAACTTGCTCTTATAGATGCCATGATGAAACTGCTGTTTTAACACAGTGGATTTTCACTAAGTCTGTAATCTGTTATTCTCCGATGCCATGTTTGCTTGCTGCTCTAGGACAAACCATGATAGTTTTGGGGTGGATCTTGATGGTTCATTGTATTATATATTGTTGGCTATCCATTCATGTTCTCACATGCTTATTTAAGTGGCTATAGCATATTTAACTTTTGCTCCAAAGTTTCAATAAAATTCTGTTGTCAGAATTTTGTTGTCAAGTTCAATATGTCCAAGCTTGTTGCTATTGATCCGTGGCTCCTTTGGGGGTGCACCTTTGGACTTATTTGCTGTAGGATATGTCTAGTTTATGTTCGTGCTCTTTGCCATGTTGTTTGAGTGCTGTAGCTTATTTTTCTAGTGCTCCGAAGTTGCGATGTTGCTGTAATTTTCAGCTTTCGCCTATTTCTTGTTTCGGGCATAACTTTTAGCCCGTAGCTCCGATTTCAGCGAGTCTTATATGAAACTTGATTGATTTTCCGTGTAGATTCATAATATCCTATTGTTTTCATGTTTCGAAGTATCTTGCTTGAGTGCTATTTTCCGTGTTCCGTGTGCTCTCTTAGTGCATCCATCATGCATCCATCATTTTTGTGTGCGCATTGCATCTTGTTGATTCGTGCCTTGTGTGATTGTAATGTTTAGAGCCGGAAGCTGAGACCGAGTAGGAGTACGAGAACGAGGATACCATCGAGCTTGTGAACGAGGACCCTTCTTTCGATCCGAACGACAACTCTTCAGGCAAGATGACCGAACCCCGATAACATTACTATCTTTGCCTATTGCTAGTAGTTCCGCTCTATAGTTTTGCCTCGATGCCCATGTCTTTCCTGTCAGCCTCCTACTTGTAACCATGACCATGTTTAACCACCCTACCTATGCAAACCGTTGCTTGGCTAAGTACGCTTCGCTCAGCCCCTCTTATAGAATTGCTAGTTGTAGGTGAAGATTGAAGATGCTTGCTTCATGTTGAAGTTTTGTTGGGCTATATCACACTATTTAAATGCTTAAAAATGAAATCATCTATATATTGGCAAGGGTGGAAGGCTAAGCCTTTTGCTTGGTGATTTGTTCCACTCATGCCGTTAGGAACAGTATAAACCGGTGTTATGTTCCTTGATTATGCGTTCCTCACACTGTTGGGGTTTATGGGGCCCCCTCGATAAACCGCTAAGTGCTAAGTGTTTTCCAGCAAGTCCCAACATTGATACTATTTGCCTAATAACTAATAAACTTGCATAGGGAGTAATTAACCCTCTTTCTTAATCAACAACCCCGGGCCAGTGCTCCACATGAGTGTTGGTCCGAACTGGGGGTCCTGCGGGGCCACCTCAAGGAAACTCGAGGTCTGGTAAAAACCCGTAGCATCACCCATCCGGTCGTGGCCTGAGACGAGATACGCGCGGCTACTATCAGGGTGTCGGCACGCCGGGAGAATTTGCTGGATTAGCCTTACCTTAGTTCGGAGTATCTTGAGCACGGGATTCCGAGAATACTCGGGTCTTCCCACCTTGGAGTTGCGACTCCGCGGATCGTGGGCTTGTAATGGGCCAAGTTGGAACACCCCTGCAGGGTTTGAACTTTCGAAAGCCGTGCCCGTGGTTATGTGGCAGATGGGAGCTTGTTAATATCAGGTTGTAGATAACCTGACACAATGTTCCAATACACTACCAGCGTGTGTACCGTGACTGTCAATTTCCGAATAGGGATTCGGGAGTTGAACACGGTGGGGTTATGTTTGTTGAGCTTAGCTAGGATCACTTCGTGATCATCTCTCGACCGAGGCACTTCTCTTCTCGCACTCTCTCACGTAAGCTAGTGCTAGTTGCTGCTGCAGACACTTATTCTTTTCTTCAGCCTTATCCTCTCCCAAGGCTTAAATAGTCTTGTTACCCGGGAACGGGATTGCTGAGTCCTCTGTGGCTCATAGTTACTTCACCCCACCAGATGCAGGTCCAGTGGTGAGCTATCCAGGTGATGGCACCGAGCTAGACTGGGAGTATGACGAGGAGCATAGTCGATAATATGTTCGTTATCCTGATGATCAGTAGTGGAGACTTCTACTAGGATTCGATCCGACCTGTGGATTTAAATTATGTTTGGTATCTTGTCATTTGGATTTTACCCTTAGAGGGCTGTGATGTTTTATTGGATGATGACTGAGACATGTATTGTATTTGTGTGACGTGGCGATTGTAAGCCAACTATTTTATGTTTTCCATCCCCATCTTTTACATGAGTTGTGCAAAGATACCAGACTTGCGATCATTCCAGCATGGGGTTATGTCTCTAAGTCGTGCCTCGACACGTAGGAGATATAGTCCCATCCTGGGCATTACAAGTTGGTATTCAGAGCCTTCTCCGACCTAGGAGCCCCCACTGATTGATCGAATCGTTGACGGTCGAGTCTAGGCACACACTGAAAATATTTTGAGTCCTATATTATATTGGAGAGCAGGATTTCTTTGCTCCTCATCCCCTTTCTCTCTGGTGAGGACTCCTGACGTCTACTCTTGTCTCTTCTATCTTCAAAAACTGCACCAAATTTTTTTTAGGAATCTCGCGAGTATTCTGGGATTGTTTCGATGTTCTTGTGACGAGAATATTGATCTCGATGCCTCCTGACATTAGGGGTTGTGGCAGTGTCCCGGGGAGTTGAGCTTCGGGGTATTGTCGTCACAAGCATATCGCGGCAGTACTAAATACTTAAGACGGCCGACATCGAAAATCTCTCCTATACGGTTAGTGGCAAGATAACCCCGACATCACCGAGTACTGGGGAGGTAGTTTGGGAGTATTGCCATAGCTTGTTATAGTGGATGCTTTTCGAAGGTCCGAGGTAGACAGTTTCCGAGAAAGACTGGTTATGTGTTGAAGGATGGATACAGCTGGATGTAGGTTTAGAGTTGATTGCGTGGTGCTTCCCCTGTATCCCCAACACCTGATTGCATAACTGGAATCTTTCGGAAATTAATAGGTGGGTTTATCCAGTAGATCGTAGGCATTCTTCCAACGAATGCAGGTTAGCGAGTTCGGGGTTCTACATTGAGTGAAGTGGTTTTATGACCGATGTTCCGATCAGGAGTTGCATCTTAAAGGGTCCTTGGCTATGCTGATCCGGGGATTGCAAAACCCTTTCGTAACGCGTTCATAAACTTTCAGCACAAAGATGTTAGAACGAAGCTCCTATCTTGTGTTTGTTTCCGTCTGTACCTTGTTGTTTTTCTTATTTTATCTTTTGTCCCCTATGTGGCTTCTCGTGAAGATTGATGTTATCATTTAACTGAGATTTTCATTCGTTCCTCTTGTTCGAATGATTTCATTCGTTCCTATTGTTCGAATGATTATTGTGAAGACTTGTTGCAATTCATTCCATTGATTCAACTTATACCTTCTATCAATCAATTGCTGATTCGTGGTCATCTCTTTCAGGATGGCTCCGAAAAGGGTTCCCAACGCTAACCCAGAGGGTGAAGAGGTCCCAGATCGTCCTCCTCCCCCTCCTCCTCCGTCTGAGGCTTGGAGAGCGATTATGCAGACTACAGCTCAGAACACCCAGATGTTGATGCAGATGATGCAGCAGATGCAAGCTAATCAAGCTAATCAGGGTGTTCCAGGGAATCAAGGCAACTTCTTCAACCAGCAGCACCATGCTACTCTCAACCAGTTCTTGGCCAATAATCCAAAAGCTTTCAGTTACTGTGTCGGCCCTCTTGATGCTGAAGATTGGTTAACCGACATAAAGAAGCATTTTGAGTGCAGTAACGTAAGAGAAGAGGATTATGTGAAGTTTGCAGCCTTCCAACTCAAAGACCAAGCAGCTGACTGGTGGCAGCAGTACAAAGACTCCAGGCCAGGTCATGTGATCTCTTGGGAGGATTTCTGCAAGGACTTTCGCTCTCACCACATTCCAACAAGTGTCATCGAGGGTATGCGTGAGCAATTCCGCAACCTGAAGCAGGGCTCTATGACTGTCTACCAGTATAATGTCAAGTTTCAAAACCTCGCCCACTATGCTAAGCAAGACATTCCTGATACTAAGAGCAAAATCTATCAGTTCCGTGGAGGTCTCAAAGATGAACTTCAACTTGCTCTCACTCTGTTCGAGCCCGATGAGTTCGACAAATTCTATAACATGGCTTTGAAACAAGAGGCAGCTCAGCTTAAGATGGAGGCTTCTAAAAAGAGGATTCGAGATGCCGTTCACTCCTCCTCATCGTCTCAGATGGTCTCGAAACAACAAAAAATTTGGCTTCCTCCTCCTCCAGTGATTCGAGCTCCTTACAACAACTCCAACAACTCCAACAGCAACAAGAACTCCGGTGGACGTGGTTTCTCCCACCCACCCAACCCGAGCAACCAGTCGAAGAATCAGTTTCAGTCTCAAGGCTCCAAGTCAAGTGGTTCTCATTTCCGTCCTCTCTCAGAAGTGACTTGCAACAAATGCACTCAGAAAGGTCACTATGCCAACAGATGTCCGAACCCGAAGTGTCTTCCACCTCCTCCACCTGTGAGTTCAGCTATTGTCAAGCATAATCCAAAGGCAGCAAGGGTCAATCTGATGAATGCAGCACAAGCGGAGAATTCTTCTGATGTGATTTTGGGTAACCTTCCAGTGAACTCTTTTCCAGCTAAAGTGTTATTTGATTCAGGTGCTACATGTTCCTTCATGTCATATCCATTTGCATCCAAGCACGATATTGTCACCAAAAATCTGCCAAGGGAGTTAACAGTTATTTCTCCGGGGAGACGTATGCATTCCAGTGTTTATGCTCCGAATGTTTCTATTCGCATGGGTGATTACCGCTTTCTGGCTAATCCGGTGGTTCTTGGTAATTCCGACATTGACCTCATCCTCGGAATGGATTGGCTTTCTCAGCATGATGCTCACATCGATTGTGCACAGAAGGAAGTCAAGATGACTCATCCTGATGAAGATGTGATTATCTTCGCCTCCAGGGATAATACTATCAGGCTTTTCTCTCTCAATGATAAGGGCGAAATTAATGCGATATCTCAAATTCCGGTGGTTAACGAATATCAAGACGTCTTTCCTGAAGAACTTCCAGGCATGCCTCCACACCGTCAGGTGGAATTCGTCATTGAACTTGAGCCGGGTACTGAGCCAGCATGCCGGCGTCCGTACAAGCTCTCTCCTAAAGAATTGAAGGAGTTGAAGAAGCAGCTTGATGAACAGGAGCGTATGGGTCTCATCAGGCCTAGTACGTCTCCTTGGGGCTGTGGTGTCTTATTTGTCAAGAAGAAAGATGGCACGGAACGTCTCTGCGTCGATTACCAGCCATTGAACAAGAAGACAATAAAGAACAAGTATCCGCTCCCCAACATCAACGAACTCTTCGAGCAGCTCAAAGGAGCTAAAGTGTTCTCTAAGCTCGATCTCCGAATGGGCTATCACCAAATTCGCATTCGCGAGAAAGACATTCCCAAGGCTGCCTTCAGAACAAGTTTCGGTTCATATGAGTATACCGTCATGTCCTTTGGTCTCGCCAATGCTCCTCCTACCTTTTCGAGGATGATAAACTACATCTTCAACCCCTATACCGGCGAGTTTGTGCTTGTGTATCTGGATGATATTCTGGTGTTTTCCAAGAATGAAGAAGATCACGAAAAGCACTTACGTCTGGTTCTTGATCGACTCCGTGAGCATAAGTTCTATGCCAAGTTCTCCAAGTGCGAATTTTGGCTCGATAAGGTTTTGTACCTGGGCCATATCATCTCAGCCGACGGTATTGCGGTTAATCCCGAGAAAGTTGAAGCAATTGTCAACTGGGAAGCTCCTCAGAACGTCAAGCAACTCCGCAGTTTTCTGGGTCTTGCCAGCTATTGCAGAAGGTTCGTTGAGAGCTCCAAGATTGCCAAGCCTCTTTCCAACTTGCTTCAGAAGAATGTCAAATACTTTTGGTCTCCAGAGTGTGAAGTGGCATTCAAAACTCTCAAAGAAAAACTCGTCTCTGCTTCAGTTCTTACTCCTCCAGATGAGTCCAAGCCCTATGAAGTATTCTGTGATGCTTCTCTTCAAGGACTTGGTGGTGTGCTTATGCAAGATAAGAGAATTGTGGCATACACTTCTCGTCAACTCAAGCCAAGTAAGAAGAACTATCCCACACATGATCTCGAGCTAGCAGCTGTGGTACATGCTTTGATTACGTGGAGACATTTGTTGTTGGACAGAAAAGTCGACATCTTCACTGATCACAAGAGCTTGAAGTACATCTTCACACAGTCGAATCTGAACCTCCGCCAGACTCGTTGGGTTGAAATGATCCAAGAGTATGATCCCAGCATTGAATACACTCCTGGCAAGGCGAATGTGATTGCAGATGCTTTGAGCAGAAAGGCATATTGCAACAGCCTTCTTGTCAAGCCGTTCCAGCCTGAGCTTTGTGAAGCATTCAGGAAACTCAACCTCCAAGTTGTTCCGCAAGGTTTTCTTGCAAATCTTCAAGTTGCTCCTACCTTGGAAGATCAGGTCCGTGAGGCCCAACTCAGTGATGCCATGGTGCAGAAGGTGAAACATGGTATTGCAAAGGGCACTCCAAAATACAAGTGCTTTCGTGTTGATGAGAGAGATACCTTGTTCTTCGAGGACAGACTCGTTGTTCCCAAAGGTGATCTCAGGAAGCTCATAATGGAAGAAGCACATGATTCTCTCCTTTCCATTCATCCTGGCAGTTCCAAGATGTACCAAGATCTCAAGCAGTCTTACTAGTGGACACGCATGAAAAGGGAGATTGCCCAATTCGTGAATGAATGTGATGTTTGCAGAAGAGTGAAAGCAGACCATCAACGTCCAGCCGGTCTTCTCCAACCTCTTCCTATTCCCGAGTGGAAGTTCGACCACATTGAAATGGATTTCGTCACTGGTTTTCCTAAGTCCAAGAGAGGGAATGATTCTATCTTCGTGGTGATTGACAAGCTTACCAAAGTCGCTCACTTCCTTCCAGTCAAAGAATCAATCAATGCAGCTCAACTTGCAGAGTTGTACACTTCCAGAATTGTGTCCTTACATGGCATTCCTCAAGTTATATCCTTAGACCGTGGAAGTTTGTTCACTTCAAAGTTCCGGGACTCCTTTTAGTCCGCCATGGGCACTAAGATCAGGTTCAGCACTGCTTTTCACCCTCAGACTAGTGGTCAAGTCGAGCGAGTTAATCAGATTCTAGAAGACATGCTCAGAGCTTGTGTCATATCCTTTGGCATGAAATGGGAAGACTGCCTTCCATTTGCCGAGTTCTCTTACAACAACAGCTTCCAAGCAAGTGCAGGCAAAACTCCGTTTGAAATCCTCTATGGCAGAAAGTGCCGTACCCCTCTCAACTGGTCTGAAACAGGTGAAAGTCAACTTCTTGGCAATGTCTTGATCTCAGAAGCCGAAGAGATGTGCAAAGTCATACGTGAGAATCTCAAGGCCGCTCAGTCGCGTCAGAAGAGTTACTATGACGGCAAGCATAGTGATTTGGCATTCAACATTGATGATCATGTTTATCTCCGTGTTTCTCCGATGAAAGGCACACAAAGATTCGGTATCAAAGGAAAGCTTGCTCCTAGATACGTCAGGCCTTTCAAGATCCTTGGCAAAAGAGGCGATCTAGCCTATCAACTTGAGCTCCCTCCCAACTTCGCCAATGTTCATGATGTGTTCCATGTGTCTCAACTCCGCAAATGCTTCAAGGCACCTGAACGCATGATTCCGTTTGAAGAGATTGATCCTCAACAAGACCTGTCTTACCGAGAGCATCTCGTTGCTATTCTCGAAGAAACCGAACGCAAGACCGACAACAAGTCCATCAAATTCTTGAAAGTCAAGTGGTCACATCACACCGACCGAGAGGCTACGTGGGAACGAGAAGATCATCTTCGTTCCGAGTACCCTTCCTTTTTCCAGTCCTAGATCTCGGGACGAGATCTTTTTGTAGTAGAGGAGAGTTTGTAATGCCCCGGATGTAATACTTTCCCTTTTGGGCATATAATATATCTCCGGCTTCATCTATTCCATTCCGGGTTCTTTGTCTTTTGGGTTTTCGTCGTTTTGTTGTGTGCGTGTGTGGCATTCATTCTTATCATATAGTCATGTGCATCGCATTGCATTTGTGTTGTCGGTTGCATCCGGTTCCACGCGTTCCTTCCCGTTGTCCGTTTCGTGTTCCGGAGCTCCCTCACGTGTCTGTGGCGTACCGTAGACCTACTTTGGTGTTTGGCCGTGTAACGTTACCGTTTTGGCGCGAGTCTTGTCGTGTGTTGTTGTTTTGTTGTGTGTAACCCGCGTGTCAAATCTCGTCGCGTTTCGAGTCTGTTTGCTACCCCAACAGTTATTCTCGTGGGCTCAAAGTGCCTCCACTTTGAGGCCCAAGACACCCCTCCAACAGCCCACCAAACCACTCCTAACCACTTCTATCATCTAGGCCATCCAAATCTAATCCTGTGGCCGAAAACCACACTCCATTTGGACAACCCTAGCTACTTGTTCCTATATATTTGTCCACTCCCCCAAATTTGTGCCCCAAAACAAGGAAACCCTAGACCTCTCCTTCTTCCACCTCCAGCCACCAGCCACCTCGCCGGAGAGTTCGCCGGAATGTCGCCGGAGTTCGCCGGAGCACCTCCACCTCGCCGGAAAACACCTCACCTCATCCTCCCAACCACCCTCCTCTCACCTCACCATCCCCACCGACCGGATCCCGCAAATCAGCAGCCACCCCGCCGTTTCCATCGAAGCCCGCCGCAGCCGGTGGCCAGATCCGCTCGCATCCGCCGCCGCTGGAAGCTCGAGGGCGTCGGGCCCCCCCTCCCGTCGCCAGATCGGATCGAGCCGACCGCCTGGATCTGTCGCTGGGCGTTGACCCGAGCCGCCTGGGCCCATCCCCGATTCCCCGGCCTCTCCATCGCGCCGGTGGGCCGCCTTCCATCTCCCCTCGGCCGCGTCGCGCCAGGCTCCCGCAGCCTCCCGTCTGGGCCAAGGCCGCCGCCAGCCGCCCCGCTCCGCATCTCCTCGGTGGGCCGAGCACCGAGCTGGGCCGCTCCTCGTGCAGCGCTCCAGCCGCCCCACCCTGGGCCGCCCCGCCCTGGGCCGGCCTCCCACCGCGGGCCCAAGCCGCCCCTCCGTCGCTGCGCCGCTCCAGCCGGGCCAGCAGCGCCCGAAGGCTGCCGCCTCCACCAGCCGCCAGTTCGCCAGCATTGGGCCGGGCCCTCTCCAGCGCCAGGTCGCCGCGGGCCCTCTCCTCCGCCCCGGGCCCGATCTCCTTCGCCGGGCTAGATCCCCCCCTTCGGCCCGTTGACTTTTTCAGATCTGGGAGGTTGCTCTCTCTCTCTAAGTCCCTGTTTGTTTAATCTCTGATGTTGTTTTAGAATGATGATAACTTTGTGTGTGTTGCTCCGTTTTGCGCAAATGAGGTGTCCAGACGTTCGTGGTGACTAGCACTACGATTCATTCCATTGTGCCATGCATGTTTGAGATCATCTAGATGCTTATTTTTCTGTTGCAAGAGTGCATCCCGATATAAACTGCTGCTATGTGTTGTTTTTATGCCATCTTTGCATAGTGATATCTTTTAGCTCGTTTATCCGAATGATGCAAATGACATGTCCACGTGTTCGTCTTGCCTTGCTCTACATGTTGCTTGTGTTAGGTTGCATGGTAGATTTATTCTTGCCATGTTTATCCTCGTTGCAAAGTGCTATGTGGCTGTTTAGTTATTTAACTTGTTATGAAATGCCATCTTGTTGAGCTCGTTGTTATCGTTATGTTTATCTCCATGATGCATGCTTGTATGTTTCGGAATCACCATCATGTGTACTTTGATGTGGTGCTTACCACTTGCCAAGTTTAGTTTTGAGGTGAATTAAACTTGCTCTTATAGATGCCATGATGAAACTGCTGTTTTAACACTTAGTGGATTTTCACTAAGTCTGTAATCTGTTATTCTCTGATGCCATGTTTGCTTGCTGCTCTAGGACAAACCATGATAGTTTTGGGGCGGATCTTGATGGTTCCTTGTAGTATATATTGTTGGCTATCCATTCATGTTCTCACATGCTTATTTAAGTGGTTGTAGCATATTTAACTTTTGCTCCAAAGTTTCAATAAAATTCTGCTGTCAGAATTTTGTTGTCAAGTTCAATATGTCCAAGCTCGTTGCTATTGATCCGTGGCTCCTTTGGGGGTGCACCTTTGGACTTATTTGCTGTAGGATATGTCTAGTTTATGTTCATGCTCTTTGCCATGTTGTTTGATTGCTGTAGCTTATTTTTCTAGTGCTCCGAAGTTGCTATGTTGCTGTAATTTTCAGCTTTCGCCTATTTCTTGTTTCGGGCATAACTTTTAGCCCGTAGCTCCGATTTCAGCGAGTCTTATATGAAACTTGATTGATTTTCCGTGTAGATTCATAATATCCTATTGTTTTCATGTTTTGAAGTATCTTTCTTGAGTGCTATTTTCCGTGTTCCGTGTGCTCTCAGTGCATCCATCATGCATCCATCATTTTTGTGTGCGCATTGCATCTTGTTGATTCGTGCCTTGTGTGATTGTAATGTTTAGAGCCGGAAGCTGAGACCGAGTACGAGTACGAGAACGAGGATACCATCGAGCTTGTGAACGAGGACCCTTCTTTCAATCCGAATGACAACTCTTCAGGCAAGATGACCGAACCCCGATAACATTACTATCTTTGCCTATTGCTAGTAGTTCCGCTCTATAGTTTTGCCTCGATGCCCATGTATTTCCTGTCAGCCTCCTACTTGTAACCATGACCATGTTTAACCACCCTACCTATGCAAACCTTTGCTTGGCTAAGTACGCTTCGCTCAGCCCCTCTTATAGCATTGCTAGTTGCAGGTGAAGATTGAAGATGCTTGCTTCATGTTGAAGTTTTGTTGGGTTATATCACACTATTTAAATGCTTAAAAATGAAATCATCTATATATTGGCAAGGGTGGAAGGCTAAGCCTTTTGCTTGGTGATTTGTTCCACTCATGCCGTTAGGAACCGTATAAACCAGTGTTATGTTCCTTGATTATGCGTTCCTCACACGGTTGGGGTTTATGGGGCCCCCTCGATAAACCGCTAAGTGCTAAGTCTTTTCCAGCAAGTCCCGACATTGGTACTATTTGCCTAATAACTAATAAACTTGCATAGGGAGTAATTAACCCTCTTTCTTAATCAAAAACCCCGGGCCAGTGCTCCACATGAGTGTTGGTCCGAACTGGGGGTCCTGCGGGGCCACCTCAAGGAAACTCGAGGTCTGGTAAAAACCCGTAGCATCACCCATCCGGTCGTGGCCTGAGACGAGATACACGCGGCTACTATCAGGGTGTCGGCACGCCGGGAGGATTTGCTGGATTAGCCTTACCTTAGTTCGGAGTATCTTGAGCACGGGATTCCGAGAATACTCGGGTCTTCCCACCTTGGAGTTGCGACTCCGCGGATCGTGGGCTTGTAATGGGCCAAGTTGGAACACCCCTGCAGGGTTTGAACTTTCGAAAGCCGTGCCCGCGGTTATGTGGCAGATAGGAGCTTGTTAATATCTGGTTGTAGATAACTTGACACAATGTTCCAATACATTACCTGCGTGTGTACCGTGACTGTCAATTTCCGAATAGGGATTCGGGAGTTGAACATGGTGGGGTTATGTTTGTTGAGCTTAGCTAGGATCACTTCGTGATCATCTCTCGACCGAGGCACTTCTCTTCTCGCACTCTCTCACGTAAGCTAGTGCTAGTTGCTGCTGCAGACACTTATTCTTTTCTTCAGCCTTATCCTCTCCCAAGGCTTAAATAGTCTTGTTACCCGGGAATGGGATTGCTGAGTCCTTTGTGGCTCACAGTTACTTCACCCCACCAGATGCAGGTCCAGTGGTGAGCTATCCAGGTGATGGCACCGAGCTAGACTGGGAGTATGACGAGGAGCGTAGTCGATACTATGTTCGTTATCCCGATGATCAGTAGTGGAGACTTCTACTAGGATTCGATCCGACCTGTGGATTTAAATTATGTTTGGTATCTTGTCATTTGGATTTTACCCTTAGAGGGTTGTGATGTTTTATTGGATGATGATTGAGACATGTATTGTATTTGTGTGACGTGGCGATTGTAAGCCAACTATTTTATGTTTTCCATCCCCATCTTTTACATGAGTTGTGCAAAGATACCAGACTTGCGATCATTCCAGCATGGGGTTATGTCTCTAAGTCGTGCCTCGACACGTAGGAGATATAGTCCCATCCTGGGCATTACACATCATGAGACTCCGGTCCATATTACCATCACTGGTCACATCCGCTATTTACTTTTCGCTATTATTTACTATTGCAATTATATCTATCACTACTATCACTTGTGTTTAATCCTTTGTGAACTACAAGGCCGGAGGGATTGACAACCTCTCTGTATTCGTTGGGAGCAAAGTTATTTGTATCTGTGTGCAGGTCCACGTTGATTGCTAATATCTGGCGCCGTAGCAGTTGACACCTTCTTGTTGAACCTAGGAGTCTCTGGGGATTCGATCCTTGGTATCTTTGCCAAGGGAAAAACTTCCGCAACACTACATCTCACACCTTCCACTTGGGGTAACCAACGAGGGGCAAGAAGCCTAGCAAGAGTTTTTCTGGCGCCGTTGCCGGGGACTCCACTCTTCAAGATAGGGGAGTTGCATGCTATCTTTTATCTTTGCTTTTTAGTCTTATTAGTTTACCTTTCAATTTTCTTTATGTCTTTTCACTAGTTATGCTTATGGACAACCTTGCTATTGGATCGTTGCTTGCGGGAAGACGCCCCACACCTGTGGTGGTTGCTCCTCCCCCTACTGAAATTGTGCCCTATAAAATACCGACTGGTATTATCGATTATATTTTGGCTAATCGTTATGCAGGAGACAGACATCCCGGTGAACACTTGCTATATCTGTCACAACTATGTTCATTATTTAAGCTTGCAGGTGTATCAAGGGAGTTTGTCATGAGGAAATTGTTCGCCGTATCACTTATAGATAAAGCTTTAGATTGGTATAAGCTTCTCGATAACTCGCACTTGCTTGATTGGCAAGTGCTTGTGTCTCTCTTTTGTACTAAGTTTTATCCTCTTCATGAAATTAATCGAGACAGGAACTATATCTATAACTTTAGGTCTCGTGACGGAGAGAGCGTAGCTCAAGCTTGGGGGAGACTGAAAACGTTAATGCTAAAATGTCCTAGCCATGGGCTCCCCAAAGATGCTTATGTGGAGAGTAAGAGTACCTTTTTGCATGTGGATCGTGGTAACAATGCCTTATGTGATAGTTATATTGTTGAGTTCATCCATGATGCCACTGAAATTTATAATGAGAGAGGGAGACTTGGTTCTAAATATTTTAATAATAAGAAGTTTCCTCTCTTTATGGTGAATATATTGAAGTTATGCTTGTTTTGCCTTCCTATGCTAGTTGCTCTGTGCTTCAATGAATTATTCTATTGCAATATTCCTATGCATAGGAAGCATGTTAGGCTTAAATGTGTTTGGTATTTGCTCCTTGATGCTATCTTTTGTTCTTCAACTCTTATTCCTTCGAGAGCATCATTAAAGTATTATGCCTAGCTTAAAGGCATAAAAGAAAGCGCTTTTGGGAGGCAGCCCAATGAATAAATTTTATTTTGCTTTTGTTGTGTATTGATGTTGCTTACTACAGTATCATCATCATTGTATCTTTGTTTTTCAAATTTTGTGCGAAGTGTAGCCTCTGATTGCTAGAAAATTCAAAAGTTGTGAGGTGCTGTCCAGGAAACAGATTCTGTCCTTGGATAGAAAAATTCGTATAAAATCACCAGATCATATTTTTTGTCTGAATTTTTTCGACAGCGTGCTCTATATAATTGTCTTTCGTGCATCTGTTCTGAGTTTTTTTATTAGAGTTGCAGAAGTGCCCCGAACAAATCAATTACTACCTGCTGTTCTGTTTTTCACAGATTCTGTCCTGTTTTGCCTTTCCTTCATTTTGCAAACTAAGAGCTTGCTTTTTCTTTGCAAAAACCTTTTGGCAATCTTGAGAAACAGTAGACCTTCAAGAATATCTTTATTTCCAGCAAGGTACAATTATTTTATTATGGGTACTAACCTCGCTAATCAGATTATGATGAGTTATGTATGAAGGGAGTTTTCAAGTGTGCGAGGGAAGATGATAAAAAGATTCAGGAGTGTCAAGCGCTCAAGCTTGGGGATGCCCCCATGCACCCCCAAGAAATATTCAAGGAGACTCAAGCGTCTAAGCTTGGGGATGCCCCCGTGCATCCCCTTCTCCATCAATATTATCAGTTCGTCTTTCGTTCCACTATATTTTAATCACTTCATGTGTTATGTGCTATGCTTGGAGCGTCTTGTTTTTAGTTTCCTTTTTAGTTTTTCATAACGAGTCGGAACTTAGCTTTCTTTATGTGGGAGAGAAACACGCTCCACTTCTACCTAGAACATAACATAGAATTTTCATGTCTATCTTTGCTGTGTGTGTTCTTTGTCTTTCAATAGCTACTATCATGTTCAGCTCTTAGCTTTCATGCTTATCTTTTCAAAGAGCTTTTGTTTAGTTGGTCGCTTGAACTCTCTTTAATTACCATGCTCATCTAATTAAGAGAGTTTGCTTCCATTGCATTGGTTGATATGTCTATGATAAAGATGCTACGTGCATGATGGCGCTTAGTAGTTCATGTTTTCTTATGGTTAGTCTCAAACAATGTTGAGGATATCGCTTATCATTATCATCTCGGTCAGCTAAGGATTAGAGATTAATCGGAAATTGGCCGATTAATCGATTTTATCGGTCGACTATTAATCGGTTAATTTGTCTCAAATCTCAGGTTCTCAACACTAAAATACGCTATATTCAACACCAAAAAAATATTTGACAAAAGTGTTACTTTGATTTCTAGCCTTTGAATCCTTATATAATGGCAAAGAAAATAGGACAATAGTACAGATTCCATAACAAGGTCCACAAAACATAAATAAACATAGATTTTGCAAACATAGTGTTATGAGTAGGTGTGATTTATTGGTAGATTCCCGATAAATCGCTTATCAGAATGATAAATCGGTCCAAAAGATAAACGGCAAAGATAAGGCATAATCTTATCGGTCACCCCCCGATTAGCGATAAATCGGAAGATTAATCGGTGAATCGGAAGATTTCTTGAACAGTGGTCTCAAATAGCTGGGGGGTTCCCAATGTGTTATTGGAGTACCAACATGATTTGTTTGCCTATGATGTGGTATGTTTTAGTAATATCTTCCTTCGAGAATTTATTTTGATTGACTTGGCGTATGCTCACGCATATTTAAGACTGTAAAGAAAGTCTGTCAAGCCTTGATGATCTTTTAAGCGATATAACTACCATGCTTGATTCAATGTTGCTTTGTCGCTCTGCATGATTATGACCGTCATTGCTCTCTTAGTTGGTCGCTCCCAGTCTTTTGCTAACCTTCGCCTGTACTAAGCGGACTGACTGCTTGTGCATCCACATTCCTTTAATCCAGTTATGCCATATGAGTCCACCATACCTTCCTACATGGTATTTACCTGCCATTCCTAACGGAGACTTGCATGTGCCATCTCGAAATTATTCAAAGAAAAGCATTCCTATTTTGTGCCTCTGTTGTAAGTTCATGAGGAAGTAGTAGTTAATTCATGACCTTTTTAAGTTGGACAAGCTTCACCCCGGGATTGCATGTATAATGTGCAAACCCATAACACGAGAAGGAACTGGCATTGAGTGCGCCCGGCTCAAAAAGATAATATAACAAACAAACCCTCCTTCACGCTTTGTTCATGAGAAATCAGAAAACTTTGGCAGTGATAAACAAAGGAGATTAAGAGGATGTGATCATCCTCATTCGGGAGCCGTTCCTCGAAACTTGTCCATCTCGAAAAGTGATTGAGTTGTCTGCTAGCATTTGTTGACAAAACATGCATGATCTAAGAAAGAAAAAAAATATTATTACCTCTGTTTTCAAAACCAAGAGCTCTGGTACATGTTTTGTCTTTGTTTCCGACTACGGGTTTTCAACCTTGCCAACAAAAGCCACGGTTCGAGAGTCTCCACCTTCTTTTAAAAGCACCAACTACTAAGAGCATGATTATCATTCTGAGTGTAATGTGCATTGCCCCAAAGTAGCATTGTCTTTTGCATGATTGTGATATCGTTTATTCTGAAATCATTGTATCTAGTCATCACTTAAACCTTGGAGGTGCCCCTGCATTTATGTTTTGCTTCACTAAAGGGGGCAAGCTATATATCACTTTATCATATTTGCACATCATGTTCATTGCAAATCTATTTGATGTTTCAATATCATATTGTAAAACTTTCAGTCCTTTGTGATTTTCTCATGAGGCAACTTAATTACTATAGATTCATTATCTCAGTAAGCTTTTGTCATATGACTATGAAAAGTCCTATATGGTTAATAGCATGTCACCACAGAAATTATTCTTGTTATCATTTACCTACTCGAGGACGAGCAGGAATTAAGCTTGGGGATGTTGATACGTCCAAAACGTATCTATAATTTCTGCTTGCTCCATGCCTCTTTTGGGTGATATTGCTATGATATTTATACACTTCCATACACTTTTGATCATATTTGGACTAACCTATTAACTCAGTGCACCCCAGTGCCAGTTTCTTTTCGGCTGTTTTTGTATTTCAGGTTTTCACATTACGAGAACTGCCAGGAAAAATCCAGAAAAATTATATAAAAAATCAGCGTTCCAAAAACTACCGTGCGCCCGAAGGACAGCCGGGGGGGCCACCAGGGCTCCGGGCGCCCTGGCGGCGCCCCCCCCCCCCCCGGGGCCGCACCGGGGGGGGCGCCTGGGCCCCCCGAGGCTCCTTCGATGCCCCCCTTTGGCATATATTTAAAGCGTCTCCCGAAACCCTCGAGGGAAGAACTCTTTTTCGCGATCTCATCTCTCTTCCGCCGCCGCCGCCGCTTCCAAGATCGGGAGCACCAGGAGAACTCTTCCCGGCACCCTGCCGGAGGGGAGGATCACCACCGGGAGCCTCTCCACCACCATGGACGCCTCCCGGATGAGTTGTGAGTAGTCTCCCTTGGACCATGAGTCCATGACCAGTAGCTATGTGATGTTCTCCTCCCGTTCTTGTGCTTCACTAATTAGTCCTCGTGAGCTGCCCTACATGATCGAGGCACATATGTAATCCTTATGCTGTTGCTATGATGAGTTTGCTGGGATCCGATGGATTATGAGATTATGTTCAGATTGTGCTTGAGTAATATATTTGATCTACCTCTTTTATATGTATGTTCATAAGTAATTCTTGCATGTTCTCCGTTGTTATTTATTGCTTTGGCCAAGTAATAGGTAGTGACTCCAAGAGGGAACGTTATGCTCGATTGTGGGTTCATGCCCCTCGATGACTAGTTTGAGTGACAGAAACATGAGTCTAGGGGATGTGTTGTTGCCACAAGGGGGAAAATAACGGTGCTTGTGCCCGCGGGTGCAAGGATTGTTTACTTTACGCAAAGTTCTTTTAATGCAGTTGTCTGTTGCATTGAGTTTACACTATGGGTGGGACTCGCAGCTTAATACCAGCGAGATGTTCTGGATAGATATCTCAAGGTGGATGATTAGTAGTAGATATTGATGGATTTCGGTCTACTTACTTTGGCGTACCGCCCATGCTTTGAACCTCAACCTTTCTTGCAATGTAGTCAGCATTGGTTTGCGCACATGGTCCTGTCAATTGCCCAGCTGTAATTCGTTTACCTCACATAGCTGTTTTATCGTCTTTTGGGAGAGAGACATCACTAGTGAACATCATGAGACTCCGGTCCATATTACCATCATTGATCACATCCGCTATTTACTTTTCGCTATTATTTACTATTGCAATTATATTTATCAATACTATCACTTGCGTTTAATCTTTTGTGAACCACAAGGCCGGAGGGATTGACAACCTCTCTGTACTCGTTGGGAGCAAAGTTATTTGTATCTGTGTGCAGGTCCACGTTGATTGCTAATATCTGGCGCCGTAGCAGTTGACACCTTCTTGTTGAACCTAGGAGTCTCTGGGGATTTGATCCTTGGTATCTTTGCCAAGGGAAAAACTTCCGCAAAACTACATCTCACACCTTCCACTTGGGGTAACCAACGAGGGGCGAGAAGCCTAGCAATCATCATCATTAACTTCCTCCCTTGTCGGTGCAGGCACCTCAGGAACAATTTCCTACGCTACGCTACTTTCCGGTTCGGGAGGGGTGACTGTCACCTCATCAAGTTCTAATTTCCTCCCACTCCCTTCTTTCGAGAGAAACTCTTTCTCCAGAAAGGATCCATTCTTGGAAACAAAGACCTTGCCTTCGGATCTGTGGTAGAAGGTGTACCCAATCGTTTCCTTTGGGTATCCTATGAAGACGCATTTTTCCGATTTGGGTTCGAGCTTTTCAGGTTGAAGTTTCTTGACATAAGCATCGCAACCCCAAACTTTAAGAAACGACAGCTTAGGTTTCTTGCCAAACCAAAGTTCATACGATGTCGTCTCAACGGATTTCGATGGAGCCCTATTTAAAGTGAATGCGGCAGTCTTTAAAGTATAACCCCAAAAAGATAGCAGTAAGTCGGTGAGAGACATCATAGATCGCACCATGTCCAACAGAGTACGATTTCGACGTTCGGACACACCATTACGATGAGGTGTTCCGGGCGGTGTCAATTGTGAAACAATTCCACAGTTCCTTAAGGTGCGTGCCAAATTCATGACTTAAATATTCACCCCCACGATCCGATCGCAAGACCTTTATTTTTCTATCACGTTGATTCCCAACCTCATTCTGAAATTCCTTGAACTTTTCAAAGGTCTCAGACTTGTGCTTCATCAAGTAGATATACCCATATCTACTCAAGTCATCTGTGAGGGTGAGAACATAACGATAGACTCCGCGAGCCTCAACACTCATTGGACCGCACACATCGGTATGTATGATTTCCAATACGTTGGTTGCTCGCTCCATTGTTCCGGAGAACGGAGTATTGGTCATCTTGCCCAAGAGGCATGGTTCGCACGTGTCAAATGATTCATAATCAAGAGACTCCAGAAGTCCATCTGCATGAAGCTTCTTCATACGTTTGACACCAATATGACCAAGGCGGCAATGCCACAAGTATGTGGGACTATCATTGTCAACTTTACATCTTTTGGCATTCACACTATGAATATGTGTATCATCACGATCGAGATTCATCAAAAATAAACCATTGACCAGCGGGGCATGACCATAAAACGTATCTCTCAAATAAATAGAACAACCATTATTCTCGGATTTAAATGAGTAGCCATCTCGCATCAAACGAGATCCAGATACAATGTTCATGCTCAAATCTGGTACTAAATAACAATTATTAAGGTTTAAAACTAATCCCGAGGGTAGATGTAGAGGCCGCGTGCCGACGGCGATCACATCAACCTTGGAACCATTCCTGACGTGCATCGTCACCTCGTCCTTCGCGAGTCTCCGCTTATTCCGCAGCTCCTGCTTTGAGTTACAAATATGAGCAACTGCATCGGTATCAAATACCCAGGAGCTACTACGAGCGCTGGTAAGGTACACATCAATAACATGTATATCACATATACCTTTGACGTTGCCGGCCTTCTTGTCTGCTAAGTATTTGGGGCAGTTCCGCTTCCAGTGACCCGTTCCCTTGCAATAAAAGCACTCAGTCTCAGGCTTGGGTCCATACTTTGGCTTCTTCCCGGCAACTGGCTTACCGGGCGCGGCAACTCCTTTGTCGTCCTTCTTGAAGTTCTTCTTACCCTCGCCCTTCTTGAACTTAGTGGTTTTATTGACCATCAACACTTGATGCTCTTTCTTGATCTCCACCTCCGCTGATTTCAACATTGAATACACCTCGGGAATGGATTTCTCCATCCCTTGCATATTGAAGTTCAACACAAAGCTCTTGTAGCTAGGTGGGAGCGACTGAAGGATTCTGTCAACGACCGCTTCGTCTGGGAGATTCATTCCCAACTGAGACAAGCGGTTGTGCAACCCAGAAATCTTGAGTATGTGCTCATTGACATAACTGTTTTCCTCCATCTTACAGATGTAGAATGCATTGGAGACATCATATCTCTCAACTCGAGCATGAGCCTGGAAAACCATTTTCAGCTCTTGGAACATCTCATATGCTCCATGCTGCTCAAAACGCTTTTGGAGCCCCGATTCTAAGCTGTAGAGCATGCCGCACTGAACCAGGGAGTAATCATCACAACGCGACTGCCAAGCGTTCATAACATCTTGGTTTGCCGGGGCGGGAGCGTCACCTAGCGGTGCTTCGAGGACATAAGTTTTCTTGGTAGCTATGAGGATGATCCTCAAGTTACGGACCGAGTCCGTATAGTTGCTACCATCGTCTTTCAGCTTGGATTTCTCTAGGAACGCGTTGAAGTTGAGGGTGACATGAGCATGGGCCATTTGATCTACAAGACATATTGTAAAGAATTTAGACTAAGTTCATGACAATTAAGTTCATCTAATCAAATTTTAATGAACTCCCACTTACATTGACATCTCTCTAGTCATCTAAGTGATACATGATCCGAATCGACTAGCCCGTGTCCGATCATCACGTGAGACGGACTAGTCATCAACGGTGAACATCTTCATGTTGATCGTATCTTCTATACGACTCATGTTCGACCTTTCGGTCTTCCGTGTTCCGAGGCCATGTCTGTACATGCTAGGCTCGTCAAGTGAACCCTAAGTGTATTGCGTGTGTAAATCTGGCTTACACCCGTCGTATGCGAACGTTAGAGCCTATCACACCCGATCATCACGTGGTGCTTCGGAACAACGATCCTTAGCAACGGTGCACAGTTAGGGGGAACACAATTCATGAAATTTTTAGTGAGAGATCATCTTATTTACTACCGTCGTTCTAAGTAAACAAGATGCACAAACATGATAAACATCACATGCAATCAAATAAAGTGACATGATATGGTCAATATCATCTTGCTCCTTCGATCTCCATCTTCGGGGCACCATGATCATCTTTGTCACCGGCATGACACCATGATCTCCATCATCATGATCTCCATCATCATGATCTCCATCATCGTGTCTTCATGAAGTCGTCACGCCAACTATTACTTCTACTACTATGGCTAACGTTTAGCAATAAAGCAAAGTAATTACATGGCGTTATTTAGTGACACGCAGGTCATACAATAATTAAGACAACTCCTATGGCTCCTGCCGGTTGTCATTTTCATCGACATGCAAGTCGTGATTCCCTATTACAAGAACATGATCAATCTCATACATCACATATATCATTCATCACATCTTCTTGGCCATACCACATCACATAGCACATGCTGCAAGAACAAGTTAGACGACCTCTAATTGTTGTTGCAAGTTTTTACGTGGCTTCTATAGGTTTTCTAGCAAGAACGTTTCTTACCTATGCCAAAACCACAACGTGATTTTTCAATTTCTATTTACCCTTCATAAGGACCCTGTTCATCGAATCCGATCCGAGTAAAGTGGGAGAGACAGACACCCGCCAGCCACCTTATGCATCTAGTGCATGTCTGTCGGTGGAACCAGTCTCATGTAAGCGTACGTGTAAGGTCGGTCCGGGCCGCTTCATCCCACGATGCCGCCGAATCAAGATTGGACTAGTAACGGCAAGAGAATTGAACAAACTCAACGCCCACAACTTGTTTGTGTTCTACTCGTGCAAGATGCTACGCAAAGACCTAGCTCAGATGCCACTGTTGGGGAATGTAGCAGAATTCAAAAAATTTCCTACGCTTCACCAAGATCAATCTAAGGAGTCATCTAGCAACGAGCATAAAGGAGTGCATCTAAATACCCTTTGTAGATCGTGTGCGGAAGCATTCGAAGGAACGTGGATGATGGAGTCGTACTCTTCGTGATCCTCGTCACCGATGATCCCAGCGCCGAACGGACGGCACCTCCCCGTTCAACACACGTACGGTACAGCGATGTCTCCTCCTTCTTGATCCAGCAACGGCAGAGGAGAGGTTTACGGAGATCCAGCAGCATGACGGCGTGGTGGTGGATGCAACGGAAAAAGCTGCAGGGCTTCGTCGGCGCCCTGTGAGAGGAGTTGGAGGTGTGACGGGGGGGAGAGGCGCCAGAGGCTTGGGTGCGGCTGCCCTCTCTCCCTCCCACTATATATAGGGGCCAGGGGGGCGCTGGCCCTAGGAGATGCAATCTCCTAGGGGGGCGGCGGCCAGGGGGGAGAACTTGCCCCCCAAGGCATAGGGGGCGCCCCCACCCCCTAGGGTTTCAACCCTAGGCGCATGGAGGGGGGCCCATGTGGGTGCGCCAGCCCACAAGGGGCTGGCCCCCTTCCCCTTGCGGCCTACGAGGCCCTCCGGGATGGGTGGCCCCACCCGGTGGACCCCCTGGACCCCTCCGGTGGTCCCGGGACACTCCCGGTGACCCCAGGAATTATCCTGATGGCCGAAACCAGACTTCCTATATATCATTCTTTACCTCCGTACCATTCCGGAACTCCTCGTGACGTCCGGGATCTCATCCGGGACTCCGAATAACATTTGGGTTTCCGTGTGCATGTATCTCTACAACCCTAGCGTCACCGAACATTAAGTGTGTAGACCCTACCGGTTCGGGAGACACGCAGACATGACCGAGACGACTCTTCGGTCAATAACCAACAGCGGGATCTGGATACCCATGTTGGTTCCTACGTGTTCCTCGATGATCTCATCGGATGAACCACTGTGTCAAGGATTCACTCAATCCCGTATGATATTCCCTTTGTCTGTCGGTATGGTACTTGCCCGAGATTCGATCGTTGGTATGCCCGATACCTTGTTCAATCTCGTCATGGCAAGTCTCTTTACTCGTTCCGTCATCCATCATCCCATGACTAACTCCTTAGTCACTCTGAGCTCATTATGATGATGTCCTACCGAGTGGGCCCAGAGGTACCTCTCCGTCATACGGAGTGACAATATCCCAGTCTCGGTTCGTACCAACCCAACAGACACTTTTGGAGATACCCGTTGCGTACCTTTATAGTCACCCAGTTACGTTGTTACGTTTGGCACACCCAAAGTATTCCTACGGTATCCGGGAGTTGCACAACGTCATGGTCTAAGGAATAAATACTTGACACTGGAAAAGCTTAAGCATTACGAACTATACGATCTCCTGCTAGGCTTAGGATTGGGTCTTGTCCATCACATCATTCTCCTAATGATGTGATCCCGTTATCAATGACATCCTATGTCCATGGTCAGGAAACCGTGACCATCTGTTGATCAATGAGCTAGTAACTAGAGGCTTACCAGGGACACGTTGTGGTCTATGTATTCACACATGTATCGCTGTTTCCATACAATACAATTCAAGCATGAATAACAGACAATTATCATGAACAAGGAAATATAATAATAATCCTTTTATTATTGCCTCTAAGGCATATTTCTAACAGGCTGGTGGATTACTCCACAGCCGTCAGCATAGCAATCGGCAATAGGCGTGTTGCGGTGAAGTACGTGCCACTTATGCTCCAGGGCATGGCCCGGACGTGGCTGAACAGCCTCAAACCCAACAGCATCAACGGCTGGTTGGACTTCACCGACGCCTTCAATTGCAACTTCACCAGCACCTACAAGCGTCCTCCCAAGCCGCGCCAGCTCTCCCTGTGTGTCCAAGGCCCAGATGAGTCAGCCCGCGATTATCTGACGCGTTGGGCAGAGCTGCGAAACTCTTGCGAGGGAGGGCACGAGGTACAAGCCATCGAGTATTTCGCGGCCGGTTGCAGAGAAGGCACCTTGCTCAAGCACAAACTCCTTTGCGACGAGCCTGCCATGCTGGACGAGCTGCTGAGCATAGAAGACAAGTACGCCACCGCGGACTCCTCCATTAAGACCGAGCTGCAAGTGGATGCTTCTAGAAAGATGACTCCTCCAACTCCCAAAACACCGGCTGGAGAGTCCAGCCAACGCCAGCAGCCGAACGATCACAAACGCAAGACCCACGCGCGGGCTGCCAATAGAAGGCTAGTGGCGGCAGTTGATGGCCAGCAGCCGGAAGCTCAAGCAGGACCCAAGCGCCAGAAGGGTGGCAAGCCAGCCTGGCAGCCAGCTTTCTCCTTCGACCAAGCTCTGGACACCCCCTGCAAGTTCCATAATGGCGCGAAGCCTTCCAACCACACCACACGAAAGTGTCATTGGCTCACACGGATTGCCAGAGGAGAAGCTCTGCCACCGCCGCCTGCTGGGCAGGCGGCCCCGCCTCCTGCTGGGCAGGCGGCCCCGCCTCCCAATCCACCGGCTACTCGTCCGGGCGGCCAGGTCCAGGATGAATTCCCAGAAGAAAACGGGCCTATGTCGTCTTCACAAGCCAGGCGGACGATAGGCACAGCCGGCGCCAGCAGCGCATAGAAGTCAACACCATTGCCATCAAAGCCCCAGAATTCATGCACTGGTCTGAGAGGCCCGTCAGCTGGATCCAAGAAGATCACCCGGCGGTCATGCCTTCACCAGGGGCCTACGCCTTGGTTCTAGATGCGACACTCTCCACCGACAGACGGGCCTGTCATTTCTCCCGAGTACTAGTAGACGGCGGCAGCAGCATCAACATCATGTACCGCGACACCATGGAGAAATTGGGCATCAAAGAAAAGCAGCTTCAGCCTACCAGGACTGTGTTCCACGGCATTGTGCCAGGCCTCTCTTGCTCACCAATCGGCAACGCCAAGATTGATGTCCTGTTTGGTGACAAGAAGCATTTCCGGTGAGAGCAAGTCTGGTTTGAAGTGGTGAACCTGGAAAGTCCCTATCACGTGATCTTGGGTCGGCCTGCTCTTGCAAAGTTCATGGCAGTACCCCATTATGCCTACCTCAAGATGAAGATGCCAGGCCCCAAGGGAATAATCACCATAGCCAGAGACTACGAGAAGTCCATCGCATGTGCAACAGCCAGCCGTCTGGCCGAGTCCCTTGTCGTAGCTGAAGAGAAGCGCCGCCTGGAATGACTGGTGGCAATGGCTGTCGAGCGGGCAGCCATACCAGCCGACCCCAGGGAGGCGGAGCAGCAAGGCTCGTTCCAGCCGGCCAAGGAGACAAAGAAGATTGCCTTGGACCCGTCTCACCCAGAGCGATTTGCTGTCATAGGGTCAAACCTAGATAGCAAATAGGAAAGCGAGCTCGTCGATTTCCTCCATGAGAATCGGGACATCTTTGCGTGATCCCCCAAAGACATGCCGGGTGTCCCGACGGATTTTGCCGAGCACAAGCTCCATGTGAGAGAAGATGCAAAGCCTGTCAGGCAGCCGCTACGCCGCCTGTCAAAAGAGAAGAGAAGAGATGTTGGGGAAGAAGTTGCCCGCATGCTAGCAGCCGGCTTCATTATGGAAGTTTTCTACCCAGAGTGGCTCGCAAACCCAGTCCTAGTGCTGAAGAAGAACAACAAATGGCGCATGTGTATTGATTACACCAGCCTCAACAAAGCCTGCCCAAAAGATCTGTTTGCTCTGCCGCGAATAGATCAAGTGATTGACTCTACAGCCGGATGCGAGTTGCTGTCATTTCTTGATGCTTATTCCGGGTACCACCAGCTCAAACTCGATCCAGCTGACCGTCTGAAGACCGCCTTCCACACGCCATTTGGGGCCTTCTGCTACCTGACCATGACATTCGGCCTGAGAAACGCCGGCGCCACCTTTCAGTGTTGCATAAAAAAGTGTCTCCTCAAGCAACTTGGCAGAAACGCCCACGTTTATATGGATGATATCGTGGTGAAGATGGAGAAGAGAGGAACTCTTTTGGAGGATCTCCAAGAGACATTTGAAAACTTGCGCCGCTTTCAGATCAAGCTAAACCCGGAGAAATGCATCTTCGGGGTACCAGCCAGCCAGCTCCTTGGTTTTCTGGTATCTGAACGCGGCATCGAGTGCAACCCTACAAAGATCAAGGTCATTGAGAGAATGGAGCGGCCAACTGGTGTGCGAGATGTCCAGAAATTCACAGGGTGCCTGGCATCTCTCAGCCGTTTCATCAGCCGGCTGGGAGAGAAGGCACCCCCCCCCCCCTTGTATCAACTGATGAAGAAAACCACTTGCTTCGAGTGGAACGACCAGGCAGATGAAGCCTTCCAGCAGTTCAAGAAACTACTGTCCACCCCGCCTGTCCTGGCGGCGCCAACAGACAAGGAACCCATGTTCCTTTACATAGCCGCCACCAGCCGGGTGGTCAGCACGGTCATTGTGGTCGAGCGCCTAGAAGACGGCAGAGCCTTGCCCGTCCAGAGGCCGGTCTACTATGTGAGCGAGGTACTGCCAGTCTCCAAGCAGAACTACCCCCACTACCAGAAGATGTGCTACGGCGTGTACTTCACCGCCAAGAAACTCAAGCAATGCTTCTAAGAGCACCCGATCACGGTCGTCTGCACGGCCCCGCTTGCTGAGATCATGGGCAGCAAAGATGCTTCAGGAAGAGTGGCCAAGTGGGCCATCGAGCTGGCCCCCTTCACCATCTTCTACCAGCCGCGCACCACCATCAAATCGCAAGCATTGGCCGGCTTCCTCGTCGACAGGGCCGAGACCCAGTACTTGCCGCCTGCTCCGGACTCAACCCATTGGCAGATGCACTTTGACGGGTCAAAGATGCGCACTGGCTTGGGATCCGGCATCGTCCTCACCTCCCCCAAGGGCGACAAGCTTAAGTACACCCTGCAAATCCACTTTGTCGCCTCTAACAATGTGACCGAGTATGAGGCACTCATCCACGGGCTCCGGATGGCCAAAGAGATTGGTATCCGCCGAGTGTTGTGTTATGGTGACTCAGACTTGGTTGTCCAGTAGTCATCTGGGGACTGGGATGCCAAGGACGCAAATATGGCAAGTTATCGTTTCCTTGTCCAGCAGATCAGTGGGCATTTTGACAGCTGCGAGTTCCTCCACGTGCCACGAGCCGACAACATGCAAGCCGACACCTTGGCACGAATCGGCTCCACCCGCCAAGCAATACTAGCCGGCATGTCTCTACAATGCCTGCGCAAGCCGTCTATCAAGCCTTCATGAGAATCGGAGTCAATCTTCACAGAAGCCAATCTTGGAGTAGACGGCCCGGCAACTTCAGCAGCCGGCCCGAAGACTGCTCCAGCAGGTGGCCTTGATACTCCAACTCCAGCAGACGGTCCAGAAGTCGCTGCGCCGGTTCCTGGCCCGGGGACTGCTCCAGCAGACGGCCAGGAGGCGCCAGCCCCAACAGACGGCCCGGGGACTTTCGTAGCCGGCTCGGGGACTTTGGAAGCACAACAGGCGGCTCAACCCAACCCTCCGCCTCCTACCCCAACCGCCCTAGTCTCTTTGGCAGAAACAACAGGAGTATCAACGCCGTCTTGGGTACAGCCAATCCTCACCTTCCTGCTCAGAAGAGAGCTGCCAGTAGATGCAACCTTGGCACGACAAGTTCAACACCGAGCTTCAGCATACACAATAGTCAACAAAGAGCTTGTCAGAAGATGTGCAACAGGCGTCTTCCAGCGTTGCGTGGAAGCAGAAAAGGGTCTGGCTATTCTGAAGGACATTCACCAAGGGGAATGTGGCCACCACGTGGCCTCAAGATCTCTCATCGCCAAAGCCTTCTGCCACGGTTTCTTCTGGCCGACTACTTTGGACGACGCCAAAGACATGGTAAAAAAGTGCAATGGCTGCCAGCGCTTCAGTTCCAAGCAACACTTGCCGGCTTCTGCACTCAAGACCATTCCGATCACTTGGCCATTTGCCGTCTGGGGGCTGGAAATGGTGGCCCCCTTCAAGACAGCCCGAGACGGCTTGACACATTTACTCGTGGCAGTGGACAAATTCACCAAGTGGATCGAAGCAAAAACAATCAAGAAACTCAATGGCCCAACTGCTGTGACATTCATCGCAGACATCACAGTCCGGTATGGCATACCACACACCATCATCACCGACAATGGCACAAATTTTTCCAAAGGCGCACTGGCCCATTTCTGTGCAACACGGGGCATGCGACTGGACCTAGCGTCCGTTGCTCACCCACTGTCCAACGGCCAAGTTGAGCACGCCAACGGCCCTATCTTGTCTGGCATCAAGCCCCGGCTGGTCAAACCCTTGGAACGATCAGCCGGCTGCTGGATTGAAGAGTTGTCGTCTGTCCTCTGGAGCCTCAGAACAACTCCGAACAAGTCCACCGGCTTCACTGCTTTCTTCCTCGTTTATGGGGCCGAGGCCGTCATCCCAACAGATGTTGAGTTTGACTCGCCACGCGTCACCATGTACACAGAAGCCGAAGCCAAAGAAGCACGAGAAGATGGCGTAGACCTGCTGGAGGAGGCCTGGCTGGTAGCACTCAGCCACTCCACCATCTATCAGCAGGGTCTCCGCCGCTATCACAGCCGGCGAGTCAAGCCACGCTCCTTCCACGAGGGGGACCTTGTGCTCCGGCTAATACAGCGAACAGCTGGCTAGCACAAGCTCTCGGCTCCTTGGGAAGGACTGTTCATCATCAGTAAGGTACTAGGCAATGATGCCTACTACCTCATCGATGCACAGAAGCCAAGAGCAGGAGCGCCCGTGGAACGCAAACCTACTTCGTCGCTTTTATAGCTAAAGACAGTATGTGTCGCGCTATCTACTTTATTTTGAGAACCAATGGGACCCCCGAGGAGTTCTCGGGGACTGCCCAACCCTTTATCTATATGATAAGAATTATGCCTGCGAATGAGCGTTCTTCATTCCTTTATCCGGGACCGGAGCCTAGCAGACGGCCCGTGGACTGGCCGCCTAGCCCTATGTTTAAAACTTCTCCTTAAAATAGTCGGACAAGTAATGTGAGGGCATCAAAGCCCCCTCCCGCCTCCAGTCACAGACTCGCAGAACGCGGCTGTCCGACTGGCAGGAGCCAAAGGCAAGAAGCGGTGCCCACATGAAAAATGGCTAAGGAAAGCAAACATAGGGCAAGATGGCCCCTCATACAAATTAGTCGACTATTACGCAGCGGGCCAGCCGGCTTCGGGCTTAGCTACGCCGCCTTCCAGAGGGCGGGATACTTGCCCATCCGGAAAACAGCTAAGTACCTGACCCAGCCGCAGAACCACAGAGTGGCTGTCTGGCTGGCAGGACGGCAGTTAAAGGAGACAACAAAAGAAAATCGCCCTAAGGAACCAAGGGCGGGGCTAATCCCAGAACCCGGCCAAATTGCATAAACACTATGTAGCATTAAAAGAATATTTACATCAAAATAGGCCTCAAGGGCCGCCTTCCAATAGCATCTTACTTATACACCCAGCGGGTGGAATTGTTCGGACTAATCCTACCAAGTCTTACGAAGAAACATGAATCAAATGATACAAGAATAAATACTAGGGCGCAGCAGGCGGAGCGGGCGGCACGACGGAGCCAGCTTCTGGGGGGGGGGGCGCCTGACGGGTCTCGACCCAGCCACCTCCTGCAGCAGGCGGAGCCGCCACGCCGGGTCCGCTTGTCGAGGATTGGTCAGGCTGATGGCCAGCAGACGGATCAGCCTCCTGGGAGCTGGCTTCCTCGTCGTTGTCTCCCTCCTCCTCGCCTTCATCGCTGGAGGTGATCTCTTCGTCCAGCTCTTCTGACGCCGCCAAGTCCAGCCCGAAGTGGCTGGGTGGCACCACATGACCATTCTCATCCAGCTGTGAGACAAAAATAGCGGTGACGGCGTACTCAGCAAGGGCGGCGGCACGTCTGGCGAGATCTCCTTGCACCGCGGCCAGCTCGGGCTCAGCCTCTACACAGAAGGTCTTCAACTGGTCGAGGCTCAGGTCTGGGTACCAGCCCTTGGAAAACTCCAGGGCGGTCCGCGCACCCGCCCTCGCCGCGGCACCCTTCTAGTCCTCGAAGCGGTGGCCGGCCGCCTCCAGCCAGTCGGCGGTCCGACTGGGGGTGCGGAGTACCGGAACGCATGACTAGAGGGCGGCCAGCACTTGGGCACCAGCACGTTGCAGACGGTGAAGCACGCGGTGGGCCGGCCGGAGGCGCGCCTTGACAGCAAGAAGCTGCTCCGCCGGACTCCTTGGGGCGTTGGGTGCGATCACTCGGCCCGCCTTGCGCCTCTCGTCACACTGGGCCTCGATGGCCTGGCTGGCGGCCACAGAGTGGCCCGGGAAGAACTCTGCAAAAGCTAGAAGAAGAATCAGAAGACAGAGAAGCGGCTGTAACAGACGGCAGGCACAAGAAGAAGGGGCAGGCATCTTACCGTCGACCATGTCTGCAATGGCCCCATAGCCGTCTTGCAGAGCCGTCTCCTTCTTTACCCAGTTCGAGCGCTTGGCCTCGAATTCTGCCCGAAAGAGCGTCTCGGCGTCCGAGATCTTCCCAAGCTCAACCTTGTGGGTTGTCGCCTGGTCTGCCAGCTCCTTGGCCAGACGGTCACGGCCCTGGGCGGCAAGATCGCACTCCCGCTCCTTGGCAGCAACCTCTGACTGGGCCTCGCCCAGCTGGTTGCGAAGGTTGGCTCTGACCGCCTGCTCAGCAGGCGGCTCGGTACTCAGGGACTCGGGGACTACACCCAGCGGCTTGCGAAGGTTGGAACTCCAAGGGAAGAAGAAGAAGAAGAATATCAACATCAGCAAAAAGATAACCTTGGAGTTCCAAGCCGCCTGCTCAGCAGCCAGCTCGGTACTCGGGGACTACACCCAGCGGGTGCGCTGACGCCCCCCCGCAAGGAGGAGAAGAGGAGCACTAACCCTGACTGTCTGCCAGGGCAGCCTGCAGTTGCGCCAGCTCCTGGCGATGGGCGTTGTAGGAGGCCGCCCGGAGGTTGTGGTAGTCCTACAACAAGACACAAGTTAGCCCATAAGGTACACTTTAGAGTTCCAAGCCGCGTGCACAGCAGCCGGCTCGGAACTCGGGGACTACACCCAGTGGGTGCGCTGACGCGCCCCCACAGAAGAAATTGAAGGAATAAAAGCAAAAGAGCATGGAGTCAACGTACCCGAACAGAGGTTCGCGTAGCCACAAACTCCTGCATCACCGTCTGCACGACATTGCTCACGGAGTTGAAGCGGTCGAGGACGTCCCGCGACGCGACAAACAGCGCGCCGCCGCTTCCGGGCCTCCAGCCTGATGGTGCCGCGCTGGCGGCTTCACTCTCTGGTGTTGACGAGCTGGCACCGCCGGCCTCTACTTGCTGTGGCACGTAGACTGCCCTCACAGGGCGCGGACATGCAGGAGCTTGGGGGGTCGGCTGCGGGCCTGTCACCAGCACGCCCTCAGCTGGTGGCACCTCCGCTCCTGCAGGCCGGCTGCCCTACGTCTCAGCAGGCGGCATGGGGGGCGGCGCCTCTGTCTCCATGGCGACACGGCCGTCCCCCTCGTTGTCTAGAGCCGGCTGCTCGTCAGCAGCCGGCACTCGGGCAGACAGCTCCAGAGAGCCTGCCTCTTGGAGGACGGCGCGGCCCGCTGGCTGCTGGGAGCCCGCCTCTTGCTCCTGGGCTCGGGCGGCGGCATCTACCTGGGCCTTAGTAGCCGCCTCGGCCTCTGCCATGGCAGCAGCATCAGCCACCGCTCGCTCACGGTCCGCGGCCTCCTTCTCCTCGCGCACCTCACGGGCGTTCCTCTCCGTCGCTTCCCGAAGCGCGGCGGCAGGATCCACACGACGGGGCGCAGGGGGGACATCCGTGCCCCCCACAATGGAGCCCCTTGGCGCCCGCGAGAGGGAGAGCGCCGCGCTGCGTGGGCATCCCGAAGATGGAAAATCAGCCAAGTTGGGAACGGCAGAAGAAGATAAGCATCAAAGAAAAAGAAGAAAGCAAGGTACTTACCCGGATACGACCGGCCTGGGCTTGGGGAGCTTGGGCAAGATTGCCTTGGCGGCCGCCTCCCGGTGCCTGGTGGTGGCGGTCGACAGCCGGAGCCTCTTGGGCTGGGTGCCAGACGGCCCCGCAAAAGACCAGCGCTTCACGCCACCAGCTGCGGCTGACGGCCCCGCCTGTTGGCTACCGCAACCAGGCGGATCCGCCTCCCGGACGCGGATCGGCGCCTCCTCCTCATCATCATCCTACGTCCAGCTCTCGACGTCGCCTTTAGGCTGACCGCCTGCTGACTGGCCCCCGTCGCCTATCACCTCTGCCTCCTCCATGGCGGCGGCTCCAAGATCGGGGTCGCTCATGTCGCTCTGGGAGCGATCTGGTTCCAGAGGGCGGCCTGGCTGGCCAGAACCCGGTGCCGGCTGGTCGGGGAAGATCTGCAGACGGCACCAAGGTCAGACGGCTGTGGCAGGCGGAAGAAGAAGAAAGAAGAACTGAGAAAGAAGAAAAACTCACCGCAGGCGGCTGGTTGCTACGGCTATATGGCGCCTTGCCAAAGGCCCAGCCGGAGTCAGAGACCTTGCAGTTGGACACGTAGTTCACCAAGTACGCTACCTCCTTGTATGGCATTAACTCGGTGAACGTCCGGCTCGGGTCCCGGTGCCCACTCATGTCATAAATCAAGTGAGGGCGGCGCTGCAGCGGCAGCACCCGGCGCTCCGCGAACGTGAGCAAAAGGTCCGCGAAAACCAAGCCCTCGCTGTCCCTCAGCTCCCGGAGGCGCCGCACGGCGATGGATGCGCCTTCCGTGAGGGAGGTGGGCCGAGTTTTCCAGGAGGCGCGGGGCTCGGCAGGCGGACCGGGTGCCTAGTCCGGCAGGCCGATGAAATCGTGGGCGGGATCGACATTGGAGACATAGAAATATGTCTTCTGCCACAACTTCACCGACGCCACGAGCTGCAGCGCCGGGAAGTAGTTTCTTGCCCCGCCGCGCTTCGCCGCGATACACCCCCCGCACTGGGCGGCCACGCCTTGGACTGCGGTACCGAGCTTCATAAAGAAAAGCTCGGTCCACAGCTCCAGCGTGGGGAGGATGCCAAAGTATGCCTCGCATAGGACGGCGAAGGAGGACAACGTCACCACCGTGTTCGGTGTCAGGTGGTGAGCTTGGACGTTGAAGAACTCCAAGAAGGACCGGAAGAACCCGCTCGCTGGGAGGCCGAAGCCGCACGGGAAGTGCGAGCGGAAGATGACCCGCTCGCCGAGCCGCGGCGCCGGCCTAATCTCCGCCGCCGGCGCTAGGCGCACGGCAACCTTGTCTGCGGGAGGCAGCTTCCGCGCCCGGCGGAGGTAGTCGATGTGTTCTTCGAGGACGTCACTACCGTCCCATTCGTCGTGGTGGCGGACTGGCGCTGCGGCGGCCATGGCTCAGGCGGCGGCTCGCTGCAGAGTTAGCAAGAGGAGCGGACGAGAGCAAGGAAGAAGGAGAATGGAGAGGGGCGGGCGCGAGAACG
This sequence comes from Secale cereale, assembly GCA_902687465.1. Taxonomy (NCBI): domain Eukaryota; kingdom Viridiplantae; phylum Streptophyta; class Magnoliopsida; order Poales; family Poaceae; genus Secale; species Secale cereale. The sequence goes on from LR738709.1 coordinate 292,360,714, forward strand.
GCGCTAATCCCTCTCCCCATCCTACTTATAGGCTCGGGGCGGCGAAGCCAAGGGGGCGGGCGTGGGATCAACTGCTCCACGCCCCGCACGACCCCCGCCTTTTGCACGCCAAATCCGCGTGCATTAAATGCACGTGGGGAGGGCAATCGATTGCCCTTGCCACACCGGATCGCGCGCGGACCGAGGCCCTGTATTGGCGGGCCCCGGCCCACTGTTACGTCACGTCACGCGCGTGGGCTGGCAGGCCGACGCGACGGGGCGGCGACGCGTGGGGAGCTGCCAACGGTCGGCAGACCTGCACGGCTGCCTGCCGACCAGGCGATGCCTTCCCATAAAAGATTTGAAGATGGAGGTCCGACTGCCAGGAGCCAGCCCCCTTTGCGAAGGCCAGGCCGCGAGCAGACAAATCTTTTCGAAAGACGGACAAAGGACGCGGGTCCTGCTTAGGGGGGAAGCTGCTGGAACCCCGCAGCCCACGAACATAAAACCACAGAGTTCCACCAGCTTCGGGACTACTGTCGGAGATATTGACCACGGGTGTCCTCATCGACCACCCATGGTATTTCAAGACAATTTGGGGCCGCCTGTTACCCCCCTGCTGGCTGCTCATTGGGCCGCCTCCTAGGACAGCTTACCTTAGGAGCCGGCTGCCAGCAGGCGGCAGGGGCCCAAACAGGCGGCAGCTCCACAACCAGCAGCTAGCAGACGGCCCTACGCCTCTCCCTCGGGATGCATGCCGGGGGACCATCGCGCAGCTGAGCCATGGCTACAGTTGGGCACGTTCTTAGAGAATCTATAAGGGTGTGGCTAGAGTGAATGTGTACCTTATGCCCGTCTCTTAAGCGGCGAGTCACTGTAGCCACGCTGCCGGTGACCAAGCTTCGGTCAGAGGAAGCCACGATCCCACTACCCACAGACGGCGGGGCTAGCAGGCGGCTGGCCCCACCGGCCAGTGGGTGATTCATAAACAAGCCGCCTCTGGCAGGCGGTCAGGGGAGGCGGCCGCCTGGTAACAGACGGCGAATCCTGCCCTAGAAGTCTGAACCTCATCAAGATGACAAGACAGGGCGTGGCGGCAGTGTACGGTAGGAGACGGCAGCAATGTAGCCACTTCCCTCCTGACGATGCTGCCGTCAGCAAAAGCACGCCTACAGTGAAAGGCAATCACATGGGCCCGCAGGCAGCGGGCCCCAGTAGACAGATGGCGAGGCCGGCACGAGAAGACGCTGACAGCTGGGGGCCACTCCGTCGAGATTACAAATGTACCCCTGGGGGGATGGCCTATATAAATCCCCCAGGGTTCTCCATGAGGGGGGGTTGGAAGATTAAACCCTAGAAGAAAGAGGGCGCGTAGAGAGAGAGAGAGAGAGAGAGAGAGAGAGAGAGAGAGAGAGAGAGAAACCCAAGCAACCATCCCAATTCCCTAGAGCGAAGGTAGTGAGCTAGCCTTGCTCATCTTCCTCCTCTAGACGACACAGCTCGAGGAGCAACCTTGTAGCTACCATAGTGACATTAGTCATGACGCGGAGTCCACGCAGAGCAGGACTAGGGGTGTTATCTCCACGGAGAGCCCCGAACCTGGGTAAGATCCGTAGGCGTCCTAAGTTCCGCCTTATCCCGCTTCCAGGGCCCGGCGACGCTCTATTATCCCCATGCATGATAAGCCATCCGTTGGCATATGTCGCCCCAAAACCCCGACACATTCTTTGGGCCGTCCATGATGGAAAAAACCGTGGTAGAAGTGAGGGCGAGGAAAATATCAGGGTGTTCCCAGTTACGGTGGGTGGTCGGGGCCGAGCGATGCGCGTTTCTCTCGTACACGCACGCGCGTGGGTGCGAGGTGTTGGGCTCTAACTAAAACCGAGCGAGGCATTGGGCTCTAACTGAACCCGAGCGATTGCATTGTAGGCTACGCGTTACTGAACCCAAGCGATCGATCGATGGTTTTTAACTGAACCCGATCGAGCGATTCATTCGCTACTGCTGCTAACTGAAGCTGATCGATGTTGCCTCTGCATGAACAGTGAGCGTTGCTGGGGGGGTGGATGAACAGTTCCCGGTGGGGGTGGCTGAACAGGACCCTATGGTGTTGCCTCTGCATGAACAGGACCCCATTCGATCGAGCCGGTTGGGGCTGCATGAACAGGACCCCGTGGAGGGCTGCATGAACAGGATCACCCTGTGGAGAGCTGCATGAACAGTAGACGGTGGAGGGCTGGATGAACAGGAGCCCGTGGAGGGGTGGTTGAACAGGAGCCCGTGGAGAGGGCTGGTTGAACAGTAGTCGATGGAGTAGCGCGCGGTGGAGGCTGAACAGTCGTAGGTGGAGGCTGGAGGAGGTCGACGGTGGATGAACAGTAGCCCGTGGATGCTGGAGGGGTCGATGGTGGTGATGAACAGTATCCCGTGGAGTCCCGTTTTGCGGTACGCCACACCCCTCCTGATGAACATGACCCTCGTTTCGACCGTAGCGCTCCAACACAAGTCCGTTTCCTCCGTTTTGCGGTACGCCACACCCCTCCCGATGAACAGGACCCCGTTTTGACCGTAGTGCTCCAACACAACTATGTTTCCTCCGTTTTGCAGTACGTCACACCCCTCCCGATCCACAGGACCCCCGTTTCGATCGTAGGAGGTCCGTTTCCTCCGTTTTGCGATACGCCCGACCCCTCCCGATGAACAGGATCCCGTTTCGAACATGGCCGGTCAAACACAAGGCCGTTTCCTCCGTTCTTTGGTACGCCAGGCCTCGTTTCCATCGGTTGTTCCGTCCAAGCCCTCCCGATGAACAAGACGACGCATTCTGTTCTGACCCAGTCGGTTGGCTCTCCATTAACACAACGACGAGGCTGTTTCTCCGTTCCGACCCAGCCATGTACACGAGCCCTGCCCGTACGTACGTGCGAGTAGGCGTTCGAGACCCCGCCCGTATGTACGTACGTCGCCGTATTTACTTTCTTGCACCCTGGCCGTTGTACGTACGTGTACATGCTTCGTGCGCGCCTCTGCTATGACACGTGCGTGCCTCTAGATCGACCAGTATGTACGTACACGTTCGTGACCAGAATTACAAAGCTACGTATGCTTCGACCAGGTGGGTCCCGACTGTCAGGGACTTTCTTGCGTGCGATGATGTAGCTGGTGGGTCCCAGCGGTCAGGGAGGCGAATCGTTTTTTGCCCGGACGCACTTCCTTGCATGCAAAGATATAGCTGGTAGGTCCCAGCAGTCAGGGGGAAACGTTTTTATCGTGAAATATGGTGGCCCGTCCGGTGGATCCCCGCTATCAGGTGGAGGAATAATTATTTTGCGCGTAATAAGGAGGCACTTCCTTGCTGCGGCCGTGGACCCAGCTGTCAGCCTCTCCACGTACAGTCGACGTCCGATGAAACCGTTCCTTGACCACGTTGACCACGCCGCGTCGAGAGCACCAGGGCGGTGGACGATGGTGAGGCCATGGAAGGGGACGACGCGGAGACGGGGAAGACACGATAGTGGATGCCCACGCGTAGAGGAGTACGAGGGTTCACTGGTTCGCTGCGGTGTGAGGCTGTCGTCGCCGCGGAATAACAGGGGGTGTGGGTGAGTAGCGGGATGGCCTGGCCAGCAGTGGGAATAGTAGGGGGCGGTGAGGCATCCGCGGCAGCACAGCCGACCATGGGAGGCAGGAGCATGCAGCACGACCGGCGCTGCTTTGGGCGGCAGGAGCAACAAGACCAGAGGTTGAAGAAGCACTACGGCCGTTGGATGGACATCGTACGGTCACTGGAGCTAGAATCGTTCATATTGACTAAGTTGACAAAGCACTCCGTCCCCGTCAACTTAGTAGGCCCGCAAGTCTGCCTCCCACCATGGTGGGTCCCAACCAGCAGGGGGAGAATTCATTTTTTTGTGCGTAATAAAGAGGCGCTTCCGGTGGGTCCGAGCTGACAACGGGGTTAACGTTTTTTTCGCGCAATATGGTGGCCCGTCCGCTGGGTCCCAGCAGTCAGGGGGGAAACGTTTTTTGCGAAATATGGTGGCCCGTCCGGTGGATAGCTGCTGTTAGGTGGAGGAATAAATATTTTCCGCGTAATAAGGAGGCACTTCCATGCTGCCGCCGTGGACCCAGCTGTCCGCCTCTCCACGTACAGTCCACGTCCGATGAAAGCCGTTCCTTGACCACGTTGACCACGCCGCGCCGAGAGCAACAGGGCGGTGGATGACGACGAGACCTAGGAAAGGGACGACGTGGAGCCGGGGAAGACGCGACAGTGGATGCCCACGCGTAGGGGAGTACGAGGGTTCACTGGTTTGCTGCGGTGGGAGGCTGCCGTCGCCGCAGAATAACCGAGGGTGTGGGTGACTAGAGGATGGCCTGGCCAGCCGTGGGAGTAGTAGGGGGCGGTGAGGCCTCCGCGGCATCACAGCCGACCACGGGAGGCAAGAGAACGCGGCACGACTAGCGCTGCTTTGGGCGGCTGGAGCAACAAGACCAGATGTTGAAGAAGCACTACAGCCGTTTGATGGACATCGTACGGTCACTGCAGCTAGAATCATTTATATTGACTAAGTTGATAAAGCACTCTATCCCCCTCAACTTAGTAGACCCACAAGTCCGCCTCCCACCAAGGTGGCTCCCAACCAGCAGGGGGAGTATTCATTTTTTGTGCGTAATAAGGAGGCGCTTCCGGTGGGTCCGAGCTGACAGCGGGGGGAACGTTTTTTTCGCGCAATACGGTGGCCCGTCCGCTGGGTCCCAGCAGTCAGGGGGAAATGTTTTTTCACAAAATATGATGGCCTGTCCGGTGGGTCCCTGCTGTTAGGTGGAGGAATCATTATTTTCCGCGTAATAAGGAGGCACTTCCTTGTTGCCGTCGTGGACCTAGCTGTCAGCCTCTCCACATACAGTCCACGTCTGATGGAAGCCGTTCCTTGACCACATTGACCATGGCACGCCGAGAGCACCAGGGCGGTGGACGACGAAGAGGCCTAGGAAGGGGACGACACGGAGCCGGGGAAGACGCGGCAGTGGATGCCCACGCATAGAGGAGTACGAGGGTTCACTGGTTCACTGCGGTGTGAGGTTGCCGTCGCCGCTGAATAACAGGGGGTGTGGGTGAGTAGAGGGATGGCCTGGCCAGCGATGGGAGTAGTAGGGGGCAGTGAGGCCTCCGCGGCAACACAGTCGACCACGGGAGGCAGGAGCACGCGGCACGACCGGCGCTGCTTTGGGCGGCTGGAGCAAGAAGACCAGAGGTTGAAGAAGCACTACGGCCGTTGGATAGACATCGTACGTTCACTGCAGCTAGAATCGTTTATATTGACTAAGTTGACAAAGCACTCCGTCCCCGAAACTTAGTAGGCCCACAAGTCAGCCTCCCACCAAGGTGGGTCCCAACCAGCAGGGGGAGTATTCATTTTTTTGTGCGTAATAAGGAGGCGCTTTCGGTGGGTCCGAGCTGACAGCGGGGTGAACTTTTTTTCACGCAATACGGTGGCCCGTCCGCTGGGTCCCAGCAGTCAGGGGGGAAACATTTTTTTCGTGAAATACGGTGGCCCATCCGGTGGGTCCCTGCTGTCAGGTGGAGGAACCATTATTTTCCGCATAATAAGGAGGCACTTCTTTTCTGCCGTCATGGACCCAGCTGTCAGCCTCTCCACGTATAGTCCACGTCCGATGGAAGTCGTTCCTTTGCCACGTTGACCACGCCGCGCCGAGAGCACCAGGGCGGTGGACGGCGGCGAGGCCTAGGAAGGGGACGACACGGAGCCGGGGAAGACATGGGAGTGGAAGACCGTGTGGAGAGGAGTACGAGGGTTCACTGGTTCGGCTGCGGTGTGACCGTGTGAGGCTGCGTCGCCGGGGAATAACAGGGGGTGTGGGTGAGTAGAGGGATGGCCTGGCCAACAGTGGGAGTAGTAGGGGGCGCTGAGGCCTCCGCGGCATCACAGCCGACCTCGGGAGGTAGGACCATGCGGCACGACCGGCACTGCTTTGGGCGGCTGGAGCAAGAAGACCAGAGGTTGAAGAAGCACTACGGCCGTTGGATGGACATCGTACTATCACTGCAGCTAGAATTGTTTATATTGACAAAGTAGACAAAGCCCTTGGTATGCGTCAACTTAGTAGACCCATAGGTCAGCCTCCGAAACGGTGCGCCCCAGATGTCAGGGGGAGGAATCATTTTTTGGGTGGCTGAAGCAAGAATATCCGAGATTGAAGAAGAAGCACGACATCCGTTGGATGGACATCCAACAGCCATAGCTGCGAGAATCGTGTGTTATTGACAAAGCCTTGCATACGCGTCAACTTAGTTTTTTTTAGGGGACGCGTCAACTTAGAAGGCCCACAAGTGTGTGGCAGAGAACATATAGCCCATTTGCGATTTGAAAGAATGTACAATCCATTAATTAATTCTAATGGAATTTACTACAGCCCATTTACAATTTGTTAAAAGTAGAGCCCATTTTCTAGCTAGGACAACGATTAATAATTTCAACCAACCGCTCAAAACAGAATTCAAAAAAAAAATCCCACATTTTTATGGGATCCGAAGTATTTTTATCCGAAAGTTCTAGTCATATTAAATATAACTTCAAAATAAAGTTGTATTTCGTTAAAATCCAACGAAATATTGCGCGCGTAATAAGTAATGAAATTAAAATTTTCAAATTCCGAAAATAATATATTTTTTAAACTAATTACGCGTTTGGTGCATTTTTTTATAGTTACTGCCTAGTTTTTATAATTACATCCCATTTATTGTTTCTTAAAGTCCATTTTCTTGTTAAGCCTAATGCATACGTCCTAGGAAAGTTTGCAGCCCAGCGGGGCGAAGAATAACAAGTTGACACGGATATTGTGTACAACTGTCGGCCCAGTTGCATTGCTGATGTTGAAAAAAAAGGCATGTGTGGTACAGTACAAGCTAACATGGCTACTCAGCCCACATTCAGCGACGCCGGAAAGGCTTAAACAAGGCTTCTCTCCAACTTTTTGAAGTCACTGAGCTCAATTAATAACATAAGGAAAAAGTTACTCCCTCTGTAAACTAATATAAGAGTGTTTGATCACTATTTTAATATTCTAAACACTCTTATATTAGTTTACAAAGGGAGTAGATTATAGTGGAACCTGATTAAAAGCTGTCACGAGCAAAGAAAAAATTCAACGGGTCCCACTTGTGCATGTGTGCGTGTGTGTGTGTGAGAGAGACCCATCGGTCGGTGCTCGTAAATACATCTTTCAGCCATATGCATTGCTGATGCTCAGTAAAAACTTATATAGTTGACACAATAATATAGAACATCAAAGCACACTGAACTTGCATACAACAATTTCATGCAGGCGGCACAATCAGGATGGAAGCAGTGGATCGCAACGGGTAGGGCTATGTTGAAACCAACGAACTCGTACATAATGGTTCATCGTCTTTATCAATGACAGGGAAATATCTTGAATGTTGTGCAAAGAATACAGACAGACAACAGAATAAGTTCTGCTAGCACATTACGTTGATGTACAACCCTTTCTAGAAAAATTTCAGGTACAAAATTAGAACAGGTCACAATCAAATATACTGGCACATCAGTGCTTCACAACCATAGTTCGGATTTAACTAGTATCTGAAAAGATTCAGTTGTTACCTCAAATTAGAGCACATCCAGGCAGCCAGCCCGGCCTCTTCTCCCAAAGAAGAAGTGGCCTCCGCGGCACGATGGAGTAGGCCCTGTGCCGTCCATCGTTCTGAGCAACACGGGGAAAGTCTGACGTTGACTCCTGTAATGGACGTCGTCGACGGACCCTGGCACCAGCGGATGCGGCAGGACTTCGATTGATGGATTGACCACTTCTTCGACATGCACGAACACTCGATACAGGTAAATCCCTAACGTGGTCCGCGGTGGCCTTGGTGGCGACGAATAGTACAACCCCGGTTCCTGCACCGGTATCTCAACACCAATCACCTTCAGTATGGTGGACGGCTTCTTCATCCATGCCATAACCATCAAAGCCCAGCTGTCTGGAGGAACAAACATACTTACGAGCTCACCTCCAAGGTCGTTGATAAGCTCATTCATGGACTCGTTGTTCCAAGCACGTCGAGGCATGCCGTGGAAGGTAAGCTTTATTAAAAACTCAAGCTCAGAGGGCACCAAGCCACATCCTGGGTGCCATCGATCAAATCTCACTAGCGCGCCATCGCAGAACAAACGCCGGGAAGATTCGAACACACGACTGCAGTCGAAAGTTGTCCAGAACCTGACAAAGAAATCAGTCGGTGGCGGACAGACTTTGATGAGAAAGTTACTTATTTGGATACCGTGCGCAATGCCAAGAGCTTTGACAAGGTCGTCCGGCGAGACGGGAGGCCGGTCGCCGTTGATGGTTACCATCAGCACTTTGCCGGCAAACTGGTCGTCAAGCGCTGCCATGCCACTTTTGAGCGACAGCACGCAGCGACCGAAGGCAGGACGGACCTCAGGATCTCCGGCTCGGAGATCCGCGTTGACCGGCGACATGATAGTAAGCTTGAGTACATGGAGTACAGGAGGGGGATTTGGGGGAACTGGAGTAGGAATAGAGATTCCAAGGGTGGGGGAGGGGCGGCAGATCGGGGATGAATAGGTAGCTTGAATTTCGAACACGCGCCAATATGCTCTGTGCGCACAAGCGCAAGAAAACACCGGTGGCGCCCACATCTCGGCCTAAGAGTCCTTATTCATTCTTTTTTGGAGATCCCTGCCTTTTCTTTTAGGATCTTTTGAGAGCCCGGCCTGAGAGTCATAATTGACCTGTTTCGCATTGCGTTACTACTCGACCCATATTCAACGACACCTCACTGATCCAAACAAGTGTACATCATCGAAAAGACACTGAGCTCAAATTATATAACTTGAAAAAAGAAGATACACTCTGAACACTAGAGAATGGTGATGCCCTCATTTAGCCCACCAGTAGTTCGAGACAATAAATAGTTCGAAATAACGATATATACAACATTCAAACACTGACTAGTGACTACTACTAACATAAACAGCAAGACATGATAGTTCATTAGAAGTCTTGCTACACCCCCAAAACGCACCCATCTGCAGCGCTCAGACTCTCGTGATCCAGACGAGAATGACATTCTAAACAGAGCCAACTATTACATAGTAAGAGTGAGATAGACGAGGATGACCAAATGACAAGGAATATGCATAACAAAAGAAAGAACTACCCATCCAGAACAAGCAGCAAAGAAAACAAATTCATTCGAAGAGATGATCCAACACCATCATAACTTGCAGCCCCGCTTCAGAGACCAATGATCCGGAGACACCAGTACTCCACCCTTTCAACGCAACAGCCCAATTACCTATCAACCTGAAGGCTTGAACCACATCACTGCCTGTCGTAATTGAGACTTCCAAGGATCAAAGTTAATCCGGATGCCTTTGTCATTCTCACCTTCTTTTAGCTGCAGGTTGTATCGTTGACAATCAAGGGAGTTTGCTCCCGAACTCCTAGGGCTCGCCGTGTAGACACAGTTTTCCATAGCAAATAGAGCCTCTCTGCCATCAAGGTCCTTGCCAACGGTGATCTCCTAGTTAATCGGATGATTGAGTCCGAGAAACAGAGAGTGTGAACCAAGGCTATTTACCCGCCTCCAACTAAAAAATCCTGAAGGCCCCAACAAGCTGGTATCCTGCTCATAGACGTAACAACCACTGTCCAAATACTCACGTATTTCATGGTGCTTGTATACAGTGGGGGTTTTGCAATATAACTTTTCCGGCTCATGTGTCCGAATGATCATCAGTCTTTTGTCGTCATCTGATCGAGCGAGGAACCAGCTGTGCTTCCCTGTTTTTGGCAAAGGTGGTGTGATTACAAAGGGCAGTAACTGTAGGGACACTACCTCATATCAAAAAGGACAGGCATTGTTAATGTAAGATCAGCATTGTTCAGAGAATGAGTAGGATAATGCAAGAAACAACATTGATATGTCCCTGTTGGAACTAGGAGGAAAATACAGGGAAATGTATACCGGGTTCAAAAATATAGAAGTGCAATGCATGGTTATACTCATGTTATCTCGCAATTGATTCTTCACAGGAAACTACCATGTCATGCACGTTATGGAATCATGTTCTGTCCTCACAAACAAATTCTTCAAGGTAACTAACTGACCATGCATTGTTATATACTCGTGTTTTGTGGGCAAAATTTTTGTGAGGATATTATTCTAGCCATTGATTCCTGAAGGGCGAATATAGGTATGTACATATGGTATGCATTACAGGATTTCACTACTTCCAAATATAGAGTTCTCCATATGCACATTTACTTCCCAAATGTATGGTTAGATGAAACCAACAGTGTGGAGCATGTTTCTACATCATGAAAATGAGGAAACTAACATGGCCATTGATACACACTCATATTTAGTAGTAGTATATAGATTACTGTAAAATAAGGAGAATATCCATATATTCCTAACCGTTTGATCATTCAGGGGTACAAATTGGCTGTAATGACATGATCATAATTGCATGAATTAACTCATTCCAAATATAGCTGATTTACGGCGTCTCTAATAGATTGCCATAGTTCTACTTAAATTCGGCTCAAACAGGGATATGCCAATCATCACAAAAAGTTCAAACAGTGTCATGGCGTCATCATTAACATGAGACGGAAACAACTTACACGCGCCGTCTCAGCAATACGTTGTGCCATTTGCTTTGTCGATCGCGTAGATGATGCCATTGTGTTCAATAGCATCAAAGAAGTGTGTATCAGCTTTGACGATGATCCACTACGAGCTGTGTTGTCTCCAGCTAAAGAAGGCATCGGCGTAAAGATAGGCGAGTCCGCGGCCGAACAAGGCTATTAGCTTGAAGTCTGCGTAATTTTCATGTCATGTGGGCACTTGGCAGATTACAATCTTCTGCAAAACAAGGTCCGCCCAACTGACGTGGTAATCTAGATGACTAGGACCGCGATGGTAAAACTCTATATAATCCAACAGAGGAAGGATAATCTCATGGGAGGTCTGGAAGTTCATGAGCACGAACTTATTACCATCTTCTCTGAAGGCAGCCATCCAGTGGGAGTTCATGCCGACCCAGTACATACCTGCCAAGAAGTTTTGGGCGATGGTGATCGGATCGAATTCGAGGGAAATGATGTACGGCGACCCACTACATACCTGCAAAGAAGTTTCGGCTAATGGAGATCAGATTGAAGTCGAGGGGCATCACGTACGCCTCCGTATCATGGTGAGCCAATCTCGCAAGACCAGATAGTAGCAAGCAGGGTGTCTTGAATAGCTTTGGCCTCGCTTCGATGATAGCCGTGTGCATGTCCCTCGAGCATGCAGCGGCCGCAGGGCGCTCAACATATCCATACACGAACAACAGAGGTCGAGAATGTCACTGGGGAGATTGCTCCAATCGCGGCTCATATGGATCCTGCGCGGTTCGCGTTTGGCCATGGTGGAGTTTGGAAGGTGGGGTTTTGGGGGGCTTGATTTACGGGGGAGAAGGCTGTCAATGCTAGAGCGGCTAGCGAGGGAATAGTGGTACTGGGGGATGCAAGTGAGGTGAGGGTATGCGGGGGCATAGTGAGATAATGAAGAGTGACCTCAGGATCTCCGACGAGACGGAGATGGAGATCGAGTGGTGCTAGGGGAGAGGGAGACGAGGCGAGGCATGCTATACAGCGGCGGTGACAGTGACTACATAGTGCACAAGGTGAGGCTGACTTTGGTTACCCGGACACGCCGCCTGGACTGGTGTCACCTCGGGCGTAGGGTCTTGTCACTTCACTGTGAGGACCGGATGAATAATAGTGGTATTTTGACCATCAAGTGCACCGCAGTTGTACTACTACTACTAGTAGGAGTAGTAGTAGGAACATAACTAGTAATCCCGTGCTAGCATGCCTCTGGGTTCACTTCATCCTCCAGGTATCATCCATATTGCGAGCAGAACCAAATTCTCGTTTGCATAGGTCCCACCTGTCAGGAGGGGTGCAGAAATAAAAAGGAATCATAAAATGCCTCGCCACCGTGATTCGAAAGAGTGACCTCAACTAGCCAGTGGCAGATGTAGCGCTGGAAGGATGGGCACGTACAGGGATAGGCCCCACTCCTCAGCCTACCCGCGTAGCCTTTTCGTTTAGTCTACCTAACTGTCTAATCAACTGCCTGAAGGCCACTTCTACCATTTACTTCTCCATCGGGAACCGATTTTCCTCGGCTTCTTCACTACTCCTTGATCTTCATTTGCATCCAAACCACACTGCATTCACATTGTTTGAACCTCTTCACATCCTCCTGGAGTAATTCCGAAGCCCCTATAAATAATCATCTTCTTTAGTTAGACTAGCCATCTAATCCTAATTCTCCAAACCATGGCCCTCCGGTCCAGCGGTTCCAAATAGCGAAACAGATCAAGATGCAGGTTTTTAGCATCCAACATGTCCTCGTTGAAGGCTCGTTGAGCATAGTTTCCACAGTCACGAACCTCCCAAGGGTTGTTCGGAAGTGGATCAACAATGTATCCAACTCCCTCCAAAAGGTGGAGATGAATGTCATCGGTCTCGACACAGAGTACACGGAGCGTGCCACTGGGAAGATCCACCGCATCGCCGTCCTTCAGCTGTGCCTCGAAGATGATGTTTTGGTGTACCACATCATACACGCACCCTCCATACTAGCTGAGCTTCACGATTTCTTGTCTCGGGAGGACATATACTTCTATGGGGCAGCCATCACAGGGGACAAACAAAAGTTGGTACCGTACAACCTTGATTTGAATAGCATCGCTGACCTACAAACCAGAATAAAAATTCCTATAGAAGATTGTGATAAACTGACACCATCCCTCTTTGACATAGCAATTTTTTTGCTAGGAACAAATCTTCAGAAGGGTGACGAGACGCTGGCATTAAGGTCGTCTAGATGGGAGAATTATCCCTTGACATACGAGCAGATAAAATATGCTGCCCTTGATGCCCGTGTGAGTTTCGAGATAGTTGCAAGGTCTAGAGAGCTTGTTGCGAAGCCGTCTCCCACGGAAAATAAGAAGAAGAAGAAGAAGAAGAAGAAGAAGAAGAAGAAGAAGAAGATGCTGCACCAGCAGCAGGGCATTATGGATGGATGAACTATTTCCTCTCTTGTAAAAAAATATTTCCACTCTATGTATATTGATATAGATGGACTATTTCGATGGTGTGCATGTCTTTGGAACAAGTAGTAGCGTGGGTCCACTTGACTATAAGGAACTATTTATCCGCCTAGCTTTCTCTACTACTCCTTCTAGTGATCGATATGCAATGCATGTGTCCGTAGACATGACAACTTGTCCATGGAAGTTCAACAACGACGACCATCACGTTTCATCCACTGCCACTCGCGATTCCCACGACGCCGCTCCAACCCACGGCACCACGTCCCCCGACGTGCGCCTCACCCCTCTCGACAGCACTGCCCCTCTGCCTTTGTGTGCATGACATGTGGGCCACCTTAAATGCGGCGAGCATGAAGTTTCTACCACAGCCACATGCGATTCCCACGACACCGCACGAACCCATGACACCACACGTCCCACACCATCGAATTTTCATCCAGAGGTTGTGACACATTTCGTCCCGGGCATCAATCCTCAGCTGGAGTACTTCTGTTCTACAGGTAATACCTGCCGGTGTGGCCATCTACGCCTCGTAACGCCCTGACGCCCAGCTGTGGCGCCCTCGCCACGACCACGCCACCACCGGCCGGTTCATCTCGAACTAGTGAGTCGCGAACCACACCACCACCATGAGAATGACATGTGGGCCAGCCACATTTAAGGTCCGCATGTCATTGACTCATAGGTCGGGCACTAAGCCACTGAAGTTCGGTCCCGTGGGCCCCGAGAGGGAAATGTAACTCCTGCGGGAGGCCTTGTGGTCCTCCGTAGTACAAGCTCGTGCCAAACCCGGAATTTGTTTCTTACTACTACCAACTACTCGTACGTACTAGTAAGGTACACGTGCATTGCACGCATGAGATTCGGGTGGTTTTTGCATTATGCTTCTACATGTGGAGTCTTCTAGATTCTACATGTGGCAGAATCTGGTGGAATATACAGATGATATCCAACGGCCAGTAGTGCTTGGATTTGCCATCTTTGTACCGTCGGATTGGCTTCATCCAACGACCAACTTTCAAAGTTATTCACACACTATATAGGGGGTATAGATATAGATGTGTCGGTCCGTTGCAATGGATCCAAAGTATATCTGTTTAGTGAAGTGCACTCTAAACACATTATCTATTTATTTTTCTCTAACCTCTTGTAGCCATGCAACCAAGCCACATAAGCTTCATGGGTGCCCCCCACATCATATTATTCATACTACATTGACAGAAAAAAGATAAATCACCCAAAACAAGATCTTCCCTTTTTTGTTCCTACGATGTTGTGCCGTGCACGTACCTACTAGTTGTATAGTGGCAGTACTAGTTGTATAGTGGTACTAGTAGGAGTAGAGAAGTACGGAATGCTCCTACTCTATCAACCAGCCCCATCTGACACCAAATTTCTTGGCTTCCGTGCTACAGCTAGATCTTCCCCTCGTTTCTGTTTTCCAACCCAGCGGCGGGCAGGGTGCGGTTTGCCAATAGTCGGTTTGCTCAACGGCGATCCCAAATGAAAGTGAAAATGCTAGGCAACACGCCTTCCCTAAGCTATGTGTCGTGCCGGACGGGCCATGGAGTACTCCCGATTCACGGGCGTGTGTGGCGGGGGGAGTGCGACGCGAACGCGGCAGGCCTTTTCCTTTTATTAGCAATGTGCCCGTGCATTGCGACATATCCAACGTAGTAGAATAGTAGTACTTGTTCACAAACTTGAAAGAAATCACTCTTGTTTTGATATACTCCTAGTATATTACTCCCTTCGTTCCTAAATATTTGACTTTTTAGAGATTTCGAATGGGCTATCACATACGGATTATATAGACATATTTTGAAGTGTAGATTCACTCATTTTGCTCTGTATGTAGTCATTTATTGAAATCTCTAGAAAGACAAATATTTAGGAACGGAGGGAGTACATTTCACTCAAAATATATTTCTCAGGTTGTTTTGATGAGGTGAGGGAGGGATGAGGTTGCTTTCAAGATAATAAGGGGTTTTCTGCAAATTGGAGCAGAAAACTGGGCTATTGTTGCAAAAATGCCACAACTTATCTCTTAGCCGTTAGATGCAGATCTAATGGTCAGAAACAACGGATGGCAGCCATACCACCATCACCAACTAAGTCTCTTATAGGAGTATATATATATATATATTTCTCAGGTTGTTTCGATGAGGTGAGGGAGGGATGTGGTTGCTTTCAAGATAATAAGGGGTTTTCTACAAATTGGAGCAGAGAAGTGGGCTATTGTTGCAAAAATGCCACAACTTACCTCACAGCCGTTAGATGCAGATCTAATGGTCAGAAACGACGGATGGCAGACACACCACCATCACCTACTAAGTCTTTTATAGGAGTATATATATATTTCTCAGGCTGTTTTGATGAGGAGAGGGAGGGATGTGGTTGCTTTCAAGATAATAAGGGGTTTTCTGCAAATTGGAGCAGAGAAGTGGGCTATTGTTGCAAAAATGCCACAACTTACCTCACGCCGTTAGACGCACATCTAATGGTCAAAAACGACGGATGCAGACACACCACCATCACCAACTGAGTCTTTTATAGGAGTATATATATTTCTCAGGCTTTTTTGATGAGGTGAGGGAGGGATGTGGTTTCTTTCAAGATAATAAGGGGTTTTCTGCAAATTGGAGCAGAGAAGTGGACTATTGTTGCAAAAATGCCACTACTTACCTCACGGCCATTAGATGCAGATCTAATGGTCAGAAACGACGGATGACAGACACACCACCATCACCAACTGAGTCTTTTATATGAGTATATATATATTTCTCACGCTATTTTAATAAAGTGAGGGACGGATGTGTTTGCTTTCAAGATAATAAGGGGTTTTCTGCAAATTGGACCAGAGAAGTGGGCTATTGTTGCAAAAAAAAGCCACAGCTTACCTCACAACCGTTAGATGCAGATCTAATGGATAGAAACGACGGATGGCAGACACACCACCATCACCAACTGTGTCTTTTATAGGAGTATATATATATTTCTCAGGCTGTTTTGATGACGTGAGGGAGGGATGTGGTTGCTTTCAAGATAATAAGGGGTTTCTTGCAAATTGGAGCCGAGAAGTGGGCTATTGTTGCAAAAATTCCACAACTTACCTCACGACCGTTAGA
>LR738709.1:292382799-292418704 GCA_902687465.1 Secale cereale
TGGTGATGATGGTGTTCCTGCCATCCTGCAATATAGGCCATCCGATTTATACCCGACGGATAGGAAGGAAATTGTGGCAATTTTGCAAAAATATACCCACACCCCTCCCCGCATTTGCAAATAAGGCATTCCCTCGTTCATCCTTTTCT
The DNA here is from genome assembly GCA_902687465.1 of Secale cereale. NCBI lineage: Eukaryota > Viridiplantae > Streptophyta > Magnoliopsida > Poales > Poaceae > Secale > Secale cereale. The sequence goes on from LR738709.1 coordinate 292,382,949, forward strand.
CCCACAAGATAAACTACTCATACAAATGCATCTTGATGTTCGGTGAACGCATGTGCATCTTGCTAGTAGGGAGAAGGAGTTTGTGTGACACATATCTAGCTATATTAAGGGATAGGTAGATAGCATTTGTGCGACGCATACTTAAAGCATCACGAGGATAAACAAAATTGTGTACATGCAAATGCCGGAAAAAAAAGAAGCGAGAAACAATGTGTGTGCGTGCGCGCATGTGTGTGTGTGTGTGTGTGTGTGTGTGTGAGAGAGAGAGAGAGAGAGAGAGAGAGAGAGAGAGCGAAATATCAAAACGAAAGGTGCTCTGTTGGAATCCCACTGTATGTATTCATATGGTTCTGGAACTCGAGTTAACCTTAGGCATATGGTTGAGAGACATTATTATATTTTGAGACAATAGTGGCTGTGGATGGGCGGAAATAAAGGGGTGGGCGTGTCCGACAGAGAGAGCGTGCGTGTTTCTGTGTGAGAGACTTGTAGGACGGGGTAGAAAGACAAATTCTAACCTTGACGAAGGGAGAGAAATTCACGAAGTGCGCGTGTGTGATTCCGATGCCCATAGGGAAATGAGATATGTATGCGTGTGAGAGAGATTGCACAATTCATTCACGTATCACTATCTAGCGATCGTGGACGTGCATCGCTTGAACATAAATTAATATCTACTTCGTATCGTGGCCAAAGGTACAATATCAATTCAATGGTATAAAGATTGGACACTCACATATCACATTTTTTTCTATTTAAATAAACCTTTTCAGTTGTGCGTGCTAAAGTTACAATGATGTTTCTTCAAACAACCAATGTAGCTATCATGTACATGCACCATTGTTACTGTTGCATTCAAAAGCATTAGTCTTGGATGATTTAAGGTTCTATTATGAAGTAATATATGTAATATTCATATATGAATTCAACGGGTACGCATTTTATGAAATGGAGGCTATGTAATCATATGAGCTAACACTTTTAAGTAGCGGACTACAATATCCATTTCTTTTTGTGCGCCTCTACACTAACACGTCAATGCATTATGTTTAAAGTAAATAACCAATTGCACTAAATTATCTATTTACACGAGAAATACATATGTTGAGCGTTTGATCCCTTCTTTTGTGAATGCGCCACTACACAGTACGATTGGTCGCGCCCGTGTGAATGTCCAAGTTATCGGCGCATCATCCCGAGTTATTGTCTTTTTTCTGGGGTGGACTTCACACCAATTATTAACTGCTAACGTGTGCCTCGTGTACATAGTCTCGCATGACCTTTCCGCTAGCACGGTCCAAAATTAGTTGAAACTGGATACGAACGATCCCGCGGGCGGCAAAATCTCCCGCCTCCTTCTAAAATTTCCGCCACCTTAGTCTTTAGCATGCAAAATTCCCCTTTTGGTCTTGGTGCACGGAGACCAACAGTTACAATACCGCCCTCATCTACATAATAGGTCGGGGCTGATTTGGTAACTTCCGGTGCCCCCACTACACGGCACCCCCATTTCCTCTCCACCTTTCGCAAAAACGACTAACTCCACGGTACCAGAGCATCTCACATCACGCCGTCCGTACTTCATCGGCCTTTCTTCCCTCCCCTCTCGAAACCCTAGACTACTCATCGACCGGCGTACCAGAGCCCATTCACTACCAGCGGCGTCCACCTCGCCGGATCTGCTTCTGCGGCCGCATCTACCCCTCCCACCTCCCCTATAAACATGTAGACTGCTCATCCACCACTGTACCATAGCCCATTCAGTGTCGGCCTTGTCCACGGTGCCGGATCTACTTCGCCGGTACTTTCGTCAACCGCAGCGCATCTGCAACGGCTCATTCGTACTCCCCACCGGAGACGCTTCTTCCACACCCCCCGAAGCCGCCCCACCGACGCCTCGGTCGACGGCCTCTGATCCTCTTCGCCGACACCTTCCTTAACCCTATCGAAGCCGCTTCGCCGACACCATCGTCAACCCCACCGGAGTAGCTTCGCCTATACCATTTTCAACCCTACCGGGGCCGCTTTGCCAACTCACAAGTCCACGGCCTCAGATCCGCTTCCTCGCACCCTCATCCAACCTACCGGAGCAGCTTCTGACCCCCCGTCCACGGCCGCAGATCCGCATCATCGACACCATCCTTAACCCAACCACCAGAGCAGCTTCACCTACGCCATCATCCACAGCCACAGATCCGCTTCGCCCACACCGTAGTCCACCCTACCGGAGCCGCTCCGCAAACACCCTACTCGAGGGTTCTAGATCTCCTTACCGAACCCCGACAGCTAGCGCAGCGTCATCACCCTTGACGTTTCTAACCTGGTTCCTACCGTCTGGCAAGATGCCAAGCACCCGCCACGGCCTAGGTACTTGTCACCTTTACCCGTCCAGCATCACCTGCCCGATGTACTTCAAATATACTAACATGTCACTGTTACCTGTTATGCAGCTGGCAAAAACTACAAGGATGATGTTTCTTCCGGATCTAACAGCTTGGCCAACCAAGATCCTGGACCGAGGCATTGCTATGATCTTGTAAGCGTGTCTCTCTATCTCTCTTGTATTGTTCTGTGCCTGCCTGCATGTTTTGCTAGGATTTTCGACCAGTAATCCCTTTGTGCAGACAATGATTTCTACTACTTGCTGCTAAATTAGATATGTAGATGTCATACATGCTACTACCTCGTACCTCCGTTCCTAAATATAAGTCTTTCTAGAGATTCCACTATAGGCTACATACGAAGCAAAATGAGTGAATCTACACTCGAAAAAGCATCTATATACATATGTATGTGGTCCATCTTGAAATCTCTACATAGACATATATTTAGGAACAGAGGCAGTACATTACACAAAATCGTAGGTGGCATGTAGGAATTCCAGTACACTACATTAGGCTCCCTTAGATTGCCTGCTAGTCCAGCACACAGAGTCATGGCTAGTTTATGCTATGCACACAATCATTAATTGGTGGTTTAAATATGCGCAAGGGATATGCAATGTATTATCATGTAGAGATGTCTGAAATTAGCCGCGTCAACTTGCAGATAGGGTTACACAATGAAAAAGTACAAGATGTATGTGGCAATTTCATGCAACATCACAAAAAAAGGAGAGCCAGCGGTGAGCCTATACAGTGTGCTATGGTACGTCACTCCTCCATTGCAATCATCGTGACATGTTATTTGTATGTCAGTTCTATTGGCCAAGTTTGTTAGGGACAGTTATTGCGAGTTATCCTAAGAAAATAAGCACCTGTGAATATAAGCTCCATGTAATAAGCCAACCAGTTCTTTTCATTGCGTTTTCAGCTTATCTTTGGTATGATCAGTGAAAAGTCTAGATTGCATTATATTTTTTCATTTTGCTGCCCATATGAAAATTAATTGACTTGCAAACATCACAAATTGAACCCAGTGCAGTAATTAATATGATAGGAAAACAGACCATCACTATTTGCTCGAAATGCAAATACAAAGATACCATCTACTTGGCACAATCTACGTTGGTCAATGTTTTCCATAGAGATCCAATTGCCTAATTTAAACAAAAACGCATGACCATCACTGTTTGCTTTGATAACTTGCTGTTCTTGACCTAACACTCTAACAGAGCTTGTCAACGATTTAAACACTAAGGGATGTTGTAGTGTGGCCTTTTCTAACTCATAAGTGACATAAAGGTTTGGTTGTACACTAAAGTAGGCTCTCCAAGAGTACCTGGAGATCCAGTTCGAAGGTATGCCTAGTTTTTACATAGTGCAGACATAGTAAATGCTCATTTCACTGTGTGCAAGTGCAAGAGATGTGGCATGTTTCATTATGTTGTGTTGTTTTGTTATAATCTCATCCTTTTGTGTTCACAGACTGAAAAGTATTCATATTTATCTTCCGAGGAGACGAGTAACTAGTTTGTGTCACCTTGCAAAGGGGGTGCAATGAAGATAAGATTGGGGATTTCCATGTAGAAGATGTTAGGAAGGAGCCTTGCAAGAGAAGTAGGAGCTGTGCTGGGCCTCTTCAACCTGTTAAGGTAAGTCATTGTATCCAAATCAACAGTTCAATTCATTGTTTGTTTCAGGCATAATTAATTTGCTCTTTTCAATTGCTTTATTTGTCCTCAGTTAATGAGATGCCCAAAGAATGATGTCTGATGTTGGGTACTTGTATAATTATTAGTTGACATAATTAAAGGCCTTACCATTTAAATACTCTGCCGAAGTGTGCCTGAAGCTTTGAAGTCTATTAACCAACTATTATTGAATGAGGCTCACAATCTAGTTTATACTAGGCTAATGATTGCATAGTTTTGCTTGCTGTAGTATGTTTGTATGAAATCTGCTGCTGTTCATTATGCTCCCTAAGACTTTAAATGAGCTACAGAATCGCCAACTGCTTGCTTACTTCCACGCAACATGTTGTCTAAATTTGTAACTTGTCTGTGTTTTGGATTGGGCCCCAACATCATGCTCCTCTGGTGAGCTAAGAGAGATTTCTGTATGCAGGCTGCACAGACTACCTTTTTTATAATTTTTAAAATATCACCTGCTTATGCTTCATGACGTGTAACATTATTGTTAGTCATGTTTTGCCATGTACAAAATAGTCTGTCTTGCTCGCTTCACTCGTTGTAACTATATTTTTGCCTACTCATGTGTACTTATAGAAATATTTCAGGATGAAGTGACATTAACACAAAGATCTGCGAGCAGTGCGGCATGGCTGTTACTGAATGACTATGGATTGGAATTGGAATGTGCTCATGTTCTCGAGCATCAACTAGAGGTGGCAAGACAACGTGTACATGATTCTGAACGTACAATCAACAAGTTGAGACTGGACATGCAGGTATTAGATGCAGGAGTCAAAAAAATGAAACAAGACACTAAGGTAACAATGAAGGAATTGGAGATTTTGCAGACTGAAATTTGTGCTATCTAAATCCGGCAAATCCTATTTTTTGAAGAGATTATCGTTCAAATGATAAGTTATGTTGATGCGCGTCCATGATGTATGAGTTGTATTTGCCCAGTGTATGTAATTTGCTCTTTGTGTATGTTTTATTATCACTGGTGGCGAACCATAATGCCCAGTGGGTATAATCGGCTATAATTTCTTTATTGTATAGTGTAGGATTATTCAACGTTTCTATGCCTTAGTCTGTTTATTGTATAGTGTATGATTTTTAGAGGTGATAGTATTGAGTAGGATAATTCTTTGAATATGCTATATCGTTCAAAAGGGGGCCAACTCGCCCAAACGTTGTTGTGACCATGGCCCTCCACAGGACGTACGATCCATGGGCCATCTAGGGGACGGATGACCCATGGCCTACTATGGTCGTCAGATTCGTGGGCCTTTTATGGGTTGTCGGATCCGTGGGCCTTCTATCGGCTGTCGGATCCATGGGCCTTCTATGGGCCACCGGATCCATGGGCCTTCTATGGGTCGTCGGATCAATGGGCCTTCTATGGGCCGTCGGGTCAATGGGCCTTCTACGTCCCGTACGATCCATGGGCCTTCTACGGGCCTTCTCATCTATGGGCCTTGTACGGGCCGTATAAGGGGCCATAAACGGGCTAGAGTTGAAATCATACGTTATATGGGCTGACCATAACGGGACGTTAATAGGCCGTATTTGATGATGCTATCAAAATGGCCCAACGTATTAACGGGCCACAAACGGGCCGACTGTAACCACGGGCTGAATTTGGCCCACAAGCAGAAAATGATAGTAACGGGCCGAAAATAAACAAATGCTGGAAATGAGCCCAAGAATAAATGGGCCCTGAGAAGGCCGAAAGATAACATGGGCTGGAAACGGCCCAACAGAATAATGGGCCGTTAATGGGTATAAAGTAATACACTATTCATTACGGGCCAGTTTTACCAGGGGCCATTAATGGGCGACTGTTACTAAGGGCCTCATATGGGCCAAAAGACGTCATGGGCCATACATGGGCCGAAAGTTAAAACGGGATGGAATTATATTAAACGGCCCAGATGGCGCTACTGGGCCTAATTCGGATAAGCCGTAAACGGGCCCTGGTTTAGCAGACTGTAAATGGGATATACGCGAACATGCCGTTAACAGGCTTGCCGTGCGCCGGTTCGCCGCCTTTTAACCAAGTCAATCTGGTCGGCCTTTTCACAGGAATGGGCCTCTATTGGGCCGTGCCATGTGTCGACGTATCATAGGCGCTTTGGGTCCAATGAGTAGATGATGCTACTGGGCCTAATTCGGATAGGCCGTAAACGGGCCCTGGGTTATCGGGCTGTAAATGGGCTATATGCGAACAGGCCGTTAACAGGCTTGCCATGGGCCGGCATGCCATCTTTTGACCAAGTCAAATGGGACGGCCTTTTCACAAGAATGGGCCTCTGTTGGGCCGTGCCACGTGTCGACGTATCATAGGCGCTATGGGTCCAATGAGTGGATGACATTTGTTCCAACGGCGAGCCGACACGTGTTCCCTCCAGCACATGATGATTTTACACGTGGAAATTCCCCATTGGTCGGGGCTGTTAACGGGTTATCGGATCCAAAACCGGACCTGATAGCTTACCGGCATTCCGTTACGGTGGATGCCACGTGTCGGTCACCCTTGACGAAAGCACTTCTGTGACGCGCGATTTATCGTCATGAAAGTGGACACTTCCGTGATGATAATTTTGGTAATGTGATGGAACACTTCTACGACAGTACATGTATGACTATCTTGATTCTGTCATAAAATCGTCATGTATGTACATGCATGACAGAAAACATGACCTACTATGACAAACACGTATCATGACGGAAGTGTATTTTTTTATAGTGAACATTCATACAATAGTACATCAATACATAGCATTCATCATGCAGAAGAGCAGGATCCGACTACGGATGAAATCAAACAAAAAAATAATGATATCCACCCTACTAATTCCAGGCTCCCGACTCGGAACCTATATCCCTTGATCGAAGAAGTATAACTCCAAACAAGCAAGCATCGCACTCGCGTCAGGTCATCGCATTACCTGTACCTGCAACTGTTGTTGTAGTAATCTGTGAGCCACAAGGATTCAGCAATTCCATTACCATGGGTATAAAGACTAGCAAAGCTTAATGGGTAAGGAAAGGATAAGTGGTGAGGTTGCAGCAAGTGGCTAAGCATTTATATGGTGGCTAACTTATGAATTCAGGAGTGAGAAGAGAAACTACGCATACGGTTGCAAACTATTAATGATCAATAAGTGATCCTAAACTACCAACGTCTCAAACATAACCCCACTATGTTCTCTTCTCGAACTCACTTGAAAATAGATGGTCGCGATTACACACATGGTTGGTGTATTTTATTTCGGACTTGTGTCAAGTTCTCTACAACAGGATATTACAAATTTCCAATCTACCACATAATCGCGGGCACGACTTTCGAAAGATCAAACTCTGCAGGTGTGTCCGAACTTAGTCCATCACAAACTCTCACGATCCGCAGAGGTAAAACCTCCATCCTAGGGACAACCTGAGTATTCTCGGAATCCCGGTGCACAAGTTCTTCGAAGAAAGGAAAACTATCCCAAGGAGATCTCCCGGTGAGTCACATCCATATCCAGAGTCACGCGCTCTCTATCTACGGACTCATCTATCTATGCTAAGTGGACGATAGCCAAAATACCTCAAGTTGCCCCGAGGTGGCACAGCCGATTGCTAGGTAGGTGGACCAACACTCATGTCGTGCACTGGCCCGGGGGGTTGATTAAGAATCCTCGGGTACTTGTAAGTCCCTATGTAAGTTTTAGTTATTAGGGAAATGATAAAACCAATGTTGGATCTCCTTGAGAAAGCTATACTTTAGGCGAAGAATCAAGGGAGGCCCATAAACCCCGACCGTGTTAGGAACACGAAATCAAGGAACATAACAAAGGTTTAGCGGAAACTAGGGCGACAAGAGTGAAACAAAACACCAGGCAAAAGGCCGACCCTTCCACCCTTTACCAAGTATACATGTGCAATAATTGAATAAGAGATATTGTGATATTCCAATACATCCATGTTCCAACATGGGACAACCTGCAACTGCACCTGCAACTAGCAGCGCTATAAGAGGGACTGAGCAAAATGGTAACATAGCCAAACAACAGTTTGCTGGGACGATGGAAAATGTTAGCGGCTGTTTCATGGCATATTGGTAGGTAGACAACAAGTGGTAGGTAGCATCACATACCGATATCATCGAGACAACTAGCATAGCAAAGATAGTAGTGAGATCCAAGGTGACGGTCATCTTGCCTGAGATCCCGCTAAGAAGACGACCAAGTCCATGAAGTAGACCAATGGGCGTAGTCAAACGAATCCTCACAATCCGCAACGTTACCAAAACTAAGAAGAAACACCGGAAAGATGCAAATGACACTGTAAACACACAAGCATAGACATGGCATGGTGCACAATCAAGTATGATGCATGTCCGATTTAAATATGCATGGCATGGCAAAGTGCACAACAATACTTCAAGTTAAGTGGGGCTCAATATGCAACGAGTTGCATATTTACGAAACACCACATTCTATTATTCTGTTCGCTCTTGTTTATGTAGACAACAAGTTTAAAGGTTCTTAACATGGCAAGAGGTGTAACACAATTAAACTACACTATCTAAGCAATTTAAATGGGGCCACAAACAACAAACAACAATTCCGAAAAATCCCCATGTGCATATTTCGAATTTGGTACTGTTTTGCCTAAAACCATATTTAATTATTATTAAACATAAAAATAAAATGCACCAAGTTAATCTATGCATTTTTCTACACCATTTACATATAAAGTTTATTTAGTCTGGAGCTACGGTTATTTAGTTATGAAATAAACCATTTTAACAAGTTATTTAATAAAATTAATGCAAACATAAATTTTAATCATTTTAAACATGGGTGAAAGTTGGAAATTATTAATCTACATGAAATTATAATAATTTTACATATATATAGTTTGTTTTAATCCGATGCACGGTTCTTGAGATATGATATGCATGAACAAGAGGGACTTTTTTGTAAATATGCAGTTCAACAGATAATTGGGCAAATTCACAACAGTGGAAAAAACATTACAGGCTGAATCTGAATCCGACATGGGCTAAATAGGTTGAGCGATGGAGACTTAAATCGCACCCAGGGCGTCGGGTAGCACGGCGGTGCTCACCTTGAGGCCTTTGGGCCCGGTTGGTGAGGAAGCAGGCAGTCGGCGGGGCTGCGGGCTTGGGAGGCCCACGAGCAGAGAGGCCAGCTCAGGAGGAGGCCCAAGCGGGGCGTTGGAGTGGGCGATCGACATGGGCGCATCTCGCTCGACACACACGAGCACGCCCGATGTAGTGGAGGCGTTGCCATGGCCGACGGCACGGGACTTGAGGGCGAGGGCGGTTGGGTCCGGGCGGCGCCAAATCCGGAGGCGCGATGGGTCAACACCAGCGGCGGCCCACATGCAGAAACGGAAGGCGGGCGAGGAGGTTCGAGCATCCTCTTGACGAAGAGGATGGCTGCGCTGTTCGTCGACGAAGAAGATAGACGGCATGACGGGGCATGCGGCTGGAGACGCGACGAGGTCGGGGAAGCACTGGGCTTGCCGGATCTTGCGGCGGCAAGGGCGAAGCTCCACTTCACGGCCATGGAGGAGCTCCCGCGGCTGCTGTTCCGAGAGAGAAAGAGAGGTCAGGGAGGGAGAGGGAAAGGTGATGAAGCAAGGAGGCAGGGGCAGAGGGTGGCGGGGCACATCTGGTTGGCTGCTGGAGCTGGAAGTTGCCGGCCGGCGCAACGCGGCGAGGAGTTGCTTGGGAGATCGGGATCCCGATCCAGTGCAAGGGAAGCTGCGGGAAGGCCCTAACTTGCACGAGGAGGTCCCTTGGATCTTCATCGGACGATGGAGAGGCGGGTTGGATTTGATCTGGCTTGTGGTTGGCTCGAGATGGATCCCGAGAGAACAGTGGGAGCGGCGCTAGGAATTAGGGAGGTTGTCTAGGGTTCCACAAAAAGAAAGGGCAACATCTGCTCTATATAGTATGTGGATCTATGTGGGGTAATTTTGTTCCCTCCGATTATAATCGGATGAACGGAAAATATAGGCTACAGGAATCCAAACAAAGAGCCGAGATATTTTAGGGATGTTCGGGGATGATCCAGATCCATCGGTAACAACTGCCCGGTTCGGGTTTGGGTAAATTATCGAACGTGCACGAAGGTTCTGGTCTGAGAAATGGCAATAGAGACAAGGGGGTTTATGGGTTCAGAGAATAGAGCGGTCTGGTTGATCTGAGAGGAGGTCAACAGAGACAGGAAGAAGCGGCAACTACGAACGACTATGAGTTTTTGAAAACATGCGGATGCAATGCACATGATGCCATGATGAAATGCAACAAGAAAAGTAAATCACACGGCGACAACAAAATAACTGGAAGGCTTCTGGAGCGTCGGACTTGGGGTGTCACATCCACCCAGCAGACAGAGAAGTGCGGCACGCCAAGACAGCGGGGTCGAGGAGCAAATCTTAGTAGGGCAACCACTTCAAGTTCGACCTCCACTATCCTGCCATCGACCGCGATGGATGTGCTCCAATCACGCTGACGCTGACGTCGAGGATTGAGTGATAACCCACAAGTGTAGGGGATCACAACAGTTTTCGAGGGTAAAGTATTCAACCCAAATTTATTGATTCGACACAATGGGAGCCAAAGAATACTCTTAAGTATTAGCAGCTGAGTTGTCAATTCAACCACACCTGGAAACTTAGTATCTGCAGCAAGATAGTTTAGTAGCAAAGTAATATGATAGTGGCGGTAGAGGCAATAAAAGTAACGATAGTATTTTCGTAGTTTTTGTGATAGTAGCAACGGAAAAGTAAATAAGCAACAAGCAATAAGTGAAAAGCTCGTAGGCATTGGATCGGTGATGGGGAATTATGTCGGATGCAATTCATCATGTAGAAGTTATAACCTAGGGTGACACAGAACTAGCTCCAGTTCATCATTGCAATGTAGGCATGTATTCCGAATATAGTCATACATGCTTATGGAAAAGAACTTGCATGGCATCTTTTGTCCTACCCTCCCGTGGCAGTGGGGTCCTATTGGAAACTAAGGGATATTAAGGCCTCCTTTTAATAGAGTACCGGACCGAAGCATTAACACATAGTGAATACATGAACTCCTCAAACTAAGGTCATCACCGGGAGTGGTCCCAATTATTGTCACTTCGGCGTTGCCGGATCATAACACATAGTAGGTGACTATAGACTTGCAAGATAGGATCAAGAACACACATATATTCATGAAAACATAATAGGTTCAGATCTGAAATCATGGCACTCGGGCCCTAGTGACAAGCATTAAGCATAGCAAAGTCATAGCAACATCAATCTCAGAACATAGTGGATACTAGGGATCAAACCCTAACAAAACTAACTCGATTACATGATAGATCCCATCCAACCCATCACCGTCCAACAAGCCTACGATGGAATTACTCACGCACGGAGTTGAGCATCATGGAATTGGTGATGGAGGAAGGTTGATGATGACAATGGCGACGATCTCCACTCTTTGGAGCCCCGAACGGACTCCAGATCAGCCCTCCCGAGAGAGATTAGGGCTTGGCGGCGGCTCCGTATCGTGAAACGCGATAATTCTTTCTCCTTGATTTTTTCTCCCCGAAAGTGAATATATAAGATCTGGGGATACGTCGGTGGAGCACCAGGGGGCCCACGAGGCAGGGGCGCGCCCCCACCCTCATGGACAGGGTGTGGGCCCCCTGGTCTGGATCTTCTTGCAGGTATTTATTATATTTTCCAAAATAATTCTCCGTGAATTTTTAGGCAATTTCAAGAATATTTTATTTCTGCACAAAAACAACACCATGGCAGTTCTGCTGAAAACAGCGTCAGTCCGGGTTAGTTCCATTCAAATTATGCAAGTTAGAGTCCAAAACAAGGGCAACAGGGTTTGGAAAGGTAGATACGTTGGAGACGTATCAACTCCCCCAAGCTTAAACCTTTGCTTGTCCTCAAGCAATTCAGTTGATAAAGTGAAAGTGATAAAGAAAAACTATGACAAACTCTGTTTGCTCTTGTTGTTGTAAATATGTAAGGCAGCATTCAGGTTTTCAACAAGATCATGAACTAACCACATTCACAATAACTTTCAGGTCTCAAGACTACTCACATCAATGTCATAATCAACTAGCGAGCAATAATAATAAACCTCGGATGACAACACTTTCTCAAAATAATCATGATATGATATAACAAGTTGGTATCTCGCTAGCCCTTTCTGAGACCACAAAACATAAATGCAGACCACCTTTAAAGATCAAGGACTGACTAGACATTGTAATTCATGGTAAAAGAGATCTAGTCATGATCATACTCAATGCAAATGAATAGTAATACATGCAAATGACAGAGGTGCTCTCCTACTGGTGCTCTTTGATAAGAGGATGACGACTCTGCATAAAAGTAAATAGATAGGCCCTTCGCAGAGGGAAGCAGGGATTTGTAGAGGTGCCAGAGCTCGATTTTTAAATAGAGATGAATAAAATTTTGAGCGGTATACTTTCATTGTCAACATAACAACCAAGAATCTCGATATCTCCCATGCTATGCACATTATAGGCAGTTGCCAAACAGAATGGTAAAGTTTATACTCCCCCAACCACCAACAAGCACACTCCACGGCTAGCCCGAAACAACGGGTACCTTCCAAACCAGCAACAGCCCTGTGGGAGTTTTGTTTAATTGTTATGATTTTGAGCATGGGACTGGGCATCCCGGTTACCAACCATTTTCTCATGAATGATGAGCGAAGTCCACTCATCGTGAGAATAACTCACCTAGCATGGAAGATATAGACAACCCTAGTTGATACATGAGCTGTTCGAGCATACAAAACAGAATTTCATTTGAATGTTTAGAGTATGGCACATACAAATTTACTTGGAACGGCAGGTAAATACCGCATATAGGAAGGTATGGTGGACTCATGTGGAACAACTTTGGGGTTTATGGAAGTGGATGCACAAACGGTATTCCCGCTTAGTACAGGTGAAGGCTACAAAGGGACTGGGAAGCGACCAGCTAGAGAGCAACAATGGTCATGAACATGCATTAAAATTAATCAACAATGAATGCAAGCATGAGTAGGATATAAACCACCATGAACATAAATATCGGTGGAGGCTATGTTGATTTGTGCGTGAACATGTGCCAAGTCAGATCACTTAAATCGTTCAAAGGAGGATACCACCCCATCATACCACATCACAGCCATTTTAATATCATGTTGGCACGCAAGATAGACCATTATAAACTCTCAGCTAATTAAGTATGGAATAAGCAGCTATGATCTCTAATTGTCATTGCAAGCATGTTTCATTCATAACAAGCTGAATCAGGAACGATGAACTATCATATTTACAAAAAAAAATAGGTCGAGTTCATACCAGCTTTTCTCATCTCAATTAGTTCATCATATATCATACTTATTGCATTTCACTCGCATGACTGAACGGTGTGAATAATAATAATAGTGCATGTGCATTGGACTAATCTGGAATCTGCAGACATTTAATACAAGAGAGAAGACAAGGTAATATGGCTCAAGGTTTAATCAACAATAAAGCATATGAGAGCCACTAAGCATTTTCATCATGGTCTTCTACTCTTGTACCCCAAAGGAAAGAAAAGAAACTATTTACACGGGAAAGCTCCCAACAAGCAAGAGAAGAACGGGAAATCTTTTTGGGTTTTCATTTTTTAACTACTACTACAAGCAAAGTCAACTAGCTAGAAGCTACAACTAATATTTTTTGTTTTTCTTAAGGTTTTCCTAGCACACGAGAAAAATACTAAGAAAAAGAAATTGAAACTAAGCATGGATGGTACAATGAAAGAGTGTGAGCACCGACAACTAGAATAAGTGTGTAAACATGAATGTAAAGTCGGTGAGAAACACGTACTCCCCCAAGCTTAGGCTTTTGGCCTAAGTTGGTCTATGGCCAGGGATCAAAGCTACTTCCTCCAGTGTACTGAGATGTATCTTCTGGGTGCCACTGTTTGGCGAGCTCATCCAGCTCCCACCCATAAACAGACTGACGGTAAGGATCGAGGGGTGGCTCCGGCTCAGGCTTTGAAGCTTGTGCCTGGCCCTGGTACTTGTATAAGGCATCTGATGTAATGAGATACTTGCCTGTGGACAGATCAAACAAAGATGGTGCAAGCAAGGTAACAATTTCACAGTATATTTCATCAAACCTTAATTTATAATTAAGCAGCCTATTCTTGTCTTTAACAATAAAGTCATGAGCTACCATGCTCTTTTAGTCTCGATAAACAGGGGCAAGCAATGTTTCTTCCTTCTCATGGTGCCTAATAGGTATTCTAAAATGTTCAGCAAGGCGAGAAGCAAAGATGCCTCCAAAGACAGGCCCCTTTGAGCGGTTCAGACTCAGTCGTTTAGCAACGATGGCGCCCAAGCTAAAAGTTGTGTCTTGAAACAAAGCATGGCGTAAGATGACAATATCAGGGGCACTAAGATTCCCGCTGTTCCCGCGACCAATTAAACATCTACTAGTAAATAAAGCAAAGTAGCGCAAAACAGGGAAGTGTATACTAGTGATTCTTGCCCCTGAGACTTGTCTAGTTTCCCCTATAGCTATCATGTCAATAAACCCTTCAACGTCTTCACGACATGGTTCATCAAGTCTACCTCCAAAGGGTACCTTGCATATTTCACAAAAATCTAAGAGTGATATCTCCTTAATCACATCATATAAACGAAACTCCACCGTACATAGAGTTTTCTTAGCATGAAAATGAAAAATTTGCATGAAAATATTGGTGAGTAAGAGATATTGTTCTTTCTGGTCGTGGAGGAAGTCAGTGAGGCCTGCATTATTTGCCAACCAATAAAAGTCTTCGTAAATCCCGGCGAACATCATGAAATCATTGCAAGGCCATTCACACGGTCGAACTTCCGCCATGCGAGGAAGATTATACTTGGGCTTCTTATTTTCTTCTTTCTGAGCCCCTCAACAATCTTTTTATCATTTTGATTTTTTTGAAAATTTCTGAAATTTTTAGTAACTCACAATAAAAGTTAACCAAACTCAACAAGATTGATAGCAACAACTCCTACTAGTGCCTGGAGACTATATCATGCATTAGAACTACTTGGGACCAAGAAAATTTGACATGCAAGCTCAAGAACAAGGTCACCACAACAACAAAAAATTGCAATAAATAGAGCACTAGAACAAAAACTAATTGGACCAATGGAGGACTCACATACCAAGGAACAATCTCGCCAAACAGTTTGGTGAATGGTGTTTTGAGCAAGGAGATCGAAAATGGCAGCAAGATGAGCTAGAACTCGGGTTTGAGTTGGTTGGTGATTTTTTTGGGAGGAAGAAGGAGAGCATGGGTGCAGGAATAAGTGGAGGGGGGCCACGTGGGACCCACGAGGCAGGGGCGCGCCCTGGCAGGGCGGGCGCACCCTAGACCCTCGTGGCTAGGTGCTGGCTCCCCTCGTTGTGTGTTATGTGCCATATTTTCTCAAATATTCTAGGAAAAATCATATTTCATTTTCATGGTATTTGGAGAACTTTTATTTTTGGGGTATTTTTTATTGCACGGATAAGCCTGGAAACAGACAAAAAATACTATTTTGTTTTATTTATCCTAATTAACAGAAAGTAAAAAGAGGGTACAAAAGGTTGTGCTATCTAGATTCACCTATCTCATGCTCATCAAAAGGAATCCATTAACAAGGTTGATCAGGTCTTGTTAATAAATTCTTTCCGAGTAACATGGAACCGAAGAATTTTCGAATAACACTAGGTTACCTCAATGGGGATATGTATGTCCCCAACAATAAGGATGTCATATGTCTTCTTGATAATAGGAATAGGAAACTCAAAACCTCCAATAGTGATAGTTGAATTTTTTTTCCAATATAATTGATACTGTGGACCTGAGGTTGTTTCCTCGGAAAGTGTACCGTATGCTCATTACCATTGACATGAAAAGTGACATTGCCTTTGTTGCAATCAGTAACAGCCCCTGCAGTATTCAAAAAGGGTCTACCAAGGATAATAGACATACTATCGTCCTCGGGAATATCAAGTATAACAAAGTCTGTTAGAATAGTAACATTTGCAACTACAACAGGCACATCCTCACAAATACCGACGGGTATAGCAGTTGATTTATCAGCCATTTGCAAAGATATTTCAGTAGGTGTCAACTTACTCAAGTCAAGTCTACAATATAAAGAGAGATGCATAACACTAACACCAGCTCCAAGATCACACAAAGCAGTTTTAACATAGTTTTTCTTAATGGAGCAAGGTATAGTAGGTACTCCTGGATCTCCTAATTTCTTAGGCATTCCACCCTTAAAAGTGTAATTGGCAACCACAATGGAAATTTCTACTTCAGGTATCTTTCTTTTGTTGGTAATAATATCTTTCATATACTTAGCATAAGGATTTGTTTTAAGCACATCAGTCAAACTCATACGCAAAAAGATAGGTCTAATCATTTCAGCAAAGCGCTCAAAATCCTCATCATCCTTTTTCTTGGATGGTTTCGAAGGAAAAGGCATGGGTTTCTGAACCCATGGTTCTCTTTCCCTACTGTGCTTCCTAGCAACAAAGTCTCTCTTATCATAACATTGATTCTTTGATTGTGGGTTATCAAGATCAACAGCAGGTTCAATCTCTACATCATTATCATTGCTAGGTTGAGCATCATCATGAACATCATCATTAACATTATCACTAGGTTCATGTTCATTACCAGACTGTGTCTCAGCATCAGAAACAGATATATCATTGGGATTCTCAGGTGTGTCAGCTACATGTTTACTAGAAGCATGAAAAGTTCTATCATTTTTCTTTTTCTTCTTCTTAGAAGAACTAGGTGCATCTAAATTAGCTCTCTGGGAATCTTTCTCAATCCTCTTAGGGTGGCCTTCAGGATACAGAGGTTCCTGAGTCATTTTACCACCAATAGTAGCAACTCTAACAGCATAGTCATTATTCTTACTATTTAATTCATTGAGCAAATCTTTCTGAGCCTTAAGTACTTGTTCTACTTGAGTGGTGACCATAGAAGCGTGTATACTAATAAGTTTTAGCTCACCTTTAGCCCTAGACAGATAATCACTCAAGCGTTCAATCATATAAGCATTGTGTTGTAATTGTCTACCGACATAAGCATTGAAGTTTTCTTGTTTCACAATAAAATTGTCAAACTCATCTAAGCATTGGCTAGCAGTCTTATAACGAGGAATATCACCTTCATCAAATCTATAAAAAGAATTTACCTTTACTACCTGTGTCGGGTTATCAAGACCATGTATTTCTTCAATAGGTGGTAAATTCTTAACATCTTCAGCTTTAATACCTTTTTCTTTCATAGATTTCTTTACCTCTTGCATATCTTCGGGACTGAGAGACAGAACACCTCTTTTCTTCGTAGTTGCTTAGGGGCTGGTTCAGGAAGTGTCCAATTATTTTCATTGGCCAGCATATTATTCAATAGTAATTTAGCTTGTTCAACTGTTCTTTCCCTGAAAACACAACCAGCACAACTATCCAGGTGGTCTCTGGAAGCATCAGTTAGTCCATTATAAAAGACATCAAGTATATCATGCATCTCAAGAGGATGATCAGGCAAAGCATTAAGTAATTGGAGAAGCCTCCCCAAGCTTGTGGGAGACTCTCTTCTTCAATTTGCACAAAGTTATATATTTCCCGTAAGGCAGCTTGTTTCTTATGAGCGGGAAAATATTCAGCAGAGAAGTAATACATCATATCCTGGGGACTACGCACACAGCCAGGATCAAGAGAATTAAACCAAGTCTTAGCATCACCCTTTAACGAGAAAGGAAATACCTTAAGGATATAGTAATAACGAATCTTTTCATTGTTGGTAAAAAGGGTGGCTATATCGTTCAACTTAGTAAGATGTGCCACAACGGTTTCAGATTCATAGCCATGGAAAGGATCAGATTCAACTAAAATAATTAACTTAGGATCAATAGAGAATTCATAATCCTTATCAGTAACACAGATAAGTGAAGTAGCAAAAGCAGGGTCATGTTTCATTCTAGCATTCAAGGACTTTTGTCTCAACTTAGCAAATAATTTCTTAAGATCATATCTATCGTTGCAAGCAAGAAAGTCTCTAGTAGTTTCTTCATCCATAACATAACCCTCAGGCACAAACAGGCAATACCTATCTATTGGGGGAAGCTTCATCATCACTTTCATAAATATCATCAGTTTCAATATTTGCATTCTCCCTAACCTTAACAATTTGTTCATCTAGAAATTCACCTAGTGGCACAGTATCAGGCATAGAGGTAGTTTCATCATACATAGCAGAAGTGGCATCATCAAGAACATACGACATGTCAGATTCAATAGCATGAGTAGGTGTCGCAAATTTACCCATAATAGAAGGAGAATCAAGTGTAGAGCTAGATGGCAGTTCCTTACCTCCCCTCGTAGTTGAGGGTAAGATCTTGGTTTTTGAGTCCTTCAAATTCTTCATAGTGATCAACAGATATAAATCCCAAGTGACTTAAAGAATATAGCTATGCTCCCCAGCAATGGCGCCAGAAAATAGTCTTGATAACCCACAAGTGTAGGGGATCGCAACAGTTTTCGAGGGTAAAGTATTCAACCCAAATTTGTTAATTCGACACAAGGGGAGCCAAAGAATACTCATAAGTATTAGCAGCTGAGTTGTCAATAAAACCACACCTGGAAACTTAGTATCTGCAGCAAGATAGTTTAGTAGCAAAGTAATATGATAGTGGCGGTAGCGGCAATAAAAGTAACGATAGTATTTTTGTAGTTTTTGTGATAGTAGCAACGGAAAAGTAAATAAGCAACAAGCAATAAGTGAAAAGCTCTTAGGCATTGGATCGGTGATGGGGAATCATGTCAGATGCAATTCATCATGTAGAAGTTATAACCTAGGGTGACCCAGAACTAGCTCCAGTTCATCAATGCAATGTAGGCATGTATTCCGAATATAGTCATACGTGCTTATGGAAAAGAACTTGCATGACATCTTTTGTCCTACCCTCCCATGGCAGTGGGGTCCTATTGAAAACTAAGGGATATTAAGGCCTCATTTTAATAGAGTACCGGACCAAAGCATTAACACATAGTGAATACATGAACTCCTCAAACTAAGGTCATCACCGGGAGTGGTCCCGATTATTGTCACTTCGGGGTTGCCGGATCATAACACATAGTAGGTGACTATAGACTTGCAAGATAGGATCAAGAACACACATATATTCATGAAAACACAAAAGGTTCAGATCTGAAATCATGTCACTCAGGCCCTAGTGACAAGCATTAAGCATAGCAAAGTCATAGCAACATCAATCTCAGAACATAGTGGATACTAGGGATCAAACCCTAACAAAACTAACTCGATTACATGATAGATACCATCCAACCCACCACCGTCCAGCAAGCCTACGATGGAATTACTCACGCACGGCGGTGAGCATCATGGAATTGGTGATGGAGGAAGGTTGATGATGACGATGGCGACGATCTCCACTCTCCGGAGCCCCGAACGGACTCCAGATCAGCCCTCCCGAGAGAGATTAGGGCTTGGCAGCGGCTCTGTATCGTTAAACGCAATAATTCTTTCTCCTTGATTTTTTTTCTGGGGATACGTCGGTGGAGCACCAGGGGGCCCATGAGGCAGGGGCGCGCCCTAGGGGCGGCGCCCCCCACCCTCGTGGACAGGGTGTGGGCCCCCTGGTCTGGATCTTCTTGCGGGTATTTTTTATTTTTCCAAAATAATTCTTCGTGAATTTTCAGGCGATTCTGAGAACTTTTTATTTCTGCACAAAAACAACACCATGGCAGTTCTGCTGAAAATAGCGTTAGTCCGGGTTAGTTCCATTCAAATTATGCAAGTTAGATTCCAAAAGAAGGGCAAAAAGGTTTGGAAAAGTAGATACGTTGGAGACGTATCATTGAGCTCCTCCTATCTCCTGCCGTCGACCGAGGATTGACCTCCTATTAGGCCACCACCGCCGACCACCCGAGGATTGACGTCCTATCCGGTAGTAGCTACCTTGGCCGTCGTCGCCATCTCTATTCGTAGAGAGGCTGTTTTTATTTTTTGACGGGTATCCGCAAAGCGGCTGTTTATCCTAAGTATTAACTCAATTATTATATGGTAGTACATCACATACGGTTATGGCAAGGGAACCGTTTCTCACCTACATTGTCTTCTCACACGGTTTGATGTGGAAATCGTGTGTGAAGTTGTAATGCCGAACACAAATGACATGGACAAGCTGTGTGATGTATACAACAGAGTGCGATAAAGAGTTCCCTGTCGTTATCAAATCCCCATAGTTTCCCCATTTCCCTCAAATCCCTTGACGGCTTCAAAATCCCTAGCCCCAAAATTCCCCCGGATGGCCCTGCCATAGGGGGAATGCAGACGAGTGGTGATGATGGTTTTGGTGGGGCTGCTCCTGCTTGTAATGCCGCTCTTGGCAGCATGATGGGTGGCGCCGCCACGATAGCGGTCACCATTGATCACTTTCCTGAGGTCATCAGAAGGTAGGTGTACTACGGATCTGAATCTTCTTGTCAAGTTCCAATCTATCCTGATCTTTTTTAGCATGACCAAAGTTATTCCCTGCTTAATCCATCCTGAATGACCCCCACACACCCACTAAAACGATCAATTGCCCGATCCGGAGTATGACTCCACACTCCCGCAACATGAGTTCAATTCTGAGTTTTGCACCAGCGAGAAGTACCGAAAGCTGAGTTGTGTGCACGGACACACTCTCGCTCGACGTATTTGCACGAAGGGATTCGACATTCGTAGACATTTTCTTAGTTGCCCCTTCAAGGTTAGTGCTAAGCTCTTCATTTTAGATGAGTTAATGTCACCGCTCATCCTGAATACTTGTTAGGGCATATTTCTCCCTGAGTGGTTTTGGTGATTCATGATAATGCATTTGCGGAAAAATCGTGTGCATTGAGAAGTTCAGAGAATCTATCTTATGGCACAAGATATTTCGTGCCCCTCGAAGCTATTGCGGAGACGCTGTTTTTCTTGCTTTTCAGTTTTGGTGGATTTGAGTCATAGGATCATCGTACTATTAAGAGGGGGTCCGCTTAGGAAAGATTTGGGGTGGAATCAACACGTTCATAGTCTTTTTGCACCCTCTTTCCTTCCCGGTAATTGATCTTGTCCTTCCTTTATGCATGGGATTTCCAGAGTCACCTAAGCGGTAGTACCGCCCTAGCGGTACTACCGTAGTTAGGTGCTACCAACACTTCTGCTTGTTTTTTGGTTTTGTAAATGAGCAGTAGTAGAGCGCTACTTCATCGGGGTAATACTGCTCTTGCGGTACTACAACCCTCACTACCACCCCACTACCGCAGGTTTACAAGGAACCTATCATCTAAGCGAAAGTACCGCTCCAGCGGAACTACCACTATTCCACTACCGCACAGAGCGCCACTTATTTTTGTGATCTCTGGATAGCTCTGTCCCTCAAGTGGAAGTAGAGCGGCAATTACCTGCGGTAGTCCCGCCCCGGGCGGCACTACCGCTGGTTCCGACTGTTGTTCAACACTAAGCGGAAGTACCGCTCGTGGGAGCGGTAGTACCGCTCCGGCGGCACTACCACCTCCGTGACCTGCTTCGTTGAATGCAGCACCTGGATCTTCCGTGCCACTGGAAGTACCGCTCACCTGAGTGGTACCACCGCTTGTGCATGGGTTGTCGGTGCATAATGATTGGATTTCATTCCCCTGTATAAAAGGGAGTCATCTTCTCTAAGTTGACTCACCTCTTCCTCCCCAAGCTCCATTGTTGCTCCAAAGCCCATTTTCGCCCGATATCTCTCCCTAGCCAATGAAACTTGTCGATTCTTTAGGGATTGGTTGAGAATGCCTAGATCTACACTTCCACCAAGAGAAATTTGACCCCCCCCCACTAATCCCTTGCGGATCTTGTTACTCTTGGGTGCTTGAGAACCCTAGACGGTTGAGGTCACCTCGGTGCCACATTCCATTGTGGTGAAGCTTCGTGGTAGTGTTCGGAGCCTCCAATCCGGTTGTGGAGAGAGCCCCAACCTTGTTTACAAAGGCCCGGTTGCCGCCTTCAAGGGCGCCACTAGTGGAATCATTGCATATTGCATTGTGCGAGGGCGTGAGGAGAATACGGTGGACCTAGTGGCTTCTTAGGGAGCATCGTTCCACCACACTGCTCCAACAGAGACATACTTCCCCTCAAACGAAAGGAGCTTCGGTAACACATCCTCGTCTCCACCGACTACACTTGTGGTTATCTCTTACCTTTACTTTGTGTAAGCTTTACTTGTTTTATTTATCTTGCTTGTTTTTTCACTAGTACGCATTGGTGCTATACAAACGGGTTTTAACCCCTTTCCGCGACGACATTTGGGACCGTCACCAAGTGAGTGTGTGCGATACGGTGTCCTTCCCACACAACCTAGAATCCGTCAGAGATATGGAGCAGTGATCCAGAGGCCTTCCAAAATGTAATCATGTGCGATGCAGCACACACTAAAAAATATCACACGTGGGGTATCGATGATTAAGAGTTTCTAATGACGAAGTGAAACCATACGGTCTGTCGTAATGAACCATTTGGGAAACAGTATGTAAGGCACACGGGCCAACATATAATTGTGTGCGATTTGTGCCCCGTCGCACACGAGTTTTCTGCGTAACCCGTCTGCCATGCAAGACTCCATCGCACACGTTTCCCAACAATTACCATCTGCGATGATGTTCTATCACAAACGGTTCAGGAGCCCCTTCGCACACATACAAGTGTTGTAGATCGTTTGTGATTTGTTGTGTATCATCGACGGTTGCGGAAAGAGTGACGTGTGCTTTTTGTTGGGACCCACATGTTTCCTGGAAACAAATTACGACTAGGATTGTATTTTACATTAGGCACGATTTACTTCGAGTTCTCGTGCGCGATAACGCGATATCACAAACGGTTCCAGAGACCCTACGCACACGTATAGCGCTGCAAATCATTTGCGATCTACTGTGTATCGCCGACAGTTCCACTACGATTGACGTATGCTTTCCGATGTGGATCGCACACACTCACTTAGTTGAATCGTGTGCAGAGCAATTGCTAGGTCAAAACAAAAATATCCCATTTTGAATCGGCATGAAAAATCAAGTTCGCCACAATATTAAATGGAACAAATAAACGAAAATATCACATTTTGAATCGGTGCCACAATATTCAATTGAACAAATAAAGAAAATATCCCATTTTGAATTAGCACACAAAAAGCAAATTCGCCACAATATTCAGTTGAACAAATAGTGTCCACAGGAAGAACATTCATCAGATTTCGCAACAAATGCAATTCAACATATGTTAGCTAAAATCCAATGATTTGTCCACTCATATATGCAGTACATAATTAATCATAGTGTATGAAATATGAAGACCTCATCAGATGGAAAACAATGGATCCATGCGTATATGTTTAGCGGCTAACTCTTACTCAATGTTTTAGGAGAACACATGTTGAAATCTTCATTATCACCAGTGGGATTGATGTAGTGATTCAGGAAGAAGTTGCTGATAAATCTCCGAACCATCAGCAATTCACTAGCCGGGAGCAGTTCAGGGGTCCTCGGTCTTATGATGAGCTACGGTATTTTTAAGATCAAAATGTGCAATATGAGTGGAGTAGAAGATAATAATTAAGATAGACTTACTGGTACTAATTCGCGAGGGTCGTCACAACTATCAGCAGATTTACAGATGGAGATCATGTGTCTGCAAACATAGTATCCACAAAGGTTGGTCCCTGCTTCTTGCTGAGGACACTAATTTTTTTTGTACATAATTAGTCATGTATTTGTCCTGTTAAGAACAGCCTAACCGATGTTAGATGTATTAATTTTTTCTTTGGACAAAATAGAAAGAGGTTTATTTAGAAGCTTGAACATTTGACTAGCGTTAGAAAAGGTATTTGCAGACTGTTGGATAAATTTTCCAAAAATAACGGATTTCGGTGTGTTACCGGAGAAACGATCACATGCTGCAGAGGTAGTTCCCTCTTGAACATGTTCCTTGGTTTAGTTTTCCATAATGCGAGCACACTGCAAATGAAGATGAATTTTGAGAACATCAATTATTGAACCAGATATGAATGCAAATTAATTTCAACATCATATAATTCAATACCTATCAATGAATTGCTGAACATGCGTCAAATCCTGAGCTTTCGTTGACTCTCTGAGAGAATCGATGTAGTAAACTATGTTCTTGTTTGGAACAATGAATACCAATATCCAGTGATCGCTACATTTTAAGAAAGCCATGAACTTACAAATTATGTCGAAATCTGAAAGACAATCAGTGTATGGGTGGTAGTTTACTTGACTTACCGTTCATGATATGGCCAGCGCAATGATTATGCATGGGACGTGTTTTCGAAGAGACGGGCCACCGTGTTAACGGCCTAGTCCCGTCGGTCCTTACCATGTATTGTTGTGCCATTTGCTAATGTAGGATCTATGAAATACACGCTCTCCCTTTTTCTTCTCTCTGCGTTCAATCCCCTAAGAGAAATAAAATGCAGTTAGTTGTTTATCATTTACAGCCTTGTATGGAGAAGTTGATCAGAGTTTGTTAATAACTTACAAAATCAGGCATCTAACAAGAGTGGCATCGAGCACGTTGAAGTTGAATAAGAGATGTAAGTCCTCGAAACTCACATTGATGGAACCAGCACCATGTCGGAAATGATCTCTATTATAGTGCACTAGAAAAACATGATGACCTGCTGACATTTGATCCATGCAATATTCATGTAACTCGCGGCAACTGGACCTGCATTCATCAAAGTATTCGACAACAAGAGATGGTTGGCCATGGATGTAATTGCGTGCTTCAAGTACACACGCTTTACTTTTAGCAAGCTGCAAAGCTATTTCTTCACCATCCATGCCGTCAGAAATAATATTACTTCCCAATTCAAACAAGTTGTTGTTAATTTGATTCTGGGCAATGAGTGCTTTAAGTAAAAGGCAATCGTTCTCTTTCCTCTTCACACTCCGGCTGCGCTTCCTCGTGGTCGTGGGTGTAGCATTTTTGGCCACTTCCTTCTTTGGACTTGAAGCATTTCTGGCAGAACGTCTGGTTGCCCGCAAGGTAGATTACCGAGCAGACAGTGAAGCTTGGGCGGACTGTTTAGCAGACAATTTATCTATGCCGGACCACTGAGCTGGCGGTGCTGTTGTGATGGGTTGTAGGAGCAGAGGCATCAGACTGTTGACCATGTGTTGAAGCTATGTCAGGTTTCTATGCAAGTGGTGCCAACTTGTTGGTGTGCTGAGGAGGCCGTGCCAACGCGTTGGTTTGCTGAGCAGGATGTGCTGACGCATTGGTATGCAGATCACGCGACTGCGGACCGATGGACTGATGACCAGTCAGTTCTGGACCTATAGACTGCTTAGCAGGCAGTTCCGAAGCATCAGACTGCTTAGCAGTCTGTTCCACCAGGTTGGTCTGTTGAGCATGTGTTGCAGTTGGGTCTCCCCCCGCTGCTTCAGCGGCTGGCAACTGAACCGGTGGTGCGTCTTCAGCAGTTGTAGGCCTTGCCACTGGCTACTTTGGGGCGAAGGATGACATGGCCTATATGCCACAAAGTCGGGCCGGCTGGTCACAGGTTGATGCATCAGCGCGCGAGAGCTACTGTGGCAAGGAGAGCATCACTGGTTGAGGGGCGACAGTGGTTGCTCTTGGATGGGCTTCAGGGATCTCATCGATGAACTCTATTTCCTTTCATGGCCACTGGATGTGATGTAACGGTGTTTCTCCCAAGGTCCTTTGCTCATCGAAGTCTCCTAGGACATTCTTCAGGGCAAATTCATTGAATCCAGTCTTTACTTCAGTCATGTAGCACTTCACATAGCCCGACATCAATGGCACATTGTCCAAGAAGAGCCATCTTCCAAGAAGGGTGGGCAAACCCAGGTTGTTGCATATTTTAATGTACCTTTATAATGTGTAAGTACGCCCTTCAGTGTGTCTTTCATTCCAGATAGATCAGATATAGCATCATCATGAGCAGTTGCAGTCTCAGTGTTGCTGGGGTCTAGAATAATAAGTTTTAAATACGCACTAGTTTATCAATAGTTCACCCACCTTACATCCTCACAAAAGTGTCTTGGGTCTTGTGTTGCAGCTAGTTCTACTAACCAAGAGCCCGCTTATATTCTCTCTCCTCTTCTCTTTCCTCCAACTAATTAATAAGCACATATATATTATTCTATTCCTTATAGCCTTCTTATGCCACTCTATTGTACTTTCTCTAAGACTAGCCACAATGGAGAGTAACATACACTAGTAACATACACATATCCCTAGACTATGTTACTAACTTTCATAGTGGGTAGTAACATAAGTATGGTAACATGCAAAGCCTCATTTATTAGGTTATAGACTCATATTGCATTGGGACATGTGATGTTACAGTAACTAGCTAAGTTACTCAAACTATACCTCTCTCCTCATTAATTAACTCATTGCCACATAAGAATTTTTTTTGAGTTGGACTTGATGTTACTCCTGAAGTTACTCCCACTATGGCTAGCTAGTCCAATGCATAGTATCATAGAGTAGCTAGTATCATATGTAGTACTTTATTTATATTGTCATGCATGACACATAGTAGCATAGCATTTATTATGATACGTTTTCATGATATTATACTTAACCCTATCTTTCTTCATTTAGTTCTATGACATCTCATCAAAATTGAGATTAACGTGCATTTTATGCATAAAAATATAATTACAATCAGAACTGCATGTGCTGTCGAAAGGGATGAGGATGACGTTCGATCTGGGAGCATCCAACGGTGCAGACGTACGATCCATGGGGTTTGGGTTCCGGCCAATCAGAAAGCATGACTCTGACCGTGGGCGGGGTGGCGAGGTTTGGTCGGCACACAGCTTTCATCAACGAACCGTGTGCTATTTGTAAACCAGATTGCATATTTTTGTTCACACATACTGTAGTGAGATCAATTGAGTGTGCTACCTCTATGATATAATAATAATAATAACAATAAAAAATAGTTCATATTCATTGCCTTAGCTGACAACATATCAAGGTCCACATATTAACGGTTCTTACGTGCATCAACAGAAAACTGGGCATAACTCACAAATTCAGTACATGCGACCGTTCTAAATTGAACGGATTAAGTTGTAGGGTAGGCATAAAGACTAGTCTTATGGGTTAATTCCCATGTACATGGGGGAACCGGGATCATTACGTTGACCCCGAATGAACTTGGATTTTCTGATGATTTTACGCTTCTCTGTTAGACTGGTGTGTGATCCCTTGGTTGGCAACTTATCAAATTCATCGTACTCGTCCTCATCGGCAACATCGTCAACACCCGGTACCCTTCTATTCAAAGAAAATCTTGGTAGCATTGCTGGCAAGAATGAACGTGTCCACGTGATATGCCATCATTGTCCTATTAACACAGGTCTTCCTATAATCATCAACCTTTACATGACCAAGAGGGATCCATGTGCACCTGAATAATGCCACCTTAACTTTCACATAGTGAAGCTCCCAAATCTCTTTGATGGTTCCATAGTATACCCTTTTACCAGCTTCATCTATAGTCATGCATTATACTCGAACAACATTGTTCTGATATGAGGTCTTCTGATCACGTTCCTCAGTGTACAAAGTGTATCCATTTATGTCATATGATTAGTACATCAACACCGTAGGTGATGGCTTTTGTGCCAACCACGTAGCAATGTCATCGATGGATCCTTGTACCAAATGATTCTTCAGCCATTCGGCATAGTTCTTAGTGTGCTCCTTCATCTCCACATCTGATGAAGGCACCATTGGTAAGAAGCTTTGGCACATCTCCACCAAGTGTTCTTCGGCACAAGAACTGAGAACTGGGTTGTTAAGAAGTATCATCAAAAGGGCTTTCTCTGCCAATTATCCGGGTGTAGCCATTTGTGTGCCAACAAGGACTGGCTTGCCTTTCAGCCTTCCCTCGTAGCGAGAGAGGGGCAAACCTATAGGTCTTTGTTTCATGTATTCGGTACAAAACTCAACCACCTCCTCCGCGATATAACCTTGTAGGATGCTTGCCTCTGGATGGTTTCGGTTCCAACAAAAGCGCTTCAGTATTCCCATGAACCGCTCGAAGGGATACATGTTGCGAAGAAACATAGGACCACAATACTTTATCTCGTCGACAAGGTGCACAGTGAGATGGACCATGACATCAAACAATGACGGTGGGAAAAACATCTCTAGGTTGGACAATATTATTGCAATATCATCTTGCATATGATCCAACTCTTCAGGATCCACAACTTTCTACCATAGTTGGTTGAAGAAATCATAGAGGTCAATGAGTGTGTTTCTTATATCTTCGTCCATCAGCTTCCTGATGGTCACTGGGAGGATTTGTGTCAACATTACATGGAAATCATGTGACTTCATGTGTCCCAACTTCATTTTACCTGAGCTCACATCCACGAGACTTCTGATGTTTGTGCAGTCGGAAGAGGGTGTCTTAACTGAAAAAAATAGGTGAAGAACTATGTTGCTTCTTTTGTACTGAAATTGTAACTCTGGCGAGCTTTGATGAATTTTTCATCATCTTCTTCTTCACTCTTGCGTTTTGATTGATCAACAAGCATATCGAGCCGTGAACCATCACCATTCTTTCCTTTACCTTTAATCTTGAGCAGAGTACCAAGGATGCTTTCACATATGTTCTTCTCTACATGCATGACATTGATGCAGTGACGTACACGTAGAATCTCCCAGTAAGGTAATATCTAGAACACCAATTTCTTCTTAAATACTTGTCCCTTGGGTGTTTGTTTCACCGTCAAAGGGTGGTTCTTGCCAAGCACAACATTAAATTTTTTAACCATGTTGTGGAACACTCCCCTTCATAGGGTCTTAGGCCCACAGTTGCCTCTGTCGTACCATCAAATTCATCTTTCATATTTTGCTATAGGTGAGTTTTCCGTAAGAACCTACAACGACGCAAATACATGGTTTCGTGCGAGTTGGGAAGTCTTCTGCTAGTTGTCCTATCCATGAATGTGACACACCCTACAGCTCCCTTTGTTTTCTGCCCCCATTTGTTGCCTAATGTCGGCATATCTTGAATGGTGTGCACCGGCATCGCATGTAGATCGAAAATCTCCTTTTTTTAAGCATCATAACATTTTAGAGCCGGCGCATCTATCCACACTGTCAGCAGTTCTTCTACCAGTAGCTCAAAGTAAATGTCGATGTCATTTCCAGGTTGCTTCGGGCCTTGGATAATCATTGACATCATAATGTATTTTTTTTCTGCATACACAACCAAGGAGCTAGGTTATATATGCACAGAAGCACCGGCCATGTGATGTGATTGGTGCTCATATCGCCAAAAGGATTCATCCCGTCAGTACACTCCCCGGGCCTTATACTTCTAGGATCCTTGGCAAAATTTTCAAACTTGTTGTTGATTAATTCCCACCGAGCCCCATCTTTCGGGTGCCTCATAAACTTATCCGTAATTCGCGCATCATGATGCCACCGCAACCTCTTTAACTCTTTAGGGTTTGCAAACAAACGCATCAACCTTGAATTAAAGGCAAGTACCAAACAACCTTGAACAGGATTCCTGTCTTGATCTCATCGTCCAATTTGTACTTGTCCTTTGCACTCCTGCGCTTGTATTGTGCATGCTTGCATGTGGGACATGCACGCAAATCTTTGTACTCACCACGGTACTTCTGTACTTCAAGTTCCAATGGGAAAACAATTATCTTAAATTCATTCGTGCTTCTGGGGAGCACATTATCTTTCGGAAGAATTTCTTTGAAAAGACCTAACATCGCTGTGAAGCCCTTGTTTGATAGACCGTTTCTGCTTTAAATCTGAGAAGCGCCAGGGTGGCACTCAACTTGGAATATTTCTTTTTGCAACTTGGATAAAATTCTTTCTTGGAGTCCGCGTCAATGATTGGCAGATCCTTGTACCCAATAATATCATTTTTTGGGCCCTCAAAATCTTCAATCATACCAGCAAAATCTGGCATATCAAGATCGTTATCATCTGCGTCGACGTCTTGGTTTTCTAGTGGGCGTTTCGGCTTTCCGGTGTTCGATTGGTAGCTTGATGCCTCTGCCCCGTTGTTAGATTCAACATCCATGTGACACTGATCGGGGTTTGGCATCTCGCTACCCTGTGTATCCTCATCCATGACCTCCTCTTCACCGTGTCTGGTCCAACGTGTATATTTATCCATGAATCCCCTAGAGACTAAGTGCATCTGGACATCTGCAACTTCATATGGCTCTGTATTGGCACAATTAGTACATGGACACATGATGTAATCCGCATCACCAATTCTCCTCTATGTACTTTCAACCAAATTCATGAACTTTGTCACGCCACTGATAAAATATGTTGTTTTCCGATTCTTCATCCATCGAGATCGTTCCATCTATAGCACACGTATGGTAATTAAAAACAAAACAACAACATTAAAACACGGATTAACTGCTGCCCAAAGATGCGTGCATAAATCACAAGGTTTTATTTTCCTAATTACAGAGGGTGCTCCATGTTCTTATCTAGACGTGCAATGACAAAAATTAATGGCCAGTCCATTTACACGCAGAGTACTAGTACAACACTACCCTTAGGAATTGAATACCTTAATTAAGCCACTCACGAAAAGAATACCTTAATTAACTAGCCGAGCGGCGACCTCCACCTAGCAGACAGAGAAGCGCGATGCAGCGGCACGCCGAGACAGCAGGGTCGAGGAGCAAAGCTTAGTGCGGCTGGCACCTGAAGTTTGACCTCCACTATCCCGCCATCGACCGCGATGGATGTGCTCGAATCACACCGCCGCCGACCTCGATCATGATGGTTGAGCTCCTCCTATCTCCCGCCGCAGACCAAGGATTGACCTCCTATGATGCCGCCACTTCCCACCGACCGAGGATTGACCTCTTCTCTAGTAGCCTCCGCCTAGGCCGTCGCCACCATCTCTATATGCAGAGCGGCTTTTTTTTACGGATATCCACAGAGCGGCTGTTTACAAGGTATCTCACTGTAACTCAATTATATGGACAGGGTAGTACATCACATATGGTTAACCTACAGTTTTTGAGACAAGGTATAGACGCAAGCACTCATACATACGCGCATACACTCACCCCTATGAACGCACACACGCACACCCTATCCCTACGAGCACCTTCGAGAGACTGAGTCGGCATACCATCTTGAGATTTACGAAGTCACCTTAGGTGCCTCGTTGTCGACGGGAACGTCTCCTCCCACTGAAAGCACATCGCCGGAAATCCTAAAATAATCTAGGAATAATGCAAGCACCAGGACTTGAACCCTGGTGGGCTGGGGATACCACTGTCCCTCTAACCATCCAACCATAGGTTGGTTTGCCATTAACCTACGCTGTCTTCTCACACGGTTTGGTGCGGAAATCATGTGTGACGTTGTAATACCTAACACAAACAACATGTATAAACAGTGTGCCATATACAACATATAGTGCCATAAATAGTTCCCGACCGTTAGCTTATCTCCGCAGTTTCTCCATTTCCCCCAAATCCCTACATAGCCTCCAAATTCCCTCGCGTGGCGCTGACATTGGGGGAATGAGGACGAGTGTTGCCGATGGTTTCGGTGCGGCTGCTCCTGCTCGTATCACCGCCACAACGGCGGTCGCCGCCGAGCACTTGCCTAAGGTCATCAGATGGCAGGTGTACTACGGATCCAAATCGTCCTGTCAGGTTCCAATCTATCCCGATCTTTTTTAGCATGTCCAAAGTATAGCTCCTTGCTGAATCCGTCCTGAATGACCCCCCTCCCCCTAGGAAAGCGATATGCCACTGGATACAGAGCATGACTCTGGACTCACGCAACACGAGTTCGACTCCGAGTTTTGCGCCACTGAGAAGTACCAAAAGCTGAGTTGTGTGGGGCACATTCCCACTCGACGTGTATGCACAAAGGGATTCGACATTGGCAGGCGGTTTCTCAATTGCCCCTTAGAGGATAGTGCTAATTAAGTTCATCATTTTTCTTCAGTTAACGCCACCGCTCATCCTGAATACTATTTAACATTGGCAGGGATATGAGGCTTGTGGCTTTGTTAACTGGCTGGATGAAGAATGGCAGGGCAGGGCTCGGAGTGTTATCACCAAGCTCGCAGAAGATAACGTAAAGTTGAAGAAGAAATTGGTTGATCTGTAATGTACAAGCAGTACGATGAAGCAAGAAAGAATCATTCATAAGCAATAGATGAAAGCAAGAGACAAGAAGGAACTAGCATGTGTAGTTGTGGTTGTCGCATTAGCCATGTTCTATGCGTTGTTTGCAAAGAGGATTAGGGGTTTTGTTTGATAGTATTGCTAAAGCACATCTAGATGTGCTATAAGTAATGCACATCTAGGTCCTATTCCATTGATGTTAAGATTCGTGCAGATATTTTTCTTTGTCTTTTTTCTTTTCATTTCTACTTTGATTATTACTGGCTTTATCAATAAGAAGAGCTCAATGTATTAATTGCCAACTGTCCTACTCCGTTTGTACCGGTATCGCTGCATAATCCCAAAACTCGTTCCTTGTTTTTGTCCTGAAAAAGGGAATCCAGCCAAATAACCAATTGGAGTCCTGCGCAACCCCAGGAATTTGGAGTGACTGGGTACAAATAATTGCAGTTGATTATATCAGCGGTTAGATACGTCAACCCCCGCTTCAATTCCCCGCCCCTCCGCCTGCACGCAAAAAACCCTGCTTCAATTGGTAGTTCCTCTTCTCTGCATACCCCGCTTAAGTGTCCACCATCTTCATCGTCCCTGGCAGGCCACGCTACACACTGGCACACACTCTGCAGCCATGTTGAGCGACAGCGACGATGACAGTTCAGCCAGCAGTCTGGCGCCCGATGATAGGTCAACATCGGAATCATCCCGCTCGCCTTCCATGAGTTCGGCGTCGAGCCCAGACCTCGATTATATCTGGTTCATGGAAGGTACGGCGCCTCCGGAGTCATCAGGCGACAACCAGACGGACGAGGAGCCGTTGGAGGACGAAGAAGAGGATGACGATGATGAGGAGGAGGAATGGTTGAACGAGTAGGAGGACAACGACAAAAGCAACGACGATGACGATGACAGCGGTGATGAAAAGCCAATGGTCAGCGGCAAGAAGTGTCCTCGCCAAGACGATGTCGCGGGGCCATCCAACAATAATAAGAAGAAGAAGGACTAAATTAAGCAGACTGTATATATCTTTGTTTATGTTGTCAATCTCATCGCAGATGGTTAGTAATATGTATTCGACAAAGATCTTCCACATTATCGCCCACAGGTTGGTTTGTTGAACCGTGTGCCCTGATGAGCACACAATTCACAAACAAAGACCGTATGGGCTGTCTATAATGATTGCACACAATTCTGATTACCGACATGTTTGCTGGGTATCACACACATCTTGTTACGCTTCACCTCAATCATCGCAAACGGTTGATCGGAGTGAACTGTATGCCGTATATCGCACACACCTTGATCTGGTTGCATGTTTTTGTTGTTCTTTCTCATCGCAAACAGTTCGTAGAGATCAACCGTATGCCCCTCATCGCACACGCAACTAAAATCTGAACCGTGTTTGATGTACCATTCACCGCAAATGTTTTGCATCTTTTGTTATAGTTTTTTTACATCAAAATTTGTGATTAATGCATTGCACTCAGTTTCGTCAAAGGGTCTCTGATCGTAGTGTCGCGTTAGCAGCAACCTGTAGTAGTGTTTTATCGTTGTTGCTAGCATCATATGGCTTGCTCACCTAGTTGCACATCTAAACAACCTATTTGTTGCTTAAGCTAATTTGTTAAGAAAAGCTAGACATTGGTAGTTTCCTATTCACCCCCTCTAGTCAACCATATAGATCCTTCCAATACTATTTAACATTAGCAGGGATATGAGGCTTCTTCCTTTGTTAACTGGTTGGATGAAGAATGGCATGGAAGGGCTCGGAGTGTTATGATTTGTTAACTAGTCAACCACCAAGCTCGCAGAAGATAACGTAAAGCTAAAGAAGAAACTGAGTGATTTGGAGTGTAGAATTAGTATGATGTAGCAAGAAAGAATCAATCACAAGCAACAGATGAAAGCAAGATACAAGAAGGAACTAGAATGTGTAGTTGTAGTTGTCGTTGTCGCATTAGCCATCTCCTATGCGCTGTTTGCAATGATGATTAGTGGTTTTGTTTGACAATTACTGGCTACATCAATAAGCAGACCTCCATGTATTGCTTGCCAATTGTCCTACTCCCTTCGTACCTGTGCATAAGTCACATTATGAAAACCAAATAATCCAAGAACATGTTCCCTATTTTTTGCCCTGAAAAAATCAGCCAATAGGAGTCATAGGGCGTGTATGTACCCAATGACTTGAGACTACTTAGCATAAGATGCAATGGTCAATTCTCCGCGCGCAATGGTATTGATTAGCACATAAATATCAAGTTCTCTCGCTTTTCCCCCACCTTGGTCATCGGTATGGATGGAATATGAAAAATGCTTGTTGCACATTTGGTCGCTCTAACCCGTGTGCGTAATTATCACATTGAGAACTGCGCAACTGCCGGAATTTGGAGTGACTGGGTACTAATAACTACGGTTGATTATATCAGTATTCTAAGTGCCTACCAAGGTGCCAATATAATTCGTCAATTCCCCACTTCAATTGGCATTCCTCTTCCCTGCATACCCCGCTCCAGTGTCCACCATCTTCATCATCCCGGTCGGCCGCGCTACACACTTGCACACACTCTGCAATCTCGCTTTCTCACGGATTGTATATGTACCGTCGACATATCGAGCGATGGGGAGGACAACAGTTCCACTAGAAGTCCGGAGCCCGATGATAGGTCAACATCGGAATCATCCCGCTCATCTTCCATGACTCCAGCGTCGAGCCCATACCTTGATTTTATCCGGATCATGGAAGGGACGCCGCCACCCCAGTCATCAGATGACAACTAGACAGACGAGGATCCGTAGGAGGACGAAGAAGAGGACGATGATGATGAGGAGGAATGTTTGACGGAGAAGGAGGATGACAACGACAGGAATGACGATGACGACAGCGTGGTGATGAAAAGCCAACGGTTAGCGGCAAGAAGCGTCGTCGTCAAGACAGCGGTGGTGATACAATCCATAACATTATCAAAACAAGCACAATATGCAATAAAAACATAATCTGTCTAAAATAGAACAGTACAAAATGACATAATTTTTATCCATACTTTTCTAACTTTAATAATTCTGAAAAATTAGGACAATGTAAAATATTGTAACATAATATTTTGTAGAAAACTCATCAATTGAACACATTCCAGTACAGAATTAAAATTCAAATATTGGGCCCAAAAGTTTCTGTTCTGCACAAGATCAAATTAACTATCATCCAAATCGTCCCAAAGGCTTTACTTGGCACAAAACTTAAAATAAAATATACAAACATAATCATTACAGTAGTTGTAACCATGTTCACTCAACAAAATAAAAACAAAGCAATAAAGATAACTATTGGGTTGTGAGGGAGTCATGGACTAAGGGATCCT
>LR738709.1:292418806-292555988 GCA_902687465.1 Secale cereale
GGGGGGGGGGGACGACCCATTATGCACGGGCCATATTGTTGGAGTCGTATAATGACGAGAGTTCTATGAAGCCGTGGAGTGCCCTCCGAGTCAAGAAGGCGCAGGATCTCTTTTATTCCTTATTGTAAATTATCTTATGTAACCCTAGCCCTATCGGTATCTATATAAACCAAGGGTCGTAGTCATTAGAGGGGAAGCTATCTTCATCCCCCATAGCCTAGGGTTAGCTCATATTAATATTGAGGTAGATCTACTCTGTAAAACCATGATAT
Source organism: Secale cereale (assembly GCA_902687465.1). NCBI lineage: Eukaryota > Viridiplantae > Streptophyta > Magnoliopsida > Poales > Poaceae > Secale > Secale cereale. The sequence goes on from LR738709.1 coordinate 292,419,079, forward strand.
ACAATCAATACAATCAAGAAAGACGTAGGGTTTTACCTCTTTGAGAGGGCCCGGACTTGGGTAAACACTATGTTCATCGTCCCTGTTACCATCGATCCTAGATCCATAGCTCGGGACCCCCTACCCCGAGGTCTGCCAGTTTTGACACCGACATTGGTGCTTTCATTGAGAGTTCCGCTGTTGGATCCCTGAAGGAATCGATGGCTCAACCGATCATTAGAGATCATGTTCGCACGGAAGGCTCTCCCGCCCCGGTCATCTCCTTGTGTTCGGTAGCATCCTTCTACGTGCCGATCACACTGACGGCCTTGACCAGATCGAAGGTTTCGCTCCCATAATGAAACTTACTGGCTCAAGGACATCAACCCTAGGTCCAACCGACTCGCTAGGATCAAACACCCTTCAGAGCCCGGCCCTGGAGCCAGGCTCGGGTAAATCACTCACGAGATCCCGTCCCGAATTATCCGAGTGTTTGACACCTCCCTATGCCCAGCCAATGGATCACTTGGTAAATCCGTTCCATGCAATGGGGATGTCCATTACCAAGCCTATGGCTTACGATTAGATCGGGGCTTAAAACCGACTACCATGAAATCAACACCCCTCCGGTCATGCACCTCGTCGCTACCGTTGAGGAGGCCCAGGAGGGATCGCAACCTCATAAGCTAAAGACGGTGTACACTTGAGTATCTAGCTCGGGGTCGGACACCAGCCCGGAGGCACATCCGAACTCAGACCCCAGCGCCAAATCTAGCCTTGAGCCGATTCAGCCGCATATAAGTCTGGATCTGAGCCCCGCAAGGATACAGCCAGATGTGATCCAACAACCCATCAAGGATAGTCCGGGTCCACAGCAGGAAGGGATCCTCAAAAAGTTTCCACCCTCCCACCACGAGGAATACTATCTGGATACGAGAAGCCTGGACATATGGGACCTCTTGTACGATAAACAGCTGCCAAACAAGACAATCCGCCACTATTAGGCTAGATTTCTCCTGGTGAAGAACAGGATGGCATCTTGCTGTGACAAAGAAATATTTAAAGATTTCCTGTTTAACTGTAGAGACTAGGGCCTCCTAAAGTCCCTCAATCGTCGTGAAATTCAGGACTTCACCAAACTGTCCCACATGGTACACAAATATTGCGCCAGGGAGAACACATGGAGAGCGCAACAGATGAACATAGATCCACACCCCGCCGCACATCGGGTAAGGCCTCTCCTCAAGCGGGCCTACACAAATCGGTCGCCAAAGCGTGAGCCTAATTAAAAGAAAACAAGACCCATATCAATGTTAGACGAATTGCTGGATAAACCGTGCCCAATACACTCGGTCCTACTAGATGCAAACCCAACTCACACACTTCGAGCCTATTGGGTGGTAAGATAGGTGGCCAAATACGGCGAGCAAATCCTGGGCCTTACACTCCCAAACAAACAGCCCTCGGTTACACCACACGACTACATCGTCCTTACGGTATACGTGACATTCGCCTCAAATAATAGAAGGAAAAAGGCTCTTCGAGAGCTCAACCGAATATACCAGCTAACAACTGCAAAACAATGGGCAGCCATGCCTATCACCTTCCACGAGAAGGATGAGCCAAGCCACCATAACAACCACGCACCAGTTGCACTAGTACTCGACCCAATTATTGACGGCTTCCGGCTAACTAAAGTGTTGATGGACGGAGGCAGCAGCCTCAACTTCATTTATGAGGACACTCTAGACAAGATGCAGTTCAACAGGTCTCGAATTGAATGCAGTCACACCATGTTCCAGGGTATATACGTGGAAGGGCGGCACACTGCTTGGGACATGTGACACTAGATGTTGTGTTCGGCACATCCCATAACTACAGATCCGGACCCTTGCTATTTCACATTGTGCCCTTCCATAGGGGATATAACGCCCTTCTAGGACGTGAGGTGTTCTCTAGATTTCACGCAATACCACATTACGGGTATATGAAACTTAAGATGTCAGGGCCCAACGGGGTGATCACTCTTCAAAGCGATCCAAGCAAGGCCTCGCGAGCTGAAAATAAAACGCCGTCACTCGCCCAAGAGGCACTATCTGAAGCCCTTCCGACCGAAGAATTGACAGTGCTACGCACTACAGTCGACAGTGACGATGTGGTCCTGAGTAAAAGACAAAGGCCCACATCATTTAAACCAGCAGACGAAATAGTCAAATTTCAAGTGCATCCAACGGACCCCAATAAAACGGCATCCATAGGAGCACAACTAGACCCCGCAATCGACGAGGCGCTAAGGACATTCATGTGTGAAAACTAGGATATATTCTCCTGGCACCCATCACATGTGCTAGGTGTACCACAAAGGCTAGCAGAGCACGACCTTAACATTCTGAAGGGCTTTAAGCCAGTGAAACAAACCCTGTGCCGATTTTTCGAACCCAAGCGACAGGCCATGAGCTTGCAAAACTACTAGAGGCCGGATTCATCCGCGAGATCAAGCACCCCGAGTAGTTAGAAAATATGGTTATGCTACCCAAGAAGAACGAATCCTGACGGCTCTACGTCGACTTCAAGGATCTCAACAAAGCTTGCCCCCAAAACCCATTCCCTCTTCCCAGGATAGATCAGATTATCGATGCGCCACACACGACTCCTTATGCTTCCTCAACGCATACTCCGGATACCATCAGATCAAGATGAAGGAGTCAGACCAGGTAGCAACCACATTCATCACCCCCTACGGCCCCTTCTGCTTCAACACCATGTCATTCGGATTAAAAACGCGGGAGCCGTATACCAACGCGTGATTCAAACATGCCTCGAAAAGCAAGTTGTCAAAACAGCCGAAGCATACGTAGACGATGTGGTTTTCAGAACCAAAAACATCAACCAACTAATCCACGACCTGCGTCAAACCTTCGACGGCCTGCGGACCTATGACATATGGCTCAACCCGGAGAAATGTGTCTTCGGAGTTCCTGCCCGAAAGCTACTTGGATTCATAGTTTCCAATTGAGGAATCGAAGCCAATCCACCAAGATTAGAGCGCTATCTCAGCTCGCAATACCAACAGAGCTTATGCATGTCCAAAAGTTGGCAGGATGTGTGGCCGCCTTGAGCCGCTTCATATCCCAACTCAGTGCTAAAGCATTGCCACTCTACAAACTGCTCAAGAAGACCAAGAACTTCCAATGGATAGACGAAGCAACCATGGTGCTCGAAGATATTAAGACACTCCTCGCCGGCAATCCTATCTTGGCCGCTCTCGGCATTGGCGAACCTATGCTACTATACATTTCGGCCACCAATCAGGTGGTCAGCGCGATGCTCGTCGTAGAACGGGAATCCGAGGGCCACAAGTTCCAAGTCCAAAAGTCGGTCTATTACGTGTCTGCGGTACTTTCGCCATGCAAATAGCGATACCCGCACTATCAAAAGATAGCTTATACGGTTTTCATGGTGTTCGGAAAGCTACGACACTATTTTCAAGAATGTTCGGTTATAGTGGCATCTGAGGTCCCCTTGAATGACATAATTAACAATAGGGATGCCACTGGCCACATCGCCAAATGGTCCATTGAGCTGCTTCCTTTGGAAATAACATACAAGTCATGCCGAGCTATTAAATCTCATGTCCTGGCTGACTGTATAGCCGAGTGGACTGAGGCCAAACTACCCAGAGAGTACTCCACATACTCTCACTGGACTGTGTACTTCAGCGGCTCAAAGATGTTAGCCGGACTGGGAGCTGGGGTCATCCTCATCTCCCCCACAGGCGACACAGTTCGGTATGTCCTCCAAATATTGTAAGCAGACTCGAACAACGTAGCCGAATACAAAGCATTACTACATGGTATTCGCATTGCCACATCTCTGGGCATTCAACGCCTCGAGGTGAGAGGAGACTCAAATCTAGCGATCTCTCAAGTCAATAGCGAATTCAACGCCAAAGACCCCAAGATGGCGGCATAAAGAAATGCGGTTCTTCGGATATCTGCTCGATTTGAGGGCCTAGAATTTCACCACATCACTAGAAACAACAATCAAGCAGCCGACGTCCTTGCTCACATGGGTTCCAAGCGTGACCTGGTCCCTGAAAACACCTTCCTCGAATGGCTCTTTCAGCCCTCCGTGGCATGGCAGGGCGACGTCATTGGCGCACTACCTGATGAACCCGCTCCCAATGCCTTGGCCGACAACAAATAAAACGATCAGGTCATCGGCGGCTCCGCACTCGAGGAGTCACCCTTCGCACACGAGATTATGGCCGTAATCCAACCCTGGACAGAACCTTTGCTTGCCTACCTCACAATATCAACTTTAGGTGGACCAAACCGAAGCTCGGTGCATAGTCCGCCGCTCTAAAGGATACAAGGTCCATGAAGGTGAACTCTATAAAAAGAGTACCATAGGAATACTACAAAGATGCATCTCCGAAGAAGAGGGGCAGCAGCTTCTGGCATACATACACGCAGGCATGAGCGGACACCACGCGGCAGCTTGGGCTTTGGTCAGCAAAGCTTTTTTAGCAGGTTTTTTCTGGCCCACGAGAATGCCCAGACACTAGGCCAACACTACGTCGGCTGTCAGCTGTTCACCAATCAAAGCCATATGCCTCCCACAACACTTCGGATGATACCAATAACCTGGCCTTTTGCGGTCTAGGGGCTCGACATGGTCAGGCCACTCAAAGGGGGGCGAAGAAAAAGAAATACAGGCTGGTCATGGTTGATAAATTTACCAAGTGGATTGAGGCAAGGCCCGTTACTTTGTCGGAATCCGGACCAGTTGTGGACTTTATTTCTAACGTCGTGCACCGTTATGGTGTCCCCCACAGTATAATTACGGATATTGGAACCAACTTCATCGCCCAGGAAGTTAAAGACGGTTGTGGTAAATTGGCATTAAACTCAATTACGCCTCGGTATACCACCCACAGACCAATGGACAAGTCGAATGAGCCAACAGACTCATCATGAGCGGCATCAAGCCTCGTCTAGTTCTATCCCTCTAACAATCAGACTGCCATTGGGTTGAGGAACTCGATTCCGTACTCTGGGGGCTACGCACCACTCCCAACAGATCAACCGGATGCACACCATTTTTATGGTGTACGATGCGGAGGCAGTCCTCCGAGGCGATCTTATCCACGACGCACCTCGAGTGCACATGTATAAAGAAAAGGCAGCCAAGCTAGATCGACGGGATGACTTGGACGCTCTGGAAAGAGAACATGATATAGCTTGGGCTCGATCTACGTTTTATCAGCAGCAAGCGCGGCACCACCAAAGCCACGAAGTCCGGGCAAAGACATACAACATGGGTGACCTCGTCCTCCGGTTCCCCCATAAGAAGAAGCATAAACTCTCGCCCAAATGGGAAGGCCCGTACATCATTGATGACGTACTTACAGGAGGAGCATATCGCCTTCGCCGCCCGCCCGACGACGGCCTCGAACCAAACCCCTGGAACGTAGCCAGATTGCGATGTTTTTACGCTTGAGCTCTCTGCAACCATCCGCTCACATCCTCACCCTTATGCGCTTCCCTTTTTCTTTCAATTTTGACATAGATAATGTTTGGCTAAACCGAACTATACCAAACATATATTATGTACATAATTAAATGTAACACCCTACTTTGCATGGCGCCTCCCTTAGAGGAGCCGAGTAGTATAATATAAATCACAATCGCCTCGATTATAGCCTTCTTGTATCTTTCAAGGTAATATATGCACTTATTTGACTTAAGATCTTTGCGAAGCTGGGATTATTGGCTCATGTGCTTACCCCCATGTTCCCGATTGTTCGGCTAGGGAGTAAAGGGAGCACCTCTGCGATTGTTACGACTGGGTTATCTGGAACCGTACCTCAGACGGGTGAAGCCAAAAGCTAGCGTTCTTACAGAAAACAATAAGTCAGCCAAAGGGAAGCGAATACGGCCTCGGGCTTACCACCAGGGCTTTTTCACAGCCATTGGTTTCCGTTTGATCTCATGGATCCGGACTATATACTACCCGAAGAAAGGGACCCTTGGAGGAACTATTTTCATCAAAAGATGTTTCTTACGTTAAATAGTAATATAACATAACTCTCCGCACATGTTTCATCTATTCGATCTGGATAAACGGATTGCCTAGCTCCCGAAGAATTGACTTGTTTCTCAAAGCATATAATACGGAGCACTTCTCGATCACTGGTCGGAGAGGTAGAAGCCGATGGTCGGATAAGATAACATTTCTTTTAAAACAAAATTAAGAACGTGGATTGAGCACGGACAATGTTAAGTACATACACACCTAGGATTGACTAAACTACTCAATCTCGACATTGTCTATCAATTGTTCTAAGGCACAATCCTACTGCGAATAACGAGCGGCTTGCATTACTTCCTCATACACCAAGCTTAGTGGTATCACTTGACCGTCCGGGCCTACGGGACCAACCCGAGCCATATGCACCGGGTCTAGCTTGGTGAAGTGGTATTTTACCGTCGCCCACGCTTCGCGTGCCCCTTCTCAGCAAGCCGAGATCTTCCACAACTCAAACGTTCGCCGAGCCCCTTTAAAGCGGCTAGGTAGTTCAGCTAAATTATCCGGCGGCGTGTCCAACGTCCACAATGCCTTTGCCATGCTCTTCATGGCTCTCCGGGCTCTTTCATAGGTGACCAACAGTTCCTTTAGGAGGTCCCCATCGTAGGTGTCTGCCTCATCCTCAGGCCACCCAGTCAGGAGACCTAACAAGCAGGTGTCGCACATCATCACCAACAGCATCAATGACATATGTCAAACAACATGGTACTGTTAAATACTTACCGAATATACCACCTTTCAGCTTTTGGTTTTCACCCACGGATTGGGCCAGCTAAGCTCGCAAGCTCTTAATTTCTTCGACGTGTCGCTGATGTTCCACCTTGAGCCCATTTTTCTCCTCATGACTTCGAGTCGACATTCGTTTGCTAGCTTCTAGCTCCTTTTGCAATCCGCGTATGGTCTCTATGGCTGCATGCAGAACACAGTGTGTCGAGGTACACAAATAGGGGTGTATGTTTTCCCCCTGACTTGTGCACGCACAGTGAGCCATCGAGCCAGCAACATCTCAGCAACCACTACCACATCAAGCAGAAGAGATAGCCCTTTGAGAAATCAAGGGGCGGATCAAGAGGACCAAACCAAGGTAGAGGAGTAAAGAACCACTAAAGAGAAGACCTCCCTTGACGGGCAGGCGAGCCTGGCAAGGATGAGGTTGCCCCGAAGGCAAAACCCAAGACTCCCCCGGCACGCCTCCAGAGGACATGAAGGGCGGATTATCCCGCCTGGGCACCACCGTGCCACCCCACAACAACGCAAGTCATCAAACGGTGTGGTGTCAAGCCCCCAAGTGACTAGCTGGCAGCTATTTGCCACATGGAGGCCACTTCCAGCGAAGATAACGTGCATATGACACCCGTCCAACAATGTGTCAAGCAGACAGGCAAGGAGGAGGCAATATTAGCCCGGCAAGGCTTGTAGGGCAACTCCTTGACATGACACTAAGCGACGCATTTAATGCACCTCGTCCTGTCTATAGAGTTAGGTATGGTAGCATTGTTTGCTATCTAATCAGTACACAATAACTGATTTGCCACGGTGGTAACCCCTTAATCTATAAAAGGAGGCCCATGGCAACCAGAGAAGGGATTCGGACCCAAGACCTTTATACTCACGTACGCGCGTAGTGGCTCTCGCCCCTAGGCAACCCTTGCCGGGCAAGAGCACTATATTTTTCCACCACTATCCACCCATCAATCCACCAAATCTGGAGTAGGGTTTTACGCCTCGCAGCGGCCCGAACCTGGGTAAATATTGCCCGTGTGATCGTTGCCGCGCTGCTCCATGCCCTCCACTCTTTGTGCAATGCGCCCTTCCCTCTTAACGAACCACAAAGTGGCCGTAGGCCCCATAGGTGTCTGCGTTTCCCCGCGACATCTTTAGCTCGCCAAGTAGGGGGAAGCACTTGTGCGAATCCGAGAGTGTACGCAGCGCGCCATCGGGATCATCATTTTCTTTGTCATCAACAATACCCAAGGAAGGGACGGGGAATGGCGGGGCGGAGAGGGGGGCAGTATCGCTTCCTCACCCCCCCATGTCCGACCTCCGTCGCCTCTCTCCGCCGCATCTACGGTGGCAGCAAACACCTACAGTGACAGCGGCAAGCCAACCTCAACAGTTCGGGCAACATATTCGCTATGCAAAACTCGTCCGAGGGAAGGGGACAAGATGCACAAGTAAAAGGCTCCTCTCCCCGATACTTCCACTTAACAACAATCGAGCCACTCTGGGTTTTTAGGGTCGTCAGTGTCAATGACACCGCATGAAACTCGGTTCAGCATTTACCCTACTCAGGGAAATCCAGAGTAGCACGCTAGTACGAATCCACTAATCGACCCCCCACCCCCCGACAAGTGCGCTCCCGCAAGGCCGTCCGCAGTAGCGCGACTCTTTGTGCCAGCCGCCACCAGATTGTTCGGAGAGTATAGGAAAAGGGGGAGAGAAACCGATCGTACCTCGCATCACGTCCTGCCGCACCCGAGATACATGCGATTTTTGCCAGCCCGTGCCAGGGGTTGGAGAGCAATGCACATGAATCCTTTTCTTTCCTGAACCATGCGAGCACAGCATGCGCTCGCGGAAGGGAATGGAGAAAGAGCAACGATAAGAGCTAAGTACACGAAATCACTGCTCAGCTATTATTTCATGATTTGCATTTGTCTTATCCCTCGGGTATCAAGGTGTTGGTACGAGAAAATCCCTTTGTGTTTATGGCACCTTATTAGTTTTTGTTTGCACCCACATTCTGTTTCGAGCCCGCTCGCAGAATGGGTCGAAATGACAAAGCTACCAAGGAAAAACCTGCCGGGACGTGTCCACACCAAGATGACTGATAAGGGCCCAACCCTTACGATGATCGTGGCAATACAATACCGGCAGGCAACCGAAATACACAAGGATTAATCATATGAACACTAGCGAGTAAACTCAAAGGGGGATAAGCATGCAACTAAGATTAAGAGAAAGCATCAGTTTCACACAGACATACGCAACATAATGTCTAAACACATGGCATGCATCATGTTTTTGTTACAGGGCAACATAGTGGCGAGGACGGATCAATGTTGGGCCTGGCGACCTCGAGGAGCCATCGGGATATTAAGGACGTTGTCGTCCAAGGGGGCAGCTTTGTCCTCGGCAGCGGAAACATCTGCACCTTCAGCTTCCTGAAGCCATCGGCAAGGTCGAGGTCCGGATGACAGCAGGGGATGTTGCTCAGAACCATGAAGAGAGCATTGCGGGCAAGCTTCCGGGACTCAGCCACGAAGCGGCCAGCCCTTCCTTCCTCCTACACCTTCATCTTTTCAATCAGCTCATTTGAGAAGACCCCTATCTTGACGTTGGGGACCTCTTGCTTGCTAGTCTAGAAGGCCAGCCCCTCTATGCCTATCGCCACAGTTTGGGCAATGAGGCGCTCAGCGATATCGATCAAGCTCTTGATCTAGAGCTCAATCTGCTAGGAATGGTTCGCTAGCCTGTCCTCTGCATCCTTCCGAAGAAGATGTCCAGTGTCAAGATCTTTCGTCATCCGCTACTCGCGGACCCCTCTGGATTCAACTGAGCTCTCCAAGGTGCCATTCCTGGCCCGTAGATCTTCAATAGTGTTGTTGGCGGTTGAGACCTTGGCTCTTGGAGGAGAGCTGCGTCTATATATCCTTCAGAAGGATCCCTGCTTCCCCCGCCTCCTCCTTGAGGGTTGCGACCTCTTGGGCGCTCCTGGCAAGATAATCAGTCAATCTGGTCACCTGTTGATCGAGGTCAGCCTTGACAGTGTATGCGGTGACAAGATCATCAGCCAGCTTCTTCAATTGAGTAACAAAATCAACAGTAAGGGCATCTAGGGTGGCTTGGTGTTTGTCTTCTAGCTCCTTAGTACGCCGCTGCACAAGGGCTTCCAGATCATCGTCCTTGGCGCGAAGGATGGCCTCGAGCTTCTCCTCCCGAGAAGAAAGGTTCCGCTCCTCGGCATCCAGAAACGCTTTGCGCTCCACCAGGTGGATCTCTCGAGCAATGACATCCTCCCTCGCCATCTGGATTGTCTCGTGTTGCCTCATCAGGGACTAGAACTGCTTGCCATGCCAATCGCACAGCTCGTTGCATTTGTCCATCAGCTGCTGATCCACCTTGTTGGCACACTTGCGCTGCTCTCTGAGCGCCTACCACTTCTGACAGTGCTGGCCCTGCATCTCCTTGATTCCTGTCACCATGGACTCCACGACAGACAGATCCATCATGAGCATGATAGAGTCACATGCCTCGTTGACCCCTTGGTGCAGTGATGCTAGATTGCGCTGAAGCTCTTCATGAAGTTCCATGCTCATTGGTGTTGATGGGTAGGGGGCTCCAAGTCCAGGTTGCGCAAGTACCAGTGCCAATTGGTTCGAAGACGGCAGCGGGGCCTCTGCTGGGGCACCAAATAAGAGAAGGGGTGGTTTGGAGGGGGATTTTCTCCTCAATCACTAACCCCGTTCCACACGTGATGTCGGGAATCTCCTCTGGATGTTCCAAAACCCACTGGGAGTGCCCGACAGCATGCTCCAAACCCACTGCGGCAGCAATCTTGGTGGCCTCCTCTGCGGCACACTTCCCTATGTTGGCCACCTCTTCTAGCAGTTCTGGCTCCTCACTCAAAGGAGCTGCAAACAGGGTCGATAGACAAGGATGAAAATGCAAATTCATCAGCAAGGCAAGGGTACAAGATAGGATAGTAGGAGGAAGCAAAACACTAAAGAAGTAAGTTGATTACTCGAAGATGCCTACCATGAAGAGACTTCAGTTTCCCCGGCAACATCAGCTGCCGGGCCAAGATCGCCATTTCCTCCCTCAATTTCCATGGCGCCGCCCTGGGCGGACCCTTCAGTGGAAACACTTGGTGGAGACCCTGCGGCTCAATCAATGAAGGGGCCCCTTCGGAGGACACGCCCTGGGTGGCCTCGTCGCCCTCTTTGGCCACTGGGGTGAAGATTTCTCATCCCTCGCTTCCAACGGGAGGAGCCAGCTCTGCGCTTTCGGGCTGGGGGATGGGATGGGGGCTTGGCATCGGATCCCCTGCACTGTTCTTTGCCGGGCATGTGCCTCCTACAGCCGACGGCGGCTCCCCTCATTTGAGCCGCTTGGACCGGTGGATGAGAGTCTCGCTGTCCACCAAGCAAACGATCTATTAACAAGGGCAAGCATGTGTACTGAAGCTACTGCAAGGAAAGGGATCCGTTCTCTTACTATTCGTCGAGAAGCATGGAGTTCATTTCGAACTCAATAGGCGGAGAAGGCGCCCGTCCCCTCTTCTGGGCAGAGAAACGGAGCTCTCCGGCAACATCGAGATTTGCTGGAGCATGGGAGGCTCGGACATAGAAGATTCCTGCGAGGAGCTCGAGCCGGGCTGAGAGCTGGAATCATCTCCAACCACCGCCGAGGGCTTGACAGGAGGAGTTTTAGCCCCGGCAAGGCGGGTGGACTACTGGCGCACCACCTCCAACGTGTTCCCTCTGGAGGTAGTTTTCTTCACATTCTTGGCGGCGGCCGCGGGATCAAGAACCGCCGCTCCCCAATTAGTGGCCCGCCTGCGAGGGCGCTGGTCCAGGTCAGGCTTGGGGCTTGAGGGTCTGTCGCCAGCTACTCCTCCACCTCTTCAACCTCTTCCTCCCCCTGGGTCGCTGTTGCCGCGGTATACAGAGCCTTAGGCTCGGAAGGATCATCCCCGACAAGCTCTTTCCCGACAAGGTCATTCCTGACAGCCTCCTCTGTGCCTTCCGTCTCGCTCCTGCTGTGGGAGGAACTTTCGTCTTCCTCCCCTCCCTCTCTTCCATGTCTTTCCCAACCTTCGCTTTTGCGGCAGCTCGAATTGCCCTGTCCTCCTCAAGCCGCCTCCTGATATAAGCCTCCTCCGCCTTGGAGATGTGTTTCACTTGTACGCATCGATCCTAAAAACAGTTTTTAACCCCTTTCTGCGACAGCATTTGGAACCGTCGCCAAGTGAGTGTGGGCGATATGGGGTCCTTCCCACACGACCCAGAAACCATCGGGGATAGGGAGCCTTGATGCATACAGTTGTCCCTATATAACCGTTTCTGATATCTCGAATATCCCAAACGCTTCATCCTTGCTACTCGTTTGTGCTCGCATTGCCATCACAGTCAGAGTTTTGTGGTTCTTCCTAAAACCAGGCAAATTCCAGGCACGGGAGTTTTCAAGGAAGATTCTAGGCACGGGAGTTTACGATGCCTGGCACATCACAAATATTTCATGATTATAAACCGTGTACGATGGGTAGACAATCACACACATTTAGTTTTCCCGCACCGTATGTGATAGTGTCTGACATCACACATGCTTTGTAAACGGAAACTGTGTGCATGCTTGCACACATTTCCTCTCTGTGAACAATCTCGGATTATGGTGTATATCGCAAACGTTTGTGTTTTACCAACCATGTGTGTCGTAATGACCTGCACAACGTAATTTCTCCCTAATGTAATTGCTGCTATTTAAAATTGTACCTAATTTAAACTTGAAAGTAGGCTATAGCTTCATTCATATCCATCAGGTTCAAACAACCAATGCATTATTCGATTCAAATGTATATATGTTTAAGAATTACATAAGCATCAAATAAAGAATGATGTACCCGGGTTCTATACTTGTACTATTGCAGATGGTAAAGAAATAGGCGACAAACATTCCAGTTGTTGAACAAGGTGAAGCAGAATGGCCCTATTGTGCTCTCCTGGATGCAGAAGGCATGCAGGACTCTAGTCCGACCCCTTGTGATGGTCGGCCACCAATCATGTAGTTTGAGAGGTAATCTTGAGTAAACTGCTTCAGGATCCACTTCAAAAGAAAAAAGATTCAGATATTGTCATCTAACACAACTCATTACGGGCAGTAAAAAGAAGGCTACAGGGTTCTTACTTACCATCCTGCAGTTCACTGTTGTCTTGCATAAAGTGTAAACAAATAGTTCGATTGACATCTTTTGACCCATTTTAATAACAATCTTTATCAGTTTCCTCACTTGATGCTGGTTTATGAATATCTCATTGCCCCGTACGCAGAAAGTGTCCAAGTGTGGATCTTTGGCAATGCTATATGTACCTAAAAGCACCAAGTTAATATTAGAAGCTAAACAACAATTGAAAATGATGTAGTACAACACTCCATCCATCCCATTCTATATGATTTTATTACATGTATATCTAGACATCATCAGTACATTAATGTAACACTCTTCCTTGTTGCTATGTAGCCTGGGATTGCATATTTAGTTATTCAGTACAATGCATGTTGCTAAACAACAATTGAAAAATGAAAAAGGCATGTTAACTGCAATATCCTTAACAGCAACCAAATATCGTAATTCATAGTGGTATTGTTGAAACTGTTATTGATGAAATTGAACTGCACGGCAAATAGTTGCACATATAGAGCATCACATTGTGAAGAATTGAAATAAACAAGTCATAAGGACATCTCTAGGCGATCCTTAAAAAGTTAAAGGACTAAAATTGCTGGAGTATATATATATATATATATATATATATATATATATATATATATATATATATATATATATATATATATATATATATATATATATATATATATATATATATATACTCCAGCAATTTTTTGCCTTTCTAGTCGATCCCCTAAACTTAAGGTTGTAAAGTTCAAGTTGATCAAGTTCAAAGCACGTTCAATCGAAAGTAGCATGCATTCAAACATAAACATAGATAGTTTTGCATAACCGAACATAAAACATAAATTGAAACTAAGGTAAACTACTTTCGGTTGAAGTAGAGGTCGAGCCAATCCTTCCTCGTCATGTACGGTGTGCCACCAGCTGGGTCTGGGACATTACCGTCGTCGAAGTCGTTGGGGAAGGCACTCCTCCACTCGTGGACGTCGATCTCTTTGTCCTCGGGGCCCACCTCAACGCCCTCCACACCGCCTTCGACCTCGTCATCAGAGGAGAGCGCGATAACTTCGCCGCCCTCCGCGCCACCTTCGACCTCGTCATCAGAGGAGAGCGTGATAACCTCGCCGCCCTCCGTGCCGGCAAAGATCACCCGCCCTGCCTCCACGAGCTCCGGGTGCTGCCGGCGGAGCTCTTGAATGTAGGCCTCGTCAGCGCCCTCGGCCTCGAGGCGCTCCCACATCTCGCGGTCCTCCCGCACCATAGCCGAGCTAACCACCCCTGGCTCTAGCGGAACGAGGTGCATCGGGCGTGTGCCAAAGGGGAAACTGAGCCTTGCCTCCACGCCGTGGTAGCGGACCAGCCAGTGGTCGTACTCCATGGCTGCGAGCTCGGCCGTGTGGAAGCTACAGAGCCACCAGCGGGTGTGGGTCTCTCGATCTGTAATCTCGGCGACCCACATCCCCCGACGCCGCTGCTGGACCCCGAGGTAGGACTTCGTCGGCTGCCGGGTCCGAGGGAGAACGGGGAAGTCCTCGAACCGGCATAGGGGCATGGCGGTGGGTGGATCGGGGGACCGGCGACGGCGGATTGGGACCGCGAAGGACGAAGGGGACACCTCGGCGGCCACCTCGCCGGCGTCGAGTGTCAGGGATATTACTAGCTGGTATAAACCAGCCAGGAGGGTCTGGATTACACTGACAAGGTTGTATTATTACAAGCCCAGTAGAATATATAACAAGAGGTCATAGCCCATAAAGATTTAGGGCCCGTGTACAAGGCCCACGGTCTGTAAACCGTTGTACCATGTAACTTGGGATGTAAGACAGAAAGAGTAGAGTCCGAGACGGACACGTTTATGAGCCGGCCTCGGGACTCTGTAAACCGGATCGGGCATTGCCTCCTATATAAAGGGACGACCCGGCGACGGTTCAAGGACAAGAAACAACAGCTCGAGACACAGGCAAGCGGATTCGCTCCCTGGTCATCGACGCCCAAGCAATACCACACCAAACTAGACGTAGGCTTTTACCTTCATCGAAGGGGCCGAACTAGTATAAATTCCATGTGTCCTTCATCTGCTTTAAACCCCTCCAAGCTAACCCGTACGATGGCCTCACACCTAAGTCCGCTAAACCGGACATCTGCCGTGCTAATTCCACGACAGTTGGCGCCCACCGTGGGGCTATCGCACGATGGTTTCGAGTTCTTGAAGGGCAGCTTTGAAGTACTCAAGGGTTACGCAGTTGGCAGGATGACCAAGATTCGTCGCGGCCGGATTTACATTGACGACGCCGGCTGGGGCCCCGAGGCCGATTCAATCGAATACGGGTACCGGGTCCCCTTCGGCGGCATCCACGTCTTCATCGGCAAGATCGGCGAACCGGGGCCTGAGTCGGACATCTTCCCCAACATCATCGAGCCGGCTCAGCGTGCGAGATTGGCCCGGATTCAGCCCGCCGGGAAGCGTGTTTTCGTTGGAGCAGTGCATGGAGTACAAGCCGAGGACGGATCGGATTCTAGTGGCGAGACGGTTGTCTATTACGATGATGAATCTTCATCCGGAGAGACCGAATCTTTGTATCTGTTGTAGGACGGCCGGTTAGAGGGGGTGTCCGATGGTGATAGTATTCCGGGCCCCTTTGATCCGCCGAAAAGGGTTGCTGTTTTCATGGCCGGATCACAATCTACGCAGCAGCCCTCGATGACCGGAGCGTTCACCGCAGAGGCAGCGGGAACCGGGGCAGACAACCAAATCCCGTCGCCCTCTGACGTCCTATCCACCTTGGTCGACACTTTGACGGCGCTCGCAACAGCAGAAGTAGCCCCTGCCGACAAGGCGCAGCATGATGCGGAGATCGTTTAGCTGAAGAGCCGGATTGAGCAAGCTAAGCTGGATCTGGATGCGGAGAAAGCCAGGATGGCTACAAGACAGGCAGTGCTAGATTCCCAAGCCTTCCGGCTTAGGCTGGATCAGAACGCTCCCCAGGAGGTAATGTATAGAAGACAACAAACTCGTCTACCACCGGTTTATGAGGCGAGGAATCTCTTTGGCACACCAGGAGCGGGAGCCAGTAACCGCCCAGAGGTAAACCGGGGAGGAGCTACGGGGACTGGCGCGTCGGTTCAGCCGCCAGCCACAGAGCGGAACCACCAAGTTGTGCCAACGCCGCACTTTCCCACCCCTCCCGGCCATTATTCTAACCCGTTGGACAACATTGTCACCGCCGCTTCATGACTGGCCGCTTTACCCATTGAGGGGACATCCCGCATAGCAATGGAGGCACGACGGGCTAAGGAGTTGCTGGACACGGCGTTGACACAACAGCAGGCGTATTCTTATAGCCGGGAGAGGATTCATTCAAACCCCCGCTCGAGCCGGAGTTACACAAGGCACTGGGATGAACCGGCTGTATCTAGCAGCGAGCGGAGACGTCACCGACACAGGCAGGATAATCCGGCAGGGGCGGAAGCACACGCCCAAGAGGCGGTAAACTAGGCTAGACATACTGCCCGCGAGGACACCCGTCAAGCAACGCCGATTCACCCCACTACCACAGAAACGGGAGTCATGGCCAGTTCCTTTGGGGTACAGTGTCTCATCCCCGCTCTACGGAGCGTGAAATTACCCAAAGACTTCAAAGGCCCGCGCAAGGTACCCAACTACACGGCGGATCTGGCTCCAGAGGCATGGGTTGAAAGTTATGAGATGGCTATGGAGATGCTTGATGTGGACGAAGCTGCGTGCGCCAAATACTTCACGATGATGCTGGAGGGTACAACCCGGAAATGGTTAAAGGGTCTACCACCCAACTCCATCGGATCATGGGGTGAGTTGCATCATCGGTTTATCAGTAATTTCAAAGACACGTGCAAACAGTCGATGTCTGTGGTGGACTTAGCAGCATGTGTTCAAGGAGAGCAAGAGACCACAAGCAGTTGGGTGCGGCGAGTGTCAGAAATCATGCACTCTTCTAATAGTATCAACCCAGTACGGCGATAGTGACTCTGGAGAACAATTGCCGGTTCGAGTCTTTGAGGCTAAAGTTAGGATGGCTCAAGCGCGATTGCAACGACATGGGAACGCTCATGAGCGCTTTGGTGAAGTATGGGGACTCTGATAACACCAAGTACCCAGATGCAGATGGAGACAAATCCGGGAAGGCGAGGAAAAACGGTAAACCGGCGCAAGCCAATCCGGTAGGTACAGGTTATAATGGCAAGCGAAAAGTGGAGAGCGGCTTAGACTTTGTAGCCAATACCAATGTTCAGGACAATGGGCAGCGCCGCAAGGGTAGACCGCGCCTGCGCAACGGGAGGCCACCCTTCAATCTAGATCAGCAGTTAAGTGTGCCTTGCCCAAGACATGGTACAGAGGAAAACCCGGCTACGCATCTCTGGAAGGACTGCCGTATCATGCAGGAGGTTATAAAACAGGCCAAGTATAACCATGGGCCCCCCGGCGGCGGATCAGGTTCCGACTTTCAGGGTCCGGGTTACTAGGGTAACGATTCCGGATCAGGATATCATGGCGGTAACAATAACCACAACGGCAACAGTTAGCATCAACATAACCAGCAGCATGGTCAGGGTGGTTACAACAACCAAGGCAATCAGCAGCATCAGCAGTAGCAGCAATTCGGATATCAGAATAATCCGAAGGAGCTAAGCAGTGGGCAGTATCATGTTTTCACCACAAGTTTGTGCCAACGAGATCAAAAGGTTCTGAAGCGGGCAGTACACGCAGTTGAACCGACGATACCACGTTTTTTACGTTGGTCTGAGCAACCCATTGTGTGGAGCAGAGAGGATCACCCCACGGGTTGATAATCCGGGCCAGTTGGCCTTAGTGGTGGCACCACTGGTGGGAAGTTACAAGTTCACAGAAGTACTTATTGACGGCGGCAACAGCATCAACATCCTATACTATGAGACTTTCCGGCGTATGGGGTTGACAGATAAGAAGCTCCGGCAGTCCAGCACAGTATTCCATGGAGTGGTGCCAGGTAAATCAGCTTACCCAGTTGGGAAAATTGATCTGGAAGCTACCTTTGGGGATGAGCAGGATTCTAGATCGGAGATAGTGACCTTTGAGGTCGTAAAGATCAGGAGCCCATATCATGCTCTGTTTGGGAGACCGGTTTATGCCAAGTTCATGGCTAGACCGTGTTATGTTTACCTGCAGCTTAAGATGCCGGGTCACAAGGGAACCATCACGGTTCACGGGAGCTGCAAGATCGCATTGGAATGCGAGGAAGGAGACGCAGCATATGCTGAGGCAGTTTGTGCTACGGAGGAGCTAAAATTCTACAAAGACAATGTTGATCCGGCAGATATGTCCGAGTTGAAGAAGCCAACTATAGAGCATGATCCGGCGTTAAAGTTTAAATCGGCAGAGGAAACCAAGCAGGTTGACTTTGTTCCAGGCGATTCGTCCAAACAGTTCACTATCAGCGCTAACCTAGACCCCAAATAGGAAAGCGCGCTCATCAAGTTCATCCCTGAGAACTGTGATATCTTTGCATGGAAACCTTCTGACATGCCAGGTATACCGAGGGAACACGCTGAGCACAGTCTTAATATTGATCCGAAGTTTAAACCGGTCAAGCAGTATTTGAGCCGCTTCAATGAGGAGAGGCGCAAGGCTATAGGTGAGGAAGTGGCTAGGCTCTTGGCCGCATGATTCATAGTCGAGGTGTTTCATCCAGAACGGTTCGCTAATCCAGTGCTGGTGCTAAAGAAAAATGGAACCTGGAGGATGTGTGTTGATTACACAGACTTAAACAAGGCTTGCCCAACTGATCCTTTTGCTCTCCCCCGTATTGATCAGATTATTGATGCTACGGCAGGATGTGAGCGGCTAAGTTTTTTGGATGCATATTCAGGTTATCATCAAATCAAGATGGCAGTTAAGGACCGGGAGAAGACCGCTTTCATAACTCCTTTTAGATCCTTCTGCTATGTATCCATGCCTTTTGGGCTCAAGAGTGCCCAAGCAACTTATCAACGTTGTGTGCAGAACTGCTTCAAGGGACAGATTGGAACAAATGTCCATGTTTATGTTGATGACATTGTGGTGAAATCCAGGAAGGAGGAGACGATGATAGAGGATTTAAAAGAAACCTTTGACAACCTCCGAATTTACAAGATGATGCTTAATTCGGAGAAGTGTGTTTTCGGTGTTCCAGCAGGCAAGCTCCTTGGGTTCTTAGTGTCAAACAGAGGGATTGAAGCTAATCCGGAGAAGATCAAGGCAATCACCTCCTTGGCTAAACCGGCTTGTATAAATGATGTCCAACGCGTGGCAGGCCGTATTGTAGCATTGAGCTAGTTCATCAGCCGTTTGGGAGAGAAGGCGATCCCATTTTATCAGATGCTGAAAAAGACGGATCGTTTGTATGGAGCGATGCTGCAAACACTACGTTCGAGGATTTGAAGCGGCAATTAGCAAAACCGCCAGTTCTTGCTGCCCCTGTTGACAAAGAGCCGCTGCTGTTATACGTGGCCGCCAATGCCCGTGCAGTTAGCGTGGCAATTGTGGTGGAACGCAAGGAAGCAGGCAAGGAATATCCGGTTCAGCACCCGGTTTACTACATCAGCGAGGTTCTTATTGAGTCAAAGCAAAGATATCCACACTGGCAGAAGTTAGTATACGGGGTATTCATGGCAAACCGGAAGCTGAAGCACTATTTCCAGGGCCACCCAATCACTGTCGTCAGCTCAACTCCATTGGGGGATATAATCCAGAACAGAGAAGCCACTGGCAGAGTGGCGAAATGGGCCATTGAGCTTAGCCCGCACGAATTGAAGTATGTACCCCGTACTGCTATAAAATCCAAGGCACTGGTGGATTTCATCAATGATTGGACAGAGTTGCAAGCACCTGAGGAGAAGCCGGATCATACATACTGGACTATTCACTTTGACGGTTCAAGGCAATTGGAGGGCTCGGGGGCTGGAGTCGTGTTAACTTCCCCACGAGGTGACAAGTTCTGTTATGTCCTTCGATTAATGTTCCCTTGCACTAACAATGCTGCTGAGTATGAAGCTCTCCTTCACGGTTTACGGATGGCCAGGGAGATGAACTTGAGCCGGGTCAAGTGCTTTGGTGACTCAGATCTAGTGGCACAACAGGTGTCTGGTAAGTGGGACTCTAAAGATCCACTCATGGCGGCTTATCGGCAAGAAGTTGATGCAGTCGCATGGTACTTCAAAGGATATCAGGTGGACCACATAGACCGGCGGAAAAATGAAGCAGCCGATGCATTAAGCCGGCTGGGCTCTCAGCGTAAACCGGTTCCACCTAATACCTTCTTAGACGAACTGCATAGTCCGTCAGTACAGATACCTTCAGAAGAGGATTTAGTTGTTCCTAATCCGGAAGCACAGCTAGTTGCAGCTCTTCACGTTATTCCGGATTGGACACTCCCTTACTTGGCGTACCTGAGCCGAGGTGAGTTGCCAGAGGACGAAGTTGAGGCCCGGCAGATAATCTGGCGGTCCAAGTCTATGACTATCGTCAATGGAGAACTTCATCACCGCAGTGTTTCTGGGGCGTTTCAGCTGTGCGTATCATCAGAGGAAGGCTGTGATATTCTTCGAGAGATTCACGAAGGAGATTGTGGTTATCACGCCGGTTTAAAGTCATTGGTAGATAAAGCTTTTCGTCATGGGTTCTACTGGTTAACGGCTCACGCTAATGCAGAGGACTTGGTCAGAAAATGTGACGCTTGCTAGAAATTTTCACGCCGTGCTCATGTTCCGGCGCAGGAGCTATGGATGATTCCAATTACTTGGCCGTTTGCAACTTGGGGGCTTGATATGGTTGGACCCTTTAAAAGATCCCAAGATCAGAAAACCCACCTGTTAGTAGCAGTTGACAAGTTTACAAAGTGGGTTGAGGCAGAGCCTGTCAGTAAGTGTGATGCGGCAACAGCGGTTAAGTTCATCAAAAAGGTAATTTTCCGGTTTGGCTTTCCACACAACATCATTACTGATAATGGCACCAACCTATCTAAAGGAGAGATGGAAGAGTTCTGTCAAAGAGAACATATTCGCCTGGATGTATCGTCAGTAGCTCACCCTCAGTCCAATGGCCAAGCTGAGAGGGCCAACCAAGAGATCTTGAGAGGCATCAAGCCCTGGCTTATGGTTCCTTTGCAAAGAACACCGGGTTGCTAGGTAGAGGAGTTACCTTCTGTCCTCTAGAGCATCAACACTACACCTAACAGGTCTACAGGTTATACGCGTTTCTTCATGGTGTACGGTGCTGAAGCGGTTCTCCCTAGTGACATCCGGCACGACTCGCCACGGGTGGCAGCTTACGTTAAAGCAGATAATGAGCAAGCAAGACAAGATAGCTTGGATCGACTGGATGAGGAACGGGACACGGCAGCAACGCGATCGGCGATTTATCAACAAGACCTGCGCCGGTACCACAACCGCCGGGTTAAGACCAGAACATTCCAGGAGGGAGATCTGGTGCTCCGGCTCATCCAAGACTAGACAGATATGCACAAGATATCCCCACCTTGGGAAGGACCCTTTGTGGTTAGCAAGAACCTACACAACGGTTCATACTACCTGGTCGACGTTCGAGAACATAAGGACTCACGTACGGCAGAGGAGGAGACGAAGCGGCCGTGGAACATCGCTCTTCTGCGACCTTACTACACTTGAGCCATTGGCTCCGCTTTATGTACCATGTATATATTATGATTAATAAATAAACCGGCGCCCCCAGTAAAACGGGGAATCAGCCATCTTCGCAAAAAGAGTATCACATGGGGGCTTCGAAAGAAGCTTACCATGGCCTCTTAAACCGGCGCCCCTGATAGCATCAGGGAATCAGCCGTGTTTTTTCAAAGGAGTATCACATGGGAGTTTCTCCGAAAACTCACCATGGCCTCCCAAATCGGCGCCCCTGATAGCTACAGGGAATCAGCCGTGTTTTTCAAAGGAGTATCACATGGGAGTTTCTCCGAAAACTCACCATGGCCTCCTAAACCAGCGCCCCTGATAGCTACAAGGAATCAGCCGTGTTTTTCAAAGGAGTATCACATGGGAGTTTCTCCGAAAACTCACCATGGCCTCCTAAACCGGCGCCCCTGATAGCTACATGGAATCAGCCATGTTTTTCAAAGGAGAATCACATGGGAGCTTCTCTGAAAGCTCACCATGGCCTCCTAAATTGGCGCCCCTGATAGCTACAGGGAATCAGCCGTGTTTTTTTAAAGGAGTATCACATGGGAGTCTTCTCCGAAAGCTCACCATGGCATCCTAAACTGGCACCCTTGATGCATCAAGGAATCAGCCATTAGCGATCATCGAGTTGATCACCTAAAGACAAGATCCTTCAGAGGTTTTGAAACATTGGGTGGCGTGTCATCGATGAATTGGGAGCCTGGCAGCTCATAAAAAGCCTCGAGTTTGGAGCCTGGCAGCTCGTAAAAAGCCTCGCCTACATGGTCTTATTTGCCAAAAAACTTTATTTCTATGATTTCACAAATTTTGGTCGTCATGACCATTGGTTTTTTAGCCAAGTCTATTAATGCGGGACTGGACAGCTACAAAGTTGACCACATATCTACACAGTTAAAAGTCTGGGTCATGGACACCAGCGAGAGTTAAACCGGCGTTCATGATAACCCGGATTGGACACCAGGTTAAGCCGCATGAGAGAGCCAAGAGCCTTATCAGCGCCTGCGCTTTCAATTATTCCTACCGGGTTAAGGTCAACAAGCACACTTAATCAGGGGTAGGGTATATATTTGTGATCAACAACTATTACTTTGATTTATATATCAGAACAGTGTAATCCGTCCAGTGGTAAACCGCCAGGACGCCTTTTAGCTTTGTTCATGCAGGCACAGATAATATAAACGGATCACACATGGCAAACAAAGGATTAAATTGAAAGATGCCAATTCAAGCAGTGCCATAAATATTGGGACAAAGGCAGTGTTTCAACTATCCTATTACAAGGCACTTGCAGGCCCGAATGGATTGAAAGTTTTCTGGCAAAGTATTCAGCAAACTACAAATTAAACTGGACGGTTTACGACTCCTCTTCACGCTGCGAAGGCTGAGGGTCAACTTGTTCCGGGTCTTCATCAACTTCGGGCAATGGCTGGAAACCAGGAGCACACCAATCAATCTTGGAGAGGGCACGGAAGTATACTTCTTCAGTGATAAGATCTGAAGGGTCAATATCTGGAGCGAAAGTGTGGTTACGAACTGGCGGGATCAGATTCGCAGTGTTGTAAACCGGCTGCTCCACCCGCGAATTTTCTAGATCATAGGCCGAATGATACCTTATCAAATCTGCTTCATCGGCAAGCTTGCTGGCGAGTGGGCGCATCTCCTTAGTTAAAGCACAGAGATCTTCAGCAGAGAAGGCTGATCCATCCTCTTTATTGCTGGGATATCCGTTCATGGCTTCAGCCGGGTCAAAATCAGGGACCCACGCCTTGGCCCGGGTCAGCGCCATAAGAGAGCCAGCCCGCGCAGCAGACTTCTTCACTTCAACCAGAGGCACAGGTAGGACAGATAACTTCTCCAGGGTCGCTTGGATGGTAGTCGGCGCCGGTTTGTTGTGTGACATGGCACTGATAGCCCGTTGAGCGGCGGAATAGAGCTGCTCTACCAGGGTAAAAGCTGCCTTGAGTTTCTTCTAGACATGATCTCCAAGATGAGTTATGCGCCTCCCTATATACAACTAGCGAATTAAACTGGAGCGGAACAAAAGGTTGCAAGGATATAACCATACAAAGACAAGTACTCACCGAAGATAGCAAAAGTCATGAGCTCTACTTGCTGTTTCAACCCGGGTAGCTCCTGCGTAACCGGATTGAGAGCGGCTTCGACATCCTTTGCTCTTTTTTCAAGAGCGTCCCTCTGCACCTCCCATGTAGACTGCTCCACTTCAAAATATTTCTTCAGTTTTTCCATATTAGTCAAAGCAAGGACAAGTTCTTCCTTAGCTTTGGCTGAAGCGGTCTCATGGAAGGCCAAGCCGTTCCGGAGTTCAGCTGCCTCTGAAGCCAACCGGGTTAAGTCAGCCTGCGAGGAATTCAAACGGATTAGAAGGACAGATCAATCAAGTCTCAAGTGCATAACAAGTTATACACTTCACACTTGGGAGCTAATGTGCAATTGAAGTACAGAAAGGAATTTTTTTCAGACAAAGTCTCAAGCACATAAACAAGTTATGCCCTTCACACTTGGGGGCTAATGTACAATTGAAGTAAAGAAAGCAAATTTTTCAGACAAGTCCCAAGCGCATAAACAAGTTATGCCCTTGGCACTTGGGGGCTAATGTAAGCTCATTCTCAGGCATAATGGAAGTCCCGGTTCACCTAAAATGAAGCTACACCGGCACTTGGGGGCTATTATGGCCTAAAGATAGGATTGCGAAATTACAAAGCAGAGATAGAAGCGAAGGGAAAGAAAGTCACCTCATATTTGTCCTTCATCATATTAACTAAACCGACTTCATAGTCACGGCTAGTGAAAAGCCGGTTCAGATACCCGGAATGAAGTTCTTGGGCACTCAACTGGGCATAGCTGGATAAATCTGTGCTCCACTTGCCTTTATCTTGTTGAAATTTCTCTTCCTTAGCAGTATGCCTAGCCAAGGTGACAGGCTCCGTGGGAACAGTGAAGCCTAGCCCAGTTATCTCAACATCTGCTGATGAGGTAGCAGTTGGCTGGAGAGGGACATCAGTGGGCACCGGACTAACAGGAGCTGGGCTGGCTCGAGGAGGGCTAACCCGGATAGGGCTTGCCGGTTCAGCCAAGTTCTCCATGTCGTCACCTCCTGGAGCAGCAACATCATCACGATCCATAGGAGTGGGATCATCAAGCTGAACTTCGAGGTTGTCTTCCGGAGGGATGGCCGCTTCAGGGTCCTCGGTCGGTTCAGCAGTAGTGGTCTCCACAGCCGGCTTATTTGCTTTCGCCTTTTTACTAGGCTTTGGCATTCTGATAAAGCTCAAAGGAACAATGAGAATCACAAGGTTAAAAACTAGAAGATAAACCGGACCCTCTGAAATAAAGACTTGCCCAGGAACGGTTTTGAGGACTGGGACTTGCGTGGTAGTCGACTCGCCAGAAGAAGACAGAGGAGCCTCCTGATAGTTGGGATCAGACGGTTTAAGTGGTTTACGTATAAGGCCTGCTTTTGGATGAAGGAGAGTTGGAGTGAGTAAAACCTCGGAGCGGCATCTGCGAGCTGGCGTAAGGGGTATTCCGGACGATTCAACCACATGGCCGCTATGGCGCGTGGTCCGGCGAGCTTCATGCTGTTGTTTCTTCAAAAGAAAGTTGGGGTCCAATTGAGCATAAGGGTCAGAAAATGGATATTTCTGGGACACTCCGCGGATTTTGGGTGGCAACGGTTCTAAATCAGAAGAGAGATAAATTACCTCAACTCCCTCCGCTTTACTACCCTCCGCCAGGTCCTGTGGAAAGGCATTATTCACATAAATTCATAACAAGGGGAGATCAAAGGAAATAAGGGTTAATTGGCACCTCAGAGTCCGGATCATCCTCCTCAGGGTGTGATCCGGAAGCAGCAACAACCTTTTTCTTCTTGACAACATAAGTTTTCTTGCGTGATTGCTAGGCCGGTTTATCTTGAGATTTCCTCTTCCAAAAAGGATCGTTGGCCTGTGCAAAGGAATAATAACAAATTGAAGACAGCTGACATATGAACGGATTAGGATGAAAAGAAAGAGTCGGAAGAGCTTTACCGATGGCGCTTTGTTGGTTAAGCAGAATGGAGCTAAACCGGTCCGGCTGCAATCTTCCAGAGGGATGTTCAGTATTTTCTTCGCAGACTCAGTAACTTCATTATCAGGAAGTATTATTTCGTTGTGGCGTTGAGGATCATCCGGCTTGCCGGAATACTTACACATCAGACTTGAGCGCCGGCTTAGTGGGAGGATGCTCCAAGAAAGCCAGCAGCGAACGAAGTCGACGCCGGTTAAACCATTCGCCACGAAAGCCCGGATCTTGGAAAGTTGAGGGGCGAATCGAGCCCGGTCTTGGGCACTAAAACGCTGTGGCAAAGGATGGGTTGTTGCCAGGCGATAGGCGCGGTAACCCGGCAGCGGATTCTCTCCTTCAGGTGAAGTGTCCCTACAATAGAACCACGTCTGGTTCCATTCTTTGGGGTGGCTGTGAAGAGCAGCGTGGGGAAAACTTACATCCTTTGTTTTCTGGATGCTGACACCACCTAGCTCCTGATGCGGCCCATCAGTAAACTCCGTCCGCCGGTTCAGATGAAACAAGTCCCGGAATAGATCCACTGATGGTTCTTCTTGAAGATACGCTTTTGAGAAAACTTGAAAATTACAGATGTTTGACACAGAATTCGGGCCTAGATCTTGTGGGTGGAGTTGAAAAGCAGCTAACACATCCCGGAAGAATTTTGAACCGGGAGGACTGAAACCCCGGGCCAGATGATCATAAAAAACTATAACTTCTCCCTCTTTCGGTTCAGGAGGGCATTCCTTTTCAGGGGCCCGCCAGTGCAGAACTTCCTTAGGGCCTAGAACGCCAATTGAGGCCGATTCAACCAAATCATTTTCTGTGATCCGGGAAGGAACCCAATTGCAAGCGACAAATTGCTTGGCCATCGTTTCTGATGAGGAAGTGCTGAAAAATACAGTGCAAGACCCGGTTTACCAACTGCTAAATATAAGCAGGGGCATTCTATAAAAGTTATGGACCTAATTGTCGGTTTAAACAAGGGACTAATGGTATTACTAATCCGGAAGCAGATATGAGTGAGACAGCTACCGGTTCACGATGATAGAAAAAGAAGAAGCTAAACCGTCAATTATGGGATACAGGCTTACTCTAAACCGTCAAGGAAAGCATATGAAGTACAGGTTATGGCTAAACCGGTGAGATAAGCTGCAAATCTAAAGTATGAAAAAACAGTTTCCACATGAAGCTGAGGTAAATATGGATCTAAGGCACAAGAAAAACACAGAATAATACAAATTATATTCAGGGAAGGCCGCGGAGGTTCTCTACAGATCCAATCTAAACTAGCAGAGCTAGAAGGGCTATGGATATAGCGATGGAGCAGAAGTGCACGAGCGAGGATCAAGCCTAAACAAATTTAAATCTACGGCCAAGACTGACCTACGGATATGAACTACAAGGAAACGAAGGTTCATGGCGAGCTACAGAAGAAACCCTAGAATAAGATCTACAGGGAAGAAGATGGAGTACCTGAGGAAATAGAGGACGGCGGCGAAGTTCTCTGGAAGCGTTCAGGTCGATGCAGCGGCCGGGCTCGAGGACGACGGCGAGCTCGAAGAATGGCGGCGGAGCTTCAAGCGCTGGAGACGGAGGAAGAAGAAAGCAGAAGGGTAAAAGAGATGAGCCTCAGCGGTATTTATAGGCCGAAGAGGTAAAAACGGTAAGCACGGGAATCGAGGAGGCCAGAGATCGGATAAAGATTGAGTTGTCGCCTCGATCTTCGGTGCGGCAATAAAGAAAGGTAACAAACAGATGCAGGCATTAAATGCGGAGATGATGTCATGACGGATTGACGCGATTCCAGGGGATGACGTCATGGCCGGTTCATGAAGCAAACAAATCGCAGAAAGGAAATTTATACAAGACTTGGAAGACTGACATGAACAAGTACAAATCAATCTGGGGCCTAATGTCAGGGATATTACTAGCTGGTATAAACCAGCCAGGAGGGTCCGGATTACACTGACAAGGTTGTATTATTACAAGCCCAGTAGAATATATAACAAGAGGTCATAGCCCATAGAGATTTAGGGCCCGTGTATAAGGCCCACGGTCTGTAAACCGTCGTACCATGTAACTTGGGATGTAAGATAGAAAGAGTAGAGACCGAGGCGGACACATTTATGAGCCGGCCTCGGGACTCTGTAAACCGGACCGGGTATCGCCTCCTATATAAAGGGACGACCCGGCGACGGTTCAAGGACAAGAAACAACAGCTCGAGACTCAGGCAAGCGGATTCGCTCCCTGGTCATCGACGCCCAAGAAATACCACACCAAACTAGACGTAGGCTTTTACCTTCATCGAAGGTGCCGAACTAGTATAAATTCCCTGTGTCCTTCGTCCACTTTAAACCCCTCCAAGCTAACCCGTACGATGGCCTCACACCTAAGTCCGCTAAACCGGACATCTGCCGTGCTAATTCCACGACATCGAGCGAAAAGGCCGCGATAAACCTCTTTTTGGCCATTGGATCCTCGAGCTCCCCGGCACATGGGCAGAGGTTCAGGATGGAGGCGCCGGCGATGGGGCGACCTACCAGTGGTTTCGAGGGTTGTGTGTGTCTGTGTGAGCGGAGGTTTTGGGGTGTGTGTGGAGGGGGGGGGGCAAGGTTGTGTTGGAGGAAATATTGTGGCAACTGAAAATTTTACTAGGCGGGAGTAACAAGGCGGGGCTACTGAAAATTTGTATCAAGGGCGAGCAGATATTTTTGAGATTGCGAGGGATGAGAGGCGGTAGTAAAATGCCGGGCTACTGAAAATTTCAATCAAAGGACTGAAGCAGAGCGGGAGTAACAGATATCGCACACGGTCCGCACATACTAGTCGTGTGCTATCAAACATTAAAACCTTCCAGGCGGTAGATATTTTCGAGATTGCGAGGGATGCAGAGGCGGGAGTTTTGGGGGAGTAATCTAGTGTGCTTGAGACGCCGGCTGTGGACTGTAGCCGACGCACCTACTCGCGTACTATACACCGACGGTGCTCCAAGATATTTTGTACTACATCTCACACGGTTGGTTGTAATAAACTGTGTGGGGTCTACTTGATTTGAATTACAAAATGGGGTCACAGCGGCAATGGACGCTGTTTGAATTGATAGACCATTTATCTGCAGTGAACATGCAACTATATGTGTGTTGTAAAAGAATTGGAATTATTCAGGGTTCATTTGGACATTTTATACATTAAACTGGTTTTCTAGCCATTTCACGTCCACAATTCATAATTAAACTACATGCAAATGCCCCGGTGCATACACATAGGTTGAAAAATCAAATATGTGTCCTTCGGTGCATGCTTAGGTCCCATGCAAGAAATGGGAATGAATTTTGTGGGGTTCACATGGCCTTTTTTATACATTAACTCGGTTTTCTAGGCATTTTATGTGCATAATTCAAATTTGAACTACAAGCACATGCTCCAATGCACCAAATTGGTTGAAAATTCACATGTGTGTCCTTGGGTGAATTTCTAGGTCCCATGCAAGAGATGGGAATGAATTTCAAACACCTGGGCACTGTTGATTGCGAGCAAAACGTTGAGATAGTTGGTTTTTAATTTCTAGTGAATCCAAAACTCATCTGAAATTCATGAAACTTGGAACGCTATCATGGAGCGGCATCAACATGCCGTGGTGAAAATTTTGTCCCATTTGGGGCAGGTTTGGGTATAAGCTTCTCACAAACTAGAGCTTCTCACAACAAGCATGATGGTTTCAATAGGGAACGTACCACCTTTGGGGACGGGACGATATCCGTTGCCTCTTATTGCTTTCAAAAAAATCTAGTGTCAACATAGAACAACAGGAGTGTTGTGTTTAATCTTGGAATTTTTCGGGGTTCGTTTGGCCTTTTTTATACATTAACTGGGTTTTCTAGGCATTTTATGTGCATAATTCATATTTGAACTACAAGCACATGCTCCAATGCACCAAAGGATGTTGAAAGATCACATGTGTGTCCTTGGGTGAATTTGTAAGTCCCATGCAAGAGATGGGAAT
This sequence comes from Secale cereale, assembly GCA_902687465.1. Classification (NCBI taxonomy): domain Eukaryota; kingdom Viridiplantae; phylum Streptophyta; class Magnoliopsida; order Poales; family Poaceae; genus Secale; species Secale cereale. Next base: position 292,448,833 of record LR738709.1, read on the forward strand.
GAAATTCAAACACTAGGGCACTGTTGATTGCCAGCAAAACATTGAGATGCCTGGTTTTTAAATTCTAGTAAATCCAAAACTCGTCTGAAATTCATGAAACTTGGCATGCTATCATGGAGTGGCATCAACATGCCGTGGTAAAAAATGTGTCCCATTTGGGGCAGGTTCGGGTATTATCTTCTCACAAACCAGAGCTTCTCACAACAAGCATGATGGTTTCGATGGGGAATGCCCCACCTTTGGGTACGAAACGATATCCATTGCCTCTTATTGCTTTCAAATTTTTGCTCGCGTCAACATAGAACAACAGAAGTGTTGTGTAAATTTTTGGGATTTTTTGGGGTTCGTTTGGACATTTTTATGCATTAACTGAGTTTTCAATGCATTTATGTGCATAATTCAAATTTGAACTACATGCACATGCTCTAGTGCAAATAAATTGGTTGAAAAATCAAATATGTGTCCTTGGGTGCTTGCTTAGGTCCCATGCAAGAAATGGGAATGAATTTCAAACACCAGGGCACCGTTGATTACCGGCAAAACATTGAGATGCCTGGTTTTTAAATTCTAGTAAATCCAAAACTCGTCTGAAATTCATGAAACTTGGCATGCTATCATGGAGTGGCATAAACATGTCATGGTAAAAAAATTGTCCCATTTGGGGCAGGTTTGGGTATATGCTTCTCACAAACTAGAGCTTCTCGCGACAAGCCTGATGGTTTTGGTAGGGAACGTAAGTCCCACCTTTGGGGACGAAACGATATACATTGCCTCTTATTGCTTTCAAAAAATTTGTCGTGTCAACATAGAACAACAGGGGTGCTGTGTCAATTGTTGGGATTTTTCGGGGTTCGTTTGGACATTTTTATGCATTAACTGAGTTTTCTAGGCATTTTATGTGCATAATTCAAATTTGAACTACATGCACATGCTCCAGTGCATATAAAATGGTTGAAAAATGGCATATGTGTCCCTGGGTGCATGCTTAGGTCCCATGCAAGAGATGGGAATGAATTTCAAAAACCAGGGCACTGTTGATTGTCGGCAAAACATTGAGATACCTGGTTTTAAAATTCTACTGAATCCAAAACTTGTCTGAAATTCATGAAACTTGGCATGCTGTCATGGAGCGGCATCAACATGCCGTGGTAAAAAAATTGTCCTATTTTGGACAGGTTTGGGTATAAGCTTCTCACAAACCAGAGCTTCTCACAACAAGCATGATGGTTTCGATAGGGAACGTACCACCTTTGGGGACAGGACGATATCCGTTGCCTCTTATTGCTTTCAAAAAAATTCTAGTGTCACCATAGAACAACAGGAGTGTTGTGTTTAATCTTGGAATTTTTTGGGGTTCGTCTGGCCATTTTTATACATTAACTGGGTTTTCTAGGCATTTTATGTGCATAATTCAAATTTGAACTACAAGTACATGCTCTAATGCACCAAAGTTGGTTGAAAGTCATATGTGTGTCCTTGGGTGAATTTCTAGGTCCCATGCAAGAGATGGGAATGAAATTCAAACACCAGGGCACTGTTGATTTCCGGCAAAATGTTGAGATGCCTCGTTTTTAAATTCTAGTAAATCCAAAACTCGTCTGAAATTCATGAAACTTGGCATGCAATTATGGAGCGGCATCAACATGTCGTGGTAAAAAATTATCCCATTTGGGGCAGGTTCGGGTATAAGCTTCTCACAAACCAGAGCTTCTCACAACAAGCATGATGGTTTCGATACGGAATGTCCCACCTTTGGGGACGAAACGATATACATTGCCTCTTATTGCTTTCAAAGCAGTTCTAGTGTCAACATAGAACAACAGGAGTGTTGTGTCAATTTTTGTGATTTTTCGGGGTTCGTTTGGACATTTTTATGCTTTAATTGGGTTTTCTAGGCATTTTATGTGCATAATTCAAATTTGAACTACAAGCACATGCTCCAATGCACTAAAGTTGGTTTAAAAATCTAATCTGTGTCCTTGGGTGAATCTCTAGGTCCCATGCAAGAGATGAGAATGAAATTCAAACACCAGGGCACTATTGATTGCCGGCAAAACATTGAGATGCCTGGTTTTTAAATTCTAGTAAATCCAAAACTCGTCTGAAATTTATGAAACTTGGCATGCTATGATGGAGCGGCATCAACATGGCGTGGTAAAAAAATTGTCCCATTCGGGGTAGGTTCGGGTATATGCTTCTCACAAACAAGAGCTTGTCACAACAAGCATGATGGTTTCGGTAGGGAAAGTCCCACCTTTGGGGACGAAGTGATATCCATTGTCTCTTATTGCTTTCAAAAAAACCTCGTGTCAAGATAGAACAATAGGAGTGTTGTGTCAATTTTTGGGATTTTCCGGGGTTCGTTTGGACATTTTTATGCATTAACTGAGTTTTCAATGCATTTATGTGCATAATTTAAATTTGAACTACATGCACATGCTATAGTGCATATAATTGGTTGAAAAATCAAATATGTGTCCTTGGGTGCATGCTTAGCTCCCGTGCAAGAAATGGGAATGAATTTCAAACACCAGGGAACCGTTGATTGCCAGCAAAACATTGAGATACTTGGTTTTTAAATTCTAGTAAATCCAAAACTCATCTGAAATTCGTGTCCATTTCGAGAGAAGGCGCACTCGAATAATGACAACCAACAAAGGCATTTTGAAAAATAGCTGCCACTTTAATATCTCAAACATTTGTAGAATTCAAACTGTGTGCGTTCTGTTAACCATTCACGTGATGCCACGTGTCTTGGTTTTAATGGCTGTAGGAGGTGCCGTGCGGACAGCTGCTTGACCTTGACTGAACGAGAGGTGTGCGAACGTAGTCCGGTGCGCAGGCTGACTGAGAGGCGTGCAAGCTGTCCTCCAATGTGCAGGCTCACCGGGAAGCGTGCGAGTTGTACGTTGTGCAGGCTCACTGGGAAGCGAGCACTTTGACTTCCATGGCTGCCCGCCTTCCTCTCCATTAATGGCACCCGAGCCGCTGTTTAATACGGGCGACCTTACTGTTCGCCTCCCATTCCCCTCCCTCCCGCAGACCTCCACCAACGCCATGGCGCAGGACGATCATCTGCCACTAGTCTTCAATTTTGGTGAAGTCGACTCCGAGCCGGAGGAGATAGAAAATAAGGAGGAATGCGGCATTATGGACAAGGCCCAGAACGAGCTGGCCGCAGTGGTTGCTGCCCCCGCTCACGTCCCAGCTCCCATCCCCACGCCCGCGCCAGCGACCATCCCCGTAGCATTGACGGGCTGGCCGTTGAGCACTATCGGAGAGTTGGAAGCCGCGGGCGTGAGTGAGGTCTCTGGGGACCCACGCGAGCTCATTTACATGCCAGCGCCCGTGCCCGTGCCCGTGCGCGCCCCTCCACCCACCGTGGTGCCGGCCCCCGTGCGTTTGGCTGCACCCCCGCGCCGGTGCCCGTGCGCGGGCCCCCCTCGGCAGCATGGGACGCTGCCGTCGACCGCTACCTCTCAGCGGCGCCAGTTGCCATCCTCCCGGGCCCCGCCCGTCGATCACGCGACAACATGATGTTTGATTTACAAGTGAAGAACATTTTGTGCTGCCTTGAAGACTTTAACAACGGCGTCCCAGAGGACGACAACGACAATGACGGTGTGGCACACCGCCTCCACCGCCACTGGAAATAGTTTTTTTGGGGTTTAATACCGTATCTCGAAGTCTCGATCATATGAATATAAATTCGCAGTGTGACTGAATGAAAGATATGGTTTGAAAAATCTTACGTTTTTCTCTCTTACTGTACAGACTTATCAAACGATTTTCTTTTGAAAAAGAATTCAATGGTTTTTTAATATAAAACACTCATCGCAAACGTTTTCGTTAGAACACCCGGATGCAAACCGACAGCTTCCCCATGAATCCAAGGGAAAATGTGCCGAGCAGGATTTCTGCACCCCTTCAACGCAAACGGTTGTTTTGCATGGCCCGTGTGCAACCACGTACAAACAATTGGGTAAGATTTGCATATATGTCATTTTGGGTATGTTGCCATTTGTCAAACTGGAAAGATTGACATTTGTTTATCTAGTAACATTGCCATTTGTCAACCTTGTAACACTGCGATTTGTCAAAATATGCAGATAAAAATCTCTAGCACTATCTAATTTTTGCAACTAAAATCACTAGCACTGTTCATATGGACACCACTAGCAGGTGTGAGTTGATGGACGCATATGTAAATGTACCATTGATTACATAAAACAAGTCATCAGCCCACAACGACAACGAGGATACACGTTGGATTATAGATCATTTCCAACAAAACATTCTAGTAAAGTTTTTCTCACACAAGAAATAACAAAGCGATGAAATAAACTTCAGCTCAACCACTCGTCGGTGTTGGAAACACTTGCTTTGAACCAGAAGTGATCCTCTAGGAAGGGCCAACTACTGTCAATCTCGGCCAACACAGGACTGGTCATCCAGGCTGAAGCGGCCTATGTCAGGACCCATATTGGGATGGTAGGGAAGCATACCAATGTCCAAGGTATAGATATAGTTGCTTCTCATAAATGGTAGTAACATTGTGTCAACAGCAGCTGGATCACCTTCCACCATCATTGGATAGTTTTGTCCAAGGAAGAGCGAGTTTCCTCCAAGACTTTCAATACCGAACTAGGGAGAAGGTGTTGGCGCTAGTACACTAGTATCCATCCTGAATACCCTGCAACGGATGTTGGAATCGGTCCGGAGAGTGCGACCATGCGAGACAACACCTCCTTCCTTAGTAACATCAGCAGTGCCCTATATACAGACAAGAAGAGGTGATCCATTAGAATAAGTTGCCAGGCACCACTGAGTATATGGGTCCTGCTCGCCCTCATGCCCGTGATCATCAGCATCGTCATCTCCCCCTTGGTTATAATTTTTTTCAAGTATAGGTGGTGGAATGTTCACAGGACCTTGGAAACACAAGAAGGTAAATTAGTAAAGGGAAACTAGCTAACCCCCATGCATGTGGATGAAACAGTTATAATTATGGTGGAAGACAAACGTACCGAAAGCATGCGGATTCCATGCAAAAACAGTGCCACGAGTGGTGGCAATAAACACAAGACCCTCGCATTGAATTGCATCACAGTACTCATCCATGTACAAAAATAGATTTTTGAGCAATATCCATCGAGGCGTGGAAGTAAGGATGGCAACAAGCTTGTCGAAGATAGAAACAACTTCATAGTTCGTGTAATCCCAAGAGCGGTTGGGAACTTGACAAATTGCTATCTTCCGTAGATGACAGTCACCATGATCGTATTTGAACTCACGTAGAATATCGGTGTACTCAACCTCTGGGCAGTCGTCTGAGATTTTTGGAAGTGGAACCCGGTGACGAGTGTACACATTCACAAGTTCCCACTCGCAGTTGTACCTAATATAAACAACCCAATCTCTATTTGCGCCTGCCCAAGCCTTGCCCTCAAGCGATGGCATCCTAACATCATACGTATCATTATCAAGCGGCATCAACTTGCACAAGGCGAGGCTTCCCTCGTCCCCGCTCCAATCAACAGGGTCACGGCAAAGAAGATAGGGGAGATCAAACCGCTCCTGGACCCTTGGGTTCCTTGTAATGATGTTATTAGTTGAGTCGAGAATATTCTTGAACGAACCTGCCATGCTAGCCGAGGTGATGACGTTGCACCGATCAATGAGTTCCTCCACCACGTCATCATTCAGATCGGGGCAAGAATAACGGGGTCGTTTCCGGCCTGTTCCCTCCATGGAGAAGATGATTGAACAATGGCAGAAGGAAGGGTTGTAACATCCCAAATTTTCAATTTGGAATGTTATACATAGATCATATTTGCATTTCATGCTTTTTGCATTTTTGTTTGTGGCGTTCCTCGAAATTCTAAGCAACTCAAGGACCTACGGAGAGAGTTGGGAATTTTGCCATTTTCGTATTTGAGTTTGCTCGAATACCGGTACGAGGACAGTGTGATTCTAATTATTTTTCTCTCCTAAAAATATTTCTAAATACAAAATATGAGCGGAGATAATATGACTTCTCCAAAATAATAGAAATATTAGAGGAAAAATGTTAAAATCACTTTTGGTATTTTTTTCTGGATTTATTTGCGATTTTATTTGCATAGGAAAAATGCGCGTTTTTCAAAATTGCATTTAGGTCCGGGAAAAATGTTCACTTTGTCCTAAATATTATTAGAGGACGGTGAAAATTTATTTCGGGATTTTTGGAGTCCGTTTAGTATTTCTTTCGTTAGCTTTTCTGCGTCAGGACTCTAAAAAAAATGCGGAACCGACTTGGAGTCATACTAGCCCAGGACTTTGGGCTTTATAAGTCGCCCGAGCCGGCCCGCCAGCCTCGTCAGCCCGCCAGCCCCGCCGCCCACGAATCGTAGCCGCCGCCTCGCCGCCACCACTAGCCACCACCGCCGCCGCTAGCCGCCGCCCCACCGTAGCCCGCCGGACCACCACCGCTGCCGGAGCGCCGGATCCCGCCGGTGTTCGTCGTGAGGTACTTACGGTTTTTTCAATAGAACCGGTCGGTTTAGTAAAACCGTAGATCTGTTTTTTATTAGATTAGATCGGATCGGTTTTCCGTCGGTTTAGTTATTTAGCGGACGTTTGTCCGTACGTTCGTTTTAACGAATGGTTTTCGCCCGTTAGCCGCAGACAGCGAACGTTCGTTCGTTAGCCTGTTCGTCTGTTTTCTTTTTTGGGCTATTTATCCGCGATTATTCCAATCGCGATTTCTGCCCTGATCTTGTTTTTCGTTTTTCTTTTCGCTCGAGAGTCGGAATGAAGTGATTCAAAATCCCAGATCTTCGTCTCGATGCCCACTTTCCGTTTAACCAACTTGAACAAAGTTTTGGCTACTGTAAAATTTGACTTTATGCCAATTAGCAAACAAGAGCTCGTTTCTTTCGTAGTTTGAGTTTCGTTGCTTCTTTCGAGTTGATTCTTTTTGCAAACCGGAGTTCTTAAGTTGAACTTTCTGGTTAGATCTCTTATTTGAGTTTTACCCGTGCATTAGTTAAGTACTTATTGTGTGCTTGTTTGTTTGCGATAGAGTACCCGGAGTGCGCCGCTCGCTACTTTGAGTCTCTAGGTTTTGCGGATCATCAGCAAGGCAAGTAACACTTTGATCATACTTTCCAATTACCCAGTTTTCATTGCATTAGTCCAACCCTCACACATTGCATGAGTAGGATTAATTAATTTGTGGGACTGGAAAGTAGATTGAGGTAGTACCTATTACCTGCATTACATTCAAACCTTTGGGAGTTACTTCTACGTTTGCTGTTAGGACATGCTATGCTCGTAGACGTGGATTGGGTGAGTGTATCCATGATAGATGTGAGTTCGTTAATTAATGGTTCAACTTAAGGTGGCAACTTTAACACACATCTGGGTGGATTGAGGCATCTGGGTATTCCAGTGATTGCCTGTTTTTCTTTTGGACCGCCACCCAGGCTCAATGGGATTATGAGATTTTTCATACTAGAAACTTCCGTGTGCAGCCACATGCCAATATGGGCTCTGGCATAGTTGAGTAAGTTGTGGGAAACCTTTCCATGATGGGCTAGCAGATGTAGAGGGTTTGTAGGTGTACTGGCCTATCTATCTGGTTAAGGGGACCTCTTCGGAAAGACTGTGTCTCGGTCATCCGTTTCTCAAACACCATGCAGTGCGAGAAACCAAACGGAGGCGATCGAGTCTTGTGGGGAAAAGTGCACAAACCTTTGTAGAGTGTACAAACTGATCATGATTAGTCGTGTCCCCGGTTATGGACTTCTTGAGTATCTAGTACTTGGATTATCATGTGAATCTCATCATGTGAATCTCATCATGTTACTTTAATTAATATTGTTGGGTTAAATGATGAATTTTTAATTGGGGTTGAGAGGATGTCTATCTTCTCAACGATGTTTCAACTACCATGATAGTTAATTAAAGTCTATTACTTTGAAGTAGGGAAGAATTGGCTTTACGCAAAAATTTAACCATGGAGCCTCCACCAGCCAAATATGCATGTAGTATAGCCTTTATTCTGTTACTTGCATTCTCTTGTGTTACCTTGCCAGCATATTCCATGTGCTGACCCGTTTTTGGGCTGCAATGTTTCATGTTGCAGACTTTTCAGACGACGAGTAAGGTGCCTTTTAGGTCGTGGTTCTATACTCAGTGATGCCGTTGGAGTTGATGGACTCACTTGTCTTCCCAGCCTTCCGCTGTTATCGTATTAGATGGCCTTCATCCATTTTTATTGTAATAAGTTCATCGTTGGAACTATCGATGTAATAAGTGTGTGATTGCTACTCTGTTATAAATCCTTCAAGTACTGTTGTAGGATCGAAAGTAGGTCTAGAGGGGGGGTGATTAGACTACTTGACAATATAAAAAAATCTGCCTTTAGGTCATGCAAAGATTTTGGCAGTTTCACAATTAAGATCAATTCAAGTATCACCCTACACATGCAACTCTAGAGTATAAGCAGCGGAAAGTAAATTGCACATGTAAAAGAGAGGTGGAGAAGATCAAACGCAGTTTGGTGACACGAAGATTTTTGTCGTGGTTCCGATAGGTGGTGCTATCGTACATCCACATTGATGGAGACTTCAACCCACGGAGGGTAACGGCTGCGCGAGTCCACGGAGGGCTCCACCCACGAAGGGTCCACGAAGAAGCAACCTTGTCTATTCCATCATGGCCTACGCCCACGGAGGACTAGCCTTACTCGGGGTAGATCTTCACGAAGTAGGCGATCTCCTTGCCCTTACAAACTTCTTGGTTCAACTCCACATCTCGAAGACGGAGGCTCCCAAGCGACACCTAACCAATCTAGGAGGCACCACCCTCCAAAAGGTAATAGACGGTGTTGATGGTGATGAACTCCTTGCTCTTGTGCTTCAAATGATAATCTCCCCAACACTCAACTCTCCTCACTGATATGGCTGTGGTGGAAGAAAGGTTTGAGTGGAAGGCAACTTGGGAAGGCTAGAAATCAAGTTTCATATGGTAGGAATGGAATGGCTTGATCTCAACACAAGGGTAGGTGGTTCACTTCTCAGAAAGTGTATGGTAGAAGTGGTGGTACTTTCTGATGGCTCTCCTCACGAATGAGGAGGGGGTGGAGGGGTATATATAGCCTCCACACAAAATCCAACCGTTACACACACATTTGACCAATCTCGGTGAGACCGAAGTGAAACTCGGTCAGACCGAAAGTTCAAATATAGTGAACGTTGGGATTTTCGGTGGGACCGAAAATACCATCTCGGTGTGTCCGAAGTGAGTCAAAGGTTAGGGTTTGCCATCTCGGTGTGACCGAAAACAACAACTCGGATATTCCGAAATGCTGTCATTTGGTTACAGAAGGTTGGCAGAACATTTTCGGTGAGACCGAGACTCAGAATCGGTTTGTCCGAGATTACTTATGAGTGTGTTGTAAAGTGAAGAGTGCTGATAGTTGAGGGAGCTAGATCACCAAGCACTTGAGCAACAAGAACATTAACACAACCTCATCCCCTTTTAATAGTATTGGCTTTTCCTATGGACTCAATGTGATCTTTGATCACTAAACCAAAAATGGAGTCTTGAGCTTTTGCCAATGCTTGTCTTAGCATTTTGAGGGGTCCACTTCTTCAGACATTTCCATACCCATATCATCGAACTTCTCTGAAATGATTCTCAAGTAAATATTAGTTCAATGATATATATGTTGTTATTAATTACCAAAACCACCCAGGGATTAGTTGCACTTTCAATCTCCCCCTTTTTGGTAATTGATGACAACATATAGATCAAAGCTTCGACAAAAGATATAATCAATGAATAATATCGTCGCTTTGAGAAGTATGTGATAAACAAGAGCTCCCCCTAAATTTGTGCATTATTTAAAATTTGCGTTTGAATGCAAATGCACAATCGATTAGGATTATGGGTCACTCTTCCATGTCACATACATCTTGGTGGAGCGCACAAAATGATAAGAATGAATAACATGCACTCAATCACCAAGACAAGAGTAAATAGCCATACAATAAGGAATAGCATATGATAAGCAATAAGCACACATTAAGGCATAGTATGACTAAGCACTCATTAAGATAGCATCAAACATAGTAGCAAGCACACTTAAAGTTTCAGGAACCAAAAGAAATCACTGTATCTCAAAGAAAACCGGCAAAAGAACGAAAAGACAAAAGAGCACTCTCTCTCTCGAAGCCCTATGATCTATAACAATTTCTCCCCCTTTGGCAACAAGTTACCAAAAAGTTCGAAAAGGTATAGAGCTAAGCGTCACTGCGGGCTCTGCTGGCGGCTCCCGTCTGGGTAGATGTCGGTGTAGAGATAGCTGCATCGGCGAAGATTTCTGCTGATGTCTGCGGTGGAGGAGTGGATGCTGGAGCTGGAGCAACTGCTGGAGCTGTAGCTGGTGCTGAAGTGGTAGCCCTGGAGTCTGTCACTGGGATAGCTGCAGATCTGGATCCTCTGGGAACCTGAGCAGTCTGGCGATGAGAGTCCTGGACTAGATCATCCTGCATAAGCTCTGCTCTCTCCTGCCTTGTCTCCTCCATGTCTGCCTCAAGCTTGTTGATAGACACCTGAATCTCAGTCAGCTTCACGTCCAGAGCGTGGATCTTGTCCTCGACAATCCTCTCAAGGCTCTCCTGAGATTGCTCAATGCTGGCCAGGCGTTGTTCAATCCTCTGGGTAGCTTCAAGAATTTGTTCTCCAAAGCTCTTTGGCTTAGCTGCTGCTGCTGCCTCTTTGTCAGCTTTAGCCTTCTTCGCAGCTTCGATTTTGGCCTGTCCTTCAACTGAGGTAGGATCCTCTTCATCCATCACAACTACGTTGTCCTCATGCTCTGGCTGCAGTGGCAAGTGCTTCCTATCCAACATGAATTTGCCCGTGCCAAACTTGGCGTTGATGAGCATCTGAATCTGCGGAGCAAACCCACACGACCTCTTCTGGTCAGCTGCAGTCCTCTTAATGGTCTCTACCATCAAGTCCATCACCTTGAAAGGTGCCTTCTCATCGAGAATGTGCAGCATGTTGATAGAATAGCCTCGAATCATCCGGTGGTCTCCAGACTTAGGCATCAATGTATGCCTCAGAATAGTGTTAGTGGTGGTCAGACCTGCCTGGAGATAGTACACTGAGCCAAGCTTCCATCCTTCCAAATCAGCAGCCGGGATCTCCTTGTACATGTTCTTCATGGAATCATGACTCTTCTTAGGAATCCCATAGACATCAATATCGTCCTCTCTCTGCACTGGAGCGTTCAGAAGTTCTGCCCATTCTTCAACAGTCGAAGAAAACCTTTGACCTTCAGTCATCCAGGTGATCTTGCCATCAGGATAGAAGTGGGCTGTGGCATAGAACTGCATGATCATCTCGTCATTCCAAGCTGTCAGTTCTTGACCCACAAAATCAGCAACTCCACATGCAGTAAAGCTCTCATGCACATGGGGAAAGAAGTCCCGGTGCTCTTCACTGTCAATATACCTGGTGTCAGCAACAATGGGCTTCTTATCCATTAGCACGGTCTCATAGAAATCCTGCTGTTCTCTGGTGTGGAATCTGGGGTCCACAGCAGTCCTTCTCCTTACAGCATATGGATCAGACTGTCTCCATAGCCTGAGACCTTTGTCCTTCCTTGCCTTCATGTCCTCAGCTTGAGGATGAGCATCATTGTGGAGTGGCAACTTGGGACGGAGCTTAAGCAACACATGCTCTTCATCTGATTCAGACGGTGGCATCTCACCTTTGTTCTTCTCAGAAGCTGGAATGCTTCTGGTTGTTCTCTTGGGCTTGGCTGGAGCTGCCTTGGCTTGAGCAGGCTTCTTGGGCTTAGAGGAGGCTTGAGCCCGAATAGCATCACCCATGAACTTAGCTTTCTGAGGAGGAGGCTGGGGTGCATCTTCTTCTTCTTCTTCTTCTGCAGCATCAACTTGAGGTTCAGCATATACAACCCTCTTCCTTTTGGAAGTCTTCTTCACCTTGCTTGGAGCAGGCTCTTCCAAGTTGAGCTTCTTTGCAACTGCTGACTGCTTCACTTTGCTTGTGCCTTTCCTTGACTGCTGCCCTTGGTGCTCTTTGGCAACCACATTCCTCTTTGGCTTGGAGGTAACTTCCTCAGCAACAAAGTCAGAGTCCTCATCATCAGAAGTTCTCTTCTTCCTGGTTCTGGTGGCTGCAGGAGGCAAACCACTAGGGGTGCTCCTTTCACCATCATCACTGGAGCTGCTAGCAGGACTTGTATCTGCCTCTGGAATTTCAGCAAACGGTGATTCAGACCTGTTCTGGCTGTCACTGACATCTGACATGGCTGAAAAACCTGTGAAAAGATAAGGTATAGGCAGAGTAGAAGAGTTATCACAACTGCAGAGGTTTTTGCAAAAAAAAAATGAGTTCAAAACTTAGTTTTGAGTTTTCACAGAATGTATTTCGGTCAAACCGATTTCAAGTTTCGGTGCAACCGAAGTGCTCAACGGAAACCTACACACCACTTTCGGTCAGACCGAAATGGGTTTCGGTCCTACCGATAACTTAGGGTTTCACTGAAACTACGTTTCGGTCATTCCGATTGGCACAACTCGGTTAAACCGAATGATGCAGTGCAATGGCCAGAGGCCAAATCGGTCATTCCGAGTTTCAAAAATCGGCTTCACCGAGATGCATTCCGTGGAAACCTAAACCTAAGAATTTTCCTCGAAACTAGAAGATCTGAACTAATGTATAGGGAATATCTCAAACGTGGATTGAATCATGGCAAGCCTATCGTGCAAGAATCGGAAGGGGAGCACGAAAAGGGATCGGGACACACCCTAACTTGGTGGTGTCCCTCTACGGCGGCAACGGTGGAGATGATTACCGTTGACGGCGGCGGAGACCTGCGGCGAGGGCGCACAGGCGACGACGGCGACGATCCGTAGACCAGGGCGACGGCAGCAGGGGTATTGGGGGCGAACGGTTTGAAGAATTGAATCGCGCGCAACCCTCAGGTATATATAACCCCATGCTGTCGGTGGGACCGAGTTGAAAAACTCGGTGTCACCGAGATGTATAACTGCTGTGCAGTTACGCATATCGGTCAGACCGAGAGTTTGAACTCGGTTTCACCGAGATGAAACCTAGATCAGTCTAAGCGTTTCGGTTGGACCGAGATTGAGAAGCCGGTCAGACCGAAATGGACTTAGAAGGTTTTGGAAGTTAGCCTTAGACGAATCGGTGGTTCCGAGTGCTCCTCACTCGGACTGTCCGAAAAAGACTTGTTCAAAGTTGTGATATGAGCATGAATAGAATTTGAGACAAGAAAGCATAGATAGCTAGAGAGAGGTGCTTAGGCATTCTTGTCCATCCATTTGGCCAGAAAAAGAAAACAAACAATCAAAACAACAAATGGATGTCCTTGAATGGATAAAATCATGCATTCAACATGCTCACACAATAAGATAGCAACTGAAATATGTGTCAAACATGCACAACCAGTCATTCTAGCTACTAGCACACAATTTGTCGATGACTGGGTCATCTATATATGAGTATATTGACTTAGGAGCCGAATGAGAACATTTGATCATAGGTCATACTCATCGTTTAAGCACAAGTGGGGTTACCACTTTTACATAAAGCATTAATGTGTTCACATCATTTGGAGATGCTTTAGCTCAATTTTTAGAGCAAAGCTCCCCCTAGATGTGAGAACCCCTTTTAAAGGGTCAAACTAACCTTGGGTTGTCGTAGAAGACTTCATGTAGATGTTGAAGATGTGGATGCTCAATGTTGATGCAGATCATCAAGAGTTGGGAGCAATCCTTTGGATTAGGGCACTTTCAATACCTACATGGGTTAGTCCCACAAGGAACAAACAAGAATATCCATAGACATAGAGTGAAGTTCACAAAAGATGATGTCCATGAAAGCAATGAATACCTTGTCCCTTGACTTACCAACAAGAGGGTTTGTGACTCCATGAACTAGTGCATGATGTGGAAGTTGATTGCACAAGTTCTTGCCAAGATGAATATGAGTGAAGTTTGTTGGCGGAGTCACCCTCAAGAACCTACTAGTTCTTCTTCTTTGGGATCCACATCATCTTGATGGGAATCCTTGGTGTTGTAGTTGAGCTTGACGAAGTAGAACTTGATGTGTCCTTGGGAACCCACTTGACCATGGCTTGAGGTGCTTCAATGAATGCATCAATCTCCTCTTGAAGCTTGTCCTTGGCCTTTAGCTTGTGGTCTTGTGGTGGAAGGTCATCTTGAGCTTGTTCCACATTGGAAGAAGTAGGATCATACTTCTCCTTTTGTGAAACAAACTGTGGAGTAGGGTATTGACCTTCTTCCCACTCAACACCTTCGGCGTTGAACTTTTGCTCAAAACCAATCCCTTGATTCTTCCGGTGTCTTCCTTGTTTGCGAACAATCTCCTCAAAGTTCTTGCTTTCGGCAAGACTCTTGTAGACACCTTTCTCTATGATTTCCTTCAATAAGCTATTTTCTTGCTCAAGTGTAACTTGGCTTGAAACATTGTTAGTGGAATCAAGAGAACTACTAGAAGCAACAATATTGGATTTAACATTGTTATTGTTACTACTAGAGAAAGAATTTTTCTTATGCTTGTCATGCTTAGTCTTAATAGGTGGCAAGAAATTAGACAAGAGAAGTCGTTTGGCAAGATATGAAGAACTCTTCTTTCGACGATCGTCATTGATCGCTTTCAGAAACTCATGTTCTTGCTCTAGAGTGAGCTTCTCGAAGCGTAGCTTCTCATGAGATCTTAGGAGCTCTCTATGATCTTCTTGAGTTGTTTCATGAGCTAACTTAAGAGTGTTTAGTTCTTTTGTTAGACGCTCAATCTCCTTCATAGCATTGTCATTCGACTCTTCTCGACTATAAAGACTACTAGCATTTTCATCATTACTAAGCTCACTAGATTTATCATGCAAGAGCTCATCTTCACCAAGCAAGTCATCCTCATCACTATCAAAGTCAATGAATTCAGGGTGTGTTACCTTGGGACCTTTAGCCATGAAGCATCTTCCAATTCCCTCATTTGGCGAATCAAATAAGTCGTAGGAGTTGGAGTTGGAGGATACGAGTGCAAGTCCGGCAACACCTTCATCTTGACTATAGTCGGAGTCGGAGTGATAGCTTCCATCGGATTGATTGTCAGAGTCGGAGCCGGAGACCCATTCACCAACATGAGCTTGATGTCTTCTTCTTGTGTAGCTCCTTGATGACTTGTCTTTCCTCTCCGAATCCTTGCTTCTCCGAGAGGGTCTTCGTTCATAACGATCATCTCTGCTCCTTCTCTCTCTCCGAGGTGACTCATCTCTTGTTCTTCTTCTTGGAGATTCTTCTCTTCTCTTGTGGGGAGCCGTACACTCATTTGAGAAGTGTCCGGGTCTTCCACAATTGTAGCAGTTTCGATCACGACTAGAAGATCTCTTTTCATCATATGATCTAGACTTTGAGCTTCTTTCTTTGCCTCTATTCTTGTAGAACTTGTTGAAGTTCTTGACCATTAGGCTTATCTCTTCATTGGAAATTAGCTTGTCACTTGAGGTAGTAGGAGCATCACTTGTAGCTTTGTAAGCACCACTTGACTTGTTGTGAAGCTCTTCCTTATCCTTAAGTGTCATCTCATGAGCAACAATTCTTCCAATGACTTCAGTTGGCTTGAGAGTCTTGTAGTTTGGCATCATTTGGATCAAAGTGCACACGGTGTCATACTTTCCATCCAAAGCTCTGAGAATCTTCTTAATGATGAATCGGTCGGTCATTTCTTCACTTCCTAAGCCAGCAATCTCATTTGTGATGAGAGCAAGCCTAGAGTACATTTCAGTGACTCCTTCACCATCCTTCATCTTGAACTTGTCAAGTTGACCTTGAAGAATATCTAGCTTTGATTCCTTCACAGATTCAGTACCTTCGTGCATTTCAACCAAAGTATCCCAAATCTCTTTAGCATTCTCAAGACGGCTGATTTTGTTGAACTCTTCGGGACACAAAGCATTGAAGAGAATGTCACAAGCTTGAGCATTGTTTTGCAACATCCGCAACTCTTCGGGTGTAGCTTCGCGATCCGGAACTTTTCCTTCTTCAAAGAAATCACCTTGCATGCCAACACAAATAATGCCCCATGCGGCTGGGTTATGACCAAGAATATGCATTTTCATTTTATGCTTCCAACTAGCAAAATTTGTACCATCAAAGTAAGGACCTCTACGATAATTACCCTCACTAGACGCCATACTCTCCTAGGTTGTGAAACCAAGCTTATGGAGTCCAATGCAATGGAAACCAAGGCAATGGAGACCAAAGCTCTGATACCACTTGTAGGATCGAAAGTAGGTCTAGAGGGGGGGTGATTAGACTACTTGACAATATAAAAAATCTGCCTTTAGATCATGCAAAGTTTTTGGCAGTTTCACAATTAAGATCAACACAAGTATCACCCTACACATGCAATTCTAGAGTATATGCAGCGGAAAGTAAATTGCACATGTAAAAGAGAGGTGGAGAAGATCAAACGCAGTTTGGTGACACGAAGATTTTTGTCGTGGTTCCGATAGGTGGTGCTATCGTACATCCACATTGATGGAGACTTCAACCCACAGAGGGTAACGGCTGCGCGAGTCCACGGAGGGCTCCACCCACGAAGGGTCCACGAAGAAGCAACCTTGTCTATTCCATCACGGCCTACGCCCACGGAGGACTAGCCTTACTCGGGGTAGATCTTCACGAAGTAGGCGATCTCCTTGCCCTTACAAACTTCTTGGTTCAACTCCACATCTCAAAGACGGAGGCTCCCAAGCGACACCTAACCAATCTAGGAGGCACCACCCCCCAAAAGGTAATAGACGGTGTTGATGATGATGAACTCCTTGCTCTTGTGCTTCAGATGATAATCTCCCCAACACTCAACTCTCTTCACTGATATGGCTGTGGTGGAAGAAAGGTTTGAGTGGAAAGCAACTTGGGAAGGCTAGAAATCAAGTTTCATATGGTAGGAATGGAATGGCTTGATCTCAACACAAGGGTAGGTGGTTCACTTCTCAGAAAGTGTATGGTAGAAGTGGTGGTACTTTCTGATGGCTCTCCTCACGAATGAAGAGGGGGTGGAGGGGTATATATAGCCTCCACACAAAATCCAACCGTTACACACACATTTGACCAATCTCGGTGAGACCGAAGTTAAAACTCGGTCAGACCGAAAGTTCAAATATAGTGAACGTTGGGATTTTCGGTGGGACCGAAAATACCATCTCGGTGTGTCCGAAGTGAGTCAAAGGTTGGAGCTTGCCATCTCGGTGAGACCGAAAGTAACAACTCGGATATTCCGAAATGATGTCAATTGGTTACAGAAGGTTGGCAGCCCATTTTCGGTGAGACCGAAACTCAGAATCGGATGGACCGAGAAGTTAGGGTTTGGAGGAATAACTGAGGTGGTTC
The DNA here is from genome assembly GCA_902687465.1 of Secale cereale. Classification (NCBI taxonomy): domain Eukaryota; kingdom Viridiplantae; phylum Streptophyta; class Magnoliopsida; order Poales; family Poaceae; genus Secale; species Secale cereale. Next base: position 292,466,292 of record LR738709.1, read on the forward strand.
ATCTCGGTGGGACTGAGTTTGCAAAATCGGTTTGTCCGAGATTACTTATGAGTGTGTTTAGTAGTGAAGAGTGCTGATAGTTGAGGGAGCTAGATCACCAAGCACTTGAGCAACTAGATCATTAACACAACCTCATCCCCTTTTAATAGTATTGGCTTTTCCTATGGACTCAATGTGATCTTTGATCACTAAACCAAAAATAGAGTCTTGAGCTTTTGCCAATGCTTGTCTTAGCATTTTGAGGGGTCCACTTCTTCAGACATTTCCATACCCATATCATCGAACTTTTCTGAAATGATTCTCAAGTAAATATTAGTTCAATGATATATATGTTGTTATTAATTACCAAAACCACCCGGGGATTAGTTGCACTTTCAACTGTGCGTGTCAGCATTACTGATCCAGGGATGACACTGATGCACAGAGATCAGACTGTTTGAGGTCTGGTCGCTACAAGATGGTATCAGAGCACACGCTGACTGTAGGACACGACCACTAAGCCAAAGCCCTAGAGCACTATTCACTCTTCTCTTTTCTGACTCCTCATCTTTTCTACTCTTTTAGGATGGTGGATGCAAAGAACAAGTTCACGCAACCGGATGATGATACACCATTTGGACGACACCTGAAGGAAGTCACGAGATATCTAAACATTGGACTACCAAGTTTCACCGGAACCTACAATGCCACTCTACCCGAGGAGGAGCGTTGGTTGATTCAAGCCCAAGTTCCAGGAAGGACGTTCGAGCCCGTCACTGCACTCATAGCATTTTCCTTTAATGCGCCTACGTGGAGCCTAGGTAGGAGCATGGCAGCCCACATTGCTATGGGAAGGATTGGAGAAGTCTACAAGCAGGAGCTAAAGGACACCATCTACCAAATTTGTGGACGCCGAGATGAGAATTGGGATATGATCAGCACCCGGAAGGATAGATCCATTGCAGCCTTCATCCAGGAGTTGAACCATCACATTCGTCGCCAGGAGCACCAGATGTGTGCAGGGATGATGGAATTGAAGAAAGCCCTAAATATGAATTTGGAGCTAGAGGAAGAACTCAAGTCTACACGCGACGGATACGAGGAGGAGATGCTAATACTTGTGGAAAAGAATGATGACTTGACACGGAAGTTAGGGATACTCATGGGAGAAGAAGACGAGGAAGAAGAACCCAAGGAGATTCCACCGGAAGACTATATCATCATTGACGACCCGGATTCGGAACCCGATGATAACAAAGATGAAGACTATGAAGATGAAGCTGGGGCAGATATCATGGAATCCTCTGCCGATCAACATTTTTAGATGACCACCCTGTGACTAGTAGTTTACTTCCATATATCAGTTTTAGAGCACTTGTGTAACGTTAGTTAGATTTGTAAGATCTTGCTTGAAATTGTTTGGTGTGATATGATTGTGTGTTTGCCTCATGTGCATATGGGTAGCGATTTCCCTTAGACCTCTTTTCTATTCTAATATCTTCCCTCTACACCCATCAGATGCCTCCAAGACGTGAGCCCGGATTTGAGTTTCCCCTTGAGCTCACCCAGTTGATCCAGCAGCAGAACACCCTGATGCAACTTCTTGTCCAGAACACTCACAACAACCAGAACAACAACAACAACCCTCCACCACCACCACCCGTGGACAACCTGACACGCTTCTTAAGGTTGCAACCACCCGTGTTTGCTAGCAGCATCGAACCAATAGTGGCTGATGACTGGCTACGCAAGATCTGAAGGGATTTGATCACCGCCAATTGCTCAGATGCTGAGAAGGTGCGATTTGCCACACACCAGTTGTCTGGACCAGCCGCAGCATGGTGGGAGAATTACACACCCACTTACCCCATAGCCAATGTGACTTGGGATCAGTTCCAGCAAGCTTTCCGTACCGCCCATGTCTCAACTGGAGCTATGAGTATGAAGAAGCATGAGTTTCGCAATTTGCGCCAAGGCAACCGTACTGTGGCCCAGTACGTGGATGAGTTTAGTACCCTATCTCGTTATGCCCCAGATGATGTGGCCACAGATGCCGCTAAGCAGGAGAGATTCATGGAAGGGCTGAATGATGAGATGAGTGTACAGTTGATGGTGGCAACTTTCAATAACTACCAGGAGCTAGTTGATCGCGCCCTAATGATTGAAAGGAAGCTTTAACAAATTGAAAGTCGCAAAAGGAAGTATGGGCAAGGAAAGTATAATTCTGGAGCTCAGCCGAAGCCCCGTTTTACCCCTAAGACGGTAGGACAGTTCCAACATACCCATGGAGGAGGTAGCTCGCATAATCACAATGGCCCCAAGAATGGAAATGGGAATGGAGATGGAGCAAATGGTAACCAGAGCCGCCCTACACCGTTCACACCCACCAAGAGGGATTTCAGCCACGTCACTTGTTACAAGTGCGGGAAGAATGGACATTATGCCAATGAATGCCCAGAAGCTAAGAATGGGAACGGCAATGGAAGCGCCGCAAAGAAGCCCAACCCGTTCAACAAAGGACAAGTGAACCACGTGACTGTGGAGGAGGTAGAAGAGCAACCAGATGCTGTTGTAGGTAAGATTTTGGTTAAGACATTTACCACAATAGTTCTTTTCGATACTGGTGCATCGCATTCATACATTTCAAGGGGATTCGTAAATAGACATAGGATGTCCATCCGAGTTCTTAAGACCCCCATGTTAGTAAGTTCACCTGGAGCAGATTATATGGCACACCAAGGATGCTTTCAGACGCCATTGACCATAGGACGCCACACTTTCCCCTCTGACCTAATAGTCCTGGAGTCACAAGGATTGGATGTGATATTAGGTATGGATTGGCTATCGAAGTATGGAGGTAACATTGATTGTGCCAGTAAGTCAATTTTGCTCACCACCCCGGAGGGAAAAAGGATTAAGTATGTATCTAGGCATTCGCCTATAAGGACTCAAGTACATTCTCTCACGGGAGTTGTTCAGGAGGAAGTGCCAGTAGTGAAGGATTATCCGGATGTGTTTCCAGAGGAGTTACCTGGCATGCCACCGGATAGAGATATAGAGTTTTTGATTGAACTTTTGCCAGGCACCGGACCAATTTCTAAGAGACCATATAGGATGCTCGCAAAGGATTTGGAGGAGATAAAGAAACAGATTAAGGAGTTACTGGATAAAGGATTCATACGCCCAAGTTCTTCGCCTTGGGGTTCGCCAGTACTTTTAGTGGAGAAGAAGGATGGATCGTTAAGGATGGTTGTTGATTACCGAGGGCTGAACGAAGTAACGATCAAGAACAAGTACCCATTGCCGATGGTCAATGATCTGTTCGATAGATTGCAAGGAGCTAAGATATTTTCCAAGATCGATCTGCGATCAGGGTACCATCAATTAAAGATCCGAGAGCAGGATATACCTAAGACGGCCTTTACCACCAGGTACGGGTTGTACGAGTATACCGTTTTGTCTTTTGGTCTGACTAACGCACCGGCATACTTTATGAACCTGATGAACAAAGTGTTTGTGGAGTATTTGGATAAGTTTTTCATAGTGTTCATAGATGATATATTGATCTTCTCGAAGGATGAAGAGGAGCATGCAGAGCATTTGCGTTTGGTATTGAAGAAGCTCAGAGAACATCAGTTATATGCCAAGTTTAGCAAATGCGAGTTTTGGTTGAAGGAAGTCGGATTTCTCGGACATGTTATATTTGGAGAAGGAATAGCAGTAGATCCCGCTAAGGTGGATACTGTGTCCAATTGGGAAGCACCAACAACAGTTGGAGAGATCCGGAGTTTTCTTGGACTTGCAGGATACTACCGGAGATTTATTGAGAATTTCTCGAGGATTGCAAAGCCAATGACGGAGTTTTTAAAGAAGGACACCAAGTTCAGTTGGACAGAAGAATGTGAGGCCAGTTTCCAGGAATTAAAGAAAAGGTTGGTCTCATCCCCTGTGTTGATTCTGCTAGATCAACATAAGGATTATGAGCTGTACTGCGACGCTTCACGTCGAGGACTTGGAGCAGTTCTTATGCAGGAAGGAAGAGTTGTTTCGTATGCTTCACGACAACTGAAACCTCATGAGTTGAACTATGCCACCCACGATTTGGAGTTAGCAGCCGTAGTGCATGCATTGAAGACGTGGAGACATTTTCTTATTGGAAACCATTGTGAAGTATATACGGATCACAAAAGTTTGAAGTATATATTCACTCAGAAGGAGCTGAATCTTAGGCAAAGGAGATGGCTCGAACTCATTAAGGATTATGACATGAGATTGCATTATCATCCCGGAAAGGCTAACGTAGTAGCCGATGCGCTAAGCCGTAAGAGCCATGTCAACACCCTAATGATGGAGGATTTTCCAAAGGAAATAGCCGAGGACTTACGAGAACTATGTTTGGAGATAGTTCCGAGAGGCTATGTAGCAACACTAGAAATCCAGTCTACCCTGATGGATAAAATCAGAGAAGCTCAGAAAACTGACAAAGAGATTGTCTCTATAAGGGAGAGGATGAGCGAAGGAAGAGCTAAAGGTTTTCGTGAGGACGAACACGACACCTTGTGGTTTGAGGATCGAATCTATGTGCCCAACGACCCAGAGATAAGGAAGTTGATTCTACAGGAGGCCCATGATTCACCGTACTCGATTCACCCAGGAAATACTAAGATGTATTTGGATTTGAAGGACATTTTTTGGTGGACCGGTATGAAGAAAGATATCGCGGAGTATGTAGCTGTTTGCGATGTAAGTCAGAGAGTAAAGGCAGAACATCAGAAGCCAGCAGGATTGTTACAACCTATGCCGATACCCGAATGGAAGTGGGAGAAGCTTGGCATGGATTTTATCACCGGATTGCCGAGGACCAAAGCAGGATATGATTCAATCTGGGTAGTAGTGGACCGATTGACGAAGGTAGCTCACTTTATCCCTGTGAAAACCACATATACCAGTGCAAAGTTGGCAAAGATATACATGACCAGAATTGTATGTCTGCATGGAGTTCCGAGGAGCATCGTATCAGATAGAGGAACCCAGTTTACCTCAAAGTTCTGGAATCAGTTATATGAAACTTTGGGTACCAGACTAGAGTTCAGCACAGCTTTTCACCCGCAGACAGATGAACAGACGGAGGGAGTCAATCAGATTTTGGAAGATATGCTGAGAGCCTGTGCATTAGATTATGGATCTAGTTGGGATGACAATTTGCCCTACGCGGAGTTCTCATACAACAACAGTTACCAAGCCAGTTTGAAGATGGCACCATTCGAGGCATTGTATGGAAGAAGATGCCGAACACCGTTAATGTGGGATGAAGTTGGAGACCGATAGTTGTTTGGACCAGACTTAATCAAAGAGTCTGAGGAGAAGGTGAAGTTGATTCGAGATAGATTGAAGGTAGCTCAGTCCAGGCAGAAGAGTTATGCAGATTTGAAGCGCAAGAAGATAGCCTATGAGATCGGAGATAGAGCGTACCTGAGAGTATCGCCTCTGCGAGGAGTTAAACATTTCGGAGTTAAAGGGAAGTTAGCCCCGAGATTTGTGGGACCTTACCGTGTTTTGGAACGCATGGGAGAGGTTGCCTATAAGATGGAATTGCCCGAGGGATTGTCAGGAGTGCACGACGTGTTTCACATTTCACAGCTTAAGAAGTACCATGCGGAGACGACCGATATACCGCTTAGAGACACAGTACCCCTAGAAGCAATTCAATTGGACAGTGATCTGACCTAAGAGGAGAAGCCGGTTAAGATTCTCGAATTTTCGAGCAGAGTTACCCGCAGTAAGGTTATCAAGTTTTGTAAAGTTCAGTGGAGTCACCACACCGAGGAACAAGCCACCTGGGAACGAGAAGATGATCTACGCAAGGACCACCCACACCTGTTCTCTAGCCAAGTCGATTCTCGAGGGCGAGATTCATTCTAAGGGGGGTATGTTTGTAACATCCCAAATTTTCAATTTGGAATGTTATACATAGATCATATTTGCATTTCATGCTTTTTGCATTTTTGTTTGTGGCGTTCCTCGAAATTCTAAGCAACTCAAGGACCTACGGAGAGAGTTGGGAATTTTGTCGTTTTCGTATTTGAGTTCGCTCGAATACCGGTACGAGGACAGTGTGATTCTAATTATTTTTCTCTCTTAAAAATATTTCTAAATACAAAATATGAGCGGAGATAATATGACTTCTCCAAAATAACAGAGATATTGGAGGAAAATGTTAAAATCACTTTTGGTATTTTTCTGGATTTATTTGCGATTTTATTTGCATAGGAAAAACGCACGTTTTTTAAAATTACATTTAGGTCCGGGAAAAATGTTCACTTTGTCCTAAATATTATTAGAGGACGGTGAAAATTTATTTTCAGATTTTTGGAGTCCGTTTAGTATTTCTTTCGTTAGTTTTTCTGCGCAGGACTCTATAAAAAAACGCGCAACCGACTTAGAGTCGTACTAGCCCAGGACTTTGGGCTTTATAAGTCGCCCGAGCCGTCCCGCCAGCCTCGTCAGCCCGCCAGCCCCGCCGCCCACGAACCCTAGCCGCCGCCTCGCTGTCGCGCCACTGCCACCGCCTCGCTGACGCCCCGCCGCCAGCTGCCGCCGCCACCACCTCGCCGCCGCCGCTAGCCACCACCGCTGCCGCTAGCCGCCGCCGCGCTGCCCCATCGCAGCCCGCCGGACCACCGCCGCCGCCGGAGCGCCAGATCCCACCGGAGTTCGTCGTGAGGTAGTTACGTTTTTTTTAAATAGAACCGATCGGTTTAGTAAAACCGTAGATCTGTTTTTTTATTAGATTAGATCAGTTCGGTTTTCCGTCGGTTTAGTTATTTAGCGACGTTCGTTCGTACGTTCGTTTTAACGAACGGTTTTCGCCCGTTAGCCGCAGACAGCGAACGTTCGTTCGTTAGCCTATTCGTCCGTTTTCTTTTTCGGGGTATTTATCCGCGATTATTCTGATCGTGATTTCTGCCCTAATCTTGTTTTTCGTTTTTCTTTTCGCTCGAGAGTCGGAATCAGGTGATTCAAAATCCCAGATCTTCGTCTCGATGCCCACTTTATGTTTAACCAACTCGAACAAAGTTTTGGCTACTGTAAAATTTGACTTTAGGCCAATTAGCAAACCGGAGCTCGTTTCTTTCGCAGTTTGAGTTTCGTTGCTTCTTTCGAGTTGATTCTTTTTGCAAACCGGAGTTCTTAAGTTGAACTTTCTGGTTAGATCTCTTATTTGAGTTTTACCCGTGCATTAGTTAAGTACTTATTGTGTGCTTGTTTGTTTGCGATAGAGTACCCGGAGTGCGCCGCTTGCTACTTTGAGTCTCTAGGTTTTGCGGATCATCAGCAAGGCAAGTAACACTTTGATCATACTTTCCAATTACCCGGTTTTCATTGCATTAGTACAACCCTCACACATTGCATGAGTAGGATTAATTAATTTGTGGGACTGGGAAGTAGATTGAGGTAGTACCTATTACCTGCATTACATTCAAACCTTTGGGAGTTACTTCTACGTTTGCTGTTAGGACATGCTATGCTCGTAGACGTGGATTGGGTGAGTGTATCCATGACAGATATGTGTTCGTTAATTAATGGTTCAACTTAAGGTGGCAACTTTAACACACATCTGGGTGGACTGAGGCATCTGGGTATTCCAGTGATTGCCTGTTTTTCTTTTGGACCGCCACCCAGGCTCAAAGGGATCATGAAATTTTTCATACTAGAAACTTCCGTGTGCAGCCACATGCCAATATGGTGTCTGGCATAGTTGAGTAAGTTGTGGGAAACCTTTCCATGATGGGCTAGCAGATGTAGAGGGTTTGTAGGTGTACCGGCCTATCTATCTGGTTAAGGGGACTTCTTCGGAAAGACTGTGTCTCGGTCATCCGTTTGTCAAACACCATGCAGTGCGAGAAACCAAACGGAGGCGATCGAGTCTTGTGGGGAAAAGTGCACAAACCTCTGCAAAGTGTACAAACTGATCATGATTAGCCGTGTCCCCGGTTATGGACTTCTTGAGTATCTAGTACTTGGATTATCATGTGAATCTCATCATGTTACTTTAATTAATATTATTGGGTTAAATGATGAATTTTTAATTGGGGTAGAGAGGATGTCTATCTTCTCAACGATGTTTCAACTACCATGATAGTTAATTAAAATCTATTCCTTTGAAGTAGGGAAAAATTGGCTTTACGCAAAAATTTAACCATAGAGCCTCCACCAGCCAAATATGCATGTAGTATAGCCTTTATTCTGTTACTTGCATTCTCTTGTGTTACCTTGCCAGCATATTCCATGTGCTGACCCATTTTCAGGCTGCAACGTTTCATGTTGCAGACTTTTCAAATGACGAGTAAGGTGCCTTTTAGGTCGTGGTTCTATACTCAGTGATACCGTTGGAGTTGATGGACTCATTTATCTTCCAAGCCTTCCGTTGTTATCGTATTAGATGGCCATCAGCCATTTTTATTGTAATAAGTTCATCGTTGGAACTATCGATGTAATAAGTGTGTGATTGCTACTCTGTTATAAATCCTTCAAGTACTGTGCGTGTCAGCATTACTGATCCAGGGATGACACTAATGCACAGAGATCCGACTGTTTGAGGTCTGGTCACTACAAGGGTGAAGGCAAATGGAGGAGGGAGGAAGAGCATGTGATATTAGTTCCAAATCGAGAGGGAAAGGCGAAGAGGCGATGGACAGTTGCCGCAGTACACGAAGAGGCGCCTGGGGAGCGAACCTTTGCCGCTGTACACGAAGAGGCGCCTGGGGAGCGAACGGTTACCACAGAGGTCACACACTGACGACAACGGCTGAGTGAACCGCATGCGTATATCGCACACACCTTGATCTGGCTGACCGTTTCTTTTGTGTTGTGTAATCACAAACAGCTCATCCGAGCAAACCGTATGTTGTATATCGCACACACCTTCATCCGACTGCCCGTTTCTTTTGTGTTGCCTAATCCCAAACAGTTCATCCGAGTGAACCATATGGTGTGTATGACACACGCCTTCATCTGGCTGCCCGTTTCTTTTGTACCTCCTCATCGCAAACAGTTAATCGAACTGAACCATATGCCCTTCATTGCACACGCAACTAAAATCTGAACCGTGTCTGATGCATCTGTCTTCGCAAACGTTTTATACATTTTTGACGGTTTTCATACACCATCGTTTGCGATTATTGCATCGCACACAGTTTCTCGAAGGGTCTCTGATCGTAGTGCCGCGTTAGCAGCATCCTGCAGTAGTGTTTATACATGTTGGACTCCACCTTGGTGACCTTTTTCACCAGACTGGAGGACCATGCAATCTCTTTGTCGAGCGTAGGTAACTTCCGGTCGCCCGAGACGCCTTGAGCATTGCAATCTGGCATCCATTTCAGGATCTGGTCCCGGGCAGAATTGATGTTTAACGGAACAACCCTTGTCAGCAGCTTGAACGGCCCAAGGCAGCCGAACAACTGTTCGCACAGCCAGGCATGGCCATAGACTAACAAGTTGTTGGACAAGATAGGAAGCGGCCTCATCCTATCCGTAGCATCTCCATACTCCCAGGTGAATCTATCCCTATTCTATAGTGGAGCAATGCGGCGAAGAAGGAAATCGACCCCCACATGACCAACGATCAGCCCGGCAACACTTAAACGGGTAATCATGTTTATTGTTGGGCGAAGTCTGTCATCAGTAAGGCCAAATTATTTCCAGTCATTATCCCGCACAATGCACTCCTCCCGTGCCTGGCAAAATTTTGGGGCATCCTCATCTTGAATCCAGCACCAGTCCCCTCTACATTCATCCCATCTGACGCGTTGTTGCCCAGTGAGAGAATCCCAGTTCTCTCTTGCCACTCGAGACATCCAGCTTATGTTTTCGGAGCGGTGGTTCTTATTTTCCACCGTTGGAATGAAATAATGCAAGAACAAGTCGACATTGGGGGCAACCCCGACGAAGTTCTTGCATAAGTGTGTGAAGATTCCCATACACGCCATTGCATTTGGCGTGAAGTCAAGGAGGTGAAATTCATAGATCACCATCATGACCTCGAAGGAATCCGAGAAAGGGGGACAGAGACCACAGACAAAGTACGCACAGAAGAATTTATATGAATCTGGCGGGTCATCTTTCCCCTCCGCCAGAACTTTGGGCGCCCCGTGCCCCTTTGGGACCTTTCTCCTCGACAAGTATCCATGCCTCACCTTTAGCACGTCTGTAGGATCAAAAGTATGTCTAGAGGGGTTTGATTAGACTACTTGACCAAATAAAAACTTAGCCTTTCCCAATTTTAAGTTTTGACAGCGAGTCAAGCAATCTTCCTACACATGCAATTATAGAGTTGTGGCAGCGGAAAGTAAATCATTGCATATGAAGAAAAAGGGAGGGGTTGGAGAGTGCAAACGAAAATGGAGACACATATGTTTTTGGCGTGGTTCCGATAGGTGGTGCTATCGTACATCCACGTTGATGGAAACTTCAACCCACGAAGGGTAACGGCTACGCGAGTCCACGGAGGGCTCCACCAAGAAAGGGTCCACGAAGAAGCAACCTTGTCTATCCCACCATGGCCATCGCCCACGAAGGACTTGCCTCACTAGGGTAGATCTTTATGAAGTAGGCTCCTTGCCCATACAAACTCCTTGGTTCAACTCCACAATCTTGTTGGAGGCTCCCAAGTGACACCTAACCAATCTAGGAGACACCACTCTCCAAAAGGTAATAGATGGTGTGTTGATGATCAACTCCTTGCTCTTGTGCTTCAAATGATAGTCTCCCCAACACTCAACTCTCTCTCACAGATTTGGATATGGTGGAAAGATGATTTGAGTGGAAAGCCACTTGGGAAAGGCTAGAGATCAAGATTCATATGGTTGGATTGGAATATCTTGGTCTCAACACATGAGAAGGTGGTTCTCTCTCAGAAAATGAATAGTGGAAGTGTAGGCACGTTCTGATGGCTCTCTCTCTCTCTGATGGAGGAGGGTGGAGGGGGTATATATAGCCTCCACACAAAATCTAGCCATTACACACATTTGACCAAACTCGGTCAGACCGAACAAACGAACTCGGTCAGACCGAAGCAGTTCAAAATATGAACGTTATACATTTCGGTGGGACCGATACTATCAACTCGGTGAGACCGATGCGTTAGGGTTAGGGCACACCTCATCTCGGCGAGACCGATCACATGAACTCGGTGGGACAGATTTCGGTAATGATCAAAAAGAGACTTAGCCAAGCAAACTCGGTGAGACCGATCGCTCATTTTGGTGAGACCGAAACGTTACAAAAAGTAAACAGAGAGTTTGCATTGTCAACTCGATGGGACCGACTCACTCATCTCGGTTAGACCGAAACATTAAGAAGAGGAAACAGAGAGTTGCCAATCCCATCTCGGTGAGACCGAAATCCCTATCGGTGAGATCGAACTAATTAGGGTTTGTTGCAGTGGCTATGTCAAGAGAACTCGGTGGTACCGGATAGATCAAATCGGTGGGGCCGAGTTTGACTTTTAGGTTTGGGACATATGTGGAATTGAGAAAGTGGCTGAGGGTTTTGGAGCTTATCACTGAGCATTTTGAGCAAGTAGACCATTAAGCAACACCTCATCCCTTTTAATAGTATTGGCTTTTCCTATGGACTCAATGTGATCTTGGATCACTAAAATGAAAATGTAGAGTCATGAGCTTTTGCCAATCTTTGTCCTTAGCTTTTTGAGGGGTCCACATCTCTAATCCATGCCATGCCAACCATTGAACTTCCTGAAATATTTATCTTGAAAGGATATTAGTTCAATGAGCTATATGTTGTTATTAATTATGAAAATCACCCGGAGAATAGTAGCACTTTCAGTCTCCCCCTTTTTAGTAATTGATGACAACAAATAGATCAAAGCTTCGACAAAGGATTATAAGAATGAATTATATCATCGCTTTGAGAAGTATGTGATAAGCAAGAGCTCCCCCTAAATTTGTGCATTATTTAAGATTTGGTTTTGAACGCAAATGCACAATCGATTAGGATCATGGGTTACTCTTCCATGTCACATACATCTTGGTGGAGCGCTAAAAAATGATAAGATTTAAGCAATAAGCACTCATCACCAAAATAACAAGTGAATGATCATACACAATCAAATAAACACACATTAAGCATAGTATGGTATGATCAAGCACAAGTAGTATCTCACACACATAAGCAAATTGTAGTGATAACCAAACGATCAACCGAAGTAGCAAGCAAAAACCAACAAATAGAGGCAAGACACTCTCTCTCGAAGCCTAATGATCTATACACTTTCTCCCCCTTTGGCAACAAGTTAATAAAAAGCTCAAAAATGCATAGTGCTATACGGCACTCTAGGCATGATCTCCGGGAGCTGAAGAAGAAGTCTTCTTGCTGGTGGCTCCACTGTGGAGCTGGAGGTGTTGAAGCTGGAGGAACAACTGTAGCAGTGGCTGCAGGAGCTGAAAGTGTAGGTTTGGGCTCGGCAACTGGCACAACTAAAGATCTTGGTCCTCTTGGGACTCTGTGAAAAGCATATGTCATATCTCTATCCTCAGCATCTTCCTTGAGCTTCTCCATAGTAGCCTGGATCTTTGTGACCTTCACATCCAGATCATAGAACTTTGTCTCAATGATCCTTTCAAGGCTTGCTTGATTCTGAGTCAAGTTGGCCAAACTCTTCTCAATACTTAGAGTGGCCTCAAGCAGATAACTTAGCTGATCTTGCTTGGTCTTAGGAGCTCTAGAAGCACTTGCTTGCTTAGCTGCCTTTGCTTGAGCAATCTTCTCTTGGCCTTCAACTGAAGTAGGATGGGATGCATCCATGACAACTTCATTATCCTCAAATTCTGGTCTAAGAGGTAGATGCATCTTGTCAAACAGATATGTCCCTTTCTCCAACCTGGAGTTGATAAGCATCTGAATGTGAGGGGCATATCCACAAGACCTTTTCTGGTATGTTGATGTCCTCTTGATTGTCTCCACAATCAGATCATGACCTTGAACTTCTCCGGAACATCAAACATATGGAGCAAGTTGATGGAGTGACCTTAGATCATTTTATGATCTCCTGACTTGGGCAACAAAGTGTGCCTAAGTATAGTGTTGATTGTGGTCAGTCCAGACAACAAATGGTATATGGATCCAAACTTGTGAGTCTGCAAATCTGCGTCAGGAATTGGCTTGTACATACTTGCCATAGAGTTATGATCAATACTGGGCTTGGCATACACATGTGTGTCATTTTCATCCTCCTTGCGGGCATCAATCAAACTTGCCCATTCAGCAACAATTGATTGGTATATTGTTCCTTCGGTCATCCATACAATTCTACCATCTGGATAGAAATGAGCAGTGGAGTAGAATTGCATGATCATGTCATCGTTCCATCTAGTTAGTTTCTTTCCCACAAATTTGTCATCTCCATTCCGCCTGAAGCTTTCATGCACACGTGGAAAGAAATCAACATGTTTGTCGAAGTATTTCCACTCAACCCACTTCATGTCATAGACAATGGGCTTCTTTTCCAACAATACTATCTCATAGAAATCATGTTGTTCCTTGGTGTGAAATCTATAGTCCACAACAGTCTTTCTCCTTGTAGCATATGGATCAGTCTGTCTCCATCGTCTCAGGCCTACATCCTTTCTGAGTTTTATGTTTTCAGCAACAAGATGGGCATCATTATGATCTGGATTTTTTGGCATAAGTTTTCTTAGCATGATGGATTCTTCATCATCTGAGGATTCTTGATCTTGATCTTCCTCTTCCTATGGAACATCTGGCACTAGGGCCTTGTTCTTTTCAGCTACTGGAATGTCTCTAGTGGATCTCTTGGGTGCAGAAGCTTTGGGGGAAACTTTGGGCTTATATGGAGAAGCCCTGGATTTGATGGCATCCCCCATCAGCTTCTGTGTCTTTGCTGCAGGTGCAACAGGCTCATCAGCATCAGCATCATCATCATCATCTCTCATGGATGGCTTGCCAACCACTCTGGCTATGGTCTTCCTAGCTCTTTTCTTAGCTCATGATGGATCATCATCTCTTGTTTCAAGAGTAAACACCAGCTCTGACTTTTGACATTGGAGCTCTCTTGGCAGGGCCTTCTTGTTCAGACCAGGCTTGACAACTCTAGCAGATTCTTCCTTGTTGACAGCCTTCTTCTTTGAAGTGACCTCTTCATCCACAAAATCATCATCCTCACTATTTGATGTTTTCTTCTTCCTTGTCTTGGTAGCAGCCTTTGGCAGATTGTTTCGAGTGCTTCTACTGCTCTCATAGTAGCTGCTATTGGACGGACTAGTGCCCTCACTCAGTTGTGCCTGCTCCTCTGACCTGTTCTGACTGTCACTGCCCTCAGACATGACTGAAACTGGAAAGTGGCCCTCTGAATAGATATAGTTGAGGTAGAGTTGATGATCTGTGACGCCCGAAGACCGACGTCCCAGAAGATTCCAGAAGATTCCAGATGTTCCGGGTCCCCCCGTGTGTTTCTTTTGTGCTTGTGTTATTTATTTTTGCATTGCATCATTTCATCATGCCATCATGTCATATTTCTTTTGCATCTCAACCTAAATAAATTGTGTGGACCTTCGGTCCATTTAAATCGAGGGAAGAATGACTTCTCTTTATAACATATAAAAGCCTCTCAATATTATTAGGGAGCTATATAATAATATTCCATTTGTTTGGAACTAACCAACACACGTGCATAACTTTCCCCATGCCTCTTAATTCAAGTTTCACCGTCAAAAATCTTCCCTTTATTCCTTTTCTCGTTATCGAGGATCCTCCTAAATATCTAGACTCCGTTCAAACTCCTTTTATTGCAAGCTAAATGTTTTAGTTTGCATTTTCCTATTTTGTTGGAACCACTTCTGTTGGGTTGGTTTTATTTCATAAAGCCTACAAAAATGTTCCATCTTTTATTTTCTTCTTCTTGACCGTTTTTCTTTTGGTGTTGTTCTTTCCCTATTTTTCATTTCTGTTAAAGAAATAAAATAAGAAGGATCCCAGCAGCCAGGCCTCCCAGCCCAGCAGCCTCCCTCTCCTCCTAGGCCAGGCCTCCCTTGGGAGCCCAGCCGCACCTGCCTCCCAGCGGCCCATGCTCCCTCAAGGCCCGACTCCTAACCCTAGCCCCGACCCGTCGCTCCTCTCCCCTCGTTCTTTCCCTCGCGCCGCCAGGGAGGAGTCCCGATCCCAACTCCCTTCTCCAGCGACCAAACCCCCTCACCCCTCGATCCCTCTCCTCTCCTTTCGAGCGCCGCAGCGCCCTGCCCGATTCCCCTCCTCGCTCCCGTTCCCCTCGAGCGATCCAGCAAGGCCGAGGACCCCGTGCCTCCCTCCTCCTGCCGCGGCAGGGAGCCCGCCTGGCCCCGAGCCCAGCAGCGCGGCGACCCGCCTCCGTCTCCCGCGCTGCGCCGCGCCAGGGCATCATCCGCGCCTCCCTCCGGCCCTCTGGCTCGCCGTGGCCTTGCCCCGCCACCTGGGCCGTCCCTCGTCCCTCGTCCCTCGCCTCCTCGCCCGCATCGCCCCGGCCCCGAGCCGCGCCCCTGCCTCGACCCTCCAGCGCGCGAGCGGCAGGCCTCCCCGTCGCCCTTGCTGGATGCCATCGTCGCGCGAGCCGGGCCCAAGGTCGCCGCAGACCTCCTCCAGCGCCGGGCGCCGGCCGCCCCTGCGTCTGCATCGCCAAGCCCGCGGGCCACGAACAGCTCCACCGCGACGGCTCCGTCCTTTTTCCAGCTCGTCGTCGCCCGCAGCCTTTTTCCTTTTTTGTTGTTGTTTTGTTGCTGATATTGTTATCTCAAGCACCCATGAAACAGCAAGCATATCTACTTTTAGACCCGAACGACACCGACACGAACCTGTACGGAACGTGTACCTCTACGGCTACGAGCTCCGTGAACGACTACCGTCGCCGTGTACCACTACCGTCGCCGAGACCGCTAGTACATCTACGAACTCGACGCCCGAACGACTACCGTCGACCATCGAAGACCCCGTGAACAACTACTTCCTCTACGACCCGCGTGAACGACTACTTCCTCTACTTCCGCTACTTCCCCTACGATCTCGAACCGCCCCGAGAATGATCGTTCCGAAGGTATAAACCGAGACGATGACCCGTGGAATGCTTGTTGTGTTGTATGAGATGCATCCCTAGTTTGCACCGTGCCCGTTTCGTCCTTTTGTCATGTTCCTCGGTTGCCTCGTCACCGACCCGTGGGAACCCGGTGACGGGATCGCCCCACCTTTCATCTCGTTGACCCGCTCACGCCATCTTTCCTTTTGCACCGGACTCTCAATGAGTTACCGGAACCGAGATGTTGCATTGCATCATTTTCGGATCGTTGCCGTGGCACCCTTTCTTTCCACCACGGTGACAAATACTCCTTTTCATCTTCTTATCTTCTTCATGTCAACTTTAATATAATTGCATAAAACTTGAACATGTCATCCGCATCATGTTAACAACATTATAAATGTGTGAATTGTTGTTGCTTTAATAATTACTAAATATGCTCATGGGGATTTCCGGAATTTGTTGTTGTTCTTCCAGCCTCATTTAAATTGCCTAGATAGGTAGTTTACTTTTGTTTCACCTCTTGCCATGTTAAAAACATTTAATCTTGCCTTGTAAATAAATGAGAGTCAACTAAATAAATAACATGTGGTGTTTCGTCAATATGCAACTCGTTGCATATTGAGCTCCACTTAACTTGTAGTATTTGTTTGTGCACTTTGCCATGCCATGCATAATTAAACCGGACATGCATCATGCTTGCTTGTGCATCGTATGCCATGTTATGCTTGTGTGTTTACCGTGTTGTTTGTTTCTTTCCAGTTGCTTCTCTTGTTAGCTTCGGTTTCGTTCCGGAGTTGTGAGGATTCGCTCGACTTTGTTGCTCCGTCTAGTTCATGGATCTGTTCTTCTCCCTCGTGGATCCCAGGCAAGATGATCATACCCTTGGATATCTTTACTATCATTGCCATGCTTAGTTGTCTCGATGCTATCGTTACATGTCGCGCTACCCATCTTTTATTGTCAGCCCTCTCCTTGTTGCCATGAACCTCTAACCTTTTGAAACCTTCCTAGCAAAACCACTGTTTGGCTATGTTACCCGCTTGCTCAGCCCCTCTTATAGCGTTGTTAGTTGCAGGTGAAGATGAAGTTCGTTCCAAGAGGGAACTTGTTGTTGGTTATATCACAATATCTATAATTATTATTAACACACCTATATACTGGGCATGGGTGGAAGGCTTGGCCTTTTGCTCGGTGTTTTGTTCCACTCATGCCACCTTAGGCGCCGATAAACCGGCATTATGTTCCTTGATTTTGCGTTCCTTACACGATGGGTGGATGGTGACCCCTTGACAGTTCGACTTTGAATAAAACTCCTCCAGCAAGGCCCAACATTGGTTCTTAATTTGCTCATAATAAAAACTTAATTAAATAATTAAATTTGCATAGGGGGTCGCGTCCCCGAGGATTCTTAATTCTACATAGCAGGGGGGGCCAGTGCTGATGGTGTTGGTCCCAAATAGAGTCGTGTGCGGTAACACCCAGTTATCTGGGGTCTTCGGTTGTTGTACGCTGTGCTCATCCGGTCGTGGCCTGAGACGAGATACGCGCGGCTACTATCAGGGTGTCGGCACGCCGGGAGGTCTTGTTGGACTTGTTTTACCATTGTCGAAATGACTTGTGCTACCGGGAAGCCGAGCCTGATCGGATTTTCCCTAAGATAAGGGGTGATGATATTATATTTATCACTTCAGCTAATCGTGAGAGCTTGTGATGGGCTAAGTTGGGACACCCCTGCAGGGTTATGATCTTTCGAAAGCCGTGCCCGCGGTTATGTGGCAGATTGGAATTTGTTAATGTCCGGTTGTAGAAAACTTGACAGTGGATCCGAAGTAAAACACACAACTGTGTGAGTAACCGTGACTGTCTCTTTTCACTTTGAGAAGAGAACACGGTGGGGTTATGTTTGACTCGTATGTAGTTAGGATCTTTAGCGATCACTACTTTTTCGACCGTTTGCGTAGATGCTCTTCTTATTCTGGTACTCGTAAGTTAGCCACCATATTTACGCTTAGCCGCTGCTGCAACCTCACCACTTTACCTCTTTCTACCCACAAAGCTTTGCTAGTATTGATACCCATGGTTATGGGATTGCTGAGTCCTCGTGGCTCACAGATACTACAACACCAGATGCAGGTTCAGCCGAGGATGATGCAAGAGCTGGTTCAAGTTCTTCACTGGGAGCTCGATGAAGAGAGTGGCCGTATGCTTGTGACATTTTCGACGATCAGTAGTGGTTTCTACTAGGATTCGATCCTGACCTGTGGCTTTATGTTGTTTTGGTATCTTTCTTTTGATCTTCGCCCGTAGTCGGGTTGTGATGTTTTGAATGATGTTATGCTTATGTAATGTATTGTGTGAAGTGGCGAGTGTAAGCCAACTATCTTCTTTTGCAATTTAATCCCTCTTTTACATGAGTCGTGCAAAGATACCAAACTTGAGATCACTCTAGGATGGGCTTATACCTTTAAGTCGTGCCTCGACACGTAGGAGGTATTGTCCCATCCTGGGCATTACATGATCATCACAAAGTGCACAGATTTTGCAAAACAGTTAAGACAAAGACTTAGTTTTAGGTTTCTATAGAAAGAATTTCGGAGCTACCGATTTGTTAAACTCGGTGACTTAGTTTTAGGTTTCTATAGAAAGAATTTCGGAGCTACCGATTTGTTAAACTCGGTGACACCGAAGCAACTTTGAGATTCTAAACTGGTGAAATCGGTCAGACTGAGACACAGTTCGGTTACTCCGAGATTGCTAGGATTTCAGTGAGAGTTGAACTCGGTCACACCGATTTGTACGTTTCGGTCAGACCGGACGTTACAAGTGCAATGGCCTAAGCCAAATCGGTGAGACCGATTTCTACAACTCGGTCGGTCCGAGATGAGTTCGGCGCAAACCTAACCCTAAAACTTTGAATGAAAACTAATCTGTACGGAGTTTTTGCTGGATAGGATGATCTCATATGTGGAAAGAATCATGGCATTGACCTTGTGCTTAGAATCAGATTGAGGAAAACACATAGGGTTGAACTCATACCCTAACTCGGCGATGAGTTCCCTACGGCGACAACGGTGGCGGAGATTTCCGTTGACGGTGGCGGAGACCAGCGGCAGGAGGTCGCACGCGACGAGAGGATGATCCGGAGACCTCGAGTCGGTAGAGCTGGATAGGCGGGGGAGAAAGGATTCGAAAAACTTTCCAAGGTTCGACCCATGGGTATATATATCCAGACTCTGTCGGTGTGACCGAGTGGAACGACTCGGTGGCACCGAGATGCACAACTGCTAGCAGTTACTACAACTCGGTGAGACCGAATTGTTCTAATCGGTTGCATCGAGATTGAAAACCTAGATCAACTTAATGACCTCGGTGTGACCGAAGGGAAAGAATCGGTCAGACCAAAATGCACTAAGAGGTTTTGGAAGTTTAAGTCCATGACGAATCGGTGACTCCGAGTGCTCCTCACTCAGAGTGGTTCGAATTTGACTTGATCAAACTTTGTTGTAGCATGAATAGAGTTTGAGACAAGAAAAACATAGATAGCTAGAGGGGGTTCTTAGGCATTCTTATCCATCCATTCGGCAAAATAAGAAAGGCAAACAATCAAAGTAACAAATGGATGTCCTTGAATGAGAAAAATATGCACTCAACATGCTCACACAATAAGATAGCAAATGAAATATGTGACAAAGCATGCACAAGCATTCTAGCATCTATCAGGCAATTGGCGATGACTAGGTCATCTATATATGAGTATATTGACTTAGGAGTCAAATGAAAACATTCGATCATAGGTCATACTCATTGTTTAAGCACAAGTGGGGTTGCCACTTTTACATAAAGCATCGTTCTGTTCACATCATTAGACTTGCTTTAGCTCAATTCTTGGAGTAAAGCCCCCCCTAGATGTGATATCCCCCCTAAGAGGGATGAACTAACCTTGGGTTTTGTCGACAATGACTTCATGTAGATGTTGAAGATGTAGATGCTCAATGTTGATGTAGATCATTTTGGAGCAATACATTGGAGTGAGTTGCACTTTCAATACCTTCATGGGTTAGTCCCACAAGGAACATACAAGGATATCCATGGACATAGAGTGAATTACACACAAGATGATGTCCATGAAAGCATTAGGTTACCTTGTCCCTTGTCTTACCAACAAGAGGGTTTGTGACTCCTTGAACTAGTGCAAGATGTGAAAGTTGATTGCACTTGTCTTTGCCAATATGAATAAGAGTGAAGTATGTTGGCGGAGTCACCCTCAAGAACACTCTAGTTCTTCTTCTTCGGGATCCACACCATCTTGATGGGAATCCTTGGAGTTGTAGATGTACTTGATGAAGTAGAACTTGACGTAGTATTGGGAACCCACTTAACCAAGGCCTTAGGAGCTTCTTCAAATGCATCAATCCCTTCTTGAAGCTTATCCTTGCCCTTTAGCTTGTGGTCTTGTGGTGGAAGATCATCTTGGGCTTGTGTCCCCTTGAAGGAAGTAGGATCATACTTCTATTGCTGAGGAACAAACTTTGTCTTGGGGTATTGATCTTCTTCCCACTCAACTCCATTGGCATTGAACCTTCGTTCAAAACCAACACCTTGATTCTTCCGGTGCCTTCCTTGCTTGCGTACAATTTCCTCGAATTGCTTACTCCCGGCAAGGATCTTATAAACACCTTTCTCTATAATTCCCTTCAATAAGCTATTTTCTTGCTCAAGTGTAACTTGGCTAAGAGAATCATTAGTGGAATCAAGAGAATTACTAGAAGCAACAACATTGGATTTATCATGATTATTGTTACTACTAGAGGAACAATCTTTCTTGTTCTTATTGCTAGATTTTACTTGTGGCATGTAGGTAGACAAGAGTAAACGCTTGGCAATGTAAGAAGAACTTTTCTTACAAAGATCATCATTGATTGCTTTTAAGAACTCATGCTCTTGCTCTAGATTGAGCTTTTCAAAGCGTAGCTTCTCATGAGTCCTCAAAAGTTCTCGATGATCCTCTAAGGTAGCTTCATGAGCTAACTTGAGAGTCTTTAATTCTTTAGTTAGATGATCAATCTTCTCCTTATCATTGCCATTCATTTTATCTTCATTAGCATGATTAATAGCAATTTCATCCTAGTTTTCATCACTATTGCTACCAACAAGTAAATCATCATCACCTAGCAAGTCATCTTCATCACTATTGAAATCAAGATATTCGGGGTGTGATACCTTAGGGACTTTAGCCATGAAGCATCTTCCAACTCCTTTATTTGGTGAGTCAAATATGTCGTAGGAGTTGGATGACACAAGAGCAATTCCGGCAACACCTTCATCTTGAGTATCTTCTGAGTTGGAGTGATAGCTTCTCTCGGAGTAGTTATTGGAGTCGAAACCCGATGCCCATTCACCAACATCATCTTGATGTCTTCGTCTTGTATAGATCCTTGATAATTTTTCCTTCCTTTCTGAATCCTTGCTTCTATGAGAGGGTCTTCGTTCATAATGACCATCTCTAATCCTTCTCTCTCTTGGTGGTGATTCTTCTCTTCTACTTCTCATTTCGGGTGAATCTCCTCTTTTCTTGTGAGGAGTCGTACACTAATTTGAGTAGTGTCCGGGTCTTCCAAAATCGTAGCAATTTCATTCACGACTAGAAGATCTTTTGTCATTGTAGGACCTTGACTTGGAACTTCTCTCTTTGCTTCTACTCTTGTAGAACTTGTTGAAGTTCTTCACCATTAATCTCAATTCTTCATTGAAGACTTGTTTATTACTTGATGATGTAGGAGCATCACATGAATCTTTATAAGTGCCACTAGACTTATTGTGAAGCTCTTCTTTATCCTTACGTGACATCTCATGAGCAACGATTCTACCAATGACTTATGTTGGCTTGAGATCTTTGTAATTGGGTATCATTTGGATCAATGTGCACACGGTGTCATATTTTCCATCCAAGGCTCTTAGGATTTTCTTGATAATGAATTTATCGGTCATTTCTTCGCTTCATAAGCCGACAATCTCATTTGTGATGAGAGCAAGCCTAGAGCACATTTCAGCGACACCTTCACCATCCTTCATATCGAACTTGTCAAGTTGACTTTGAAGCACATCCAACTTGGATTCCTTGACGGAGTCGGTACCGTCGTGCATATCAACCAAAGTATCCCCAATTTCTTTTGCATTCTCAAGATGGCTGACTTTGTTGAATTCTTCAGGACACAATCCATTGAAGAGGATATCGCAAGCTTGAGCATTGTATTGCAACATCTTCAATTCTTCAACATTAGCTTGACTATTTGGTTCCTTCCCATCTAAGAATTCACCTTGCAAACCAATACACACAATATCCCAAACAGTGGGGTTATGTCCAAGAATATGCATTTTCATCTTATGCTTCCAACTAGCAAAATTAGTACCATCAAAGTAAGGACCTCTACGGCAGTAACTTCCCTCGCTAGACGCCATATTCTCCTAGGTTGTAAAACCAAGGCTATGATCACCAAAGCTATGAGAAACAAGGCAAATGGAGACCAAAGCTCTGATATCACTTGTAGGATCGAAAGTATGTCTAGAGGGGGGTGATTAGACTACTTGACCAAATAAAAACTTAGCCTTTTCCCAATTTTAAGTTTTGATAGTTTTTAGCAATTTAGCACGAGTCAAGCAATCTTCCTACACATGCAATTCTAGTGGTGTAGCGGCGAAAAGTAAATCATTGCATATGAAGGTAAAGGGAGGAGTTGGAGAATGCAAACGCAATTGGAGACACAGATGTTTTTGGTGTGGTTCCTATAGATGGTGCTATCGTACATCCATGTTCATGGAGACATCAACCCACGAAGGGTAACGGCTGTGCGAGTCCACGGAGGGCTCCACCCACAAAGGGTCCACGAAGAAGCAACCTTGTCTATCCCACCATGGCCACCGCCCACGAAGGACTTGCCTCACTAGGGTAGATCTTCACGAAGTAGGCGATCCCCTTGCCCTTACAAACTCCTTAGTTCAAGTCCACAATCTTGTCGGAGGCTCCCAAGTTATACCTAAACAATCTAGGAGACACCACTCTCCAAAAGGTAATAGATGGTGTGTTGATGATCAACTCCTTGCTCTTGTGCTTCAAATAATAGTCTCCCCAACACTCAACTCTCTCACACAGATTTGGATATGGTGGAAAGATGATTTGCATGGAAAGCAACTTGGGGAAGGCTAGAGATAAAGATTCATATGGTTGGATTGTAATATCTTGGTCTCAAAACATGAGCAGGTGGTTCTCTCTCAGAAAATGAATAGTGGAAGTGTAGGCACGTTCTGATGGCTCTCTCTCTGATGGAGGAGGGGTGGAGGGGTATATATAGCTTCCACACAAAATCTAGTCGTACACACATTTGACCAGACTCGGTCAGACCGAACAAACGAACTCGGTCAGACCGAAGCAGTAGAACATGTGAACATTAGACATTTCGGTGGGACCGATACTATCAACTCGGTGAGACCGATGTGTTAGGGTTAGGGCAAACCTCATCTCGATGAGACTGGTCAAATGAACTCGGTGGGACCGATTTCAGTAATGATCAAATAGAGACTTGGCCAGGCAAACTCGGTGAGACCGGTCTCTCATTTCGGTGAGACCGAAAAGTTACGAAAAGTAAACAGAGAGTTTGCATTGTCAACTCGGTGGGGACCGATTCGCTCATCTCGGTTAGACCGAAATGTTACAAAGAGGAAACAGAGAGTTGGCAATCCCATCTCGGTGAGATCGAAATCCCTATTGGTGACACCAAACTGATTAGGGTTTGTGGCAGTGGCTGTGTCAAGTAAACTCGGTGGCGCCGGATAGATCAAATCGGTGGGGCCGAGTTTGACTTTTAGGTTTGGGACATATGTGGAAATGAGAAAGTTGCACTACAAGAATCAGGATCTTTGCCGTCAGCCATAGCGGACGGCAAAGGCATGCCTTGCGGATGGCAAAGGTCTTTGCCGTCAGCTGGCAGACGGTAAACCGTCCGGCTGAACAAGCTCCGATAAAGGGTACTTTGCCGTCTGCCGGCGGACGGCAAAGATGCAAAGGCCTTTGCCGTCAGCCCGCAGACGGCAAAGAGGTTGGATGGCAGGTTAGGTCTGTTAGGGGTTAACGGCGTGCTTTGCCGTCTACTGGCAGACGGCAAAGACGCAAAGGTATTTGTCATCTGCCAGCGGACGGCAAAGAGGTTGTCCCAGGTGCCCCTAGGTAGCTGGCACGTGGCATTCTTTGTCATATGCTGGCTGACGGCAAAGATGCAACTGTCTTTACCGTCTGCGAGCCGATGGCAAAGCATGCCATATAGGCCGTCCCAGTGCACCCCAGGTTGCATAGGTAGCTGCCATGTGGTAGCTTTGCCGTCTGCTGGCTAATGGCAAAGCTCTTTGCCATCTGCCAGCAGACGGCAAAGTGCTTGTATAGCCCCCGTTTTTTTGTTTTTTCTAAAATTCAATCAATTTCACAGAATTTCACATTTGAAAATACTTTCAACAAGCATACCAACACATATACATACCAAATCATATACATGCCATATGGATATGATCATCCAACACATATACATACCAAATCAAAAGTCCATATATAGCTAGCCAACATATCCAACATCAAGCATACAATGGTTTCATCCATACATACATATATAGGTAGCAAGTTTAACAACTTTCATCCTACAAAATCCAAAGAAAAATGAAGCACAAGGAGAAGAGTAGACTCCATCAACGCAAACCTTCCTCATATAAAGCAAATCTGCAAATTGGGAAAGAAGAAAGTTAGAAGAAGAAGAAGAAGACTAGAAGAAGAAGACTAGCTAGAAGAAGAAGAAGAAGAAGAAGAAGAAGAAGACTAGCTAGGTAAATAAGCTAAGTATGCATTTGTTTAAGCAAAGCACTAGAGAAAACTTACCCTCATCACAACAAATGCGATGAAGATCGCAACAAAGGTAACAATTGATCGAACGACATAATGATACCAAGCCTCATTATCAATGGCATATTTTCTCATTTTCTTAATCTTCAAGCGCATTGCATCCATGTTCAAGCGCATTGCATTAATCTTCATCCCGCGATCATCGACGACATCGGCAACATAAAACTCCAATATCATCTTCTCTTCTTCAATTCTTTTAATTTTTCATTCAAATGCTCATTTTCTTTTCGAACTAAATCTAACTTCTCGACAAGAGGATCGGTTGCAAATTCCGGTTCACATACCTCCTAGATTAAAATATCTCTATGTCAACTTGATGGCCATAATTGTCATAAATGCGAAATGCAACAAATAGTCATAAAAGAGGATTTACCACATCTAAATCATAAAGCGGGCGACGACCGACGGGAACGGATATCAAGACCATCACACTATGTATAACAAACAATCACACAAAGTTAGAAAATTATACAAGTAACTATATAAATCATACAATCATACAAGTGACTATATAAATTAAGTACACCATAAAAAATTAATAACTAGCCATAATCTGGTTCAATAAATGCTTCGGGATCAATAAATGCATCATCAGCATCACTATCAGTAATGACGTGCTCATCATCATCATCATTATTAAATGCATCATCATGTGGAAGGCGACCTCTACGTAATATGTCAAGCATTGACAGGTCATCTGCAGTAGTAACCTCTTCTAGTTTAGTCTCTTCTTGTTCCGGCTGAGGGGTGAAGTCGGGTTCACTGTCGCTGTCTACTTCAATGTTCTGGGGTGAATTAGAGTGGCTCTTGATTTTTTTGGAAAGACGCGTTTCTTGGCAGAATTCTCATTCATATGTGTCTGGGTTAATGTGAGGTTCATAATCATGTTCATTGGGGGGAGGTGGTCTAACACGTGGCGGCACTTCATAAACGACATCCCAACCTTTGAGATTAGGATCACTTTGACAGGCCCACGGTAGATAGAAAACTTGGGTTGCCTGTTGAGCCATAACATAAACATCGGGAACATCCAAATGGGTGCTTTGATTGATTCCCACTAGCCCTATATGTTCATGAGTCCTTCTAGTCTTCGTCGGCTGGAACCAACAACATTTGAAGACTACGACGTTTTGTGGGTTTACACCATTGAATTAAAGTTCATAAATTGCTTCAACTCTTCCATAATACTCGGTATCTCCTTTGCCGATAGCAGAGAGACAACAATTTGTAGAATTTCGGTCGGCCATAGGTACGAAAGCGATACCCGTTGATGTCGTATTTGTCAAATGAACGGACCTTATAGTAAAAACCATTAGCGACTTGTGTCAATTCAGCTTCCTACAAGTTTAATACGAAAGGGATTTTTGCATTAGCCGGAATTTAGATGAAGAAATGAAATTCTCTAATGGAAATTACCGTTTGTTTGAACCAAGAGATGAAACCGGGATAGCTGCGTCCATGCTTTGCCAGAAGCTCATACTCTTCGATGGAATCCTTTTCGATCACCGCTCCATACGAGAATATGGCAACGTATTGACTGTATCAAATTTATCCGGGAATAAGAGTAGTACAAAGGAATTAGAAGTTGCGAAACAATGTACCGAGAACTTACTCAATGTACGGCCACACTTCTGTTAGGTTGCTGAAGATATACAGCGAAATGATTTGCCATTCTTCGAAATCCAACGTTAAGGAATAAGAAGCACCACTGGTGCGAGATCCCCTTTGAATAGGCTGAGGTTGGATCCACCCTTTTTAGGTTCGTCAGCGTTGTACCGAGGCTTCAGATTATGCAAATGATGATTTTTGGCTTCGTAGTGTGCTGTCACGAAGTTTGCCTCCTCCTCAGTAATGAATGCCTCAACCATCGATGCTTCAATTCTACGTTTAGTTTTACATTTTGCTCGCAACGTCTTTTGCATCCTCTCAGTGGCGTAGCACCAACGATTTTGCACGGGCCCCTCAAATATTGCCTCAATTGGGAGATGCAAAATCAAGTGCTGCATTGGATTAAGTAAGCCCGACGGAAAGATCTTCTCTAACTTGCAGATCAACTCCGACGCCAACTCTTCCATTTCTTCTAGCAGGCCAGGTGATAGTTCTTTCACATAGAGAACACAGAGGAAATAGCTCACCTCTGCCAGTACTAGCCATTCATCCTCAGGGATGAAGCCAAGCAAAATCACTGGCATTACCCACTCAATTCATATGTGCCAATCATGACTCTTGAGACCAAATATCTTCAATTTATCAAGACTCACTCCCCTCTTTAGATTCGCTGCATACCCATCGAGGAACATCAACTTCTGTTGCACCCACAAGATAATTTCCCTCATAGCTGGCCTTCCAAGATTGAACCATGCCTTTGGCTTCGTCCAGTTATGCTTTCCTTTTAGTTCTTTCATGTTTGTAATGGCCTATCACATAGCGCCTCCAGATCGACTCTAGCCTTAGTATTATCCTTTGACTTCCCATCTATGCCGAACAATGTACCAAAAAGTGCCTCGGCGATATTCTTCTTAGTGTGCATCACGTTGATGTTGTGTGGGCAAAGGAGGTCTTTGAAGTAAGGCGGATCCCACAAGCATGTCTTGTGAGTCCAGGCATGTTTTGAATTATACCCCTTGAAATACCCTGGACACTCTGGATCTAGCTCGAGAGCGTTTAACTGATCTAGTGTCTCTTGGCCTGTCAACGGGGGTGGTGCAGAGTTTTTGACAACTCTACCTCTGATGAAGTTCTTCTTGTCTTTCCTGAACTTATGGCGAGGATCCAGGAACTGTCTATGCATGTCGAAGCAAGAAAACTTGCGACCGGCCTGAAGCCAATGAAACTCAAGAGCTCCCTTGCATGTGGGGCACGGGAACCTTCCATGCACACACCAGCCAACGAATAGCGCATACGCAGGCAAGTCATGCGTCGAGTACATGTACCAGACAAGCATTATGAAGTTCCGTTTGCTAAAGGCGTCGTATGTATTGAACCCACTATCCCAGGCTTCTTGCAATTTGTCCTTCAGTGGCTGCATGTATACATTCATATTCTTCCCCGGATAGTTGGGACCTGGAATTATCAAAGTCAGGAAAATGTTCTTTCTTTGCATAATCTATCCGGGGGGAGATTGAGTGGAAAGACAAATATGGGCCAACAACTGTATTGGTCTGCCGTCAGACCAAACACACTGAACCCATCCGCGCTGATGCTGACTCGAGGATGCCTCAGATCTGCCGCTTTGTCATCATGTAATGCATTGAAGCTCTTCCATGCCTCATCGTCCGATGTGTGCACCATCATCAGCTTCCCATCTGCATTTAGTTGGGTTCTTTTGCCCATTTTCTGCCATGTCATCTGTCTTGCCGTCTCTTCGACCATGAAAATACGTTGAAGTCTTGATACGATTGGCATATACCAAAGAACATTAACGAGGATTTCGGTCTGCGTCTTCTCACCCATACCATTGTCTACCACAACATACCTGAATGAGTTGCAAATGGGACAATATTTCAAGTCCGCATACTGAAGCCTAAATAAGGCACATCCTTTCTCACATGTATGTATCTTCTCATAGCGCATCTTAAGAGCATGGAGGATTTTGTCTGACTGGTACAGGTTTGCAGGTAGTACATGGCCTTCGGGTAGAAAACGTCCAAATACTGTCATCATTGTGTCGTAGCATTCTCTACCCAAGTTGAATTGAGCCTTCAGAGCCATTTTTTGTGAGATGGCATCCAACTGACAAAGCTCAGTGTGCTCATGGAGAGGACGTTTTGAGGACTCCAACATTTCATTGAAGGCATTTGCAGATTCCTCCATATCATTGTCCGAGTCCCGAGCATCAACAAAGTCTTGCACCATGTCTTGCATCCTGGTACCATGCTCGTCGGTGCGACTGTTGGGGTTTCGGGGCGACATATGCCAATGGATGGCTTATCATGCATGGGGACAATAGAGCGTTGCCGGGCCGTGGAAGCGGGATAAGGCGGAACTTAGGACGCCTACGGATCTTACCTAGGTTCGGGGCTCTCCGTGGAGATAACACCCCTAGTCCTGCTCTGCGAGGACTCCACGTCATGACTAATCTCACTATGGTAGCTACAAGGTTGCTCCTCGAGCTGTGTCGTCTAGAGAAGGAAGATGAGCAAGGCTAGCTCACTACCTTCGCTCTAGGGAATCGGGATGGTTGCTAGGGTTTCTCTCTCTCTCTCTCTCTCTCTCTCTCTCTCTCTCTCTCTCTCTCTCTCTCTCTCTATGTGCTCTCTTTCTTCTAGGGTTTAATCTTCCAACCCCTCCTCATGGAGGACCCTAGGGGGTTTATATGGGCCTACCCCCCAGGGGTACAATTGTAATCTTGACGGAGTGGCTCCCGGCTGTCAGCGTCTTCTGGTGCCGGCCTCACCGTCAGTGGATGAGTGCCTCATACTCGGTCACATTGTTAGAGGCGGCAAAGTGGATTTGCAGGGTGTACTTAAGCTTGTCGCCCTTGGGGGAGGTGAGGACGATGCCGGCTCCCAAGCCAGTGCACATCTTTGACCCGTCAAAGTGCATCCGCCAATGGGTTGAGTCTGGAGCAGGCGGCAGGTACTGGGTCTCGGCCCTGTCGACGAGGAAGTCGGCCAATGCTTGCGATTTGATGGTGGTGCGCGGCTGGTAGAAGATGGTGAAGGGGGCCAGCTCGATGGCCCACTTGGCCACTCTTCCTGAAGCATCTCTGTTGCCCATGATCTCAGCAAGCGGGGCCGTGCAGACGATCGTGATCAGGTGCTCTTAGAAGTATTGCTTGAGTTTCTTGGCGGTGAAGTACACGCTGTAGCACATCTTCTGGTAGTGGGGGTAGTTATGCTTGGAGACTGACAGTACCTCGCTCACATAGTAGACCGGCCTCTGGACAGGCAAGGCTCTGCCGTCTTCTAGGCGCTTGACCACAATGATCGTGCTGACCACCCGGCTGGTGGCGGCTATGTAAAGGAACACGGGTTCCTTGTCTGTTGGCGCCGCCAGCATAGGCGGGGTGGACAGCAGTTTCTTGAGCTGCTGAAAGGCTTCGTCTGCCTGTTCGTTCCACTCGAAGCAAGTGGTTTTCTTCATCAGTTGATACAGGGGGAGTGCCTTCTCTCCCAGCCGGCTGATGAAACGGCTGAGAGATGCCAGGCACCCTGTGAATTTCTGGACATCTCGCACACGAGTTGGCCGCTCCATTCTCTCAATTGCCTTGATCTTTGCAGGGTTGCACTCGATGCCGCGTTCAGATACCAGGAAACCAAGGAGCTGGCCGGCTGGTACCCTGAAGACGCATTTCTCCGGGTTTAGCTTGATCTGAAAGCGGTGCAAGTTTTCAAATGTCTCTTGGAGATCCTCCAAAAGAGTTCCTCTCTTCTGTGTCTTCACCACGATATCATCCACATAAACGTGGGCGTTTCTGCCAAGTTGCTTTTGGAGATACTTCTGCATGCAACGCGGAAAGGTGGCGCCGATGTTTCTCAGGCCGAACGTCATGGTCAGGTAGCAGAAGGCCCCAAATGGCGTGAGGAAGGCGGTATTCAGACGATCAGCCGGATCGAGTTTGATCTGGTGGTACCCGGAATAAGTATCAAGGAATGACATCAGCTCGCATCCGGCTGTAGAGCCACTCACTTGATCTATTCGCGGCAGAGCAAATAGATCTTTAGGGCAGGCTTTGTTGAGGCTGGTGTAATCAATACACATGCGGCATTTGTTGTTCTTCTTTAGCACTAGGACTGGGATTGCGAGCCACTCTGGGTAGAAAACTTCCATAATGGAGCCGGCTACTAGCAGGCGGGCAACTTCTTCCCCAACAACTCTTCTCTTCTCTTCTGACAGGCGGCGTAGCGGCTGCCTGACACGCTTTGCATCTTCTCTCACATGGAGCTTGTGCTTGGCGAAATCCGTCGAGACACCCGGCATGTCTTTGGGGGACCATGCAAATATGTCCCGATTCTCATGGAGGAAATCGACGAGCTCGCTTTCCTATTTGCTGTCTAGGTTTGACCCTATGACAGCAAATCGCTCTGGGTGAGACGGGTCCAAGGCAATCTTCTTTCTCTCCTTGGCTGGCTGGAACGAGCCTTGCGGCTCTGCCTCCTTGGGATCGGCTGGTATGGCTGGCTGCTCGCCAGCCATTGCCTCCAGTCGTTCCAGGTGGCGCTTCTCTTCAGCTACGACAAGGGACTCGGCCAGACGGCTACTGGCTGTTGCACATGCGATGGACTTCTCGTAGTCCCCAGCTATGGTGATTATTCCCTTGGGGCCCAGCATCTTCATCTTGAGGTAGGCATAATGGGGTACTGCCATGAACTTTGCAAGAGCAGGCCGGCCCAAGATCACGTGATAGGGACTTTCCAGGTTCACCACTTCAAACCAGACTGGCTCTCTCCAGAAATGATTCTTGTCACCAAACAAGAAATCAATCTTGGCCTTGCCGATTGGTGAGCAAGATAGGCCTGGCACAATGTCGTGGAACATAGTCCTGGTAGGATGAAGCTGCTTTTCTTTGATGCCCAATTTCTCCATGGTGTCGCGGTACATGATGTGGATGCTATTGCCGCCGTCTACCAGTACTCGGGAGAAACGACAGGCTCATCTGTCGGTGGAGAGTGTCGCATCCAGAACCAAGGCGTAGGCCCCTGCTGAAGGCATGACAGCCGGGTGATCTTCTTGGCTCCAGCTGACGGGCCTCTCAGACCAGTGCATGAATTCTGGGGCTTTGATGGCAATGGTGTTGACTTCTCTGCGTTACTGGTGCCGGCAGTGCCTATCGTCCGCCTGGCTTGTGAGGACGACATAGGCCCCGTTTTCTTCTAGGAATTCATCCTGGACCTGGCCGCCCGGACGAGCAGCCGGTGGATTGGGAGGCGGGGCCGCCTGCCCAGCAGGCGGCGGTGGCAGAGCTTCTCCTTTGGCAATCCGTGTGAGCCAATGACACTTTCGTGTGGTGTGGTTGGAAGGCTTCGCGCCACTGTGGAACTTGCAGGGGGCGTCCAGAGCTTGGTCGAAGGAGAAAGCTGGCTGCCAGGCTAGCTTGCCGCCTTCTGGCGCTTGGGTCCTGCTTGAGCTTCTGGCTGTTGGCCAACAACTGCTGCCACCAGCCGGCTGTTGGCAGCCAGCGCGTGGGTCTTGTGTTTGTAATCGTTCGGCTGTTGGCGTCGGCTGGACTCTCCAGCCGGCGTTTTGGGAGTTGGAGGATCATCTTTCTAGAAGCATCCACTTGCAGCTTGGTCTTCATGGAGGAGTCAGCGGTGGCGTACTTGTCTGCTATGCTCAACAGCTCGTCCAGCGTGGCAGGCTCGTCACAAAGGAGTTTGTGCTTGAGCAAGGTGCCCTCTCTGCACCCGGACGTGAAATACTCGATGGCTTGTACCTCGTGCACTCCCTCGCAAGAGTTTCGCAGCTCTGCCCAACGCATCAGATAATCGCGGGCTGACTCATCTGGGCCTTGGACACATAGGGAGAGCTGGCGCGGCTTGGGAGGATGCTTGTAGGTGCTGGTGAAGTTGCGAGTGAAGGCGTCGATGAAGTCCAACCAGCCGTTGATGATGTTGGGTTTGAGGCTGTTCAGCCACGTCCGGGCCATGCCCTGGAGCATAAGTGGCACGTACTTCACCGCAACACGCCTGTTGCTAGTAGCCATGTTGACGGCTGTGGAGTAATCCACCAGCCAATCCTCTGGCTTCACTGATCCGTTGTACTTGGGGGTATCTCTGGGGAGCGAGAAGCCCTTGGGGAAAGGCTCGTTACGGATGCGGGGGGCGAAATAGGCCGGGCCAAGGTCATCTTCTTCTTCGACCGCCTGGGACCGAGTCAGTCGGTCTAGGCGGTGGCGGGCGTCGTTCTCCCCAACCCCCTCGTGGCGGCCCAAGCGGCCTGCCAGAGTGGGGTGGTCAACAGGCGAAGGAGACACGCCCCTCTCCCGTCTAGGAGGAGGCGGGTGTTCCCCTCGCCGCTCTACGGCCCTTGGGCGGCCATCTTCGTCGCACTCGATGGTGATACGAGTCTGCCGGCTGCGGCTAGCAGCCGGCTCTGAGTCTCGCCGGTTGGGGGCACCGACTGTTGGAAAGCGGGACGTAGCTCCTTGCTCCCGCCGAAGGGGGCAGTTGTCAGCCTACGCGCCAGCCTTTGATGCCCGGTGACGGGCCTCCTGCTGCGCAGTAGCAGCGTCGAGGAGCTGGCGGGCGCGCTGAGTCACGCAGCGAAGCTCGTCTCCCTCCAACTAGCACATCTCATCAACTGCCGCCTGGGCAGCCCTTAGATTCTCCGATGGAGTGAGGTACACGGGCCATGGGCCCCCAGCATGTCTGCTAGCAGCCCGCCGCGATCACAAACGGCACCGGCCCGGCTAGGCTCGCGAGCAGCCGGCGTGCCGCAAATGGCATGGTCCATCTCGTGGCGGTAGGCTTCAGTGAGGCGTCTGGAAGCGGCCAGCTTGTTGGCGCTGTCGAGGAGCGAGACGCGAAGTGCCTCCAGCGACGTGCCGTCTGCCCCCGCCGCAAAAGGTGCGGCGAGCTTCTGTAAGGCGGCCTGGAGCGGGTCTTGGCCCGACCCGCCGGACGGTTCGTCGTGGTTGGTGGCGAGCACCTCCGTGACGGTGCTGGAGGTGCTGCCGCCCGTTAGAGCAGGGAAGGGGTCGTCGATGATCACCACATGCTCGGGGAAGGAATCGACGGGCTCTGCGTCGAGGTCGATGACCATGTCTACTGGTGGGTCAAAAGAGCCCACTGACTCCACGTCAGAGGTGCGCTCGTCGATGATGTGGAGCTTGTCGAGGAGCTCAACGAGGCTGCTCTCCAGATCTAATGGCTCGGCCGCCGAAGAGGGCTCGTCATGAATGTGGATGCCACCGAGAAGGTCGGCGAGTCCGCTCGCGGCGCATGCGGCCTCAGCACCGCGAAGCATCCCAGTTTCCACACCTGCGGACGTGCCAGAACATGTCTCCGGACGATGGTGCGCCTTGCCCCACGGTGGGCGCCAAATGTCGGGGTTTTGGGGCGACATATGCCAACGGATGGCTTATCATGCATGGGGACAATAGAGCATCGCCGGGCCCTGGAAGCGGGATAAGGCAGAACTTAGGACGCCTACGGATCATACCTAGGTTCGGGGCTCTCCGTGGAGATAACACCCCTAGTCCTGCTCTGCGGGGACTCCGCATCATGACTAATGTCACTATGGTAGCCACAAGGTTGCTCCTCGAGCTGTGTCGTCTAGAGGAGGAAGATTAGCAAGGCTAGCTCACTACCTTCGCTCTAGGGAATCGGGATGGCTTCTAGGGTTTCTCTCTCTCTCTCTCTCTACGTGCTCTCTTTCTTCTAGGGTTTAATCTTCCAACCCCTCCTCATGGAGGACCCTGGGGGTTTATATAGGCCTACCCCCCAGGGGTACAATTGTAATCTTGACGGAGTGGCCCCCGGCTGTCAGCGTCTTCTGGTGCCGGCCTCGCTGTCTGTCTGCTGGTGCCCACCGCCTGCGGGCCCATGTGATTGCTTTTCACTGTAGGCGCGCTTCTGTTGACGGCAGCATAGTCAGGAGGGAAGTCGCTACAGTGCCGCCGTCTCCTGCCGTACACTGCCGCCACGCCCTCTCTTGTCATCTTGATGAGGTTCAGACTTCTAGGGCAGGATTTGCCGTCTGTTACCAGGCGGCCGCCTCCCCTGGCCGCCTGCCAGGGGCGGCTTGTTTACGACTTACCCACTGGCCGGTGGGGCTAGCCGCCTGCTAGCCCCACTGTCTGTGGGTAGTGGGATCGTGGCTTCCTCTGACCGAAGCTTGGTCACTGGCAGTGTGGCTACAGCGACTTGCCGCTTAAGAGATGGCCATAAGGTACACATTCACTGTAGCCACGCCCTTATAGATTCTCTAAGGACGTGCTCAACTGTAGCCATGCCTCAGCTGCGCGGTGGTCCCCCCAGCACGCATCCCAAGGGAGAGGCGTAGGACCGTCTGCTAGCTGCTGGATGTGCAGCTGCCGCCTGTTTGAGCCCATGCCGCCTGCTTGTAGCCGGCTCCTAAGGTAAGCTGTCCTAGGAGGCGGCCCGATGAGCAGATGGCCGAGGGGTAACAGGCGGCCCCAAATTGTCTTGTAATACCATGCGTGGTCGATGAGGACACCCGTGGTCAATATCTCTGACAGCGACGACGGAGCACCTCAGCTCTAGCACTTTGGGCAGACTCGCCATGAAATGTCCACACTGTATAATCTGGCGTAAAACCCCTCTTTTGCAGGTGTTTACCCATTTCATCCTCTGTCCTCTTGTGCTAGTTGTTGCACCTCGCACAGGGGCACTAGGTTGTCCTCCGGCCGTTTGCAAATGTGGCTCTTAGAAACCCCTTGGTTTTTGTGAGCCATTCAGTGGTCATGTCTTTCTGACTAGTGTGACCAGTGTACATCCACGCACGATCGGTCATCTTGCCTAGCTACTGGGCACATAAGAAATATATATATATATATATATATATATATATATATATATATATATATATATATATATATATATATATATATATATATATATATATATATATATATCAGCAAGATTCATCAGTTATTGGAGTTTCTCACTTTTATTACGTCCATGCAACCTAGACACTAATAGGTAAAGATAGGTCCTAATCCCACCCAAGTATGTGTAGATTGGGTTCGTTTTCCCATGCTCTGCACCGGACCCGACGCAAAATTTTGGCAGCACCTCCCCACTATTCTCCTGATACATGTCTCGGCAATAAGCAGAGAGGATGTGTACCCGGAGAACAACAGGGAGGCACTAGCGAAATTCTGCATCGGATCCGGAGCAGAGCATATGGGAAAACGAACCCAATCTACACATACTCGGGCTGTCCATGGATAACGTTGGACAATTCGAAAGAATCACGGTTATAAATATGCAAATGCATGCATATTTATAGATCTAACCCTTTCGAACGGGAGACGCATAGTGTTCATGCATACAGATGATTGAAGACACCTATGGCTAGCAAGTTTCATCGGCACGAAGACCGGAACAGAGAAAATCAAGGCTGGGAGGAGATGTCATTTGTGCTAACCCACGAACGCGGGGGCGGAGCTCTTCGAACACTAGACCCCCACAATGACGAAAAAACTGCACATTTAAATCAAAAGATGAGTTTAATAGCAATATTGTTTATTTCGACAACCTAACTAAATATTTACAACAGGATGAGTGAGTTAGGGGTTCCTCGGCGTCCATAGAACCCTAAAT
The DNA here is from genome assembly GCA_902687465.1 of Secale cereale. NCBI lineage: Eukaryota > Viridiplantae > Streptophyta > Magnoliopsida > Poales > Poaceae > Secale > Secale cereale. Next base: position 292,502,524 of record LR738709.1, read on the forward strand.
AGCAAGTATCATCGGTGCAAGATACATGAGGCGCTCGGTGTTGAACACTAGATCCATGTCCCACGAGTGACGCCGGCGCCCGGCGTCCCGCAACAATAGTTCTGGTGGCCGATACGGTCGAACACCTTGGCAAATTTGTCTGGCAGCCTCTCAGATGAGGATTAAAGCCAAGTTTTGAAATTTCAAGCAACCAAACCGGCTTGAGTCAGTTTGGGTGTTTCAAGTTTCAACACTTAGCTTTCAATCGTCATCTTAGAGACTGCCAGACAAATTCGCGATGGTGTTTGACCGCCATCGACACCGAGAACTATTGTTGCGGGACGCAGGACCCCTGTGTCACTGGTGGGATGTGGATGTAGTATTCGACACCGACGGCCACATGTATCTCGCACTAACGATACTTGCTATTTAAGGTACCATCGACACCGAGGAACCCCCTAACCCGCTCGTCCCTGGGTAAACTAAATTAGCATGCATTCAATAAGCAAAACTACATCATCTCTTGCGTTCGTAAAACATCGAATATTATCACTAATACATCTTGGATAGTATCATACGTATAGCATCGCTAATACAGCTAGAACCGTAGCGCACGATGGGTATCGGCGCGGGCGATGGACACCCAAAGAGAAGGAACCATCACAGGATCATAGCTCCAGTGAGATCCCTGAAGAACCTGCCGGGTATTGTTGAACCTACCCTCCAACGCAACCATGTAGCGAAGGACGTGCTTGTCCTCCTCGCTGACATGGTGACGTACCACCTCCACGGTGTCCGGAAGCCTCGACACCGTCACTGGCCCACGCGACCGCCACCAAACAAGGTTCGGGTCAACAACGGGTTGGCTCCTCACCAAGTTACGCCCCCGGAAGGTAGAACCTCCCAGTACCAGCCCGGTGGAGCCCAGTCTCAGACATGGCCCCTCTGATCAAGCAGGCCTCCTCCGCCGAGGTGCCGACGAGGATGTGGGATAGGCATCGTCGACGTCGACGCGGGAATAAATGCTTGAACTAAAAAAAATAAGAACAATTTTCACATGCTCAAAATAAATTAAACTTAACCTAAAGTAAACTAAACTAAACCTAAACTAAACTAACTAAACTAAACCTAAACTAAACCAAAAAACTTATCCTAAACTAAACTAAACTAAACCAAACCTAAACAAAACTAACTAAAATAAACCTAAACTAAACTAACTAAACTAAACCTAAAGTAATCTAACTAAACTAAACAAAACCTAAACTAAATTATACTAAACCTAATTAAACTAAATCTAAGAAAATAGAAGAAGAAAATGTCTCACCTCGGAGCGGCCGGGGGGGCGAGGCGGGGCGGCGGGGCGGAGCGGCCGGGGCGGAAAGGCAGGGCCGGCGCGGATGTGCGGGGCGGGCCGGGCCGGCGCGGAGGGGTGGGGCCGGCGCAGCCTGTCCCGGCGGCCGGTGCAGTGAGAAGGTACGGGGACGGTGTGGATAGGACAGCGCGGCAGGGGCGGGGAGGCGACGTGGACGGGACGGGGGGGCGGGGCGGGGAGGCAGGCCGAGGCGGCCGGAGTGGCCCGGCACAGCGGGGCGGGGGCGGCGACACAACCCGGGGCTGCGCGGCGAGGGGACGGCCGGGGAGGGGCGGTGGTGCGGGGTTGGGATGAGGGGAGGGAGCGAGAGGGGAAGGCCGCAGGGAGGTTTGTTACATATAGGGCACAACTCTTTGTCGTCCGCTAGCTGACGGCAAAGAGCCTAGCTAACGGATGTTAGAACGGCCACTTTCTTTAACTTTGTCGTCATCTAGCAGACGACAAAGAAAGTGGCCGTTAGTAGCCCCTTGCTAGCGGCCCACCCTGCCTCTTTGCTGTCAGCTAGCAGACGGCAAAGGTTTTATGCCGTCAGCTAGCTGACAGCAAAGACGGGGCTGACAGCAAACATTTTCTGTGTCGTCAGCTTCTTCTTTGTCGTCAATTTTCTTCATGTTGATGGCAAAGACCCTCTTCGCCATCAGCTAGCTGACGGCAAAGAACTGGCGGACAGCCAAGTTCCTAATTCCAGTAGTGTGGCGGAGGGTTTTGGAGCTTATCACTGAGCATTTTGAGAAAGTAGACCATTAAGCAACACATCATCCCCTTCTAATAGTATTGGCTTTTCCTATGGACACAATGTGATCTTAGATCACTAAAAAGAAAATGTAGAGTCTTGAGCTTTTCCCAATCTTTGTGCTTAGCTTTTCGAGGGGTCCACATCTCTAATCCATGCCATGCCAACCATTGAACTTCCTGAAATATTTATCTTGAAAGGATATTAGTTCAATGAGCTATATGTTGTTATTAATTATCAAAACCACCCAGGGAATAGTTACACTTTCAACGTCGCCATCCAGATTCGACGGGACGAAGACTACATCCCCTCGTCGTTTCTTGTCCAACTCCGTCGCCCTCTTCTTGCTCCCTCCAGCAGCCGCCTCCTGCATAGTGGCCACCCATTTACCCTTCGGAGCAGCAGCTTTCTTCCCCATCACTTCGAGCTTGGCGGAAGGAAAAGAGACTGGAGAGGATCGGCAGTGAGTGCGGAGGGGAAAGGAGGGCGGTTGTCTGGCTTGCAAGAGAAGATGATGGATGATGAGCGAAGCGGACGGCAAATGAGAAATGCCCCTTCGCATTTTTCTCTCTTAAGGGGGGAGGACGTGGGGGTGGAAAGGCGCGACTATTCAGAAGTTACCATTTTACATTGAACTGTGCAGTCCCATGACCCCATGGCCCGCGGTAATTACGCGAAGGGGATGTTGGATTGACCAAGATTATCATGATGAACCGCCACACGCGTAGCGCTCTCTCGCCGCGTGTCCGTGCACTGTTGGGGCCTAACCCAACGTGAACAGTGACACGTATGGCTCAGGCCCGGGGGCTTCTGTCGGGGTACACAAACAGGGGTGTATGTTTTTCCCCTGACTTGTGCAAGGACAGTGAGCCACCGACCCAGCAAGATCACAACCATTACTACATCAAGCAGAAGAGATAGCCCTTTGAGAAATCAAGGGGCAGATCAAGAGGACCAAACCAAGGCAGAGGAGTAAAGCACCACTAAGGAGAAGACCTCCCTTCTCGGGCAAGCTAGCCTGGCAAGGACGAGGTTGCCCTCAAGGAAAAACCCAAGAATCCCCCAGCAATCCTGTCAGGGATGTGAAGGGCGGATTATCCCGCCAGGACACCACCACGCCACCCCACAGCAATGCAAGTCATCGGTCGGTGCGGTGTCAAGCCCCCAAGTGACTAAGTGGCAGTTATTTGCCACATGGAAGCCACTTCCAGCAAAGATAACCTACAGATGACACCCGTCCAGCAACATGTCAAGCAGACATGCGAGGAGGTGGCAATATTGGCCCATCAAGGCTTGTCGGGCAACTCCTTGACATGAAACTAAGCGGCGCATTTAATGCACCTTGTCCTATCTACACAGTTAGGTATGATAGCATTGTTTGCAATGTAATTAGTACGCAATGTCTGGTTTGCCACTATGGTGACCCCTTAATCTATAAAGGGAGGCCCATCGCAACCAGAGAAGGGATTCGGACCCTGGACCTTTATACTCACGTACGCGCGTAGTGGCTCTCGCCCCTAGGCAACCCTTACCGGGCAAGAGCGCTGCATTTTTCCACCACTATCCACCCATCAATCCACCAAAGCAGGATTAGGGTTTTACGCCTCGCGGTGGCCTGAACCTGGATAAAAATTGCATGTGTGATCGTTGCCGCACTGCTCCATGCCCTCCGCTCTTTGTGCAACGCGCCCTTCCCCCTTGCCGAACCACAAAGGAGCCGAAGGCCCCATAGGTGTTCGCGTTTCCCCGCGACACGGTGTTACTACATACATACACCATATATCCTTTTCGAGGGACAATTTTCCTATATACTGGACAAGTCATCGGTGGCTTTTCGAGCCGCGTCCAGTTCGGCTTTGGCTTCAACAATTGTGCCCGGCTCGCCTCAAGGTCCTCAGTCAGCTTCTTGCTCCGCTCCCTCGCGACCTAGATATATCATATCATCAGCAAGCCTTAACCCGGTCGTCCCGCCCAAATTAAGGCTTGGGGTTGGTAGGTTAGGGAACGTCGTCATCTTTTAAGCTACTTTGTTGCACACATGTGCTGTGGTGATAAAAAGTCCGGCGATCCCTTCAAGACCCGCTCGAGCAGCCCCGAGATACGTGTCCACCGAATTAAATGCATTAAAATCCTGATTGGTAAAGTTGTCATAGCATAGGGCGTCCTTCCGACGGCGATGATTCATCATGCTCTGGACTTCAGAGTTGCTAACCGAAACATCATCGGAATCCACTGGATGAGGGATGTCGGTCATCTGTTCGGAAGGAGCTTATGCTTGTGTCGAAGACTTGGAGTCGGAGTTGTGGTTCAGCTCACCCGGAGAATCTCTGGATCGGTGCAAGGGTGTCCTTCTTCTGCAAGAAAGTTAAACAAAGTCTTACATAATAGGGGTGTGAAAAGTGGCCATCGCTGCTATTACATTGTGCGTCACCTCTGGCTCAAGGAGACAGGCGTTTCTGCTTCGGCGGAAGCATTCCTCTTCGATCTCATGTTGGGGGGCGGAGCTGAAGCAATCCGAACTCCTCCCGGTGTCGATTGACACGTAGAATGGCGACCCTTGGGAGTAGAAGTCGGCACGCTGGGAATAGCACGTGATGTGCATCCTGTTCAGGAGGGGATCTTTATATCACTTACTCTGGAAGAAGGAAGAATCCCAGGATGGCCAGCTATCACAGCAACCTTGGCACTATCAAGGCCCTCCTGATAAAATACCCCGTCTTCAAAAACGATAAACGTCTCTTGGTCATCATGATACCCTGGATCGTCATCACGCGAATGATCCTCTAGTTGAGGAGGAGGAGATTTAGAGCCTGTTTGGGACTGCTGTGCTCCTTAAAATTCAGCTCCACTCCGAAAAACACAAGCCAAATAGGGTAACTCCATGATATGCTACTCTGCAAAAAAAGTAGAATCTGGGATGCAACTCCCGGATTTTTATGAAGCTCTTGAGGGGGTGCTCCAAAAAATTCTAGAAGATGGAGTTGGGGGAAAATTACCCACCACTGCCACTAGTAAGTGGATACCCCTTCATTTCTCTCCCCTCAACTAATCAATTAGATCCTTTCCACCAAATTTTCCATTCTTAAAGCTGGAGCTGCATGGAAGCCAAACATTTTCTTCGGTAGTGCTACAACTTCTGTATGAAACTTCTCCAAAGTGGATTTGATGAAGTGAAGCTGCTTTTGATGAAGCCCTTGATGAATTCAACTTGACGCCTCCAGCTCTGTTCAAACATAACTTGTTAGAACCGAGACATAATCTAGATACTTGAGTCTGTAGGTTATGGGTTACCCAGTCCGCCGGATTGTATCTAGGGCTCCCTACTCGGATGCTCATTAGTGCGAATTTTGCTTCCTCTCCTTTGAAGAGGTCGGCCAGTATCTTGGCTAGAGTAGCCTTATTTTCCGGTCCTTGGCGCTGGTAGCGGGTCACGTCATTGGTGCCATTATAACACCATAGGGGATGGCCCCTTTGCTGGAGAGGTTGCATGCATCGCGTGATGGCAATGGCCATTACCTCGATCATCGTCGGCTTACTGCTGGTCAGCAACCTTACCTTGGCTGCCAACAGGCACACTTCTTCACTGTCCTGATGGGAAGGGCCTCTAGGCCGCCAGTTGTACCGCTTTATCGGCAGATCATTTGAGTATTCGGGCAACCCTTGCCAGACTGGGTCGGTGAGGGGGCGTCTTCAATATAAAACCATTCTGTGGTCCACTCCTCGGGATCCTCCCGAGGGGTGCCGATGAGGTACCCAGTCCCAGCTATTCGCCATACTTCAGCACTGCCCACCTCGAATATAGATCCTCCTCGGCAGCGTGGAACTAGGCAGAAGTACTTCCTCCACAAATCAAAGTGGGCCTCGCAACTTAGAAATATCTCTTATAAGGCCACAAAGCCAGAAATATGTAGTATTTACAAATCAAAGTACCCAATAATTGCACCTACACAAACAAACAAATACTTGCACCCAACGCGGTACAAGGGTTGTCAATCCCTTCACAGTTACTTGCAAGGATGAGATCTGATAGTGATAGATATAAAAGACAAGTAAACATGCAAAATATCAAACAAAGGTAAATAAATTGCAGCAAGGTATTTTGTGTTTTTGGTTTTATAGATCTGAAAACAATATACACCCGGGGGGCATAGTTTTCACTAGACTTCTCTCTCGAAGAAAGCACACAGTGTGTGAACAAATTGTTGTTGAGCAATTGATTGAAAAGCGCATAGTTATGACAATATCCAAGGCAATGATTATGTATATAAGCATCATGTCCGAGACAAGTAGACCGACTCCTACCTACATCAACTACTATTACTCCACACATCGACCGCTGTCCAACATGCATTTAGTGTATTAAGTTAACAAGAACGGAGTAATGCCTTAAATAAGATGACATGATGTAGAGGGACCCAATCAATATGAATAAACCCCATCTTTCTATCCTTGATGACAACAATACAAATATGTGTCGTGTCCCTTTCTGTCACTGGGAATGAGCACCGCAATATTGAACTCATTACAAAGCACCTCTCCCATTGCAAGAAAAATCAATATAATTGGCAAAACCAAATCAGTATATCAGAGAGAAATAAAGGCTATAACAATCATTCTTCAGATAAGACTCAAATAATATTCATAGATAATCTGATCATAAACCTACAATTCATTGGATCTCAACAAACACACCGCAAAAGAAGATTACATCGAATAGATCACCAAGAACATCAAGGAGAACATTGTATTGAAGATCAAAGAGAGAGAAGAAGCCATCTAGCTACTAGTCATGGACCCGTAGGTCAGTGGTAAACTACTCACGCATCAACGGAACGGCATCAAGGTTGATGTAGATGCTATCCTGATCGAATCCCCCACTGGCAGAGTACCGGAAAAGGTCCTGGCACTACAGAAGGATGCTACTAACACGACACTATGATCAGAGACCCTTCGATGAAACTGTGTGCTATGCCATAATCGCAAACGGGGATGTAAAAAACCTGTCAAAAAGGTGCAAAAGTTTGTGATGGAGGATGCATCAAACATGGTTCAGATTTTGGTTGCGTGTGTAATGGTGGGCATACGGTTCAGTTCAACTGACTGTTTGCGATGAGGAGGAACAAAAGAAACGGGCTGCCAGATGAAGGCATGTGCGATGTACAGAATATGGTTCAGTAGAATGAATTGTTTGTGATTACGCAACACAAAAGAAACGGTCAGCCAGATCAAGGTGTGTGCGATATACGACATGCTGTTCACTCGGATGAACTGTTTGTGTTGAGACAAGAGAACAGAAATGGTTCAATATAAGAAGATTTGTGTGATACGGGGAAAACAGGTCTATAATAAAAAACGTGTGCTAAGATCGATAATAACACAGACGGGCGCGAGCAGAGTACGCCAACGGACGCGATCAGAGAGCGCAACGACGCCTAACGGTGAGCAGAGCTATTGGAAATATTCCCTAGAGGCAATAATAAAATGGTTATTCTTATATTTCCTTGTTCATGATAATTGTCTAATGTTTATGCTATAATTGTGTTATCTGGAAATCGTAATGCATGTGTGAATACATAGACCACAACATGTCCCTAGTGAGCCTCTAGTTGACTATCTCGTTGATCAATACATGGTTACGGTTTCCTGACCATGGACATTGGATGTCATTGATAATGGGATCACATCATTAGGAGAATGATGTGATGGACAAGACCCAATCCTAAGCATAGCACAAGATCATGCAGTTCGTATGCTAAAGCTTTTCCAATGTCAAGTATCATTTCCTTAGACCATGAGATTGTGCAACTTCTGGATGCCGTAGGAATACTTTGGGTGTGCCAAACGTCACAACGTAACTGGGTGGCTATAAAGGTACACTATGGGTATCCCCGAAAGCATCTGTCGGGTTGGCACGAATCGAGACTGGGATTTGTCACTCCGTATGACAGAGAGGTATCTCTGGGCCCACTCGATAAGACATCATCGTAAAGAGCTCTATGTGACTATGGAGTTGGTCACGGGATGATGTGTTACGGAATGAGTAAAGAGACTTGCCGGTAATGAGATTGAACAAGGTATCAGTATAACGACGATCGAATCTCGGGCAAGTAATATACCGCTAGACAAAGGGAATCCTATACGGGATTGATTGAATCCTCGACATCGTGGTTCATCCGATAAGATCATCGTGGAACGTGTGGGAGCCAACATGGGTATCCAGATTCCGCTGTTTGTTATTAGCCGGAGATATGTCTCGGTCATGTCTGCATGGTTCCCGAATCTGTAGGGTCTACACACTTAAGGTTCGATGACGCTAGGGTTATAGGGAATGTATGTACGTGGTTACTGAATGTTTTTTGGAGTCCTGGATGAGATCCCGGATGTCACGAGGAGTTCGGGAATGGTCCGGAGGTAAAGATTTATATTTGGGAATTCATATTTTGGTCACCAGAGTGATTTCGAGGTCACTGGTATTGTATCGGGACCACCAGAAGGTGTCAGGGGGTCCACCAGGTGGGGCCACCTGCCCCGGTGGGCCAAGTGGACTAAGTAAGAGGGGGAACCAGCCCCTGGTGGGCTGGTGCGCCCACCCCCAAGGGCCCAAGGCGCCTAGGGTTGGGAAACCCTAGGGGGTCGGGGCGCCTCCACCTTGCTTGGGGGCAAGTCCCCCCCTTGGCCGCCCCCTCCCCCCTCAGATTGGATCTGAGGGGGCCGTCCCCCTATCCCTTGTCCCTATATACAGAGAGGGAGTGGGAGGGTAGCCACACCCCATAGCCTGGTGCAGCCCTCCACCCTTCCAACTCCTCCTCTTCTCCGGTGAAGCTTGGCGAAGCCCTGCCGTAGTGCCACGCTCCTCCATCACCACCACGCCGTCGTACTGCTGCTAGACAGAGTCTTCCCCAACCTCTCCCTCTCTCCTTGCTGGATCAAGGCATGGGAGATGTCACCGGGCTGCACGTGTGTTGAACGCAGACGCACCATTGTTCGGTGCTTAGATCGGATTCGGCCGCGATCTGAATCGCTTTGTGTAGGACTCCACCGACCGCGTTCTTGCAATGCTTCCGCATCACGATCTTCAAAGGTATGAATATGCACTCTCCTCTCATTGCTAGTAAATCCATAGATAGATCTTGGTGATGCATAGAATTTTTTTGAATTTCTGCAACGATCCCCAACAGTGGCATCATGAGCTAGGTCTATGCGTAGTTTCTATGTACGAGTAGAACACAAGTTGTTGCGGGCGTCGATTTGTCAATTTACTTGCCGTTACTAGTCTTATCTTGATTCGGTGGCATCGTGGCACGAAGCAGCCCGGACCGACCTTACACATATGCTTACGTGAGACAGGTTCCACTGACTGACATGCACTAGTTGCATAAGGTTGGTAGCGGGTGTCTGTCTCTCCCACTTTAGTCGGATCGGATTTGATGAAAAGGGTCCTTATGAAGGGTATATAGAAATTGGCATATCACATTGTGGTTTTGGCGTAGGTAAGAAACGTTCTTGCTAGAAAACTATAGCAGCCACGTAAAAACTTGCAACAACAATTAGAGGACATCAAACTTGTTCTTGCAGCATGTGTCGTGTGATGTGATATGGCCAAAAGGATGTGATGAATGATATATGTGATGTATGCGATTGATCATGTTCTTGTAATAGGAATCACGACTTGCATGTCGATGAGTATGACAACTAGTAGGAGCCATAGGAGTTGTATTATTTTATTGTATGACATGCGTGTCATTGAAAACGCCATGTAATTACTTTACTTTATTGCTAACCGTTAGCCATAGTAGTAGAAGTAACGTTTGGCGAGACAAGTCCATGAAGACACGATGATGGAGATCATGGTGTCATGCCGGTGACGATGATGATCATGGAGCCCCGAAGATGGAGATCAAAAGGAGCAAAATGATATTGGCCATATCATGTCACTATTTGATTGCATGTGATGTTTATCATGTTTTACATCTTATTTTCTTAGAACGACGGTAGCATAAATAAGATGATCTCTCACTAAAATTTCAAGAATTGTGTTCCCCCTAACTGTGCACCGTTGCTAAGGTTCGTTGTTCCGAAGCACCACGTGATGATCGGGTGTGATAGGCTCTAACGTTCGCATACAACGGGCGCAAGCCAGATTTACACACGCAATACACTTAGGTTGACTTGACGAGCCTGGCATGTAAAGACATAGCCTCGGAACATGGAAGACCGAAAGGTCAAACATGAGTCGTATAGAAGATACGATCAACATGAAGATGTTCACCATTGATGACTAGTCCATCTCACGTGATAATCGGACACGGCCTAGTCGATTTGGATCATGTATCACTTAGATGGCTAGAGAGATGTCTATCTGAGTGGGAGTTCATTAAATTTGATTAGATGAACTTAATTATCATGAACATAGTCTAAAATCTTTACAATATGTCTTGTAGATCAAATGGCCCATGCTAATGTTGCCCTCAACTTCAACGCGTTCCTAGAGAAAACCAAGTTGAAAGACGATGGTAGCAACTATACGGATTGGGTCTGTAACTTGAGGATCATCCTCATAGCTGCCAAGAAAGCATATGTCCTTGAAGCACCGCTAGGTGACACACCCGTTTTCCCAGCAACTCAAGACGTTATGAACGCCTGGTAGTCGTGTAGTGATGATTACTCCCTGGTTCAGTGCGGCATGCTTTACAGCTTAGAATAGGGGCTCCAAAAGCGTTTTAAGCAGCACAGAGAAAATGAGATGTTCCAAGAGCTGAAAATGGTTTTCCAAGCTCATGCCCGGGTCGAGAGATATGAAGTCTCTGACAAGTTCTACAGTTGTAAGATGGAGGAGATTAGTTCTGTCAGCGAGCATATACTCAAAATGTCTGGGTTGCACAATCGCTTGTGTCCGCTGGGAGTTAATCTCCCAGATGAGGCGGTCGTTGACAAAATCCTTCAGTTGCTCCCACCTAGCTACAAGAGCTTTTTGATGAATTTCAATATGCAAGGGATGGAGAAGTCCATTCCCGAGGTATATTCAATGCTGAAATCAGTGGAGGTGGAGATCAAAAAGGAACATCAAGTGTTCATGGTGAATAAAACCACTAAGTTCAAGAAAGGCAAGGGTAAGAAGAACTTCAAGAAGGACGGCAAAGGAGTTGTCATGCCCGGTAAGCCACTTACCGGGAAGAAGCCAAAGAATGGACCCAAGCCTGAGACTGAGTGCTTTTATTGCAAGGGAACGGGTCACTGGAAGCAGAACTGCCCCAAATACTTAGCAGAAAAGAAGGCCGGCAACGTCAAAGGTATATGTGATATACATGTTATTGATGTGTACCTTACCATCGCTTGCAGTAGCTCCTGGGTATTTGATACCGGTGTGGTTGCTCAGATTTGTAACTCAAAGCAGGAGCTGCGGAATAAGCGGAGACTGGCAAAGGACGAGGTGACGTTGCGCGTCGGGAATGGTTCCAAGGTCGATGTGATCACCGTCGGCACACTACCTCTGCATCTACCTTCGGGGTTAGTTTTAAACCTCAATAATTGTTATTTAGTACCAACTTTGAGCATGAACATTGTACCTGGATCTCGTTTAATGCGAGATGGCTACTCATTTAAATCTGAGAATAATGGTTGTTCTATTTATATGAGAGAAATGTTTTATGGTCATGCCCTGCTGGTCAATGATTTATTCTTATTGAATCTTGAACGTGATGTTACATATATTCATAGTGTGAATGCCAAAAGATGTAAGGTTGATAATGATAGTCACACATACTTGTGGCACTGCCGCCTTGGTCATATTGGGGTCAAACGTATGAAGAAGCTCCATGTAGATGGACTTTTGGAGTCTCTTGATTATGAATCATTTGACACGTGCGAACCATGCCTCTTAGGCAAGATGACCAAGACTCCGTTTTCAGGAACAATGGAGCGAGCAACCAACTTGTTGGAAATCATACATACTGATGTGCGCGGTCCAATGAGTGTTGAAGCTCTCGGTGGCTATCGTTATGTTCTCACCCTCACTGATGACTTGAGTAGATATGGGTATGTCTACCTAATGAAACACAAGTCTGAGACCTTTGAAAAGTTCAAGGAATTTCAGAATGAGGTTGAGAATCAACGTGACAGAAAAATAAAGTTCTTACGATCAGATCGTGGAGGAGAATATTTAAGTCACGAATTTGGCACGCACCTAAGGAAATGTGGAATTGTTTCACAACTGACACCGCCTGGAACACCTCAACGTAATGGTGTGTCCGAATGTCGTAATCGTACTCTGTTGGACATGGTGCGATCTATGATGTCTCTTACCGACTTACCGCTATCCTTTTGGGGATATGCTTTAGAGACTGTCGCATTCACTTTAAATTGGGCACCGTCTAAATCCGTTGAGATGACACCGTATGAACTGTGGTTTGGGAAGAAACCTAAGTTGTCGTTTCTAAAAGTTTGGGGATGTGATGCTTATGTCAAGAAACTTCAACCTGAAGAGCTCAAACCCAAATCGAAAAATGCGTCTTCATAGGCTACTCTAAGGAAACTATTGGGTATACCTACTACCTCATATCCGAAGGCAAGGTCTTCGTTGCCAAGAATGGATCCTTTCTGGAGAAAGAGTTTCTATCGAAAGAAGTAAGTGGGAGGAAAGTGGAACTTGATGAGGTGATTGTCACCCCTCTTGAACCGGAAAGTAGCGTAGCGCGGGAAGATGTTTTTGTGGTGCGTGCACCGACTAGAGAGGAAGTTAATGATAATGATCATGAAACTTCGGATGAAGTTACTGCTGAACTTCGTAGGTCCACAAGGACACGTTCCGCGCCAGAGTGGTACGGTAACCCTGTCCTGGAAATCATGTTGTTAGACAACGGTGAACCTTCGAACTATGAAAAAGCAATGGCGGGCCCGGATTCCAATGAATGGCTTGAAGCATGAAATCGGAGATAGGATCCATGTATGATAACAAAGTATGGACTTTGGTTGGCTTGCCCGATGATCGGCGAGCCATAGAAAATAAATGGATCTTTAAGAAGAAGACTGACGCGGATGGAAATGTGACCATCTATAAGGCTTGGCTTATCGCTAAGGGTTATCTACAAGTTCAAGGAATTGACTACGATGAGACTTTCTCTCCCGTAGCGATGTTGAAGTCCGTTCGAATCATGTTAGCAATTGCCGCATTCTATGATTATGAGATATGGCAAATGGACGTCCAAACGGCATTCCTTAATGGCTTCCTTAAGGAAGAATTGTATATGATGCAGCTGGAAGGTTTTGTCGATCCTAAGAATGCTAACAAGGTATGCAAGCTCCAGTGCTCCATCTATGGGCTGGTGCAAGCATCTCGAAGTTGGAACATTCGCTTTGATGACTGATCAAAGCGTTTGGGTTCGTATAAACTTATGGAGAAGCCTGTATTTACAAAAAAGTGAGTGGGAGCTCTGTAGCATTTCTCATATTATATGTGGATGACAAACTGTTGATGGGAAATGATGTAGAACTCTTGTAAGGCATAAAGGCCTACTTGAATAAGTGTTTTTCAATGAAGGACCTTGGAGAAGTTGCTTACATATTAGCCATCAAGATCTATAGAGATAGATCGAGACGCCTCATTGGTCTTTCACAAAGCACATACATTGACAAGATATTGAAGAAGTTCAATATGGATAAGTCCAAGAAAGGGTTCTTGCCTGTGTTGCAAGGTATGAGATTGAGCACAGCTCAATGCCCGACCTCGGCAGAACATAGAGAAAATATGAGTGTCATCCCCTATGCCTCGGCCATAGGTTCTATTATGTATGCCATGTTGTGTATCAGACCTGATGTGAACCTTGCCATAAGTTTGGTAGGGAGGTACCAAAGTGATCCCGCAATGGAACACTGGACATCGGTCAAGAACGTCCTAAAGTACCTGAAAAGGACTAAGGATATGTTTCTCGTTTATGGAGGTGACGAAGAGCTCGTCGTAAAGGGTTACGTCGATGCTAGCTTCGACACACATCCGGATGACTCCAAGTCACAAACCGAATACGTGTATATTTTGAATGGTGGGGCAGTCAGCTAGTGAAGTTGCAATCAAATCGTCGTGGCGGCATCTACATGTGAAGCGGAGTACATAGCTACTTCCGAAGCAACGCAGGAAGAAGTCTGGATGAAGGAGTTCATCACAGACCTAGGAGTTATTCCATGCGCGTCGGGCTCGATGACTCTCTTCTGTGACAACACTGGAGCTATTGCCATTGCCAAGGAGCCCAGGTTTCACAAGAAGACCAAGCACATCAAGCGTCGTTTCAACTCCATTCGTGGTTATATACAAGATGGAGATATAGATATTTGTAAAGTGCATATGGGTCTGAATGTCACAGATCCATTGACTAAACCTCTTCCATGAGCAAAACATGATGAACACCAGAACTCTATGGGTGTTCAATTCATCACAATGTAACTAGATTATTGACTCTAGTGCAAGTGGGAGACTGTTGGAAATATGCCCTAGAGGCAATAATAAAATGGTTATTATTATATTTCCTTATTCATGATAATTGTCTGGTGTTCATGCTATAACTGCGTTATCCGAAAATCGTAATGCATGTGTGAATACATAGACCAGAACATGTACCTAGTGAGCCTCTAGTTGACTAGCTCGTTGATCAATAGATGGTTACAGTTTCCTCACCATGGACATTGGTTGTCACTGATAACGGGATCACATCATTAGGAGAATGATGTGATGGACAAGACCCAATCCTAAGCATAGCACAAGATCGTGTAGTTCGTATGCAAAAGCTTTTCCAATGTCAAGTATCCTTTCCTTAGACCATGAGATTGTGCAACTTCCGGATGCTGTAGGAATACTTTGGGTGTGCCAAACGTGACAAACTAACTGGGTCGTTATAAAGGTACACCGGGTATCCCCGAAAGCATCTGTTGGGTTGGCACGAATCAAGACTAGGATTTGTCACTCCGTATGACGGAGAGGTATCTTTGGGCCCACTTAGTAAGACATCATCGTAATGAGCTTTATGTGACTAAGGAGTTGGTCACATGATGATGTTTTATGGAACGAGTAAAGAGACTTGCCGGTAACGAGATTGAACAAGGTATCGGTATACCGATGATCGAATCTCGGGCAAGTAATATACCGGTAGACAAAGGGAATCATATACGGGATTGATTGAATCCTCGACATCGTGGTTCATCCGATAAGATCATTGTGGAACATGTGGGATCCAACATGGGTATCTAGATCATGTTGCTGGTTATTGGCCGGAGAGATGTCCCGGTCATGTCTGCATGGTTCCCGAACCCGTAGGGTCTACACACTTAAGGTTCGATGACGCTAGGGTTATAGGGAATGTATGTACGTGGTTGCCGGATGTTGTTTGGAGTCCCGGATGATATCCCGGACGTCACGAGGAGTTCTGGAATGGTCCAGAGGTAAAGATTTATATATGGGAAGTCATATTTTGGTCCAGAGGTAACTATCACCGGGTGGGGCCACCTGCCCCGGTGGGCCAAGTGGACTAAGTAAGAGGGGGAACCAGCCCCTGGTGGGCTGGTGCGCCCCCCCCCCCAAGGGCCCAAGGCGCCTAGGGTTGAGAAACCCTAGGGGTGGGGGCGCATCCACCTTGCTTGGGGAGCAAGTCCCCCCCTTGGCCGCCGCCCCCCCTCAAATTGGATCTGAGGGGGCCGGCCCCCCTCTCCCTTGCCGCTATATAAAGAGAGGGGGTCGGAGGGCAGCCGCACCCCATAGCCTGGTGCAGCCCTCCACCCTCCCAACTCCTCCTCTTCTCCGGTGAAGCTTGGTGAAGCCCTACCGGAGTGCCACGCTCCTCCATCACCACCACGCCGTCGTGCTGCTGCTAGACGGAGTATTCCCCAACCTATCCCTCTCTCCTTGCTAGATCAAGGCGCGGGAGATGTCACCGGGTTGCACGTGTGTTGAACGCAGAGGCACCGTTGTTCGGTGCTTAGATCGGATTCGGCCGCGATCTGAATCGCTTCATGCACGAATCCACCGACCGCGTTCATGCAACGCCTCCGCGTCGCGATCTTCAATGGTATGAAGATGCACTCCCCTCTCGTTGCAACTAACTCCATAGATAGATCTTGGTGATGCATAGAAATTTTTTGAATTTCTGCAACGATCCCCAACAAGAGCTTGCCGAGGGACGCGAGCAGAGGCCGGTACAGTGATACGTGGCAAATAAGACGAACTATGCGAGTGATGTGCATTCATATTTTATTAGTTATATCCTACTTATAAACTAGGATAGGGGTATAGTAGGTAATTAAATCGCAAACATTTTTATGTACCGTATGTGTATGTGTACGGAAGGAGGAGGAGTGCGTCGTCGAGCACGCATAGAGCCTTACTGCAGCCATGGCCGCAGCACACGTCGACGCACAGGCGAGGAATCAGGATATCTACGAGCAGTCAGGCTGCTTCGAAAAGGGTCATCTGGAGCGGCGGTGGGCGTTCGAGCTGGCGAGCGTCGCTGAACATGCAGTGGCGGAAGACACCCTATTGCAGTTGTCCAGCTCGTCGATAGGCTCGTCCACCTCCTCCGCCTCTTACTGAGCGCGCTCGGCAGAGGATATCGGCTGCCGGAAGTAGCACAAAGCCCCTCCGTAGTAGTAGTAGTATTTTGGCAATTTTGTTCAGTTCATCTGACTATAGAGGTGGGATTACTGTACAACGAACTTAAAATTAGCTAGTATATATAATTGAACTAGTTATTTCCGTAGTGGTTGGCAACAACTGGGGAAAAGTTTGGTCGGTTCAGCTGTCAAGTTGAACTGTTTGTATAAATTAAGAATGGCTGCTTAATCTATGAATAAAATCTATACTTAATTACTGAATTTTAGTTGCAAAAATTAGATAGTGCTAGTGATTTTTAGCTGCATATTTTGACAAATCGTAGTCTTACAAGGATTGACAAATTGTTTGTACGTGGTTGCACACGGCTCATCGAAAACAACCGTTTGCATTGAAGGGATGCACAAATCCTGCGCTGCGAATTTTCCCTCCACTTAAGGGGGAATACCTTAGCTCTCACTTTGCATACAGGTGTTCTACCTAAAACATTTGCGATCAAGAGCTGCACAAATCCTACTCAAAACATTTTCTCTTGGCTTCCTGGGGAAGCTGTCGGTTTGCATACGGGTGTTCTAACTAGAACGTTTGCGAACTAGAATTTAAAAACAAAGTATCTCAAAGTTTTGCAGGCAATCAACAGTGCCCTGGTATTTGAAATTTATTCCCATTTCTTGCGTGGGACCTAAGCATGCACCGAAGGACACATATTTAATTTTTTTAACCCGTTTATATGCACTGGAGCAAGTGCATGTAGTTCAAATTTGAATTATGCGCATAAAATGCTTACAAAACCCAGTTGATGTATAAAAATGTCCAAAAAAACCCGAAAAATTCCAAAATTAGACACAACACTCATGTTGTTCTATGTTGACACTAGAAAAAAATTTGAAAGCAATAAGAGGCAACGGATATCGTTTCGTCCCCAAAGGTGGCACGTTCCCTACCGAAACCATCACGCTTGTTGCGAGAAGCTCTGGTTTGTGAGAAGCTTATACCCAAACCTGCCACAGATGGGACAAAAAATTTACCACGGCAAGTTGATGCCGCTCCATGGTTGCATGCCAAGTTCCATGAATTTTAGACAATTTTTGTATTTACTAGAATTTAAAACTAGGTATCTCAGTGTTTCCGGCCGAGTGACAGTGAGAGGGTGTTTGAAATTCATTCCCATTTCTTGCATGGGACCTAAGCATGCACCAAAGGACACAAATTTTATTTTTCAACCCATTTATATGCACTGGAGCAAGTGCATGTAGTTCAAATTTGAATTATGTGCATAAAATGCCTAGAAACCCAGTTAATGTATAGAAATGTCCAAACGAACCTCAAAAAATTCCAAAATTAGACACAACACTCATGTTGTTCTATGTTGACACTAGAAATTTTTTGAAAGCAATAAGAGGCAACGAATATCGTTTCGTCCCCAAAGGTGGCACGTTCCCTACCGAAACCATCACGCTTGTTGTGACATGCTTGGGTTTGTGAGAAGCTTATACCCAAACCTGCCCCAGATGGGACCAGAATTTTACCACGGCATGTTGATGCCGCTCCATGATAGCATGCCAAGTTCCATGAATTTCAGACGAGTTTTGGATTTACCGGAACTTAAAAACCAGGTATCTCAATGTTTCCGGCCGAGTGACGGTGGCAGGGTGTTTGAAATTCATTCCCATTTCTTGCATGGGACCTAAGCATGCACCGAAGAACACAGATTTGATTTTTCGACCCGTTTATATGCACTGGAGCAAGTGCATGTAGTTCAAATTTGAATTATGCACATAAAATGGCTAGAAAACCCAGTCAATGTATAAAAATGTCCAAACGAACCCCGAAAAATTCCAAAATTAGACACAACACTCCTGTTGTTATATGTTGACACTAGAAATTTTATGAAAGCAATAAGAGGCAACGGATATCGATTCGTCCCCATAGGTGGCACGTTTCCTACCGAAACCATCACGCTTGTTGTGAGAAGCTTATACCCAAACCTGCCCCAGATGGGACAAGAATTTTACCATGGCATGTTGATGCTGCTCCATGATAGTATGCCAAGTTCCATGAATTTCAAACGAATTTTGGATTTACTAGAATTTAAAAACCAGGAATCTCAATGTTTCCGGTCAAGTGACGGTGGCAGTGTGTTTGAAATTCATTCCCATTTCTTCCATGGGACCTAAGCATGCACCGAAGGACACATATTTGATTTTTCAACCCGTTTATATGCACTCGAGCAAGTACATATAGTTCAAATTTGAAATATGCGCATAAATTGCCTAGAAAACCCAGTTAATGTATAAAAATGTCCAAACGAACCCTGAAAAATTCCAAAATTAGACACAACACTCATGTTGTTCTATGTTGACAGTAGAATTTTTTTGAAAGCAATAAGAGGCAACGGATATCATTTCGTCCCCAAAGGTGGCACATTCCCTACCGAAACCTTCACGCTTGTTGTGAGAATCTATGGTTCGTGAGAAGCTTATACCCAAACCTGCCCCAAATGGGACAAAAAAATTACCGCAACATGTTGATGCATCCATGATAGCATGCCAAGTTCCATCAATTTCAGACGAGTTTTGGATTTACTAGAATTTAAAAACCAGGTATCTCAATGTTTCTGGCCGAGTGACGGTGGCAGGGTGTTTGAAGTTCATTCTCATTTCTTGCAAGGGACCTAGCATGCAACCAAGGACACAACTTTGATTTTTCAACCCGTTTATATGCACTGGAACACGTGCACATAGTTCAAATTTGAATTATGTACATAAAATGCCTAGAAAACCAAGTTAATGTATAAAAACGTCCAAACAAACCCTGAATAGTTCCAAAATTAAACACAACACTCATGTTGTTCTATGGTGACACTAGAATTTTTTTGAAAGCAATAAGAGCCAATGGATATCGTTTCGTCCCCAAAGGTGGGACGTTCCCTACCAAAACCATCACGCTTGTTGTGAGAAGCTCTGGTTTGTGAGAATCTTATACCCAAACTTGCCACAAATGGGACAAAAAAATACCGATGCCGCTGCCATGATAGCATGCCAAGTTCCATTAAATTCAGAAAAATTTCGGATTTAGTAGAATTTAAAAACCAGGTATCTCAATGTTTGCGGTCGAGTGACGGTGGCAGGGAGTTTTGCATTCATTCCCATTTCTTGCATGGGACCTAAGCATGCAACCATGGACACAGCTTTGATTTTTCAACCCGTTTATATGCACTGGAGCATGTGCATGTAGTTCAAATTTGAATTATGCACCTGAAATGCCTACAAAACCAAGTTAATATATCAAAACGTGCAAACGAACCCTGAATAATTCTAATTTTGTTGACGACACACCTATTGTTGCATGTTCACTTCAGAGAAAAGTTCTAGCATTTCAAACACCATCCTTTGAAGCTATGACCACATTATGTAATTCAAATCAAGAAGAAAAATCAAGTAGATCGCACAAAGTTTATTATCACCAACCATGTGAGATGAAGCAGAAAATATCTTGGAGCACCGCCGGAGTGTCAAGGACACTATCCCGCTCCTCAAATATCATTTCAATGTTCAATCATCGCCGGTGAAAGATGGGGACGTGGACCAAAATATTTGACGTTCAAACTCATCACACACGGGTTAAGCTATCTGAATCGTTTGTGATGTTCACATATGGTACATAGTTCTCAATAAGGGACCGTGTCTGATGACACTTTGCGTGCCAGTTTTTTCGCTGAAGCGATTCCAAATTTTTGGCTTCTGCGAAAGTATGTACCTCCCCGCCCCCTCCCCCTTACCGAAAGCCACATTTCCCCTGTTTTGCCTCAATTTCCAAGTTGAAACCTTCACTCCTTGCTTGCAGCGTCGCTTCCTTGCCAGCGACCCTCTCCTTCATGTTGCTCGACCCCGTCTATCCAGGCAGGTAATCCACACCCGACCCCCATCTTCCTCCTCCCACATCCCATATGCCCGGAACCGCCGGCGCGAGCGCGACACCTTCCCCCCAAGTCACCGACCCCTTCACTAAATAAGTGCCGCCCTCAGCCATGGTGCACGCAGTATAGCTAAGATCTCAAGGAGCATTTGGCAGCGGAGAAGCAAATCGCGGTCGCACGCGCAGATGAGGTTGTGATGGCTGCCATTCATGCTGACCCCCAGATCTTGGAGGAGCACCTTGCCATTTGCTAGCTACGCCGGTTAAGCATGCTCGGTTTACCTGTTGCGTGTGTTGCTCCTGCCTTTCTTTAACAAAGTCTAGTGAATTGTTCTATCTAATTTTACCATGCAATCTGTTGCTCTAGTGTATATGTTCTATATGTCGTGCAGTGTGGTGCTCACTTATTAACTATTTTGTTAATTAGTTGTCATCTTCAGTTAAATGTTTGGTTCAATTCTACAAATGTGATGTTCAATTCTTCAGGCTGCAATTTTGTATTGTCTTCCATGTGAGAAATAAATCGAATTTATCTTTACAAATTACACGAGAAACGAACACAATTGCTACATTTACAAGTTGTCAAGCATGCTTGGTTTGGTTATACATTATGCAATATGGTGCTCAGTTAACGTTTGGTCCATTTGTGTTGTGGTGTTTAGTTAACTGTTTGGTTCAATTCTGCAATGCGATGTTCAATAGTTGTGGGCGCATTCTGTTATTGTATACCATGTGAGTAGTAAATTGAATTTGGTTGTACTAAATACATGAGAAACAAATACAATTGCTATATTTCCAAGTTGTTAAGCATGCTTGGTTTGGTTAAATGTCTGATCTTCTATTAGGAGTATGTTATGTTGTGCAATGTGCTGCTCAGTTAACGTTTGGTTCATTTGTTGTGGTGTTTAGTTAACTGTTTGGTTCAATTCTGCAATGCGATGTTCAATAGTTATGGGTGCATTCTGTTATTGTATACCATGTGAGGAATAAATTGAATTTGGCTATAGTATATACATGAGAAACAAATACAATTGTTGTATTTCCAAGTCGTTAAGCATGCTTGGTTTGGTTAACTGTCTGATCTTCTATTAGGGGTATGTTATATTGTGCAATGTGGTGCTCAGTTAATGTTTGGTTCATTTGTTATGGTGTTTAGTTAACTGCTTGGTTCAATTCTGCAATGCGATGTCCAATTGTCGTGGGTAGAATTTTGTATTGTTGTGCATGTGAGGAATAAATGTATTTCCTAGCTCTTAATCATTCTTGGTTTGGATAAATGGGTTTTCCATGTGGCTTGAATTAATCTGATCAATCTATAATGGGCTTATTTTTCATCAACATATTGTACTGATAGCATGCGAACCCTTACTTAACCTGATGACTCACTACCTTATATGTGTTGCAGGGAAACAATGGGAAGCACTGAGGTTTACAATCAAGGTTAGCACGTGCATTGTCCTTTGTCTAATAGCACATTATTGTGCAATTGCAGGAACCATTCTAATATTTAGGTTTTTAACAATTTGGTCTTCCATATGTAGGTCATGTTGTTAGAGGTTTTGACCCACTGTTCAACCCTTTTTGCATATGGGGAAATGAGTTGTCCATGAATATCAGTCGAGTCAAGAAACTCAGAAAGATTGTTAGGATAAAGAAATTAGCGACAAAAAACAACAAGATCTTTGTCTGCACAATGAAGAAGACAACAGTTCACTATAGGATGGTACTAACTATTATACCTTGCCTGTTTTTATTCCTTTGCCCCATTTCCAATATTGAGAAGATATTTATGCACATCCTTGTTTTCAGGCCTTTCCAAAGCAGTTCACTGATGATTACCTCTCAAACCACATGCATGGTCAGGAGATGAGGAAGGTATTCATACAACACCCACGGTTCAACATTGAAGTGTTCCTGAAGAGGACGAAGGATGGACGGTCAATCATCCACAGGCACTCGCCTAAAGTTGCAAAGACCTTCAACATCAATGAAGACTCAATATTCGCCTTCTACTTCAGCAGTTTTCCAGATGAGATACATCTGTCTATGTACCGTCTATGTTGCTAATTTCGAAAGGTTGTAGATGTTGCATGTGAAACTTGGTGCTGGTGCAGTTGTGTAATGGGGTAGCTGGGTGTTGAAGCTATATGACGTTGTACTTTGATGTATTTCAATTATGAAAATGAAATATATTGTGTGCTTAATATGAAATGTCAATTAGATTAATAAATGGATTATTAATAATAGGATATTTAGCCTGCTAATTGGGTTTTTCTATTGCAAACGGTTATAGAGAGAAAACCGTGTGTGATGCATTCAATAACGCACACAATTTCTAGGAATAAACCGTTTGCGTTAGGCCACCTGGCGCAAACGTTTACCGCATAAAAACGGTGTGTGATGGATTCAATAACGCGAGAGATAAAATTGTTAATACCGTGTGCAATGGAAACGCTATCACAAACGATTTAACGGGGAAAATTGTGTGTGATGTACCTGCGAACAGAAACGTTTTCCTTGGAGCGACTGTGTAGGATGTATATACGGAAGAAAATGTTTACTGGGAACTGACTGTGTGGGATGTACTAACGACCGAAAATGATTTCACATGTATAATTTTATTTTTTAGCACTATTGTACATATAACTGTATTTGATCGCTCGTCGGTCGCACACGACCTCATTTTGTCGAGCGTGTGTGCCAGGAGGGCATATCCCTGACGGTTTCTGGGTCATGTGGGAAGGACCCCCCTATCGCCCAGACTCACTAGGTGATGGTTCCAAATGCCATCGTGGAAAGGGGTTAAAAACCGTTTGTAAAGCACCTCGCTGTACAAGTGTGGTGTCTACTACGCAACCTTTTTTCTTGTAGACTCGTGTTGGGCCTCCAAGCGCAGAGTTTTGTAGGACGGTAGCAATTTTCCCTCAAGTGGATGACCTAAGGTTTATCAATCCATGGGAGGCACAGGATGAAGATGGTCTCTCTCAAACAACCCTGCAACCAAATAACAAAGAGTCTTTTGTGTCCCCAACACACCCAATACAATGGTAAAGTGTAAAGGTGCACTAGTTCGGAGAAGAGATGGTGATACAAGTCTAATATGTATAGTAGATATAGGTTTTTGTAATCTGAAAATATAAAACAACATGGTAGCAAGTAGTAAAAGTGAGCAAAAACGGTATTGCAATGCTTGAAAACAAGGCCTAGGGTTCATACTTGCACTAGTGCGAAATATCTCAACAATGATAACATAATTTGTCAGTGTACAAAAGTAGGGGTCCTTTTGCACCCCTTTACTTGTGCATGGGCAGTTGTAGCCCCGCATACGGCCACGCTTGGCGGGGCAGAAGAAGGAGGGGCACGAGGCTGCCAAGGCGACTCCCAAGCCAGAGACATGAAGGACAGAGGGGCAAGGTGGACTCCTCCCCCGGCAACGCCCTTGCCGGGGCGGCCTACGTTACCCCGGCTTTAGCCTTGCCGGATCAGCCCACCCAAACACCAGCAAAGCCACCACCCTTGGGTCTGAGAGCTCTGACACCATCGACAATGTCAAGGCCAAGATTCAAGGGGCGCATGCGCAGTGGCATGCATGTTCTTGTAGGGCCAATGGGCCTGAAAACCTAGACAAGGGACCAGAAGACGAAGACCCCCGGCAAGAGCCCTGCCGGGGACGACTGAGGACCCCCAGCAAGATCCTTGCCGGGGACAGCCACAAGACCCCGGCAAGACCCCTTGCCGGGGGTGTCTGCGGGGCCACAGCCATGCCCGCGTCCGCTAAGGTTTCGCCGCCCCACGGCCACTCCTACGCGATGACCGACTCGCCAACTGGACAACCACTTGCATGGCAGCATGCGGCTCCTAAGCCAACTACAAGCACCTGTGTGGTGCCATGCAGATCTTTGTGAAGACCCTGCCACCACAGCAGCCAACAGCCAGCATGGCGCCGCATGCCTTGTCAGCCTGGACGCGTGTTGGAGCGAGGTGAGGCGGCAGTGGGCGGGACAAGCTTCCATGCCGTCCCCTATAAAGCTAGGGGACACATAGGCGGTGCATTAAATGCGTTTGTCCTAATATGTCAGGAGATAACCTTGTACACTGTAGTAACTTTACACCTCCTGTGTGTCACTGTGGCGACCCCTTCGACATATAAAAGGAGGCCTGAGGCATACTGAGAGAGGATTCATACTTTTTGGACAGGCACGCATAGAGGCTAGTTCAAGAGCTCAAAAACACCAAATATACACAGACAAGCATCACTAGGGTTTTACGCATCATCTTGCGGCCCGAACCTGGGTAAAAATTCCCACGCGTCGATCCTCTAGACCTGGTCTTTGCACACTACGCTCCGCAAACCACAGTAGGGGTCCTCGGGTTCCCATAGGTGTCATTTCCCCGACATAATTGGATCATATAACCATCCCTCAACGTGCAATGAAGAATCACTCCAAAGTTCCTATAGCGGAGAACATAAGACGAAATTGTTTGTAGGGTACGAAACCACCTCAAAAGTTATTCTTTCTGGTCGATCTATTGGGCTATTCCTATAAGTGTCACAAACAGCCCTAGAGTTCGAACTAAAATAACACCATATGACACGCATCAATCAACCCTAATGTCACTTAGATACTCCAATGTCACCACAAGTATCTGTTGATCAATTATATGATGTGCATCACACAATTTCAGATTCATAATATTCAATCCAACACAAGTAACTTCAAAGAGTACCCCCAAGATTTCTATCAAAGAAAGGAATATGAAAACGCGTAGAACCACTATGCATAGATTACCCCAATATCACCACGAGAATGCGCAAGTTGATAACTAAAACATACATCAAGTGGATCAATAGAACATCCCATTGTCACCACGGTTATCCCATCGCAAGACATACATCAAGTGCTCTCACATCCAAAAGACTCAATCCGACAAAACAAAACCTCAAAGGAAAATATTCAATTCATCACAAGAAGGTAGAGAGGGAAGAACACCATAAGATCCAAATATATCAACAAAGCTCGTGGTACATCAAGATCGTGCCAAATCAAGAACACGAGACAGACATAAAACACATAGCTACTGGTACAAACCCTTAACCCCAAGGGTGGACTACTCCCTCCTTATCATGGTGACCACAGGGATGATGAAGATGGCCTCTGTCGGTGTCCTGGGAACGGGGGTACCCGGACTTGCCTGCCTGAGGCCCAGAGCGTGGCTCATCCAGCGGCCTGGTACGGCCCAACCTCATCAGCAACCACTCAAGACCCTCGTGAGGGGCCAAGCCTCGTGAGAAGGACAACGCAAGACCTCCCCTGGGGCGGCCTCACTAGGCTAGCTCCTGAGGAGCGGAGATATCAAGGCAAGGAGCACCTCACGAGGTTCCCGTGACGTGAGCCATGACGACCAAGGTCAGGCAGGCGCCAGCGGGCGAAGGATGCCAGTTTCCTCTTTGGTGTTAAAGGGGCAAGCGCAGGCGACGAGTCCCGAGGCATCAGGAAAAGGTTTCCATATTGGTGCAACAGACGAAGATCAGCACAAAGGCAGAGCGGAGGTCATCGCGGAGCCCACGGCGGCATCACCACCAGAGCCTTTGGCAAGCAAAGACCACCTTTTGTCAGGATAGCTTGTACTAGTTATCCTCCTTCAAACTTGGCTGTTGTGGGATCCCTTCCCGCTCAATATTTGGGAAGAGGATCCGGGAATCTATAAATAGGACAAGCCACCATTGTCAGCGTTCTGGGAACGGGGGTACCCAGACTTGCCTGCCTGTGGCCCAGAGCGTGGCTCGTAGGGCGGCCTAGTGTGGCCCAACTTCGTCAGCAATACTCAAGACCCTCGCGAAGGGCCAAGCCTCGCGAGGCGGACGATACAGGACATCCCCTGGGGCGGCCTCGCCAGGCCGGCTCGTGAGAATCGGAGATATCAAGGCGAGGGGCACCTCGCGAGGTCCTCATGACGTGAGCAGTGACGACTAAAGCCAGGCGGGTGCCAGTTTCCTCTTCGGTGCTAAAGGAGCAGGTGCAGGCGCGATGTCCCGAGGCATCAGGCAAAGGTTTCCATATTAGTGCAGCAATACCAAGACTAGCAGGACGGCAGGACGGAGGTCATCACGGAGCCCACGGTGGCGTCACCACCAGAGCCTTTGGCAGCGAAGACCACCTTTTGTCAGGATAGCTTGTACTAGCTGTCCCCTTCAAATTTGGCCGTTGTGGGATTCCTTCCCGCTCAATAATTGGGAAGAGAACCCTGGCTACTATAAATAAGACTAGCCACCACCATTGGGATCATCTCATCAGGGACAGAGTTGATCTCATCTCGAGTTGATCAGATAGAAGGCCACACACCTCAAGCTCACCCGAGCGCAAGAACACCTCTTCGCGGGAAGCAGTTCATCCATGTACTAGTTCTTCCTCAGCCTACAAGGCAATCCACCACACACACTGGATTAGGGTGTTACACCATAACGGTGGCCCGTACCAGTATAAATCTTGTGTCTCTTGTTCATTGGATCTGACGAGCTAGGCCTAGAACTGTCGAGTAGAAGGGATAGGGCGCAATGAGAGATCTTCGTGCGCACCCCAGAGTTTGAACCTTAAGGGTTTTGCCGGAACCCTAAATCCGACAACCAGCATATGGGGCATCTGATCTTGAGCTGACCCAACCTAGGGGATCGGATCATTGAGACCACCCACACATCCACAAGATCTCCGAGCACAAGATCGCCTCTCCTCAGGAGGATGTTCTTCCCTTGTACTAGTTCATCCTCAGCCTGCAAGACAATCCAGCTCAGCATACTGGATTAGGGTATTACACCACAATGGTGGCTCGAACTAGTATAAACCCTTGTGTCCCTTGTTCTTTGAGTTCGACGAGCTAGGCCAAGGAATCGGTGCGAGAGCGAGCTAGAGCAAAAAAGGAGAGATCTTCATGCGCGCCCCAGTGTTCGAACCTCGAGGGTTTTGCGGGAACCCAAGATCCGACATTTGGCAAGCCAGGTAGGGGTGTGCCGAAGCTGCCCATCTATCAATCCACACTTCATCATCATGCCGGTTCCATGGCCGATGCTCGCCGAGCCCGTGCTGAGCGGCGGGCCGCCCTTGCCGCCTGTGTTGCTCAGACAGCTCCCGTTGGCAGACTTCCTCGCCGTTCCCCATCACCCGCTGCTAATGCCGCCACCGGCCCGGCGCGGCACGAGCAGCAAGCCTCATCCCTGCACCCCTCCGTGCGGCGAGACGGACGCACTGCGACCCCATCGCTGACCCCGGCGGGCTCGTCATCTCACGCTCGCCGCGGACCCGCGGATGCGCAGGCTGCATTGTTCATGGCACGTGAGCTCCTGTGCTACCACCCTGTCGACGACTTCTACGAAGAATGGCTCGACCGCATCGCCGAGCTCGTCATTGCCGCTGGGGGCTCTCCTGCACCGTCCCTCTCGTTGCCTCGCCCGCCTCCCCATGCGGGCGACGTGGCCCATGAAGCGCCTGTGCCGCCTCCAGATCAAGGCGTTGTCCATGACCCAAGGCACGTGGCCTCGCGGCACAACCTCCCGTGCGTGGTGCCAATGCACGAAGAAGGAAGCTGCCAAGAGATCCAGCAGCCCCGAGGAGGAGCGCCAGCGCTCCCTCCACCGCCACGTCGAGACCGTGCGCCCCCTACCGTGGTGGCGCGCGAGGACCAAGACCAAGCTCCGCCTCCACGAAAAGCTTCGGTGTCAACGGCAGGCTGCAAGGCCCTCGCCCCCGAGCTGCGCAATTATACGTCTCCAACGTATCTATAATTTTTTATTGTTACATGCTATTATTTATGATGTTTTGGATGTTTAATGGGCTTTGTTACACACTTTTACATTATTTTTGGGACTAACCTATTAACCCAAAGGCCCAGTCCAATCCAGATTGCTATTTTTTGCCTATTTCGGGATTTTACAGAAAAGGAATATCAAACGGAGTCCAAACGGAATGAAACTTTGGGAGAGATATTTTTGGAGCAAAATACGCACGGGAGACTTGAGAACCACGGAATAGGGCACATGTGGCGTCCATGAGGGTGGGGGCGCCCCCCTGCCCCGTGGGCCCCACATTTGGCCCCCGGTGCCCTCCTTCTTCCTATATATATCTACGTACCCCGAAACCATAAAAACAACAGAGAAAACCCTAGTTCCACCGCCGCAACCTTCTGTTCCCGTGAGATCCCATCTTGGGGCCTGTTCCGGAGCTCCGCCGGAGGGGGGATCTACCATCGAGTGCTTCTACATCATCATCATCATCGCCTCACCATGAGTTGTGAGTAGTTTACCACAGACCTTCGGGTCCATAGCTAGTATCTAGATGGCTTCTTCTCTCTCTTTGGATCTCAATACCAAGTTCTCCTCGGTCTTCGAGGAGACCTATTCGATGTAATCTCTTTTTGCGGTGTGTTTGTCAAGATCCAATGAATTGTGGGTTTATGATCAATATTATCTATGAGAAATATTTGGTTCTTTTCTGAACTCTTTATGTATGATTATAATATCCTTGTAAGTCTCTTCGAATTATTGGTTTAGTTTGGCCTACTAGATATATAGTTCTTGCAATGGGAGAAGTGATTGGCTTTGGGTTCAATCTTGCAGTGTCCTTTCCCAGTGACAGTAGGGGCAGCAAGGCACGTATTGTATTGTTGCCATCGAGGATAAAAAGCTGGGGTTTATATCACTATGTTTGAGTTTATCCCTCTACATCATGTCATCTTGCTTAAGGCGTTACTCTATTCTTATGAACTTAATACTCTAGATACATGCTGGATAGCGGTCAATGTGTGGAGTAATAGTAGTAGATGCAGAATCGTTTCGGTCTACTTGTCTCGGACGTGATGCCTATATATAATGATCATGCCTAGATAGTCTCATAATTATTCGCTTTTCTATCAATTGCTCGACAGTAATTTGTTTACCCGCCGTAGAACATCGCTATCATGAGAGAAGCCACTAGAGAACACTATGGCCCCCGGGTCTATTCTCAACATATCAATCTACAACCTACTTTACTTTTCCGCTTTTACTTTCTGTTCTTATATCCAAAAATACCAAAAATATCAAACTATCATCTCTATCAGATCTCACTTTCGAAAGTGACCGTAAAGGGATTGACAACCCCTTATCGTGTTGGCTGCGAAGTTCTTATTTGTTTGTGCAGGTGCGAGACACTCGCGCGTGGTCTCCTACTGGATTGATACCTTGGTTCTCAAAAACTGAGGGAAATACTTACGCTACTGTGCTGCATCACCCTTTCCTCTTCGAGGGAATACAACGCAAGCTCGAGAAGTAGCAAGAAGAATTTCTAACGCCATTGCTGGGGAGGTTTACGCAAAAGTTATATACCAAGTACCTATCACGAACCCTTATCCTTCGCATTACATTTATTTGCCTCTCGTTTTCCTCTCCCCCACTTCACCCTTGCCGTTTTATTCGCCCTTCTTTTTGTCGTGTGTTTATCGTTCGCTTGCCCTCATGTCTGAGATGGGTGAAGATTTTATTGAGAAGGGTAGTAATGTTGAGGGCAACGTCTATGTTGACCCCGCGGATGAAACTAGCACTTTACATATTAAGAAGTTCCAGGTTGGTAGTGGTAACATCATTGGAAAAGGAGTTCTTCAAGACTTCTTTACTTGTGCCGGTGCTTTGCCCACTATGGGTGGCTCTATTCTTCACAGAACTAGTAGCCTTGCGGATGCTATATCTATGCTTGTAGTTGAAATTGAAATGCAATTTCTCCATATGCATCCCTGTATTGAGAGAATCTTTCCGGAGTTTTCCAATATTGAGCATTCTTCTGTTAAGTGTGCAGCTACTATCTTTTTGGCTCATGAATTTAGATTTATCATGAAAGAGGCCAAAGAATCTTTGCTCATTTATAAGCTGAGCATCAAGGCATCCGGTGGCAACGAGAAGATCATGGCGAACTAGTTCCCCATGGCTCTCAAGGACGGCACGCGCTCATGGCTCCTGAACCTGCCCGCGGGATCGATCTCCACCTTGGAAGAGATGCACGAGCAGTTCATTGCCAACTTCCAGGGCACCCGCGACCGCCCCCGGCCGCAGGTGACCTGCGGCGCATCAAGCAAAAACCGGAAGAGACCCTGCAGAAGTTCATCCAGCACTTCAACAGTGTCCACGTCAAGATACCCAAGGTCACGGACGAGTCCATCATTTCAGCGTTCTCGGATGGCATCCGTGATGTCAAGATGAAGGAGGAGCTCACCATCACAAAGATTTGTGCATGACCCTGGAGCTGTTCAACCTTGTGAGCAAGTGCGCTAGAGCTGAGGAGGGGCGCCTCTCCCTTGTCGAGCTCCCCGCTGCTGACCCTAAAGACAAGAAGGCCAAGAGCAAGGACGTGAAGCGCAAGGGAGTGGCAGTGCTCGCGGCTGAGCCAGAGATGAAGCGTGGCCGCGACTACCCAGAGTCATCCATGAACACCCATCTGTTTTGCGCCTTCCACAACGTGCACAGCCATAACACCCATGACTGTCAAGAGCTCGGGGCCCTCCATGTAGTGGACAGTCCCATTCTCCAATTTTCACGGTCTCGATATTCTCTATAGAGTTGAGGCCATGCCTCCTGTCGATCTTCTTCGGAAAATATACCGTGTGTTCTTTATCATTCACATGGAAGGTAACCTTCCCTTTATTGCAATCAATAATAGCACCTGCGGTGTTAAGAAAAGGTCTACCAAGAATAATGGACATGCTCCCATCCTCGGGCATGTCAAGCACAACAAAATCAGTAAGAATTAAACAATTAGCAACTTCTACGGGAACATCCTCACAAATACCTATCGGAACAGCGGTTGACTTGTCAGCCATCTGAAGGGAGATATCTGTAGGAATTAGTTTCTCTAAACAAAGCCTCTCGTAAAGAGAGAGAGTCATAACACTCACTCCTGCTCCAAGATCACATAAAGCAGTTTTGACATAATTATTCATTATGGAGCAAGGAATGGTGGGTATACCTGGATCACCAGCTTCTCAGGAATCTTGCCACTGAAAGAGTAGTTAGCAAGCATAGTAGATATTGCATCATTAGGAACTTTTCTTTTATTAGTGACAATATCTTTCATATATTTTGAATAAGGAAGTAACTTAATAGCATCAGTCAAAGGAATTTGAAGAAAAAGAGGTTTAATCCACTCACAAAACTTATTGTAATGCTCTTCTTCTTTGGATTTGATGGACTTACCTGGAAAGGGCATGGGTTTCTGCACCCATGGTTCTCTTTCCTTCCCATGTTTTCTTGCGATGAAGTCTTCTTTAGTGTACCTCTTACGTTTGTCAGGTGCTTCTTCTTCTCGAACTTCAGGCGGATCATTCTTCTCATTATTATTACCTTCAGGTTCAGCACCGTCTTCAGTCTCAGCATCTGATATAGATACACTGTTGGGATCAATAGCTGGTTCTTCATCTGCAATAGGGTCATTAGAATTGTCAGTCTCCTTATGTTTCTTCTTCTTCTTTGGAGAGCCAACAATTTCTTCTTCCTGCATTTGACAATCCTGCTCGATTCTCTTCGGATGCCCCTCTGGATAAAGAGGATCTTGAGTGCTAGTTCCTCCTCGGGTCTTAATCCCGAAAGCCTGCAAATTATCTTGTTTGGCATTGTTAGCAAGCAAATCTCTTTGCACATTAGAAATTTGATCAAGCTGAGTTTGAACCATATGAAAATGCTTCGCAAGACATTGAACATCATTAACTGTTCTATCTAAAACATCAAGCAGTCTTTTGATAGCAAGGGAATTATCATGCAATTGACTTTGTATCCTCTCATTAAAATGATTTTGTTTCATAATGAAATTATCAAACTCATCTAAACATTGATCAGGAGGCTTACCATGAGGGATGTCACTTGCGTTGAAGTCTAAAAGAGAGTGTACCTCTACCATAGGAGGGTGAGTGGTAGGCTCACACAGCTTCTCAATAGGGGGCAGATTCTTCACGTCTTCAGCTTTAATACCTCTCTCTTTAATATACTTCTTTGCTTCTCGCATATCCTCGGGGCTCAGAACAAACATGCCCCTCTTCTTTGTTGGTGGAGGTGGTTCAGGGACGGACCAATCTTCATGGTTTTTGGCAATCCTGCCCAACAAATCTTCTGCATCGTCCGGTGTTCTTTTCCTGAAAACACAACCAGCACAACTGTCCAAATAGGACCTGGATTCATCAGTTAGACCAGCATAGAATATATCGATTAATTCATTCTTAGGGATTTCATGTCCTGGTCTAGCCCGAATCAGACCGCAGTACCTCCCCCAAGCTTTAGGGAGGGACTCATCCTGCAACTGTTTAAAGTTATAAATTCTTTGTAAAGCAGCATGTTGCATGTGAGCAGGAAAGTACTTATCAACAAAAGAGTGAGCTAAATCTTGAGGACTCTTAATGGAACCGTATGGGAGTGAATCATACCATGCTTTAGCACCTTCCTTCAATAAGAAAGGAAGAAGCTTGGTCACATAAAAGTATCGTATCTTTTCATCTGTGGTAAATAGGCCACCTAGCTCACCGAGTTTAGTTAGGTGTGCAATAGCATCATCATTTTCTCTGCCATAAAAGGGGTCAGCTTCAACCATAGGTATAAGTGAAAGATCAACAGAGAAATCATAATCAGGATCATCAATGCATATAGGAGATGTAGCAAATTCAGGATTAGGAACGGTTTTGTTCTTCAAAGAGTGTTTTTCAAATAGCTTCTTAATGACTTCAGGGTCAGAGCCGGAAAACTCTGTTAGTTCCCTGCATAAATCTTCATCAAGCATATAGTAATCATCATCAAGGAGCCTCTCTTTGAGTTTACTCAAATCAGGATAATCATAAGTTTCACCAATAGGGTAGCGAGTAACAGGAAGTTCAATTCCAGACTTTTTAGCAGCAGCAGCAATTTGTTTCTCAAGAGCATAACCAAGCGAACTAATATCATCAAAAGTAGTAGAAGCATCATCAAGAGTATCAGACATAGTAACAGATTACGTAGGAGCATCATGTGGTGGTGGTGAGGCAAACTTACTCATAACGGAAGGTGAATCAAGTGTAGCACTAGTGCTCAGAGCAGTACCTCTTCTTGTAGTGGATAGTAAGATCGGAACCTTGGGGTCTCCTTTCTTACCCATAGTGGATGAAGTGCAGCAGGTAGGATACCTCAAGTAGACTTGTAAATATTGCTATGCTCCCCGGCAACGGCGCCAGAAAACGGTACTTGATAACCCTCAACCGTAAGGGATCGAGATAGTCTTCGTGGGTAAGAATAACCCAATTTATTGATTCGACACACGAGGAGCCAAAGAGTATTTATAAGCTTTGACAGTTGAGTTGTCAATTCAACCGCACCTGAAATATACTTAATTGCAACAAAAGATAAGTGGTAACAGTGCTGTGATAGTGATGATAGTGATAGTAAAAGTAAACAGTAAAAGTAAATAGCAAAAGTAAATGGCAAAAATAGCAACTAGTAACCAGCAGGATTTAAAACACTGTAGGCTAGGGAGATGGATGGTTGGGCGCTGCATGGATGAGATAGATTCTAACTTGGGGCACGGCACACGGAAAAGTAATGATCATCTAGGCAAATATCAAACATTAGGCATGTATCCCGTAGGTAGTTGTACGTGCTTGCAATAAGAACTTGCACAACATCTTTTGTCCTACCATCCCGCTACGAAAGGGGCCAAAAGGAACTTATGGATATTAAGGTGCTCATGTCAAAGAGCACCGGAACAAAGCAATGAACTCAATGGATACATGTAATCCTCAAACTACGGACCATCCCCTTTGGTGTCCCAAGCTGTCACTTTTGGGATCGCCGGTTCCGAACCGTAACAGGTGCAAACAACTCATAGATAGGATCACGAACACAAATATATTCATGCAAACACATATGGTTCAGATCTGAAATCATGGCACTCGGGCCCTAAGTGTCAAGCATTAAGAATAACAAGTTGAAGCAAAGATGATAAACACCATAGTAGATGATAGGCAACATGCCCCCAACGATCTGATAAACTATTACATGATCTAACTCATCCAATCCCTACCATCCCCTTCGCCTACAGCAGGGGAATTATTCACACATGAAAGGGGAAGTCATGGAGGGATGATGGAGTGGTGATGATGATGACGATGGCGACGATCTCCCCTCTCCGGAGGCCAATTCAGCCTCCAGATTAGCCCTCCCGAGGAAGAACAGAGGGTGGCGGCGGCTCCACGACGGAAAACTGCGAAAAGATCTTCTGATCTGGGGTTTTCGTGTCGCGAGTAAAAATACGAGGCAATGTAGGGCACCAGGGGGTGTGGGCCCCACCGAGGCGACCCCCCGGCGCGGCCCAGGGGCGGCGCGCCCACAGGGCGCCTGGGCACCCCCTGGCCCCCCTCTGGCCCCACTTCTGGCTCCTGGTTCCATCGGGTGCGTGGATTTTCTGTGATTTTTCGTGGATTTTTCTGAGATACTTAAAAATCCGTTTTCCTGCACACAATAAAACCATACAGGCAGCTCTGCTGAAAACAGCGTCAGTCCGGGTTAGTTTAGTTCAAATCATGCAAGAATGAGGTCAAAACAATATCAAAAGTGTTTGGAAAAGTAGATACGTTTGAGACGTATCAACTCCCCCAAGCTTAGCATATTGCTTGTCCTCAAGCAATTCAGTTCAACGAACTGGACGCGACAAAGAAAACTTTGACAAACTCTTTTGCTTCATTAGATGTATATAAGCATGTACTACGAAAAGAGTTTAGCAAGTATTGAAACAGTACTTATGAGGACAATGCAAGGGGCAATCCTTCTTTCAAGTGACCAGTCACAAATACTTAAAAGTAAATAATATATTACTGAAAATCAAGACAAGATTACATTGCACATAGCTTGAGCATATTAGGGTGGTATCTCGCTAGCCTCCATGAGTGAAGCAAAACATAAATGCAGAGACTCCTCCAGAGTTTTTAAAAGAGACTAGAACTAAGAATTTCAGAATAAATCATATCACAAGTATGCAGAAGACAATGTAATACTTTGGGACAATGCACGTTACACTCAGAATGACAATTATGCTCTCCTAGTTGGTGCTTTGAAGAAAGAAGGTGGAGACTCTTGAACCGTGGCTTTTGTTGGCAAAGTTGAAAACCCGTGATCGAAAACAAAAACTAAACATGTACTAGAGCTCTTGGTTTTAAAAACAGAGGTAAAAACGTTTTGAGAGGTGCATATTTCGTCAACGAATGCTAGCAGATAACTCAATCACTTTTTGAGTGGACAAGTCTCGAGGAACGGCTCCCGCATGAGGACGATCACATCCTCTTAATCTCCTTTGTTTATCACTGCCAAAGTTTTCTGATTCCTCATGAACAAAGCGTGAAGGAGGGTTTGTTTGTTATATTATCTTTTTGAGCCGAGCGCACTCAATGCCAGTTCCTTTTCGTATTAGGGGTTTGCACATTAGACATGCAATCCAGGGGTGAAACTTGTCCAACTTAAAAAGATCACGAATCAACTACTACTTCCTCATGAGCTAAAACATAGGCACAAAAAGAGAAATGCTTTTGATTAGTTTCGAGATGGTACATGAAAGTCTTCGTTAGGAATGGCAGGTAAATACCATGTATAGGAAGGTATAGTGGACTCGTATGGCATAACTGGTTTTAAGGATTTTGGACGCACAAGCAGTCAGTCCACTTAGTACAGGTGGAGGTTTAGCAAAAGACTGGGAAGCGACCTACTAGAGAGGAATAACGGTCATAATCATGCAGAGCGACAAAGCAACATTGAATCGGGCATGAAAGTGATATAACTATTCTAAAACTCAAAGATCATCAAGGCAGAGTAGACTTTTTAGTCTTAAACATGTGTAAGCATGTGCCAAGTCAATCCAAAAATTCTCTAAAGGGAAATACCACCTTAGTATACCAGACTATGAACAGTGCAATGCATGTAGATCATTTCAATAACACATTATATACTCTAGTTATTCGAGACTAGCCACAAGGAAAGCATGAACCACTAGAAGAGCATTGTGAACATAGCACTATGTCGCTACAAGCTGGTCTCTAGATCATAAGTACAGGCATATGTACAAAAGTAGAAACAAAAAGAGTTCATACCGGTCTTCCTTGTTGCTTCCTTTCAGTCGATCTACGTCATTACTGCTTGTCACTTGCACGATCGAACGTAGGAAATATAATTAAATGCCATCACGGACTCGAGCTGAACTCTGAAAGCAAAGCAAACTAAAGAGAGAAAGGAAATCTTTTTGGATTTTTCAAAGGTTCAATAAAAGCAAAAAAAGAGAAAAATAAAGAAGAACGAGCAAAAACTTCGAAAAGATCAAAGCGAATAAAACGGATAATACAATGGAAAAGTGAGAGGGGCACGTACTCCCCCAAGCTTAGGCTTTTGGCATAAGTTGGTAGCAGCTACTGCCCCCAGGAGCCTCCTGCTCCGGGGGTATGGTGGTGAGTCCAAGGGTCGTAGAAAGATGCTGGCGCGTACACCGAACTCCTCGGAGTCTCCCACGAGGAAGGTTCCGAACGCCAAACAGAGGAAGAACCTTCACCAAACTCGGTGGCGGTTTCTCCCTGAAAAGGTGGTAACTCACCGTGCTCCTCCTCGTCGGGCACAACCCCCTCCATGGGGTTATGAAATTGATGCTGGACCATGAACTCATCGAACTGGACAACATCAAAAGACCATCCGTTCCTGCGAGAAAAATCAAACAAAAGAGGTGCAGGTAGACGGATCTCGCGTTCCGCGGCAGTTCCGAAATGCAAGATATAAATAAGATTATCAAGCTCAGAACCCATGGTAACAAACTTATGCCTTTTCATAGCAGCAAGATCAAAGCTTGAATAAGTAAAAGGAGTATCATCAGGGTGTGGGGTGCCTCCAAGATGTTCTAAGATAAGTGTGGCATAAACGCCACCATATAAGTCTCCCTTGTTACCGTTCATAGCAAGGCGTCGAGCAATTAAGGCACCCAGATTATAATCATACCTCCTTGAGAGGGCTGCCGCCAGGATAGCAATATCCGGAGCAGAAATGTTGCTCGTGTTGTCATGAGCTAACACCCCTCTAGCAATATAATATGCAAAATACCTGAGGTGAGGAAATAAGATGCTAGAGATCTTCGACCGATGAATATCCCTCGTACCCATGCTGCAGAGAGAGTTGATGACGGTTTTCAGCTCGGAGGGCTGAGTGGCCATCCTAGCCGTCCTCCCAACATTCGGCACACCTATTATTTCACAAAAGTTCCCCAAAGTCATGGTGATAAGATCATTATAAATTTTAAACTCAATAGCACCTGAATCAGGATTATATCTAAAACTGTTAATGAAACTGGAGGTGAGTTTTTGATACTGAGTAACACGGCTCGTGACGAGTCGTGTCAAACCTGCATTAGCACAAAGATTATAAAACTCATCCTTGATTCCCGCAGCTTCCATGAATTCATCACATGGAAATGTCATCGCACGTGCTGGACTTGTATCTTCCAACAACTCTAGGGGCACATGATCTTCATTATAGCTCACCCTAGCAGTCGATGGTGAAGCTGCGGCTCTAGTAACTCGATCGGAGTGTGCGGGCCTCCTCTTCTCAAGCCACCCTTTTGCCCTTCCTAAAAAACTCATTTCTGAAATTTTTTACAATTTACAAAAACGAGGATTAAAACAAAGTGAGCTAAGGCAAACTACTCAACTCACTTGCCCAAGGCATAAACTTGCATCAAAACTTGAAAAATAACTTTCTACATATGCATGCAAGCTCATCTATACAGCACCAAGAACTACTAAATACTCACAAATGAAGCCACCAATCAAAAATCTAATTGGAGGGGTGGAGGAGTCTCATACCAGGGAGTATTTGCTCAAAATTTCAGCTCAAATGATGGGCTGTAGAGAGAGATCGAAGAATCGCCTCCAAGAACAGCAAGAACACAAGAACAAGAGCAGAACTCGAGTTTTTGGAGAAAGAGAGATAGGAAGGAAGAAGATGTACCTGGAGGGGGGCCCTGTGGGCCCGAGGCGCCCTATGGGCGTGGCCAGGGGCTGGGCCGCGCCAGCTGGCCGCCTGGGCCACTGGTGGGTCCCCCTGGCTGGCCCCAAGCCCCTCTGGGTCTCTCCTGACATGGAAATTTTTTATTATAATTTTTCTGGAATTTTTCTGAAAACTTCACTGTTGAAATTTTTCGAAGTTCAAAAAGCTGCGAAACTCTCTGAAAACTTGAAACAGTTAGTAGTATTGTGAAGCTTCAAAAACATAAATACTTGGTACAGCAAGTAGGACAAAACTAAAAACAAATAAAAACATAACAAGCTCAACTTTTTTATCTATATAAAACGTGTTTACTAGTAAGGTTGATCAAGTCTTACCAACAAACAAGCGATATATAGAGCAAAAAGTCTCACCTCTTACGAAGTAATCACTGAACCTTTACTTTGATGGACATTGTCCCCACCATGATAGTTTTGTATTTGTGAGGCACATGTAGTGGACAGTCCCATTCTCCAATTTTCACGGTCTCGATATTCTCTATAGAGTTGAGGCCATGCCTCCTGTCGATCTTCTTCGGAAAATATACCGTGTGTTCTTTATCATTCACATGGAAGGTAACCTTCCCTTTATTGCAATCAATAATAGCACCTGCGGTGTTAAGAAAAGGTCTACCAAGAAATGGACATGCTCCCATCCTCGGGCATGTCAAGCACAACAAAATCAGTAAGAATTAAACAATTAGCAACTTCTACGGGAACATCCTCACAAATACCTATCGGAACAGCGGTTGACTTGTCA
This sequence comes from Secale cereale, assembly GCA_902687465.1. Lineage (NCBI taxonomy): Eukaryota > Viridiplantae > Streptophyta > Magnoliopsida > Poales > Poaceae > Secale > Secale cereale. The sequence goes on from LR738709.1 coordinate 292,541,912, forward strand.
GACATCTGAAGGGAGATATCTATAGGAATTAGTTTCTCTAAACAAAGCCTCTCGTAAAGAGAGAGAGGCATAACACTCACTCCTGCTCCAAGATCACATAAAGCAGTTTTGACATAATTATTCATTATGGATCAAGGAATGATGGGTATACCTGGATCACCGAGCTTCTCAGGAATCTTGCCACTGAAAGAGTAGTTAGCAAGCATAGTAGATATTGCATCATTAGGAACTTTTCTTTTATTAGTGACAATATCTTTCATATATTTTGAATAAGGAAGTAACTTAATAGCATCAGTCAAAGGAATTTGAAGAAAAAGAGGTTTAATCCACTCACAAAACTTATTGTAATGCTCTTCTTCTTTGGATTTGATGGACTTACCTGGAAAGGGCATGGGTTTCTGCACCCATGGTTCTCTTTCCTTCCCATGTTTTCTTGCGATGAAGTCTTCTTTAGTGTACCTCTTACGTTTGTCAGGTGCTTCTTCTTCTCGAACTTCAGGCGGATCATTCTTCTCATTATTATTACCTTCAGGTTCAGCACCGTCTTCAATCTCAGCATCGGATATAGATACACTGTTGGGATCAATAGCTGGTTCTTCATCTGCAATAGGGTCATTAGAATTGTCAGTCTCCTTATGTATCTTCTTCTTCTTTGGAGAGCCAACAATTTCTTCTTCCTGCATTTGAGAATCCTACTCGATTCTCTTCGGATGCCCCTCTGGATAAAGAGGATCTTGAGTGCTAGTTCCTCCTCGGGTCTTAATCCCGAAAGCCTGCAAATTATCTTGTTTGGCATTGTTAGCAAGCAAATCTCTTTGCACATTAGAAATTTGACCAAGCTGAGTTTGAACCATATGAAAATGCTTCACAAGACATTGAACATCATTAACTGTTCTATCTAAAACATCAAGCAGTCTTTTGATAGCAAGGGAATTATCATGCAATTGACTTTGTATCCTCTCTTTAAAATGATTTTGTTTCATAATAAAATTATCAAACTCCTCTAAACATTGATCAGGAGGCTTACCATGAGGGATGTCACTTGCGTTGAAGTCTAAAAGAGAGTGTACCTCTACCATAGGAGGGTGAGTGGTAGGCTCACACAGCTTCTCAATAGGGGGTAGATTCTTCACGTCTTCAGCTTTAATACCTCTCTCTTTAATAGACTTCTTTGCTTCTCGCATATCCTCGGGGCTCAGAACAAACATGCCCCTTTTCTTTGTTGGTGGAGGTGGTTCAGGGACGGACCAATCTTCATGGTTTTTGGCAATCCTGCCCATCAAATCTTCTGCATCGCCCGGTGTTCTTTTCCTGAAAACACAACCAGCACAACTGTCCAAATAGGACCTGGATTCATCAGTTAGACCAGCATAGAATATATCGATTAATTCATTCTTAGGGATTTTATGTCCTGGTCTAGCCCGAATCAGACCGCAGTACCTCCCCCAAGCTTTAGGGAGGGACTCATCCTGCAACTGTTTAAAGTTATAAATTCTTTGTAAAGCAGCATGTTGCATGTGAGCAGGAAAGTACTTATCAACAAAAGAGTGAGCTAAATCTTGAGGACTCTTAATGGAACCGTATGGGAGTGAATCATACCATGCTTTAGCACCTTCCTTCAACGAGAAAGGAAGAAGCTTGGTCACATAAAAGTATCGTATCTTTTCATCTGTGGTAAATAGGCCACCTAGCTCACCGAGTTTAGTTAGGTGTGCAATAGCATCATCATTTTCTCTGCCATAAAAGGGGTTAGCTTCAACCATAGGTATAAGTGAAAGATCAACAGAGAAATCATAATCAGGATCATCAATGCATATAGGAGATGTAGCAAATTCAGGATTAGGAACGGTTTTGTTCTTCAAAGAGTGTTTTTCAAATAGCTTCTTAATGACTTCAGGGTCAGAGCCGGAAAACTCTGTCAGTTCCCTGCATAAATATTCATCAAGCATATAGTAATCATCATCAAGGAGCCTCTCTTTGAGTTTACTCAAATCAGGATAATCATAAGTTTCACCAATAGGGTAGCGAGTAACAGGAAGTTCAATTCCAGACTTTTTAGCAGCAGCAGCAATTTGTTTCTCAAGAGCATAACCAAGCGAACTAATATCATCAAAAGTAGTAGAAGCATCATCAAGAGTATCAGACATAGTAACAGATTCAGTAGGAGCATCATGTGGTGGTGGTGAGGCAAACTTACTCATAACGGAAGGTGAATCAAGTGTAGCACTAGTGCTCAGAGCAGTACCTCTTCTTGTAGTGGATAGTAAGATCGGAACCTTGGGGTCTCCTTTCTTATCCATAGTGGATGAAGTGCAGCAGGTAGGATACCTCAAGTAGACTTGTAAATATTGCTATGCTCCCCGGCAACGGCGCCAGAAAACGGTACTTGATAACCCTCAACCGTAAGGGATCGAGATAGTCTTCGCGAGTAAGAATAACCCAATTTATTGATTCGACACACGGGGAGCCAACGAGTATTTATAAGCTTTGACAGTTGAGTTGTCAATTCAACCGCACCTGAAATATACTTACTTGCAACAAAAGATAAGTGGTAACAGTGATATGATAGTGATGATAGTGATAGTAAAAGTAAACAGTAAAAGTAAATAGCAAAAGTAAATGGCAAAAATAGCAACTAGTAACCAGCAGGATTTAAAACACTGTAGGCTAGGGAGATGGATGGTTGGGCACTGCATGGATGAGATAGATTCTAACTTGGGGCATGGCACACGGAAAAGTAATGATCATCTAGGCAAATATCAAACATTAGGCATGTATCACGTAGGTAGTTGTACGTGCTTGCAATAAGAACTTGCACAACATCTTTTGTCCTACCATCCCGCTACGAACGGGGCCAAAAGGAACTTATGGATATTAAGGTGCTCCTGTCAAAGAGCACCGGAACAAAGCAATGAACTCAATGGATACATGTAATCCTCAAACTACGGACCATCCCCTTTGGTGTCCCAAGCTGTCACTTTTGGGGTCGCCGGTTCCGAACCGTAACAGGTGCAAACAACTCATAGATAGGATCACGAACACAAATATATTCATGCAAACACATATGGTTCAGATCTGAAATCATGGCACTCGGGCCCTAAGTGTCAAGCATTAAGAATAACAAGTTGAAGCAAAGATGATAAACACCATAGTAGATGATAGGCAACATGCCCCCAACGATCTGATAAACTATTACATGATCTAACTCATCCAATCCCTACCATCCCCTTCGCCTATAGCAAGGGAATTACTCACACATGAAAGGGGAAGTCATGGAGGGATGATGGAGTGGTGATGATGATGACGATGGCGATGATCTCCCCTCTCCGGAGGCCAATTCAGCCTCCAGATTAGCCCTCCCGAGGAAGAACAGAGGGTGGCGGCGGCTCCGCGACAGAAAACTGCGAAAAGAACTTCTGATCTGGGGTTTTCGTGTCGCGAGTAAAAATACGAGGCAAAGTAGGGCACCAGGGGGTGTGGGCCCCACCGAGGCGACCCCCCGGCGCGGCCCAGGGGGGGCGCGCCCACAGGGCGCCTGGGCACCCCCTGGCCCCCCTCTAGCCGCACTTCTGGCTCCTGGTTCCATCGGGTGCGTGGATTTTCTGTGATTTTTTGTGGATTTTTTTGAGATACTTAAAAATCCGTTTTCCTGCACACAATAAAACCATACAGGCAGCTCTGCTGAAAACAGCGTCAGTCCGGGTTAGTTTAGTTCAAATCATGCAAGAATGAGGTCAAAACAATATCAAAAGTGTTTGGAAAATGAGATACATTTGAGACGTATCACAGACCAGCTCAAGTGCGCGGCAACGGCTGGCGCCCTCCCAATGCTTTGTTCACCCGTCATCAGCAACATTCAAGTTACCAAGACCCTCATCGATGGCGGCGCAGGGCTCAATGTCCTGTCCATCGAGACATTCAATAGCCTCCAAGTACCGTACGATCAACTACTACCTACCAAGCCCTTCTCCGGAGTGACGGCTCCACCACCCCTATAGGGAAAATCTGCATGCCTGTCATCTTTGGCATGCGCGACAACTACCACACTGAGCTCATCGACTTTGACATTGCCCACATTCATCTCCCATACAACGCCATCCTCGACTACCCAGCCCTGGCCAAGTTCATGCCAGTGACTCACCACGGCTACAACGTCCTAAAGATGCCAGGAAGCGTCGGCGTCATCACCGTCGCTTGCGAAGAGAAGGACGCGGTGTGCTCACTTGAGCGCGCTTATCAGGCAGCGGCGGTCGAGGATCCAGACAATGATGGCACCGTCTACCCTCCTGAGGTAGTTCCCCAAGAAGAAGAAGCAGTTGCTCACCCTAGAGCCTCATGAAGATGCGGCGCCTGGTGGCCACACCTCAGGACCTGCGCCCAGGGATGGGGCGCCTCCCTACCTCGCATAGGAAGGCGTGTCCGGCGCTCCCCTCAGGCTGGGCTCGGGGGCTTTCCACTGGAGGGCCTCTGACCTAGCCAATGTCTCGAGGGAGGCGCTCGGGCACCATGTGGAGGCGTGCTTTGCCACACGTTTCCCTCCGAAGGCCTTAAGGTGTGAGGCACAAAGCGCTTAGGATTTCATCAGCCAGACCGTCGAAGACTTACAGGTGCCAAGAGCAATGCGGGGCGAGCGCCGCCCAGCACCTCGAAGTGCAGCTGTCACCCCAGGCTTGGTCGATGGGCTGCGCGTCTGCGTCAACGTCCCAGCACTCAACAGGATGGCGTCTCAGGAGCAATATTGGCCCTCTCAGGTGAGCTGGTAAAAGGGCCCCCCTCACAGCTACGTTCGCATGCCCTTTGGCTTGCCGAACCAAGCGACCCTGCACCAGCGCCACATGCGGGAGGTCCTGGCGACTCGCGAGGCTATGCATCAGGAGATCCTGGTGGAGGTGGCCTTGGTTCTTCACGAGCTCTGGGAACCTCCGGAGCCTCACGAGGCCCCAGAGCCAGGCGGCATGTAAGGAACGACGTCTGCATCGAGCGTCTTTAGATGCATCAGCACTACTTCGGCACCTATGACAGGTGACATTTTCCTGTTTTGTTCAGCTGGGAGCGCCCCTCGGGCTGCATTATTCCCAGGTTGCATGGGCCTGACCCTGCGGCGTGCAACCTTTTTGCATCTTCTGCTTACTCTGTTGGGGGCGCCCCCTCGGGCCGCATCATTCCTAGGCCGCACGGGTCCGTCCTCGTGGCATGCATCTCATTTTGTGACGCTTGGTTTAGCTCTTCCCCTCCTATGATTTGCCTCACGAGCATAACCTACTCACTCATCACCTCTTCTAGCTTCCTTCGCTGCCTAATGGACTTCTACTCATCTCGCAATGGGGGTTGCATACGTTGGCACGATGCTTGTGCTCGGGTCCGTCCTGCAACGCTGACAAATCTGAGAGATCGAGCTCTGACCTGTGGCCCACTCCGCATGCATCACCTCACCAGGTCCTCGGTGCCTTCGTCTTCCTACGGAATTATCAGAGGCCCGGTGGTAGGCGTGGTTCCAAAGGATGTTGCTTCAAGCTAACCCACAGGAACCTCAGGAGCACGGCGGCAGGCGACCCTGCCAGTATCCCCTCCCCACGTAATTCGCGTGCACGTTAAAGGGGGGCCTCTGAGCATCGCGTCTCAGGGGCTCCTACTGACCCTTCAGCCCTCACCCCTGGCCTTGACCACGTCACCGTGACCTGGCATACCAGCAGCAGCTGAGCTTCACTCGAGGTTCGAGACCCGAGGATGTAGAACATCAAGAAGGATGGGGGAGGGGAGGCCGGCTTAGAGAGCTCAGTCCTCTTCGTAAGTCAAGGGGGGCCCTTGGGCATCGTGACCCAAGGGCCTAACTGGCCACATAGCCCCTCACTCCCTAGTCTTGTCCTGGTGATCCGGACAAGCCAGCAGCGGTAGAGGTACGCGCGGGCCCGAGCCCTGCCGATGCAGAACATCAAGGCCTAAGTCCAACATTTCCTTCCCAAGGGTCGTTCGCACGTTAAGGGGGACTCCTGAGCATAGTGACTCAGGAGCCTAGCTGGTCACGTAGCCCCTCACCCCTTGGTCTCATCCTGGTGATCTAGACGACCCAACAACAGCTGATGTACGCACGAGGCTGGGCTCTACCGATGCAGAACTCTAGGGCAAGCGGGAAGGAAATCGCGAAATCTTGGCCATGCGGCATCAGAAGCGAGCCAGGCATGCCGCTTGAGGAATCACCTCATACCCATCAAGATAAGTTGTGAACCCCACCAGCATGTTGTCATTACTTGAAGAGTTGGATTCAACAGTTATGCGTCGGCAATGCCACATCCCTTTTTAGCCTCCGGAAGCTGCTTGCACGCCAAGGGGGACCTCTTGAGCATCGCGCCTCAGGAGCTCTTACCGGACCTCGGGCCGCTCACCTCTTGGCCTTGACAACGACATCGCGACCTGGCATACCAGCAATGTTTGTAGCCTGCCTTGGGACTGGGACCTGTCGGCGTAGAGCACCAAGCTACTGAAAGGGTAAAAAGGAGCGATATTGCCAGAACGAGGCTTGCAAACAAAGTCTATTAGCAAGGATAATAAAACAGGACTAAAAGCATTACAAGTTATTTACACACACCCATGGGGTTGGCCTTGATTCCTCGCAGGGAACACCAGAAAGGGATTTCAGGAGGCCCTAGCTACGACTACCATCATCGACGCCATCATAAACAGTGGGCCAGGAGGGGCCACCTCTAACCCCTCTCAAGTCACCGTCGGCGACGAGCTCGTGTAGCTGACGCGCTTCGGGCAGGGCACGAGCTTGGAGGCGCGTAGTTGTCGTCTATCGTCTCCGAAGACTCGTCGACCTCAGGAGAGCTGCTAGACTCCCGAGGTCCATCACTACTGCTGGGAGAGCTGGCGATGGGGTCGATGGCTGGCATGGCGTCTGCCGCTGTGTCATCCCAACGGCCCCCTTTGGGGCAGCATTCCAGGCGACATCCCTCTTCCCTGAACACCTTGAAGAGCAGCATAGAGGTGCCGTCGTACTCAAAGTGGATGGCAAGGGTGTTGGGGAACGTAGCAGAATTTAAAAAAAATTCTACGCTGTCACCAAGATCCAACTAAGGAGACATCTAGCAACGAGCAAATAAGAGTGCATCTACATACCGTTATGTAGATCGCGAGCGGAAGCTTTCGAAGAAGCGTGGATGAAGTAGTCGTACTCTTCATGTTCTTCGTCACCAATGATCTAGCGCCGAACGGACGGCACCTCCGCGTTCAACACACGTCTGGTACAGCAACGTCACCTCCTTCTTGATCCAGCAAGGGGGGAGGAGAGGTCGTCAGAGATCCAGCAGCACGACGGCGTGGTGGTGGATGCAGTGGAGAATCCTGCAGGGCTTCGTCGGGCGCCCTGCGTAAGGAGATGGAGGTGTGACGGGAGGGGGAGAGGCGCCAGGGGCAAGGGTGCGGCTGCCCTCTCCCCCCCACATATATATAGGGGGCCAGGGGGGTTGATACGTCCAAAACGTATCTATAATTTCTGCTTGCTCCATGCCTCTTTTGGGTGATATTGCTATGATATTTATACACTTCCATACACTTTTGGTTATATTTGGACTAACCTATTAACTCAGTGCACCCCAGTGCCAGTTTCTGCTTTCGGCTGTTTTTGTATTTCAGGTTTTCACATTACGAGAACTGCCAGGAAAAATCCAGAAAAATTATATAAAAAATCAGCGTTCCAGAAGCTACCGTGCGCCCGAAGTACAGCCGGGGGGGCACCAGGGCTCCAGGCGCCCTGGCGGCGCCCCCCCCCCTGGGCCGCGCCGGGGGGGCGCCTGGGCCCCCCGAGGCTCCGCTGATGCCCCCCTTTGGCATATATTTAAAGCGTCTCCCGAAACCCTCGAGACGGGAACTCTTTTTCGCGATCTCATCTCTGTTCCGCCGCCGCCGCCGCTTCCAAGATCGGGAGCACCAGGAGAACTCTTCCCGGCACCCTGCCGGAGGGGAGGATCACCACCGGGAGCTTCTCCACCACCATGGACGCCTCCCGGATGAGTTGTGAGTAGTCTCCCTTGGACCATGGGTCCATGACCAGTATCTATGTGATGTTCTCCTCCCGTTCTTGTGCTTCACTAATTAGTCCTCGTGAGCTGCCCTACATGATCGAGGCACATATGTAATCCTTATGCTGTTGCTATGATGAGTTTGCTGGGATCCGATGGATTATGAGATTATGTTCAGATTGTGTTTGAGTAATATATTTGATTCACCTCTTTTATATTTATGTTCATAAGTAATTCTTGCATGTTCTCCGTTGTTACTTATTGCTTTGGCCAAGTAGTAGGTAGTGACTCCAAGAGGGAACGTTATGCTTGATTGTGGGTTCATGCCCCTCGATGACTAGTTTGAGTGACAGAAACATGAGTCTAGGGGATGTGCTGTTGCCACAAGGGGGAAAACAACGGTGCTTGTGCCCGCGGGTGCAAGGATTGTTTACTTTACGCAAAGTTCTTTTAATGCAGTTGTCTGTTGCTTTGAGTTTACACTATGGGTGGGACTCGCAACTTAATACCAGCGAGATGTTCTGGATAGATATCTCAAGGTGGATGATTAGTAGTAGATGCAGATGGATTTCGGTCTACTTACCTCGGCGTACCGCCCATGCTTTGAACCTCTACCTTTCTTGCAATGTAGTCAGCATTGGTTTGCGCACATGGTCCTCTCAATTGCCCAGCTGTAATTCGTTTACCTCACATAGCTGTTTTATCGTCTTTTGGGAGAGAGACATCACTAGTGAACATCATGAGACTCCGGTCCATATTACCATCATTGATCACATCCACTATTTACTTTTCGCTTTTACTTATTATTGCAATTATATCTATCACTACTATCACTTGCGTTTGATCCTTTGTAAACTACAAGGCCGGAGGGATTGACAACCTCTCTGTACTCGTTGGGAGCAAAGTTATTTGTATCTGTGTGCAGGTCCACGTTGATTGCTAATATCTGGCGCCATTAGCAGTTGACACCTTCTTGTTGAAACTGGGAGTCTCAGGGAAATCGATCCTTGGTATTGCCAAGGGAAATCTTCTGCTACACTACATCTCAAACCTTCCACTTGGGGTAACCAACGAGGTGTGAGAAGCCACCTAGCAAAGTAATTTCTGGCGCCGTTGCCGGGGAATCCACTCTTCAGGATAGGGGAGTTGCATGCTATCTTTTACCTTTGCTTTTAGTCTTGTTAGTTTACCTTTCAGATTTTGCTTTAGTATCTTTTATCGAAAATCACAAAAATAGTTATCTTGCTTGCTTGCTGCTATGGGTTCCACCGAGAACACCAAGTTGTGTGACTTCACTAGTCACAACAACGATGACTTTATCTGCACACCTATCACTACTCCTGCCACTTCAGCACCTTCATATGAAATTAAACCTGCTTTACTGAACTTAGTCATGAAAGATCAATTCTCCGGTGCTGGAGATGATGCTGCTTTACACTTAAACAACTTTGTTGAACTTTGTGATATGCAAAAGTACCAAGAAATAGATGGTAATATTGTTAAGCTTAAGCTTTTTCCTTTCTCCTTGAGAGGAGGAGCTAAAATTTGGTTTCATTCTTTGCCTAGAAACAACATAGATTCATGGGACAAGTGCAAAGATGCTTTTATTGGAAAATACTATCCACCTGCTAAAATTATCCAACTAAGAAGTAACATAATGAATTTTAAACAATTGGATAATGAACACGTTGCCCAAGCTTGGGAACGTATGAAATCTCTTATCAAGAACTGCCCTACTCATGGTTTGACTACTTGGATGGTTATCCAACCTTTTTATGCAGGCTTGAACTTTACCTCGCGGAACTTGTTAGATTCGGCCGCGAGAGGAACCTTTATGTCAACTACACTTGGTGCTGCCACAAAGCTTCTCGATGATATGATGACCAACTATTCCCAATGGCACACCAAACGCGCTCCAACAGGTAGGAAGGTAAACTCTGTCGAGGAGATTTCCTCCCTAAATGAAAAAGTTGACTTGATCATGTCTCTACTTTCGAAGCAATCTTCTATTGATCTCGTGATGTTCCTTTAAATTCTTTGATTGCTCAAGAACAAGTAGATGTGAACTTTATCTCTAGAAACAATTTTAATAACAATGCTTATAGGAGTAATTTTGGTAGCAATCCTAGACCGTTCCCCTCCAATTCTTATGGGAACAACAATGCTTATCCTAGCACCAGGAACTCCACTACTGAACTAGAGATTATGCTTAAAGATTTCATCACTACCCAAAAAGCTTTTAATAATAGTGTAGAAGAAAAACTAAACAAACTAGGTGATCTCTCTTCAAAGGTAGACAATTTAGCCAATGAGGTAGAATTGCTTAAAATTAGAACTTCTCCTCTTGAGGAGAGGAAGGTCACTCCTATTAATGCTATTCAAGTGCAAATTAATGAAAATATTAGGATGATGGCTAAACTTAAAGAGAGATGGGCTAGAGAAAGGGAGGAAGAAGATAGAATTAAGAACCTTCCTACCCACCACACTGTTGCTACTATCCAAGTTGTTGAGGATATCCAAACTCTTAGCACCCAATGCACTCCTGGTCCCGATGGACCTATTAATGGTGATGCTATGACTATAGAAACTACCAAACAAGTGAACCTAAAGGACACCACTACCACTTTAATTGATGCTAGTGACCTTGATTTTGATAATTGCACTCTTACCGAAGTTATTGATTTCCTTCACAAGATGTCTAGAGATCCCCGCACTAGCACGATTAACCTTGCCTTCACAGAGCATATCACTAATGCTCTTATCAAAGCTAGGGAGGAGAAACTTAGAGTAGAAGCCTCCATACCTAGAAAGTTAGAAGATGGTTGGGATCCTATGATAAAAATTAAATTGAATGACTTCTCTTGCTATGCATTATGTGATGTTGGAGCTAGTACCTCTGTTATGCCCAAAAGAATATATGATATGCTTAAATTGAAACCTTTTGATTCTTGTTCTTTTGGTGTTCGTCTCGTTGATTCTTCCATAAAGAAACCTTTGGGGAGGATCGACGATGTTCTTATCGTTGTCAATGATAATTATGTTCCCGTTGATTTTACTATTATGGGTATTGAATGTGATCCTTCTTGTCCAATTATTTTGGGACGTCCCTTTTTACGCATCGTTGGTGCTATCATTGACATGAAAGAGGGTAATATAAAATTCCAGTTTCCTCTCAAGAAAGGGATGGAACACTTCCCTCGAAAGAAGATTAAGTTACCTTTTGAGTCCGTTATACGGGCTAGCTATTCTTTTACTCTTGATAAAACTTGATCTATATGCATTATGCCTAGCTTAAAGGCATAAAAGAAAGCGCTTTTGGGAGGCAGCCCAATGAATAAATTTTTTGCTTTTGTTGTGTCTTGATGTTGTTATTACTGTAGCATCATCATTGTATCTTTGCTTTTCAATTTTGTGCCAAGTATAGCCTCTGATTGCTAGAAAGTTCAAAAGTTGTGAGGTGCTGTCCAGGAAACAGATTCTGTCCCTGGATAGAAAAATTCGTATAAAATCACCAGATCATCTTTTTGGTCTGAATTTTTTCGACAGCGTGCTCTATATAATTGTCTTTCGTGTGTTTGTTCTGAATTTTTTGATTAGAGTTGCAGAAGTGCCCCGAACAAATCATTTACTACCTGCTGTTCTGTTTTTCACAGATTCTATCCTGTTTTGCCTTTCCTTCATTTTGCAAACCTAGAGCTTGCTTTTTCTTTGCAAAAACCTTTTGGCAATCTTGAGAAACAGTAGAACTTCAAGAATATCTTTATTTCCAGCAAGGAACAATTATTTTATTATGGGTACTAACCTCGCTAATCAAATTATGATGAGTTATGTATTAAGGGAGTTTTCAAGTGTGCGAGGGAAGATGATAAAAAGATTCAGGAGTGTCAAACGCTCAAGCTTGGGGATGCCCCCATGCACCCCCAAGAAGTATTCATGGAGACTCAAGCGTCTAAGCATGGGGATGCCCCCGTGCATCCCCTTCTCCATCAACATTATCAGTTCGTCTTTCGTTCCACTATATTTTAATCACTTCATGTGTTATGTGCTATGCTTGGAGCGTCTTGTTTTTAGTTTTCTTTAGCTTTTCATAACGAGTTGGAACTCAGCTTTCTTTATGTGGGAGAGAAACACGCTCCACTTCTACCTAGAACATAACATAGAATTTTCATGTCTATCTATGTTGTGTGTGTTCTTTGTCTTTTAATAGCTACTATCATGTTCAGTTCTCAGTTTTCATGCTTATCTTTTTAAAGAGCTTTTGTTTAGTTGGTTGCTTGAACTCTCTTTAGTTATCATGCTTATCTTATTAAGAGAGTTTGCTTCCATTGCATTGGTTGATATGTTTGATAAAGATGCTACGTGCATAATGGCGCTTAGTAGTTCATGTTTTCTTATGGTTAGTCTCAAATAGCTGGGGGATTCCCAATGTGTTATTGGAGTACCAACATCATTTGTTTGCCTATGATGTGGTATGGTTTAGTAATATCTTCCTTCAAGAATTTATTTTGATTGACTTGGCGTATGCTCACGCATATTTAAGACTGTAAAGAAAGTCTGTCAAGCCTTGATGATCTTTTGTTTCTGAGTAGCGATATAACTTCCATGCCTGATTCAATGTTGCTTTGTCGCTCTGCATGATTATGACCGTCATTGCTCTCTTAGTTGGTCGCTCCCAGTCTTTTGCTAACCTTCGCCTGTACTAAGCGGACTGACTGCTTGTGCATCCACATTCCTTTAAACCAGTTATGCCATATGAGTCCACCATACCATCCTACATGGTATTTACCTGCCATTCCTAACGGAGACTTGCATGTGCCATCTCGAAATTATTCAAAGAAAAAGCATTCTTAGTTTGTGCCTCTGTTGTAAGTCCATGAGGAAGTAGTAGTTAATTCATGATCTTTTTAAGTTGGACAAGCTTCACCCCGGGATTGCATGTATAATGTGCAAACCCATAATACGAGAAGGAACTGGCATTGAGTGCGCCCGGCTCAAAAAGATAATATAACAAACAAACCCTCCTTCACGCTTTGTTCATGAGAAATCAGAAAACTTTGGCAGTGATAAACAAAGGAGATTAAGAGGATGTGATCGTCCTCATTCGGGAGCCGTTCCTCAAAACTTGTCCATCTCAAGAAGTGATTGAGTTATCTGCTAGCATTCGTTGACGAAACATGCATGATCTAAAAAAAATATTACCTTTGTTTTAAAACCAAGAGCTTTGGTACATGTTTTGTCTTTGTTTCCGATTACGGGTTTTCAACCTTGCCAACAAAAGCCATGGTTCGAGAGTCTCCACCTTCTTTTAAAAGCACCAACTACTGAGAGCATGATTGTCATTCTGAGTGTAATGTGCATTGTCCCAAAGTAGCATTGTCTTTTGCATGATTGTGATATCGTTTATTTTGAAATCATTGTATCTAGTCATCACTTAAACCTTGGAGGTGCCCCTGCATTTATGTTTTGCTTCACTAAAGGGGGCAAGCTAGATATCACTTTATCATATTTGCACACCATGTTCATTACAAATCTTTTTGATGTTTCAGTATCATATTGTAAAACTTTCAATTCTTTGTGATTTTCTCATGAGGCAACTTAATTACTATAGATTCATTGTCTCAGTAAGCTTTTGTCATATGACTATGAAAAAGTCCTATATGGTTAATAGCATGTCACCACAGAAATTATTCTTGTTATCATTTACCTACTCGAGGACGAGTAGGAATTAAACTTGGGGATGTTGATATGTCCAAAACGTATCTATAATTTCTACTTGCTCCATGCCTCTTTTGGGTGATATTGCTATGATATTTATACACTTCCATACACTTTTGGTCATATTTGGACTAACCTATTAACTCAGTGCACCCCAGTGCCAGTTTCTGTTTTCGGCTGTTTTTGTATTTCAGGTTTTCACATTACGAGAACTGCCAGGAAAAATCCAGAAAAATTATATAAAAAATCAGCGTTCCAGAAGCTACCGTGCGCCCGAAGTACAGCCGGGGGGGCCACCAGGGCACCAGGCGCCCTGGCGGCGCCCTCCCCCCCCCCCCCCCCCC